>JABNMW010000001.1:1346382-2019574 GCA_013461505.1 Ramularia coccinea | reverse complement strand
CGCCGATGGCCTCCGAATGTAGGCGTCGGCGATCCAATTTAGCCAGGCGGGGGCATCCACTAAAATACCCGTAGGTGCTACAAGTAGCGGATTGCATCAACCATATATGGAGAAGTGTAGTAGGCACGAATCGTGACCAGGTAATGGAGGTGATGACTCCATTTGCGTGGCCTCAATACTCCTACCTAGATATTGGCGTTCTTGGTAAGGATCTTCGTCCATCGTGGAGGATAATGCCGCGATTGTTAAGTATCATGAGGGCGAGCGTGCACCTCTGAGAGTAAGCTACGGAGTAAAGGCTGTAATTACCTTTCACCTTACTACAGTTAGGTAAGGTACGTAGGTACCTTAGGTAAGGTAAGGTAAAGCAATTCTTGCTCACTACTGGAGGTATTCGTAGTGATAGGTAAGACACTGCCTGAAATTTAGGCGGTACTCATGCGGCAGGTTACCCCGGCGTTAGGTACCGCTGGCAGGTAAGGTACGCTGTAATCCGATTTCCCGCCTTCGGGATTGGAGCTCGGTTTACCGAAGCATCCCCGGCGCTGGATCTAGCTGGGAACCGCTCTTTTTGAAAATCCTCGACACCGCGACAACGTCATCACTAAAGTCATTTCTTCATCTACTTTTTTCTTTTTTTTTTCTTGTGCAGCCCAAACCACGACGTTGTACAATATCCGTTGACTCACTGAACTGTACCATCATTTCCTAGGTCTGAAAGGTCTCGCTGCAAAGCTACTTTCCCAGAGATGCAATCTACAAGGTTGGCGCCCGTCAGGGACCTGCCTCGCCTCTGCCGACGATGCGAGCTTCAAGCTCGACGCGCCCCGACTCTCTCGGCCCTGCATCAACGCTCGGTGACGACGCCAGCACCCGCTCTTCTTACCAGGACTCCCCATACCAAGGCCTTCGGACTCCCAGGACAGCCAGCGGCGATATCAGCTGCGCCGTTCACAACCACCGCGCGCCGCCTCGACGACGACAACAACACCAATGCCCACAGCAGGCCCTCCCCGCCCCGAACGCACTACGACCTCTTCCCCGAAACGCTTCCCCAGGGTCCTCCACCAAAGGGCCACTTTCCCATCGACACGCGCACCCTCCGCCGCGAATTCCTCCAGCTCCAGGCCAGGGCCCACCCGGACCGGCACCCTTCCCCGTCCGACAAGAAGAAGGCTGAGGCCCTCTCAGCGCTCATCAACGAGGCCTACAAGACCCTCTCCAACCCGCTGATGCGCGCTCAGTACCTGCTCTCCCTGCGCGGGGTCGACGTCGCCGAGGACGAGACCCTCAAGGTTGAGGAGCCGGACCTGCTCATGCTCGTCCTCGAGGCGCGCGAGGAGATTGAGGACGCCGCCGCCGAGAGCGATCTGGACGAGCCCCGGAGGATCAACGACGAGCGCATTGCTGAGTCGGAGATCAAGCTGGACCAGGCGTTTGCCCAGGATGACGTGGAGTCGGCCAAGCGGGAAGCCGTGAGAATGCGGTACTGGGTGAATATCAAGGATAGCCTCGACAATTGGGAGAAGGGCAAGCCAGTGGTGCTGGAGCACTGAAGACGCTGGATCCCAAACATAAAACGTCCCCTGACATATCTCAATTACTACAGAGATAGCATGTACAACACTTCGCGCATGTTAGAGAGAATATGTATTCCTTTGGCAGCAACTGCGAGCCATTGATTGTATCATACAAGCCACCATAACAGGTAGATTTATTCCTCTGTGGCAAGACTACTAGAAATTCCGAAATCTTTCCTCATATGATCATTATATGCTTCCCATCCCCCGTTGAAAAACGCCATGCATGAAATCCCCCCTTCCTCCAGCAATGCTTTACTAAAACTCCGGCTGCAAGATTGATGTCCTCCACATGCCCCCGTTGTGATGGATGATGTTCCAATTCATGCAGATGCAAAGAAACTAACCAGAAGAGCGTATGAGATGTTTCAACGCTCATAGGCTGGCAGCTGTTCATTATGGTCTCTGGCGCCTGCGTTCGATGGACCAGCGCCCGCCCCATAGCTCTGGTAGTCGTAGTCGGCCTCGCCCTCGTGGAGCATAGGCGCACTGGGCTGCGCATCTGGAGCCATGTCTCTCCTTGATGTTCCTCCCATCCTTCGATCAACATCGGGCGGGAACTCCGGTGGCGCACTGGCTTCGCTAATCAAGCGCTGCCGCTCCTGCTCTAGCTTGTCCTGTCCCGCCTGCGGCTCTACTGGTCTCGAAAGGTCCTCATGAGTTGGCGCCGATGGTCCTTCCTGCGGCTCTTGCTGCGGTGAGCTGGGGTTCGCATGAGGTAGTCGAGGCGTATCTTCTGCGCCGTTCATGCTGTCATCTTCCATGGGAGGGGCGGATGGCGCAGAAGGTTCCACGGCAGGGACCGACGAAGGACCCGACGAAGGACCCGACGAAGGACCGGCTTCAGAGCTCTCTGAGGGACCGGCGGGCGGTTGGCTGGGTAAGAGTCTCGTCTCAGCAAGGCGTACTCGTTCTTTCTCGGAGAGGTCCTGCTGTTCCGGGATTTGCGGAGGTGGCACATAAGCTGGGGTTTCATCACCATAGGTCCCATTCGTCTGGCGATACGGATACGGCTGTGATGGTCCGCCCGGAGTGGTTGGATGATGTGGAGGTGGGTGGCCGTAGTTTCGCGCAGCCTGGTGTTGGGAGGAAAAGTAGCCATTGGATGAGTTCCCATTGACGAGAGGGGTGCCATAGTGATAGTCGTCCTGCTGGCTGTAATCGGAGCTAAAGAACTCGTCGTCTTCGCTCAGCGCAGTCCGCACCGTTCTAGACGAGGGCGAGACTCTTGTGCGAGCTCGGCCGCGAGAGCTGTCGGTGGTCCCCACGACAGTCTCCATAGACACTGAGATCACCCCCTTTTCTCTTCGAAGTGGTGAAGTGTCTGTGATGGGTCCACCTCGTCGCGGGTTGAAGTTGTTGCCCCCTAAATCATACGCGCTGCCGCCTCCCTGACCGACCCTGGATTCTTGGCCACCTCCACCCTTGAACTTATTGGAGAGGCGCCCACCCAGATCAACGATGACCTCAACTTGATATCGAAAGGATATCATATCGCCCGGTACTCCCTTGATCGTCGGAAAGGCATCATCGGGCAACTTGACGGAGACTGTGACCGAAGTCTGTAGTGTGCTCGGATCGACAATCAGCGGCGCCGTGTTCTGGTCCAAATCCTTGCGGAACACACTAGTAGTGCCCGACGAGGATAGCGACAGACCGGCCAGTCCGGCTCGGGATCTAGGGAATGTCTCATTCTTTTCGACTCGTCTCAGTTCTTCTCTTGACGTGGTATCCGAAAACAAGCTCGAGTGTGGCGCGGATTCCATCTTGCCTTGCCGAAACAGGGTCACAATCACTCCGTTGAGACTCTTGAGGCGCTTGATATGCTGTACAGTGACCCTCACGGAGACCGTATCTCCCGGTAGGCAGCCGCCTCGTGTCAGCGCGATAGTCGCTGTGATCGTCTTGTCGTCCACCACCTGCTGCTTTGCGGAAGCTACCTGAGCCAGATCCGACCGACTGAGTCCACTGGTGCTCATACTGTGACCACTTTCCGCGCTGACCTCACTCCGGATGTCGCTTTGATCAGCATTGCGCGAGTCGGCTGTGCGATCACGACTATCCTCGGTTAAGACTGATGGATCGGCAGAACCAGCTTCTGAGGCTATGTCCGTAGCCTCGGAGCTAGCAGGCGTAGCTCTGTCTATGCCGGTTGAGCGTTTCCTGCGCGTGCGCTTCGATATTGGTTCCAAGAAGATGGTTCTAGGCGACGGGGGTCGTACCGAACCAATGTCGACCTTGTTCACCAGCGTCACCTTTCTATCACACGAAGTCGTCGGAGCCATGGTGGTCGGACGCGTCAATGTTGCCGCAATCGTGTAGCATATCGCACCTCGCTCAAACTATAAGAAGACGTCAGTCAATCTGAGAAGGTCCATGGGGTTACGCAATGGCGATGGTCCCTCCTTACATCAATGCTACTGGGCAAGCTCTTGGTTGGGAAGACCAAGTCGAAGCCGAACTCATACTTCCCAGGATCCAGCCTTCCGTCTCCGCTGAGAACTTGCTCATCCTGAAATAGACTGGCCAGCCCGTGGCCGTGGTACTGTGGTTTTTCGAAAGCGCCTTGCGGCAAGGTGGGCGTCTGTGCCTGCGTCTTGGCGCTCACGGCGGGGTCCTTGAGCACGCGAACGTAGCCATTGAGAGCGACGGTAAGATGTGTGATGCGCACGGGTTTGACGATGGCGAGGATGACCGAGCCGCGCACATGGTCGCCCGGGCTGTACTTGCGATGCGGTTCGTGGGGTCGTATATGAAAGTCGGCGACGTTGCGGTTTCGCGACCGCAGAGGCAGCGGGAGACTCAGGCGCGACAGAAATCTGGGCCGGCTGGCAGAAGAAGAAGACGGAGGACTTCGCCGGGCCGTTGAGGGGGCATTGCTGCTGTCATTACTACGACGCGCAGTGGACGCCGCGGACGGTGTTGGTGTTGTATTGCTGTCGCTGGCGTCGGGGGCCGAGGGGGTGAGATCAGCAGGGGCTGTTGATGCTGGTGTTGGTGCCGCTGGTGCTGCGGTAGAAGATCGCGGAGTTGTGGATGAGGCGCTTGGCAGCGATGGCGACGGCGGCGACGACGATGACGATGACGAGAGGCGGTTCTGCATCCCCGGTGGCGAGGCAGACGGCATCAGCGAGGCTACACGAGACAGAGAGCGCGCGCGTGCGCGTGAACGTCGTCGTCGTGCAGTGTCGACAGCAATTTGGCGTCAGCGGTGACGAGGGCGACGGCGAGGGCGACGGGGGCGATAGCGATAGGCGGCGGGCGTATAGGACGTGGAGGAGGCGCAATTGGATTGGAGGGGACAAGCGAGGGTGGCTTATTCGGCAAAAGCTGGGGTTTGTGGCTTGTTACAGGCGGGTTGGGCTGGACTGGGCTGGGCTGGGCTGGGCCAGAAGAGGGCTCGCAGGCTTAGACGGCGCGTGCGAGTACTCAGTCGGAGAGCAGGGTGTGAGGGATATGAGGGGAGTTGTCGACCGAGTTGAAGCGTATATACTACTAGGTGGTGGTAGTAAAGGTAGAATGCAAGGCTGTACTCGGTATCTACTCCGTAGTAGTGGTAAGTAGTAGCATACCTTATGTCTGGGTTGATCCTTGCCGAAATCTGGATCTGGGAATGACGACAATGATGGGGTTGGTCCTTTGCAGATGTTGCCGCCGGCGGAGGGAAGAAGACCGTGGGAGGTGTTATTGGGAATTCCGAAATGGCCGGATTCTACCGACAATGGCAATGAGCTAACTCGTGATTGCGCTCGTGCTCGTGCTCGTACGGAGCTCAGTTTGCTGGCGTCCAGCGTCCAGCCGGGGCCGTCACGACTACTGAATTGGGCTCCCTGCAGAAAGTCGGCGACTGCCTTGAACCTGCGACTAGTCGTCCTAGGTAGGTACCTACCTCTAGGTAACAGGAGTGCATGTGGTAATAGCGGCGGTAGCGCGGCGGGACGGTGGACTCGGAATTGCGGGCAGTCGCCATTCACCCACTGGCAGCAGGAGGACTTACTCGCAACTTCAAGTTAAGTGGCACTACTTAAGTAGTGCCAGTGGCTAGGAATAGTACAGGTAGTGGGCCGACTCGAGCATCCCATCCCATGAACGTAACGCGAGCGGAGCGGCGGTGACACCGGCGGTGGTTATTTTACCGACCCTGGCAGCTCTGAACTTCCATTGCTTCCATTCTAGGGCCTTCGAGTACACAATTGGCCCTGCTACTGACTCACTTGAATGATTGCAAAGTTTCAAAAGCTTGATAAAATCGTTCATGCATTTCTCAAACTCCCCGACTCGCTGTGAATTTCCACACAACCAAAGCTTGATGTGGCTAGGTAAGGTATGTATGTACCATATTCTTGACCATGGAATGTTGCCCCTCTGCGGAGTGTTCCTACACGAATTAGCTCCATCGTCTAGGCGGACATGACTCGCACCAGCGTTGGCCATTCCGAATTCAGCCCCCCCCCCCCCTTCCTCCTCTCCTTCGTCCCGCATATCCGAAGTACCTAGTAAATAGTAGTTAGCTAGCCCTGGCTCGTCTCCTTGTTAATGGGCTTGCATGGTCAGGGTGTGGCTCTGATTTTGACATGATGCCAGCACGCGCCAAGGGCAGACAAGCGACGCCAAGAAAAAGCTTGGTTTTTGCACAAGTCCGGATATGGCGTGCCTTACGCCCTCAGTACAAGTACAGGTGCTGTATGCAAGACACGACACGCGAGATGGAGGTGATGATGACAGTGGGGTGACCAATCGCCCACGATCAATGATAAACGCATGGGCAGGTAGGAACCAGGCTGGTGGATCGAGAAAATGCGAGATTTGACTAGCGTCCATACTGTGCCAGTTCATGTACTCCGTAAGAGCACGTCACGATAATGACCATGACAAAAGTGCCAATAAGGGCATCGTCTGCGATAGGGGGCTATCATTACAGCGCCCCGCCTCACTGCTTCACTAATACAACCTCATTAGACCATCATGATCAACACTGATTCCACATTATCGTCTAACAGCTAGCCCCTCCGACTCCCTAGAGGGGGCGGTTTTGGTATCGACACAAAGACATTTTCCTGTTATCCGCGCCAATGATGCTCCGAAATGCAAAGACAAAAACTCCCGGCTCCTCATGCCCATAATATCATGCTTGATGCTGCGCCGTAATCATGCTCGTGCTCAATGACCAAAGTGAAGAACGAGGAAAACGTAGAGAAGAGGGGGAAAAAAGACAGGAAATCCGAAACAGACGAAAATGCAAACAAAACGCATCGACTAGATAGTAGTCTAGTCAAGAGCTTCCCCGCTCAAGATGCTCCTGAGAATTCCAGCTCCTACACCGTCCGCAATGGACTCCATATCCTTCTCGCCTGTTGCGCTGGCCACTCGCTTGTCGTCTCCAGTGGCTACTGTGACTTTGCGCCCTCTCTTGCTCGGGGTTTGCGGGGTTGCGAAGCTGCCAGTCTTGCCGTCAACGCCGTTGACCAGGCCCAAGGTCTCCAAGCTGCCCACGACTTCCCGAAATTCGGAGCTGGAAAGCGGATGAAGTACCGAGTCGCGTGTGCACAGTCTGCAATACGTTTGGAACAAGGTCCTGATAGTAGGTGCTAGGGTCTGTGACTTGGATGGGGTGGTTACAGTCTCCGCCTTTGCATTCTCCTTGATCCGGTTCTCGTATGCCACAAGAGAGCAAAGCGCGGCTTTCTGTTGAAGATTCAGTGCCTTGAGGCGCTGCGCCGTCCCGTTGCTGAAGGCCGCTGCCGTAACCTTGTTGAGATGGGCGATGGAGGCACGGGGAGCTGTCTCCGCCGTGAGGCTCTTGAGCGATTCCGCCATCACCTGCACCACGCTCCTCGACTGGCCAGACCCGGATGCCCCGTTGACTTTCTCCCCAAGTGGTCTCTTCGATGGTGTGTCCTGTAGAATTTTCTCGCGGGCCTCCTCCTCGTGCTTACATCTTGTCTGCGACTCAATCAAGTCCAACGCCCGACGGCAGATCTCAAACGCTTTCCGCAGATCGCCTGTCTGGCTGGACACCTTACGAGAACACAGTTCAATGGCTGCAGGGTGAATAAAAGGAACGTATCCCTCCTTGCCCTGAGGAAGGAGCGACTTGAGTCTCGTTGTGATGATGTTCTTGACCTGAGGTGCCGTATAAGGAAGGAAAGGAAGGAGTTCCGGCTTGAGGTTCTTCGATTTGAGGCGAGGAAGGAATCGGTCTGTCAAATCCAGGGCATTCGCAATGCCTACCAGAACGAGTCTCGAAGGCTTCTGCAGGGACCACTCGAAAAGCCGGTAAAGGCTCTCCAAGCCCATTGTGAGGACATGATCGATTTCGTCGAGGGTGACGAGGTATACATCTGACGAGGTGCTCTTCTTGGCACAGAACTTGCTTTGCAAAACTGACACGGCGTCCGCCTCGGCCAGTTCGTCGCTCTCTCCTAGCGCCCCCAACAATGTGTTGTACAGGTCCTTTGAGGATTTGATGCTCATACAATTGATGTATGCAGATCGTACGCCCTGCTGCTCAGAGTGCTGCTGCAGGATCTCGGTGATCATAGCGCTCTTCCCGGTGCCAGGAGGCCCACTAACGTAGAGGCAGCCGCTCGGGGTAGATGACTCGGGAGAACAGCGGTCGAGAAAAGTTGTGAGCGTCTTCCTCTCAGATTCACGACCGACGAGTTGGCCAGGTTCTGCCCCATGAGCAAAGAGTTGGCGTGCTGAGTGATAGATTGTCTGGACGTTTGAGGGAGAGGCGGGTGTTGACGGCGTTAGACGCTTGAAGAGCTTGCCGGCAGACATAACAGTGTGGCGTGGCGTGCTCTGTTGGCTGGCCAGAACATCGCGGTGTCGAGGTGTTGAGGGAGTAACGGGCAGCTTCTTGGGAGTCTTATGGACCCTCGGCGAGGACCCATTCTGATTCTCTTCTCCCTGATCGCTAGCATCCCTGGGGTCGACATTTTCGTCGTTGTAGAGGACTGGCTTCACGGTACGCCGAAGACGCTTGCTCGGAGTATCTGGAGTAACTGGGAAAGGTCAGTGAGTCATTGCGTGCTGCGACTTCCTGATTCTGCGTATGATCTTACCAGCTTCCACGTCTGAGCGTGCCCTCTTTCCCAACATGATACCAGACATTGTGCAGTGCACACAGGTACAGCAAGGTAGACGGGACTAAAAGAAGAAATTCCCAAAATAGAGAAGTTACAAGGTTTGCACTTTCCAAATGTATTGCAGTCAAATGAAAAATTAGGTAAAAGCAGGCGGATATTGAAGATGATTGAAGATGATGGCGAACTGGTGCGTTGAAGATGAAGTGGGATTGAGAGCTGGGAGCAATGGCAGTTTTGTCTGCCAATGGAGCTCCACGCCCAGCCGCGCGGTAGAATCACATCCCTGGCAGTAGGACGCGTGAAGACGCGATGAACCGCGTTTCCATTAAAGAGATGGTCCGTGCGGCTTTTACCAAACCCACGCGTGGCGGTGGGCGCGGGGCGCTGTGGCGCGTGTATGGCGGCTGCACCCTCGCGCCCCAGCACTCAATTCCATCGGCGCCCTATAATTGCCAGCGTCTTTGAGTCTGGGACACCTCGCCCAATCACTAGGTACATTCCGGGGTGAGTGTCGCGGCCGCCACCCACGTCGAAGACAGCTTTACCAAGTGTACAATTTTGTCAGTACGATTTTAGCTTGTGTGCAACTAACGATGCTCAAATTGTAAGTCGATCAACTATGTGAGAGTAGGTCAGGCAGTCAGTAGACATGTACACTTCTATTCTATAGCTGGAACTTGGTAATAACAGTACTGTAATCCGCCATTGTAATGATATTTGGTCCAGCATTACCCGTACTCCCAAGCTGGCTTATAGGGAACCCCGCCAGATTCACCGCCGAGCCGGCAACAACGGCGCCACGGCGGGGGACGTCTTCTCCGGCCGCACATTTGCAATGCCGAATCGGCTACTTGGTGCCCTGAGGCGACACACTTAGAAGTGGGACCTAAGACCGCAAGTCCCTGCGAATTTGTACCAGCGATGTTGACAGCGCCCAATTGCCTTGGATGAAGGGAGAAAATGTACCTGGATCATTTTCTCCATAAGGAGGAAGAATGCCCCGCGATCGGCTTTTATAGCCACGCCTTTTACTCTGTAAGCCAACTAAGGTTGCTTTCCCGTACTTTTCTTAGAAAGACACGGCATTTGGCCCGAGCAAAGAAAGAAAAAGGAGTCTTTGCGCACTTTTTTACACATCTGTACCATTTGAACAGAATGCTTTACGTACCAATTTGCTTCAACCTACAAGTGCTTCGTACATCATCATGGAACGGTCAAGTGTGATATCTGCGCAGGCCGTGCTGCTGCACAACAACCCCGAGGACTGTTGGATCGTGGTCGAAGACGAAGTATGGGATGTTACAGAATTCATCGAAGAGCATCCTGGTGGTGCCGCGAGTCAGTGTCTCTCAGTTCTTCATATTTTCCTTCATATTTCAAAGCGTGCACCGGCTGACCATGAGCAGTAATCCTGAAATACGCTGGCAGAGACGCAACAGAAGCGTATGCTGAGGTTCACTCTCGTTCCGTCATAAAGGAGAATCTGTCTCTAGAGTGCTTCAAAGGGAATCTAGACCGTACTACGATAAGCGATGAGTGGAGGAGCGCAAATGCTAGAGCGCCAGCCGCTCAGGGGCAACCTAAACCACCACAGGACGCTGACGAGAAGCCCCCGTTGCACAGTATAATCAATCTGTGAGTTGATATTCTGACATCACGTCAATTCTGATCATTTGTATTGATGTCCGTTATTCCCAGATATGATTTCCAGGACGCTGCAGCCAAGGCAGGCTCAAAGAAAGCTTATGCTTTCTACTCAACCGCGGCGACAGATTGCTGGACGAGGGATACCAACGAGGCAATGATCAAGCGGATCTGGTTCAGGCCTAGGGTTATGAAAAACGTAGCCGCGGTGGACACATCGACAACAGTTTTAAACATCCCCGTCAAGATGCCACTATTCGTCTGTCCAACTGGACTGGCGAAGCTGATCAATCCTGATGGGGAAAAGGCTCTGGCCCGAGCCTCCCAATCTTCTGGGATCTTGGAAATCGTGAGTTGTGAAGTACAAGTACTGGCTAGGCATCACTATGTGAAGCTGATACGCTCTAGATCTCATCTGCTTCAAGTCATCCTATCGAGGACATCGTGCAAGAGGCCCCCAATCACCCTTTCTTCTTCCAATTGTATCTGAACAAGGAAAAGGAGAAGTCTAAGCAGGCGCTCCAGAAGGCTGAATCTCTTGGTGTCAAGGCCGTCTTTCTTACCGTGGACGCTGCGGGACGAGGCAAACGCGAATCGGACGAGCGCTTGAAGACTGACGAAGTGATCCTGAACCCCGTCACGGGCGAACGCGCCAAGGCCGACAGGAAGGGCGGGGGCCTCACGCGGATGATGGGGAGCTACATCGACCAGGGCATGACATGGAGCGACATTGCCTGGATCAGGAGTGTCACCAAGATGCCTCTCATACTCAAGGGCATCACATGTGCCGAGGATGCCAAGCTGGCAATGGAACACGGTGTCGAGGGTATCATGCTGAGCAACCACGGAGGCCGAAATCTCGACTTTGCCCCGCCGTCCATCCTCTTGCTTCTTGAGATGCACAAGAACTGCCCGGAGGTGTTTGAGAGAATGGAAATATACGTCGACGGTGGGTTCCGGCGAGGGGGCGACATCTTGAAGGCTCTATGTCTGGGTGCCAAAGCAGTTGGCCTGGGGAGGTCATTCTTGTTCTCGTTGTTGTACGGCACTGAGGGCGCCGAGCACTTGGTTGAACGTCAGTTGGTCCCTTCAAACCATTGGTATCATAACTAACAAGAATGGTTTATAGTGCTTAAGGAGGAGATGGAAAGCGTCATGAAGCTCATTGGTATCAAGAACCTGACAGAGGTGCATCCTGGTTTGGTTAACACCTCCGATGTCGATCACCTCGTACCGTCAGGATCAGAGCATCCCTACGCCAAATGGCGGCCGCGAGCCAGAATGTGAATACCTTCCGTATAACTTACGACTGCTAGTAATATTTCCAGACAAAAACTTGAATGTCGAGCGATTTGACTGAAATCATCTGATTGTGGTCTGATTTGAATCGTGACGTCACTGAAGCTCGGGATATTTTGAGCTAACCTCGACCTCTGATTTTCCACGCTTGTAAACTCCCCAGTACAACTTTCAGAACAGCTTCGATCCAGGGACCGAAACACTAATACAAGATGACGACCTATATGCCATCGATCACAATACCGTCGGCGGTTTTCTTAAACCCCGCGGCATCCGTCGCACTTCCAATTGCTCTAGGCACATTGGTCGGTTTCGGGACGCGTCGTGCGTATTCGAGCTTCAAACATCGGGGTCGCGTATCATTCGCTAACGCTTGACATAATAGCTTCGGAGACACAGAAGACCTATCTGGCGATGAAGCAGCCTCCGTTGCGCCCGCCGCCGTGGGTCTTTGGCCCCGTCTGGACCGTCCTCTATGGGTACGTCTACCAGAGTACAAACACCATGGTGTTATGGGGAAGTGATGAGTACTAATACTATTGCGGACCCAGAGTAATGGGCTACGCTGCCTATCGCGCCGCCTGGAATGGCCTCTCGCCTTTCTCCTCGCCCGACACGATCCTCGCCACCAAGCATTCCATGACGCTCTACACGATCCAGCTCGGCCTCAACCTCGCCTGGATGCCCCTCTTCTTCTACGCCAAGCGTCCCATCGAAGCTACTGTTGACATACTTGCGCTCATTGGCGTCAATGGATACCTGACTTACCTGTGGTCTGGTATCGACCAAGCTGCCGCATGGTGTCAGGTTCCGTACCTAGGCTGGCTTGGCTTCGCGACCTACCTCTGCGCCGGCGCTGGTTACCTCAACAATTGGGACTTGGCCAGTAAAGAGGTGACAAAGGACGAGAAGCGGCACTGAAGAGAGACACTGTCTTCCTTCAAATAATGTTATGAATGGACCTCACTATCGTCAGTATTTTGCTGGGTATCCAAGCCTGACTTTGTGCCATTAGGTAGGGCCAGGTTCCAGTCAAAGTTCAAGTTGATTGTGTTCGAATTCTAGGAAGTTCAAAAAAGACAAGCTGCCGCTTTTCTATTTATCATATGTACCCAAAATGTATCAAAACTCTTCTATGCTCAATACGTAGCCTACCCTTGCTTTTAGGTATCCAGAAAAAAATTGGAACGAAACGCCACGCGACATGCCTTTATAATATCAGTTCAAGACCATATACTTTGAACAGAATCCTCGCTCTTTTATCTGTATGCTGCCGTAGCCCTTTTTATGATTGAAGTGGAAATTGCCGCTTAAGGCCGTCGTAAACCATGAATATAAAAGCCGAGCTCGGGGCCGATCGCAAGCAGGTGATACCACAGCCCCGGTACATGCCTCGAATACCATGCTGTCGCCAGAGAGCAACACCCTCCTTCCAGAAGGTCCGCTTCTCATGCTGGCCGCCAAGCGGCATGGTCTGCATGCGAGACTTGATTGTGTCTGCTGGGAAGAAGAGGAAATTGTATGACACGCCCGCAGAGGCGCCGGCGATGGATTGCTGCCACAGCGGTAGCGGGTTTGACAGAATATCCTCCCTCTCCCGCTCCGAGCTCGCGGCTCCGGCCGCCACCCTGTAGAAGAAGGCGGTGACAGTCTCTTTGGCGCCGAACCAAGCTGCGGAGCCTCCGCCCTCGCGGATCAGGGTTCCCAGCTGGCCGTACCAGAAACCCCGCAGACCTTCATGCTTGAATATGTCTCGGATCACAGGAAGCGGCCGCAGGGGTGAGGCCGACTTGCCTTCGGTGAAGGCGGGCGCTTGGATCTTGCATTTGACCAACTCGATCGGCGTCAGCACGAAGGACGTGAAGGCGCCAGAGAAGGCTCCGGTGGCCCAAAGCTGGGGCAGCGAAAGGCCCTTCTCTCGAGACGAAAGGCCACTGTTGAAGAGTATCTCTCGTCCGAGGCTCTCGAAGAGGAAGAGGCTGCTGGTCTCGGCAGCTGCACCAACTAGCGGTGCGCTTATGCCGCGGTACAAGCCGAGAAAGCCATCTGCCTTGAGCGATTGACGGAAGCAGTCGAGCGGACCGGTATATCGTAGGGGAAGATGGTCGGGCTGGCTCTGGAGCCGTACTTTGACAGTGTCGAAAGGGTACTCGATATATTTGCCGACAATGCCAGCAGCCTAAACACGTCAAGCATCAGCAATATGGTCGGTGCATATTGATGCGTGGGAATTGGGGGTTAGCACGTACAGATCCATAGGCTATATCCTCCACTACCTCCAGGACAGCCGATTTTCCTTTGACAGCCAGCTTCTCTGTGCGAGTAGCCTCCACCGCTACAGGACTAGGCTCCATAGTCCTGGTCAAGCCCACTTCTGCCTCGGCGTTACTCAGGTTGGCGGTGAGACTTTAATTAGGCTTGACTTGTAGCTTGGAATTGAAGCTTGTCTCTCAACTGCAGGACCTTTCGTCCGCCGGTTCGAGCCAGATAGGGAGGAGCTTGCAGTTGGGCAGCGTGACGCATCCTCAACCCAGAAGACCCGATACCGGATGGCGGAGGGAGTTTGGCAGTGAGAGGCGAAAAGAGGCCTCAGCACATTGTAGAAATTGCGAGGGAACAATCAAAGAATAAGAGGAGATCAGATGCCACCGGTGTAGAAGAGGGGAAGCAGGTTATGCTGGACTGACATGGCTAATTGGGCGGGCAGGCTTGTGCGTGACTGTACGGTGAAGGACGGCAGTGCCGTTGCGTGACTGGGTTCTAGGTCAGGTAGGTACTTCTCTAGTGCAAAGCGGCTGAAGAGAAAAAGGAAAGGGAAAAAAAAAACAGAAACAGCGCAGCAGGGGAGCAAAAAGAAAAGTGGAAATCCCACCCCTCCATTATTATCAGATCTTATCAATCTCCGGTCCCTAAAGTGATCGATCTTGTGTCAAGACTCGGAGTCCGCTCTCCTTATTCGGCAGTACCGAGCTCGGAGCAACAATTTCGGCACTCGAAAGAGGATCCATCAGCCAATTGGCCAATTATCTCAAAGCACCCTAACAACCCAGAAGCCGCCAGCAATATGAAGACGCACAGGTGGGCTCAGAATCCCAGTTTGCATGTACTTTTCTTCCAGATGTCGTAAGACTTTCCACACTGTGGGTTGCAGTCGCTACGACCATCGTGATCTAAGGTAAGGAAGACGGTGGGTGTTTTCTCTGCGCATATATCTCCTCAATAGACATATGATGCTTGGAGTTCAAGCCAGCGAGTGTATACCGCTCCCGTCCAGTCCAGCCATGTTAGTAGTCCACGGTAATTCTCAAGTGAAAGTTGGCCCTGTTAGGATGGTACTAGTATGTCACTTCGTCTGCAGTGCAAGTAACATTCTGGCTCCTATGCCTAAGTAGTAGTAGGTGATACACCTCAACAACATGATCATGATCTAGGTGTGGAGTCATTGCTATACATTCACATTTAACAACACATCACACAAGAACGTGTTTGCTGAAAATTGTCTCGGAAGAGGCAGACGAGTATATATCTTGCAACTTTATCTGAATCACATGCTTTTTCCATTATACAAGGTGCTGATCGTCACCCAGCACAATAGACATGCTTACGTCCGTATACATCCGAGACTCATGTACTCAACATAAGGCACCATCTTTATTTCCTTGGCTCATCAACATACAGACATCCCACGATATAACAGGCCCAGGTGACGAGACCAGCCCCACGCCCTAACAATGACCTGTCCTTTCCATCCAAATCGCCACCCGTACACTCAATGCGCTCGAATACATCAACTTTACTGCTTCTTCTTGTTGGAAGCCTCGCCCTTCTGCGGTTGCTTGACTTGCTGGGGCTCGTCGGCGTTGTTCTTCTCAGCGTACCACTGGCCAGCCTGTAGAACCAGCACGCCGACAAGGATGAGCGCCAGGATGGTGTTGCTGGCGGCTAGCACCTTCAAGCTGTCCGCGCGTCCGAGAACGACCTCGCCTTGGAAGCGGCCCTCGCGGGTTTGCCTGAATTCCTCCTCGTGCCAGACGCCGGAGCTGACGGCGCGGAGGCCCTTGATGGTGTTGGAGGAGTAGACGGCGACGCCAATCAGGTAGAGAATTCCCGAAGCGCCGTCGAAGAGGTAGTTGGCCTCGCTGGGGCGGTACATCTTGATGGCGAAGCCGATGAAGACGACGGCGAGGATCATGTTGAGCATGCGGCTGATAAGAGGTGGCGACTGGTGCATAAAGGACAGGTGCTGCTCCAGCTGAGCAAAGAACTCCTCGGTGACAGGCTCCTTGCTCCAGAGGAGAGGGAAGTCATAGGGAAACGACGCGAAAAGGATGCCGAGGAAGAAGCATGTAGCTGCGGCAAGAGTCAGGTCAGTATTGTGTGAGATGCGCGGAATGCGCGGACTAGGCGGCCGGGAGGGGAGGAGGGAGGGGAAGCGGGCTTGAACGTACGGCCAATGATCATGAACGTAGAGAAGGAAGCAGAGCCTTGATAGTTGGCCGACTTTGTGGTTTTGGTGTGGTCAATCATCTTGGGTGGTTGGAGACGATGTGCTTTGGGGAAATGGTCGTGGGATGCTGATGCGAATTGCGGTCGCGCAGAATTGCCCGAGATAAGTAATGCAGTATGAGATGTCGAGACGGCTTGTGTGCTCGTGGAATCTATAGAAGCCGCGATGCTGGTCGTCGGGCGCGGAAGAGGTGGACGTGGAGGTAAGTAAAGTGGAAGAGAAAAGGGTGAGACAAGGTCCAAGGTGGCGCTGAACTGGGGCGTTGGGTGAAGCAAAAGAAAAAGGCCGAGGGGCCAAAACGAGACGAGCCGTTGGAGATGTGGACAGCAGACGCGGCGCTGCAGTGGTTGAGGGATTCACGGCGGTCTCGACCCACTCAATTTGCCAATCTCATCCTGCATGGACTGCAGTGTACTTGGACCTACTACCAGCATGCGCAGCCGGCAAGGCCGCTGGCAAAGATTTGGCTTCTGCGCGATTAGCTGCCCCCACAAGGGTTCGCTTTCAGCTTAATCCAGGGGTCCACCAGGGCCTTCAAGCTACCTAGTACTAGGTACTCGAGGTCGGATTTATTAGGTGCGAATATCTAAGGTGGTACGTGCTATCTACCGCATCCGGGGTTCAAGTCTGCTTAACAGGGTCAGTCCATAATCACCATTGACCACTATCTACTTACCTAGTACCTAGTAGGTACTATCTAGACTAGTAAGTATCAGCATTACCAGGGACGTAAAGACTACTAACAGTCCTAGATCTACCATGTCTATGATAACGACTCCGGAAAAGGAATTCACTACCTAGCTTAAGCGCATGTTCTTATTCCTACCCAAGGGTCTGTTAGTAAAGCCTTTTCATTGATTCCCGAAGAAATCGAGCATACACAATGCTATACAATTTGTACTTCCACTTCAAAAAGTAAGACTATAAACAGCGAATCAAACTTCCCAAGTCCTTAATTCAAGCCAAGAATTGGTATCAAAGTCGTTATTCATACAATAGAAAAAACAAAAGTCACAAATCCAACGGTGCCAGTCCACGGCCCCGCACCGCGGTCTGGACTGCCTCCTTTACATCTCGCACGGAGCTCCGCCAGGCCTCCTGCCCCTTGCCCTCCAAACCATCTTGTTCGACGATGAGAGCGAGCCACTTGACCAGCTTAGTAGCCTTCTCCATGTCCCGCTCCTCCTGAACGACTCTGGCCAGGTATTTCTCCAGAACCTCAACGTCCCTCCGGTGTGGCCCTTCTTTTCTCGTCTCGGTATGCCACGCATCAAGCATGTCCTTGATTTCGCGCGTCGACGATACGCCGGAGCTGGCAAACGAGATTTTGGGTGGCGGCTCAGGGAACTGTATCCTCCGCTGGCCGCCTGGTAAAGCGTCAATGTCCGGCGTGTCCGGTCGTCGCAGATTGGGTGCGTTAAGTCCCGAGCGTTGGGCGAGACGGCGCCGACGATGATCGGCAATCACTTCCTTGCGCACGTCCTCGGGTAGCTCTGCCAGGAATTCAGGGTCCAGTTCCTCGATCGGCTCTTCTGGAGGGTCTTCGCTTGCCGGTCTGGAGTCCCGGAAGTTGGTCTGCAAGAGGCCAGCCTGGGCATCTCTTTGACGCTGAGCTTTGCCGAACATCCCACGCGGCCGGCCCCTCTTCGTGGGTGTCGACTGCTTCTTTGGTTGAATGGTCTGGTCCCGTCGAGGGGATATGTGGTGTGCAATTGTCTGAGCGGGTCGCCCGTACGACGCCAGGACTTCTGCCTTCATATCTTCTGGCAGGGCATTGAAGACCTCGGCATCGACTTGAGACGGGAGAGCGTCCATGGGTGCTGGGCTCCCCGGACGTGAGCCGAGCCCTGGGGAGTCTGGACGTTCGTACGAGGCCAAGGACTTTTGAGCCATCAGCCTGCTTCGAATGTCATTGGGCAGCTCCGCGAGGGTTGCAGCGTCTACATTGCTTGGGATGATGAATTGCGTGCCCGACACATTTAGCGGCGTCTTTGCCTTTGCGTCCTTCTCCGCTGCCTTGGTCAGGGCCATGGCGGGATGCATCTTCGGTTTGCGCGGAGTGAGCGGGTCATCTGCAATGGGGTCATGCGCTGCAGAGATCCGTACTGGGCCCGGGTTTGTTTTAGAAGGGCTCTCGCCTTCATCAATCGATTCAACTCTCGTCGCCTTGCTGCCAGAAGGCGGTCCAGAAAAAGCACCGAACATCAACTTGCGTTGGCTGCCCTCTGGTGCGGTTGGATTCGATTTGACCGGTTCAAGCTTCGTCATCTGCACGCCCAGGCCGCGAAGATCTCCAGGACTAAACTTGAAAGACCTTAGGATGGTGATCGCCTCTTTGCCGATTGTTTCGTAGCTGTGAGTCCCGACTCCAAAGGTGATGCTCTTGTTGAAGACATCACATTTGCCGTGACCAAGGTGCTTCGCTGGGTCAAGCGGCGCATCGAGGGACCGTCTCATGATCTTGACAGTCAGCTGTTTTCCTTTGACCTGCTCGTTCATCAACCTCCGCTCAAGCTCTTTGCAGAGGTTGTAGACGAATTCTTCAGCCTCTGGTTGGTTGATGAAGCGTATGCCCCAATTAATCTCAGCCGATACGGACTTCCGAGGGGGTTGCTCGCCAACTTCGATCTTGTCGATTCCCCTCGCATAGTCTCTCAACTTCTCACCTGTTTTAGGTCCTAGTACGGCCGTGAGACGTTCCCGAGAGAGCTCTCTGAGATCCTTGACGTACTTGACACCAATCTCTTCGAGTTTTCCCCCGATGCTGTAGGCAACCCCTGGCAGATCTTCGACTTTCAACTCTCCAATAACATCAAGAACATCCTCAGGTTTCAGCTGGTACTGCCCTGCCGGTTTTCCTTTCCTAAGCGCCACCTTGGCTTGTAGAATGTTGCCTCCGATTCCGACCGACACATGGCATCCAGTCTTTTCTTTGATCGTCCTGCGCAAAGCGCGGGCCAAGTCGTCCGCTTTCCCCTGCTCTCTCCATATGCTTCCTTCGTCGATTCCCAGGCCTTGAGACCCAGCAGAAGAGAGCACGATGGAGGAAACATCAATGAGCGCCTCATCCACGCTTACGCTCTGTACAACGCCTCCAACCTGTAGAATCGAGTCGTAGAACAGCCGACTAGCGTTTTCGTACCCGGGAAAGTCATAGGGGACCACC
Organism: Ramularia coccinea; assembly: GCA_013461505.1. Taxonomy (NCBI): domain Eukaryota; kingdom Fungi; phylum Ascomycota; class Dothideomycetes; order Mycosphaerellales; family Mycosphaerellaceae; genus Ramularia; species Ramularia coccinea. Next base: position 2,000,287 of record JABNMW010000001.1, on the reverse strand, counting down.
TTCAGATCACTGCAGAGTTCCAGAGCTTTCTTCATCCACATGCCGTTCTTGACGCCAAACTTGCGTGCTGGGTAGTTGCAACTTGCAATCTCCGACCCAGTGCCGTTCCCATGTGCAACCACTGCTGGCTTGTCAACGTGGTCGGGAAAACTCTTCAACGAAATAGCACAGAAGAAACTATCAAAGTCGACGTGCATGATATATCTCCGGGCACGTGGTTTCCTTTTGGCCGGCCGCCCAGCCGCTCCCTTCTCCGCCGCCATGCGCTGCATCTTGGACTTGAGTTCGGCCTTCCATGTAGAGAGGTGATGTAGCCTGCTCTCCGAGTAGTACTGGTGCAAGAACTCTGGGTTGGCTGTAGACGATTTGCGCATCCTGGGATCCGATAGAAGCCAGGCGTTGTGCTCCTCTGAAGTCGCATTTTGTGGTGGCTCTGAGTTTCTCTTGATGTTCTCTACCGTTCCGGGTGCTTTAGTAGGTGATTCACGTTGGGGCTGAGCATCCTCCAAATTGGTGGGGAGCTCTTCCGCCTCTGGCATTGGAGCGTTGCTGGTCGGAGGTTTACTAGGTGTAAAAAGCGAGGAGCTCTCGTTGTTCCGGGCAGACGGAGAGTGAGTACCTCCACCGAAAGGCGAGCGGGCCGGCGTGTTGGCTTTTTCGACAGCCTGACTCCACGACTGACTCAAGGCAGAAGTATTCTTGAGCTGGCTCGTGTAAAAGCTGGCATCGGTTTGTTCGCGGTAACCCTGTCGTAACGAAGGACTTTGCTGCGTCACGCCCTTGGTACCGTCAAACTTTAGAACCTTTTGGCGGGGGCCCTCGTCCAAGACGCGATAATCAGACCATGGCAGCAATTTCCCTGCGGCTATGGACTCCATGATCCAAGCAGGCTTCACAATTCGATAGCGATTGAAATCAATCGATTTCTTCGGTGGCAGGCTGGAGGCGATAATGTGCGTTGCCATGGTCTTGCTGTCCAAGTATTGGAGAAAGCCGCCGCCATGTTGAACAATGTCACGATGGAGGCTGCGGTTTTTACATTAGCAAGCGAATGAATAGAGACACGATGTCTTTTTGTTTTTATTAATGTATTTGGAGGCTCACATATGCAGTGGAGGCTGAGTGTAGCCTGTGACGTGAACGACGATGCCCTTGAACAGCTGCGGCTTGTCGGATGAAGCGCGAATGTCGGCGTCCAAATTCTGTAGCTTGATCTTTTTTCGCCTAAAGTAGTCTCCAAAGCCGTTGAATTCACTGCCACCGTACTCCTCGCCTGTCTCGTCCTCAAACGTATGGCCCTCGATGCGCTTGCGGACTTGGGCCGAGTTTTTGTCCAGTACGCTGCCCATGGTGAATGCGAATGTGAATGCGAGTAGAGATGTAGATGTAGATATGAATGTGAATGTAATCTGTGGCCAAAAAATGCCCTCATGTGTGTGTTCAACTCATCATGAGTGTTGTTGTGATCATAATTTCGAGCAAATGCAGCGTGAGGATGATGGACTTGTTACCCATTGGGCCGTGAAGCCTTGAAGCCGTGAAGGATATAGAAAGCAACGCCGTGACGCTTTTAGAGGTGGCAACCTGCAACCCGCGTTAAGTGGGGCGGCGCTACTTTCGAGCTGCCACTGGCAGTGCTCGCGCCTTTCACACGAACCAGCGTGACCTTGAAGTTACCATACCAAATAGTATAGTTCAAGAAGAGCATACCGATTTACAAATTGACATCCACTGCTCCTTAATCTTGATCCGTATCTGACCTCAGACAGAAACCTACCTCTTCTCCGCTCACTATTCTTTCGCACACCTAGCTGAACAGTGCAATGGATATAAATCGGGCTGAACGGGAGGTGAAGAGAGTCCTGATCATGGTGTCGAGAAGAAGCCCGCAGTGGGAGAAAGCGTGGACATTTCCCGAGGAAATCATTGGCATTGCACTGCGACTCGCAGAGGAGAGCGGATTGCTTCCAAGACGCGTGCAAGAGGATCCATCCGCAACACGATTTTTAGCAAAGGAGAGGTGGGATAGTCGAACATTCATTGTGTTTGACGTCTATCACGATAACTACGACCCCGATAGAGCTCACATGCATGGCCAAGATGACCTGCCTGTGATTGAGGTTTATTTGAGTCGAAAGCAGATCGCGAGGACGGCAGGCACCCCGACGGCGAACAAGGACAATCGCGACGTCAGAGCGCTCCATAATGCGACTGGTCCAGGCAGCCGGCCGCCCTTCAGCGTAGACCACAGCGAAGGGAAAGTGCCCTTCTATAATAATCCGCGATCTTCTGAATCATATGGCGTAACGCACGCTCGCACCTGAATAACGAACAGTGCGTGCTCGTTTTACAAAGCGCCCTTGGATGAGTGCCTAAGTCACTATTAAGCGGTGACTGTCCTGATGGGCGCGAAACATTTACGAAAGCACTATATCATTGGCAATTGATGTTCACGATGCATGCATTAAGAGCCACCCTACTAGGTAGGACGGTCGATCTACAAGGTCTTGATTGGGGCCTTCAAAAAAAAAAAAAAAAAAAAAGCAACTGCAAAAAAACATACAACAGCGGGTATTCGCTGGTCGTCACCGACCCAACTACTAATCCACCCCTTAGCGGCTTGACTCTGGGAGAGCGGACGGGATCCCGTATTTTCCGCTAGGTATGGTCGTATGTGCTAGATGGTGCAGCAAAAAGCATATATAAGGCAATTACGCTGCCTACAGGATACACTTAGTAGAAGTCTAAAGTTAGTAGGTAAGGTACTAGACTAGACTACCTAGTACTGTAGCTCCAGCTGCGAGAGCTTGAAGCGACTAGCTAATGGTGGGGCATGGCAGCCGGTGTTTTATTTTCTGACCACCATGACGGCGGGTTGCAAGCGGCTCTTTACTTTTAGATCCAGGATCATACTAGTTTCGGTCGGCACCGAAAAGCGACGACACTCGCGCCGGGTGTTGTGTCGCAACTACCAGTGACAACCATGAACAATCAACAGTTCCGCAAGCTCATGCTTGCAAATTCGGCCAAGTCCAACAGTCCAGAAGATGGCGGCTCACCAGCGACAGCCGCAGCCGCAGCGACGCCTGGTGGCAGCTCGCTCGGATCGCGAAAACGCGCCAGCATACCCATGACACCGTAGGCACCACCCCTTCTACAGACGGCCCTCTTCAATGCAATCCGCTTACAAGATTTGGTAGGAGAGCTTTGGGCGGGACACAGGCCGACTTTGCGCGACAGCTGGCGGAGAGGAATCGAGCCGTAAACCCGCAGAAGAGATTCAAGACTTCGGCCCCGAAGGGCGCCAGGCTAGCCTCTGGATACGTCGACCGAACCACCGAGAGAGAGGCTGAGGCTGCGGACGACCGCGAGACGCGACTGAAAGCCCTGGAGGAGTCATATAAGAAGGAGGAGATTGACAGGGAAACGTTTGAGAAGCTGCGATTCCAAATTGCCGGTGGTGATTTGGAGAGCACCCATCTTGTCAAGGGTCTAGACTTCAAACTATTGGAGAGGGTGCGGAGGGGCGAGGATGTCTACGGCGAGAAGAAAGCAGAGGAGAAGGAGGAGGAAGTAGGGCCAGAGGACGAACCAGACATCGATGTTGACGACGAATTCGACCAATTGGAGAAGCAAGACGTCGAAGCCAAAACAAGGGATCATCACGAGACGAAGAAGAAGGGCCAACTATCAACAGTTCCTCTAGCCCCGGGCAAGAAGCGCACCCGCGACCAGATTCTGGCCGACCTCAAAGCGTCCAGGGAGGCAGCCAAAGCGCAGCAGGGACCCGCGCTTGGCGACCGGTTTCGCAAGGTCGGTGCGTCGCAGAAAGCCGGCTCACGCATCGAAATCGACCGCAAGGGGCGAGAGGTGCTCATCATAGTGGACGAGGATGGTCATGAGAAGAGGAAAGTTCGCAAAGTGCAAGCTGATGAGGATGACCCAAAATCCGATCTCATGATGCCCGACAAGAATGCCAAGCCTTTGGGTATGGAAGTGCCCGAGCAGTACAGAAAGCAAGCTGAACCTGTGGAGGAAGAGGATGTGGACATTTTCGAAGATGCTGGGGACGACTACGATCCTCTGGCCGGCATGGGAGCATCCGATTCTGACTCGGACGATGGCGAAATGAAGGAGCCCGAAAATGGGCCCACAAGGGAGGGCGAGGAGCCTAAATCGCCAGAGTCTGGAAAGGCTATGCCTCCTCCACCAAGACCCGGGGCCAGTACAGAAGCCAGGAATTATTTCCAAGGGGCAAAGACCGGCCTGGTATCAGAGGAGGCTCACAAGGCACCAGACATGTCTGACCCCACCATCATGGCCGCCATCAAGCGAGCCGCAGCTCTCAAAGCGGCCGCGAAGGGCACAGGGGCCGGCGGTGATGAGGACGAGGATGACGATGAGGATGACGAGTCTGCGCGAGAGAGAAAAGCCCGTGAGGAGCGGCATAAGAAGATGCTGGAAAGTGTGGATAGAGACGAGGAGGATCTTGACATGGGCTTCGGCACAAGCCGTTTCGAGGACGAGGAAGACTTTGACGAGAAGCAGGTCAAGCTATCTACTTGGGGTAAAGATGGGGGCAACGACGGGCAAGACTCGAAAGGCGGGTCCTCAAAGAGGAAACGAGGTCCCAAGAAGCGCAAGGGCGATGCCAACAATGCGGACGATGTGATGCGGGTAATGGAGCAGCGCAAAAAATGAGGTGGTCGCGCCGCAACATTGCAACACCGCAACAAGCCGCTTGATATGAGCTGTCTACGGAGTAGCTGGTGAACATACACTCAGGAGGCTATCATGAAGAGTTAAGGCTGCAGCCAAGGTCTGTATCGCGGAACTCCGCGAAGGACTGACCCACCACCAAGCTAGCCCCACGCCCGACTGCCCGAATCACGACTTGGCGGCCCGTGGATCGCGCTGGGGCACCCATACGTTGATTGCACTTACGTGGGCACGAGCTGTTCGCTCAACCAGCCGACCCCAGACTTAATGACAAAGAAGAACTCGAAGCTAGGGGCGTCCCGGTTTGCGACATGCGGGCCCAGAACTTAGTGCTCCAAACAAGGGATCCGCGTTGAGAAGATACCACTTACTCCGTGAAGCAACCTGAGTTACGGGGGGAATACAGGTGAAGGCGACGATGTGTGAAGGGTGAGGGGCAGTCGATCAAAATCCATCCTTCCCCCCCCCCCCGCGACCAGTCACCCCGCCATAGAGGACAGGACTCGGAGCTTGCACTGAACACCGTGACTGCACTGGAGTGAGCATACAAAAAGTGGACACGGCTTCTTACGCCGCTTGCTCTCCGAGTCCATAGCCACTGGACCTACGATAGCCATCCCACACATAATCTTTGAAACATCATACCCACAAGTCTGTACATATCTTCTGTCCCTTGGTGTGTTTTTACCTCCGATTTTCGATTGTAGATCTTCTATTTTATCGTACATAATGTCGTCTCAAACACAAATACCCGTCTGGCTAGATTGCGATCCCGGTCACGATGTACGTTTACCCTCGCTGTCCCATCTCACTTGCGGATAACGTCGCAATAGCCCAAGGTTTATTGCGCCACAAGTCCAGGAGCCGCCATTGGAAGGTACTGGTGTTGTTTTTCATAGACTAACACATGCAGGATGCCTTTGCTATTCTCCTGGCTGCCTATCACCCTCGCCTCAACCTGCTAGGCCTCTCCAGCGTCTTCGGCAACGCATCTCTCGAGTAAGCACATAAGCCGAGGAGACCTTACATGCGGCGACATGGATCATAGGATCTAATCAGAGCGTTTCCCAGAAACACGACGCACAATGCTGCTTCCATTCTCACAGCCATCGGCAAGCACAAGGACATCCCCCTCCACGTGGGTCTAAACAAGGCCCTAGAACGGCCGGCTCTCCACGCTCCCACAGACATCCACGGAATCACGGGCCTTGATGGCACAGATCTTCTTCCCAAGCCTGAGTGCGAGCCTTCCAGTGTCCCTGCCGTCCAAGCTATGGCCGAGGCTCTCAAGGCGCAGCCCGCTGGTACGGCGTGGATCGTGGCTACCGGCACCCTCACCAACGTCGGCGCCCTCTTCCGCCAGCATCCCGAGCTGGTCTCCCACATTGCCGGCCTGAGCCTCATGGGTGGCTCCATCGGTGGCGGCTTCTCAGATGCTCCTTTGGGCGAGGTCGACGGCAAGCCTCGCATCGGCAACTACACCCCTTTCGCCGAGTTTAACATTCTCGTGGACCCTGAGGCCGCCTCCGAGGTCTTCAGCAACCCGGAACTGGCTCGCAAGACGTCCATCGTGCCCCTCGATCTGAGCCATCAGGTCCTGGCAACTGAAGACGTGCGCGCCTTGCTGCTGTACGGGGGGGACCCGACCGCCGAGAAGACGGGCAAGGGCAAGACGACACTGCGACAGATGCTCGTGGAGCTGCTGTACTATTTTGCCCAGACCTACGCGTATGTGCTCACAGCCCTTTACTCATCGTTGAAAATTTCGAAACCGTTGTCGGTCAGGGTAACAACCCAACTAACGCTCTTCTGCTAACGCAGGAACACATTCGGCATCACCGCTGGCCCGCCGCTGCACGACCCCCTAGCCGTCGCCCTTGTCCTTGCCGGCACCGAGGACGAGATTCCCTTCTTCGACTGGGACGAGAAGAAGAGCGCATCGCCCAAGCACGACGAGCGCTTCGAGGTGACTGTCCACACCGACGGCTCCTTCGACGAGGCCAGGGAAGGCCACAAGGAGACGGGCCGCACCCAGGCCAAGGTGCTTCCCGCCGGCGAGCCTGGCGTCCGGATACCGCGAAGCTGCGACGCTGCCAAGTTCTGGGAGGTGGTGGAGCAGTGCATGCAGAGGGCGGACGAGACGAATCGCTTGCTGGGTAAATAGATGATGATGCTACTGTCGATGGGAAATCGAACCAAAGAATCAAACCTTGAGATGGCTCATCTGCTCAAGAAGATTTTCTATTTGAGAAGAGGAAAACGAAGAAAAAGAAAAATAGAAAGAAAATAGAACCATGGCATCATTAGATATTGCCTTTAGGCCTCTATAAATTATTGATTTTATGAGGAAAAAAACATCTCCCGTGTCTATTACCAATTTTCCCAACCGGGCACATCCGTGTGCCAAATCTAATCAGGGTATCATATCCTCATGCTTATTCAGTTGAATCAAACCAGCCAACGCCCTCTCATACGTCCACAGTGTCACCGCGCTCGCCGGCGCGGACTTGATCAAGCTGATGGGCAACCCCTTGAACAGGCCCCTGAACCCTTCCGTCCGCACTACGGAGCGCAGGGCTCGAAGCGCGCCATCCTTGTACTCTGGTATATCGGAGTGAGCGTAGCGCCCGCGCGTGGGCCCCTGGACCTGGATGCGCTTCCGCACGAGATCGAGGGGGAACACTGTCGTCTTGGAGACCACGCTGGCTATCACGCCGGCGGTGGCGTCGCCGCTGCCCCACGGTAGATTGTACGTCTCGGCAAGGCTCACGCGCAGCCGCTCGTAGGTGACGAAGAAGATGCCCATGAACGGGACAATCTGCGCCAGGCCAGGCGTCAGGCCCCGAAAGAAGCCCCGGGGACCCTCATCGCGGTAAATGTCAGCGACGGCGCCCCTGAGCGACGTGTAAATCTTGCGGCTGCCCTGCGCGGCGAAGCGGGTGCGCAGCAGATCGAGCGGGTAGGTGACGCAGGTGGCGATGGCGCCGGCCGAGGCGCCGGAAATGAAGCTCTCGGCGGAGTCGGGGAGACGGTAGGGCAGGACGGTCTGGAGGAAGAGCGTGGCGGAGCGGTAGGTGCCGAACTGGATGGCCCCGTAGCAGACGTACATGAGCTCCGCGGGGACGTTGCCCTTCCACAGGGCGGTCAGACCCTCATGGCGGAGAATGTGTCGTATGGTGGCCGCGGTGCCGCGGTAGGCTGGGGCCGTACGGAGTGGGTTGAGGGGGTCGGAGAGGGAGTGCGGCTGTAGCTGGAGACGAATCTTGACGACGTCGAGGGGTGCGATGACGAAGCTGAGGATGGTTATCGTGTCAGTTCAGACGCGTTCACCTGTCTTCCGAGATGCCGGTGATCCCCCTCGAATAGCGTGGTTTTGGAGAATTACATACCGGGACACAAGGCCTGCTATCGCGCCGGCAGACACAACCTGGAGCCGGGAACCCTCATCTTTGAGGCGGTCTCCCTTGAGTGACATGTACCAGGCGGTTCGAGTGCTACTGCAGCACCAGCAGTGACAGCCACTGTGCCAGAGGGTGTGAGGCGGAAAGCAATCAAGTCATCGAGCTGACTGGTCGGAAGGACATGCGCGGATGATGAGTCGGAGCTGGTCTGATCTGGTCTGATCTTGCTCTTTGCTTGGCGGTGGGTTACTCGGGCATGGAAATGTTGTTTGGACAGAAACGCAAAGATGAGGAAATTGAAATTGTCTGTATTTACTAGACTGGTTCGCGGAGGACCCTGGCGTGGCCTGAGCGACAAGGTACAAGTACAAAAACCAATTGAATTTTATCCCTGGAGCAATGACGACATGCGACAAATGGAGAACAAGAGGGAGGAAAGGTAGCAGGCGCGGCTTGCGCCGGCCCATTGTTACGGGCGGGCTCGGTCAATTTTCATTCCAGCATCCTCAAGCAGCCGAATCAACAAGGGCAAAAATACGGACTGCGGTACCGGAGGAAGCGCATTGTTATTGGGAGACCCAAAGCGCCTTGAATTCATTACCAGTGAGTACTAGTAGTGCTCAATCAGATGCTGAGCTATAGTATTTTACAAGTCAGGTTACACTACTAATCACTACTTCGATAGTATATGTAGACCACTAGGTAGCAAAAGACGACCAGACATTTCACCCCCGCGGCTTTGGCCGAAGGTAACGATGCATGGGGCCCCTGGCAGACACTCAAGCGACTCCTCCCTCGAACCTCATACTCGAATACTGGCGATTTCAGACTGTTGATTTTACAATATTGGGTCATTCACTAGCTTGGTCGATTTCGGTCCACTCTCATTTTCCACGAGGGCGAACCTGGGTTCAAAGGTAGAGGTTCTCTAACGGTCAACATTCCAACGAACCTGAGGCGACCTAAACCAGATCAGCGATTATGCAGGTCCCAGATAGTTGGTTGACGGGGTCCATAAGCCGCATACTCAAAACCATTATTTCAGTAGGATGCCGCTGGATATCAATTGCTAATACAGGCTCTAGATCAATGCTGGTTGTCGTAGCATCGCTGACTGGTAATAGTATCATTAATGCTAGTAGTCTGGTAGTAAGTACCTTACGGAGTAGTATGTAAGTGTAATTATGGCGGATGAACAGTTACCGAAGTGGAAACTGTGAACAGTCGATACTACCAGTAATAGTAGTAGCAATTACTTCCTTTCCCCCGAGACCCCACAGGCTAGTGCCGCCCGTCCATCCATCCACGATCCTTGGGGTCCCCTGCACGCGCGCTGCAACCTTCTCTACGGGGCATCGCTACTAGTGCTCCGTACTAGATAGTAGCACTACTAATTGCTCCATCCGCGCCCTGATCATCTGCTTCACCTTCCTCCTCTTCCTCCCTCAACTTTTCCCCTCATTTTGCTGTACATTTGAAAAATATTGGTCATAGAGTCTTTTTTGGGCACTGGTTTTTCTGCTCTTTCGACCGCCACCATAGTTTTGCGCCACTCGTCTCGACACTTAGTTCCAGACTAATCTCTGCACCTGGCCCTTCGCATGTGATCGAACAGCCCACCTGACATCACCACCACGACCAGCGCCGTCAATCATCCTTACTTCCTCGACCTGGGCAACTCTTGAGGCCCCAATTCACCACCCATCCTATCCGAGTGTCAGTACCAACCTTCGATCGAGGATCACAACATCCTTCCCTTGCAATACGATCCCCAAAACACCACCCATTCAAAATTCGAGAGAACAAGGGCTACGCGCCAACAACACCACACACCAAAGAAACCTTGCCCACCATGGCCGTCCCGGGCAGCACCCCCATCCCTCCCCCCGACCCGTCTACGCTCCTCACTCCTCTCCTCCCGGCCCTCACCGCCGCCGCCGCCTCCAAGGAACCCGCCGACGCCGTCCTGCCCCTCCTCACCCCGATCCTCCGCCAGCGCGTCCAGTTCCTCTCCGCCTCCAGCTCCGACCCCTGGCTGCGCCTGCTCTGCTACGACCACGCCAAGGCCCGCCAGCTCTCCGACATTGTCTCCGGGCCCCTCAACCCGGCCCTCGAGCCCCACCCCGTCTCCGGCGAGGTTGAGGTCGACTGGGACTACGACGCCCAGCGCAGATACCGCCGCGTCGACTCCGAGACCCTGCAGGCCCTGTTCGTCCTGTCCGAGCTGGGCTTGGCCCTCCAACTCGTCTACTGCGTGGGCGACCCTGACGGCGGCGATGGCTGGCGCGTGGGCGAGGTCACGGTCGCCGACAAGCCTGACCCCTTTGCCACTTTTGGTGGGGCATCGTCCATGGCCGAGGCGGAGAAGCAGTTTGCGGAGGGCAAGACGGGGACTTTGCAAGCGGGGCTGTCCTCGACCAACGACAAGCAGCAATCTCAGACAGTAAAGGCGGAGGAAGACAACGACGACGATGACGACGATGATTACTGGGCCATGTACGACGCTACGCCCGGCCGCACGCCCGCGAAGCGATCTCCCGCGCCCCCGGGGGCTAACATAGCTGCTCGTCTCAACAGCGCCAGGAACGCGGGGGCAGGACAAGCAGACACCACCGCCGCCGACGAGAAGGCCTACTTTGCCCAGTACGACGACGTCCAGCCCGCCATGGACAGTCACGACCCAGACGAGGAGGCCGCCGCTCAACAGGCCCAGGCGGCTGAGTCGTCAGCGCCTCCGCTAGGATTCAGCACGCATGATCACCCAGTGCAGGAGCAGCAGCAACAGCAACAGCAACAGCAACAGCGGCAGCAACATGTAAAGTCAAATGGCATCGACGAGAGCCTGCTCCATCCGCGACCCGAATCGAGCGCCAGCTCCAACAGCTCGCAGCTCGTGGCGCGATTGGAGGAGGAAGCTGGGCGGCAGGGCCAGAGCGAGTTTGGCGTGAAGCAGCACATCTCGCGTAGTGTGCGGAGTCTGTTCATGCTTTCCCGCGCCTCGGGCATCGAGAGGGACGAGTTTGAGAGGCTCGTCAAGACGGAGCTGGATGTGCTTGGCATGGTGGAGGATGATGTATAGTCCAGGGGTGGGCGCAGAGAAGGTGATTAGCTGTCAGGTTCCAGATTTTACTTGATAATTCTGGGCACAAGTCAGGGGAAGAAGGCTTTTGATTACCTGCATGATCCGCGGAGTTTTGCTGTTTCTCATATGGGCATACATCGGCGTTGGTTTTCTTTTTTCTTTTTTTCTTATGTTGCTGTGCTATTACTAGTAGTACTAGAGTGTCGTGTGATCAAGGTATCTGGGCTTTGGCATGGATAATGGCATGGTACAGCGATGGGCATAACCGGTTGCACGTGCGTGTATTATATCAAACAATATGCAAATGGGATCATCTATGATCAAGCTGGGTAGCAAGCAAAGTCGCAACCCAGTATCTGGATATACTTTGTACATTCTCGATAACCGCCAAGGGTATATACCAAAATCGCAATCTAACCTATTCAAAACCATTCAAAAAAGAACGCCAGTGGCTCGCTTCTCCAGTGTTGCATGGAATCATCTATTCAATAACGCCCCGCAAAGATCCCCTTCCCCAAATACTTCGTCGTACCATCATCACATCCCACATTAGTTGTAACTGACATTTGCACTGTTCTTCGGTTGGACTCTCCAGGCCATCAACTGATGGTCAGATTGTCCAACGCTGTCCTCGCCGCCTCCATGACCGTCATGCAACTCCTCTGCTCTACTGGCTGCGGCTTGTAGTTAGACATGAGAAAATGTGAATGCGTGGAAACCTTGCCCTGCGCATAGAGCTCGTCCAACTTTGCGTGGCGCGTTCGGCTGCGCTCTTCCATGAGCCTGAGGACATCTTTAAGCCCGCGCTTGTTGTAGTAGGCGGTAGGTTGTTGAGACATGGGGCCCTCCAAGCCATAGACATCCGCTCGTAGGATGGCCCGCATACAGTTCCGCCACAAGTCCGGGTCTAATTCGCGGTTGTTGAAGCTTGCTATGCCGGAACATAATCGATCGCAATCGTTTATGCAGCCCAGTTCTTTCATGGAGAACAAGATCTGGCGCTTCCCCTCCTTGGCTGCATCCCTTTCTTTATCCACCATCTCAAGGATGCCCGCATAGGCATTGCAGGCCGACGGGATTAGAGCAGCGATGCACATCATATTCTGGAAGCTTTGGATGGGCGGTGGCGCAATCGCATCATGTATGGGAATAGCGGAGCACTGGGGGCATTGGATGACATCGTGTGCGACCTTGGTAGAATTGCGAGCTACGCGCATGGCGCTGGGAATGTCGGGAGGCAGGCGTGAGAGGGCGTCGAGAGCGAGATAGAGGCTGGATAAGCAACCGCAAGACACTGAAGGAATGGCTTTAGGGGTTTCCCCAGATACGGCGGTGTTGGAAGCGGATGATGATGATGTGTTGGCGTCAGAATGGGATTCGGGTGAGCTGGCTGATATGGAATTGTCGCTAGAACCAGGCTCAGGAACCTCTGCTCTGTCTTTGAAAGGGTTCCAGTGATGCTGAAGCGGCTTGTCCGCCGGTTTGGGGGCCGTTGCCAGGGAGGAGTCCTGTTCCATGTCGAAGTTGATGTCCCCCAGTAGATGATCCGGCCCACCGCCGAGAGCGAAGGGAAGGCCGTTGGCGTCCGTGACACCATCGTTCGATGCGAAGATTCTTGGATCCAGCGAGGCATCGGGATCGTAGCCATACGGCAGCAGGTCCAAGAAGTCGAGGTTAGAGAGATCATCAGATGGCTGATTCAGAAAGTTGAGGCTAGAATCCAAAGCAAACTGGGTAGAAGGGTCATCGTGTCCAGGCTGGCGGATGCCGGTGGAGGCGACATTGGGGGTATAGGTAGATGTAGAGGCATAAACATTCTCGGCGACGGGAGCCGCGTCGTCTTCATCAGCCGGGATTTCCTCGACAAGCCGGCGCTTGCGGGGGCGACCCATCTGCTTCTGAGGGGAGTAATGGCAGGCAATGCCCTCTCGGAGACATCTGGAGCAGCCGGCAGGCTCTTTGGAGCAGGCTAGCTTCCGGGACCCTAGGCGGACGGGGTTATTAGACATATAGTCTCCGAAAACGCATCGGAACGGCAGCCAGATGCAGGAACCCTCAAAGAGATGGGGAGAAGTTGGGGGCTGCATGGGAAGATTGTTCGGAGGGTACTTTACTTACGGCACTCGTCGCACGCCCGATGCTTTACAGCCCCTTTGGCCGGGGTGGATTGATCATCTCCTGGAGCCATGATGACTTTGGAGGTAGTACGAGTATAATGTAGTAGAAGTACTTGGACCAAGTAGGAAGAGAGGGTTGTTAATAGTGGGATGTCAAGTCAAGCTCTTCGCTCTTCAGTCGTGTAGTGGGGGCACCGCCCGTGTCGAATATATACAGTTGTTGAGGCCAACTGTGAGGAGAAAAAAAATTACCCTGTTGTCGCTCAGACCTGTCTGTCGCTGAGCTGGATGGAGTGGTATGGTAGATTGATTGATGAGTACAACGTACTCGAGATTCGTATGGGGACGAATAGGGACGAATGGGAGACGACTGCGTGCGAGTCGGCGCAATAGTCTCCGGCGAGATTTCCAAAAGTCGCCGAGGGGGGGACCCTGTCGAATGTCGATAGGTAAACAGTTGTCCACAACAGCAACAAAGCCTAACGGCTACGTAGGCGGTGGAATAAATTCAAAAGTAGGAGTCATGCAGAAGGGAGTAAATTTGGAATCAATCGCCCTGTGGGAAAGAAAAGGAAAGTGAGAGAAGGAGGGACTGGGAGGAAGCCCAGAGGCCGTGGTTGCCGCCGCCTCGACAGCTTACGGGAAGGTGCCTACCTAGTAACTACTACTGCCGCTAGCAGTACTACTGGTTGTAGGTAGAAAGTAATTAGGGCCGCCTTACAAGGTGAGGTGGACCGCAGCCAGTATCCCCACAGGATGGAGTACTACCTACTACCTTACCTACCTACTGGACTGATCTAGTAGTCTGACTTGGTGGTAGACTTGGAAGGGACCTAAATGCTGGCACCTTACTCTGTATGGTTCAGGTTGTCAATCTTCGGACCATGATTCATACTAGACTAGTAGGAATGCGCACAAGGTGGGATATGCGGCATATGCCAGACCATAGGTAGGTAATTACAAGCCGACCACCCTCCACCCTAAGAAACCAACATGCGTCTAATCCATCCATGCTTCATGCAACCCAGCAGAGTGCCGCACCAATGCATCCTTCTTCTCCTCCTACTCAACCACTAGACTAGTAGTCCGCGGAGTAGGTACATATAGCGACCACTTGCACTGCCGGAGCCCCTGCAGACCCTGATTTAACGTCCGACCGCCTCGGACTTGGGCGTCTTACTCCGTACTCAAAACCTACCTAGGTGTGATACCGATAGTACCGGGCAGGGGCGGGCGGTCACCCTTACTGGTATCACGCCCTACTCCGTACAGATGAGCTTCAAGCGGTATCCACCCCATTCTTCATGTCCCGCTAATATCTGACAACCAACCTCGCGGACACGGGTCTCTGAGCGTAGGTAGCCTTCATAAGAACAGCATGACATTTCCGAGGACAGATCATCGCAGGAAGCAAACGGAAAACATGGATATTTTGAATTCTCACTGTATGCCTTCCTTGCTCTATGCTCTTGCTTTGTACTTTATTCCCTACCCTAGAGTCACTTTCCAACGTTCCAAGCCCAGGGGCTGACGTGCACTAATGAGCCAACCAAACATACTCACATATTCCATCCGGTCATGTACGTATGTTCTCAAATATCTGAATGAGATGAATAATTTATCCAGCCCCATTTGCTACACATGAACTGCGAGTCGTTTTGAAGACGGAATTCGGCGGTGGGGGCGGAGTTTCCTGTGCTCGAGCTCTGTCAAGTCAGAGGTTCCGGGAAATCACAAAGGCTTTCACTGAGGCATGGGCCTACTGCTATAATATTACAAGTATGTGCACTAATTACTGCTAATTATTTTTCAACAATGTGTAGCTGGTAACGGCGCGCGCCATGTGATAGATGTAATAACTGCCCCCACGTCGCCCTCACCTGGACAAAATCGAAATCTGGCTACCAATCACTTGACCGTCCCTCTTCCATGGCACGTCACGGCGCGGCAGGCGTTTCAATCATGGTGCCTTGCACAGTCACAGTAGGCATGGTAGAGCATGGCAGGCAGGGTCGCAACGGGCAGAAGCTAAAGGTTGCCTACCCTGTCGATCACCAGGTCCCAGCATTTCGGGATGGTACCCGTTCAAGTAGTCGAGGCAATCCCGCGTCTTAGCCTACCTACCTACCTCATGGTACTTATGGGAGGTAGGACCGTAGGTACTGTTGAAGGTACTGACCTGATGTCTTGACGTCACGAGATGCGCACCATCATCATCACCATCAAAAATTAGAAACAGCATCATCTGCGACAAGATCATTTTTATTATTTGGAAGTCCAGACTCAAAAGCATCCGCCTTCGTCCCACGCACCCCGCAATTGTGTCATCTTGGTCCCAGGGGGTAAATTTGACGTGACACGACTTACTCCTCATTCATGTCATCTGTCAGATAATAAAGCCAGGTTTTGGGGAAGGACAAAAAAAAAAAAAAGAAAAGAAATATAGAAGAACACATCATCCCCGGTCTTCAGCACGAAGCAAAGATGCCGTAGACTTCTCTTCGAGCACTTATTCTCAGTCGCAGTGCGCACCAACCATGCACCTCCGTTGAAGGGCATAAAAAGGAAAGCAAGGCCAAAGTGGTAGAAGCTTTATTTCTGGAACGCCCTTGCACCCCAAGACCGTCATGGGCCACGACCTCAGCGGTGTGCCCTTGGCTCGTCTAGCCGACGCCATCCGCGCAGAGTATCGTGCTCTCTTTCAGCAGCTCGTCGCAGAAGGTGTCCGGCGCCCTCTCGTGCTGACCGATTGTGTCGTGGGGGCCTTCATCGTTCCGACCCTGTGGCTTGCGCTGCCGCATTCACCAAGTAACAGCTGCCATCGATGGACACGGCCAGCAACTTGGCTCCTGGTTGCCTTTGTTGTAGCCTTCGACCTCGAAGTCCTGTGGAACGCGTCGAGCACCAACATGGCCTTTGCTTATGCCGCCGATCTAGCCTCCTTTTGGGGTATTCTCTCCACGCTGAACCTGTTGGTCTGGACGAGTCCGCAGGTGGATGCTGCGAGGGTAGTCAGGAGGAATGAGGTCAGGACGAGCGACGAGAAGGGGACATTGAGGAATGGGCATGTCGTTCACAACGAGAGTGAAACACCCCCTCATGAGAATGGCCTGCGCAAGAGGACGACGGTATCCTCCACAGCAGCACCTGATCAAGACCATGAGAATGGTAGGAAGCAGGAGGTGACAAGCTCTACCAGCGAGTATTACTGGCAATCATTCCCTGCTGGCGGTTCTTTTGCCCAGCGTCTCAACTGGGCATTCGACATGACCACCAACTTTCGCTTTGTCGGTAAGAACGATACCCACCACGCGCTTTGCGTTCCCAACATAACGACTTCAGTTGTCGATGTGCTAACAGTCACCTACCTACAGGTTGGAACTGGTCTATATCTGCCGTTCCACGCCCTGTCATCCCCTCGCTCACCCATATCCCTGATGGTACCGTGGTAGACTTTTCTCCACTGACTGTTACAACTCCAGCCGGGTATCGTCGCCCTCTGTCCGAGCACGAGTTCGTCTCTAACCGCCTCATCAACGTTCTTGTCCATTATCTCATACTTGACTTCCTCGCCGTCGCCATGACCAAAGACCCTTACTTCATTCTCGGCCCCGATCATCCTAATCACCCTCCTCTCCCGGCTCACCTTCAGTCTTTCCCCTCTTGGTCTCTCCGCCTGTACCGTCAGATCTTCTCGACAGCCGGCATCCTCAGTGCTCTATCAGGCGTCTTCAACCTCAACGATCTTGCCCAATTCTACCTCGCCCGCTACCTCTTCCCCCTCAGAGGCGAGCTTTGGCAGCATCCTTCCCCCTTTGGCTCCTTCACGCAGGTCCTCGACCGTGGACTCGCCGGCTGGTGGGGCGCCTGGTGGCATCAAACCTTCCGCGTGCAGTTCGCTGCCCCCGCGCGGTGGCTCCTTCGGCAGGGCTACATCCATCGCGGCACGGTGAAAGCCTCCCTCGTCGCCCTGCTCGTCTCTTTCCTACAGTCCGGCCTTCTCCACGCCTCGGGCAGTGTGTCCTCCATCCCACGCACCAAGATCTGGCGCACCCCTGTATTCTTCTTACTGCAGGCTGTGGGCGTTGCTCTGCAGCAGCGTGCCACTGCCGTCCTCTCGCAGCGATACCCTCGGCAGATGGAGAGCACACCTCTGTTTGTCGCGCGGGGGGCTAACCTTCTGTTTGCCGCTGCGTGGCTCCATGCGACGGCGGGGTTCTTCATTGATGACATGGCCTCGTCCGGTATCTGGCTGCTGGAGCCAGTGCCGTTTTCCTTCTTCCGCATGTTTGGGTGCGGGTTTCCTGGCGACCGCTGGTGGCGCTGGGACGAGCATCATTTCCCTAGATGGTATTCTGGTAATCACTGGTGGCAGAGCGGGCTGGCACTATAGATGGGGTTTTAGAATGGGGCATTTATAGAAAGATATTTGTTTGGGTTTCTTATGGGTCATGAGCATAATGATTCTATTGCTCAGCCGGCGTGCTGCAATGTCTCCTGTTCTGTTTTGTTTGGGATTGGGATTATGACTATGAACGATTCGTTGAAATTCACCGTTCAGTTTTTGATTATCTTAAACGATATCCTCACCCCTCCATTTCTATAACTTATGACTGGCTTTGAAGTCTTGTCGTCTCTTTCCGCAGCCAAGCCAGTACTTCCCCGTAGCCAGCCTGTTTCTGTCCAAGAACTTGAAGAAAGGCTCGACACGCAGTCCTACCGAAATAATTAGCTCCAACTGCGTTTCAAGAAAGGAGCGACACATCCCGAGGACTCACAGCGCTACCTGTCCCTTGCGCACGTCGCAGGAATATTGTTCGTACCGCTCTCGTCTCGACTTGCCGGTGAGGAGTAAGAACGCAACATCAATGACTTTGATGATGGTGCCTTTTTTTTTTATGGTAGAAACATGTTTTAGTCTTCTCATCCCTTTACTCGTCCAAGCCCACAATCGAGAATGATATTACACTTACGAATGATCAAATTGTGTCGGGGTCGCTTGGTCTGGGGCATGCACCGGATGTAGGCCCACATTTTCCGGGCCGTCTCCGCAAAGGCCCCTCGAAGGGTGTCGAGGACTGTGCGGGTCGAGTTGTGCGCCGTGTCAAAGAACATGAGATGCGATTGGATCTTGAAAGCTCCTAAACGGTATTCATTATCAGTGTTTGCAAAATAAAGAAAGGTAGAAAGCGAATTATGATGATAAAAAGGCATGTAACGAAAAAAGAAAATGATGCAAAAAAACATACAACAGCGGGTATTCGCTGGTCGTCACCGACCCAACTACTAATCCACCCCTTAGCGGCTTGACTCTGGGAGAGCGGACGGGATCCCGTATTTTCCGCTAGGTATGGTCGTATGTGCTGGGAAACACTACAAGAACAGTATATAAAGGAGAAAACTTATCTTACCTAGCACTTTTCTTTCAAAGTTCTGTCCAGGGGACCGCCCATAATCGACAGTCAATGAGTGTGAAATGTCTTAACAGCGTAAGCTGCGAGTTAGTCCAAGCGATGATAGGCACATCAAGGCAATCAATCTTACCGGTATCCTTCCCCTTATCCCAGTCTTTGCTAATATCGAGAGTCTTGCAGTCGATCAGAGTGCCACAGTACGGGAAGCGCTGGCCTTTCCCTACTTTACTGAGCTTTTGACCTTCTATCTCCATGTCGAAATTGACAAGGGTCTTCTGGGGGCTGACTTCGACACCGTAATCGGGAAGCCCTTGGTGCATAATCTTCACAAACTCCATGGCTTTGCCCTTGTCTAGCGTGATGAGAAGGAAATCATCAATGAGACGAAGTAGAAGGCAGTCTGACCCGTCCAGAAAGAAGAGGTGTCGCATCTCTAGATCCGCGTAGAAGTAATTACACAGGAACGAGGACAGAACGGAACCCTGGGGTATGCCCGTTTTCTGTCTGTAGAACTTCTTCCCGATCTTGACCATATTCTGGGTGACATGCTCGGCCAGGAGGTCCAGAAGCTGAACGGCGCCATGGGTCCTCCTGGCAGCGCTATTGACAAACACTGTATTCCGCTTTCGCTCACCAAGCTGGCTTTCGAGCCGATCGGGGAATGACGTGGGCTCATTGCGACCAATGGCCGTAGCATGCCATTTTCGTATTGGCTGCGTGGCAGTCCTGCTTGCCTGCGCAACAGTGCGCTCACCAGGCTTCACCTCTGCATGTTTGGTGATGGCATATTGATCTTGTCCCGGAACAGACCCCATGAGTCGAACTACAGCCTCTTGTGGGATCGTATCAAAAGCCGCGTGGACGTCGAGTTTGACAAAGTAAAGTGACGAGTGATTGCTCCCCAACTCTACCTTGAAGTTCTTCAGCTTTGCGTATATGTCATTGACGGAGAACATGGTTGATCCAAGCTTCGATGGATTCAATTTCTGCAGTCGCCAGTCAGCATCTGCTCGAGCAAGTCTTTTTCTGGGTTGTTTTGTGGCTGACTCACAGTCTCCAGCTTGAGAAAGGTGTGCACAGGCCCAAGGACAGAGTTGATGCTTGGTCCCAAGATTCTTGAATTGCCTTTCGTTGCTGCCCTCCTCCGGAGGTTCATGATCGGTCGAACCCCTTGCCTCTTGGGCAACAAGCGGAGTTGGCCGAAACCAAGTGATCTCGAAACGAGGATACGATTCGCGTCGTCGGTGCTGACCTCTTCAAACATGGTCTCTTTGAGACTTGCCATTGCCGGCTCGGCAACCCGCTTCCAAACCTCATGTCGGAAGTAGAACAAGTGGTAACGGTGCGTATTGGACTCTGTAACGTAAAAGTTACTTCTTATCAGTGGTATCAACAGGGAATCAAAGACGTAATACAGAAACTCATAAAACAATTCGTATCTCTTGTTTATATCAGTCTGACTGGTCTTTTGCCCTTGCAAATGTGGCGGTTGCAACCACGATATCTCGACGACCTTCAGGTTTTGTAGAATCTCATGCAGTGACATGGTTTCAAAGCGCCTGAGCTTGACGAAATGATCCACCTTTCGTAGTATAGCTCTCTTGTTGTGTTTCAGTACATCGCCATCCCCCCAGAAAGCGTCAGGTATGATCTTTGACAGGACAGCTTGACAGAAGGCCGAAACCCGCCGTGCCGGGGAAGCCAGCTCTGTAATCGAACATTGTGGCATACCCGCGGATTCGGACTGTGGAACATGCCGTTGCTGGATTCTCCTGGAGCGGTGGCTCACCTGGGACTGAGTAGTATTCGATTTAGAGGTGCGCTTTTGTGTACTCGACGACCCGGCATTTGCACCACGAATATGTAGCAAGCTTTGCGTTCGCGGAGGGGGATCAAAGGAGCAAGGACAGTAGTGCCTCAACAACTCTGTATACGAACAACGCTGATGGAGAACTTGGAGACGCTCAACAAGATGCTCTGCAGTTCCTCGCAGACGCTTGGGGATCTTTGGGAGTTTGGGTTTGTTCAGCTGGTCCTGTAGCTTGCAAGCAACTTCTGCTTCACGCAGAGTGTAGTCCTGAAATTTCTGGACAGTCTGCTTTCGATCTACCTCGGACGTAAAGACATTATGAAGCCCGAATTGTCGAGGAAATATATACATCATCACTTTAGTGGTGTTGGCCTTGTTGCGCCTCTCGGCCTCCGAGGGCCCTTTCCCAGTCGGCGCGAGGCCAGTCGGCTGGGGCAACGGGGTATGTGGACACCGACTAAGAACGTCTAAATCATATTAGCGATGAGAGACCTTAGTGTCAAGTGTTCCCGTAACAGCATACGAATGTGTTTAAAGCCCGTCTGGACGAAGCCTCGAGCAGTGAGGGCTGGCTTGGCGTAGAGGGTTCGACTCCTCACGAGGGTGATGTCCGACGGCTTGCGACAGGTGCTCTCGGGTTCACGGTTGCAGGGCGCATTCCTACTCATATCAAGATCGTACAGAGGTGCGCCTGGATTCATGAGTTGGTTGGTCCAGTTTCTTCATTTCTTTACGGGCAAACTTACCACTGAGCTGATAGTAATTGCCAAACCCCGCCTCCACCGCCACGAAGATAGCATTGTCCAGCAACAAGTCTATCATCATCTTCTCCCCAGACTGACCGAGGAGAGCAAGCAAATGGGGCCATGGCGCTTCCTTCAAGGTCTGGACGTGCGGGTTGGGGAATCGGCTGAAGACGCCTGCAATAGCAGTTTGCTCACAATGGCCATCACCAGCAGCCTTCCGGAACCCATCACAGAGCATGTGCTTGGGAATTGGGTTTGAGGTCTTTTCTCTTGAGAATAGAAACCATATGACAAAGTCCACGATCTTGAATTGTTGGAAAAGAAAGAAAATTAAAAATGGGTTCCATAGGGGCATGCAAAGGAACCTACCTCTGACTGGCAAAAGACTGATGCTTCAGGACCCCCGGCGAGGGTGACGTAGGACTCGTCCCCTTTCTGGGAAAATGAGAGCCATTGCTGCCATCTTATGTGGCTTGTCTCAAGCTGCTGCTCTTCCTGCTTGGCGCTACAAACAAGTGTGGTATCTAGCAGACCTGATAGATTAACCTCTACGTTGCGAGGCTCTGAATTCTGTCCCAGGGCCGCAATCTTCTTGCGACGAAGTCTAGACGAAGCTGGTAGCCTAGAGAGGCAGTATTGCCTGAGGGTACAGACTTGTGGATAACATTGTCGTAACAAGTTGAGCTGGACAGGTGTGTCAGGGCTTGGTGGCGTGGAAGTTGGTGGCGTCTTGGTTGTTGCTGCTGCTGCTGCTGTTGCTGTTGTTGCGTTCAAGCTGGCGCGCTTTCGTTTGGAACCTTGCGCCATACCATCGCCATGCTGTCATTCAGGTGTTCGAACAATTATCATGTGCCTTGTCCTAATGGGTCGCGTTAGAGATGAGGGCGCGTCGATGACGCGATTGGGCACTAGATCGGCAATTATTGGAGTTTACTGCGTAGGTAGGTACCGTACCTTCTTTGTCCTGTTTGCACGAACCCACCGAAATGTGCTAGAAGGCTGGCTGCCCACTGTGGCTGAAGCTTGGAGGCGGCGCCTACCTTAGCACGTACTTACACTGTACTTGCCATAATTGAGTAAGGTACCTGATGGTGCCCCTAAAATCGCCGGAGGACGGCCCCAGGACGATCCCTAAGGTCACGGTGGCTGTACCTTAGCTACCGGTAGCCCCCCGGCACCTCTTGAACTACTGGACTAGTCTAGAGTGTCGTTTAGGGAATAATAGAGTCCAATCAATCTCTCATTGAGGCATGTAAACCGGCGCTGTCAAGGTTCCTGACCAACCTTGTTCTTCTGTTTCATTGAGTCTGTACTATTGACGCACCTCAAAGTTAGCCTTCAATAGCCAGGGTTGCAGCACAAACGCTCTACCGTTTCCCCTGCATTCTGCGACTGGAAGACTCGGCCCTGCACTGGACTTGAAGAGTACCGTCACGATGCTGGCATTGTTTGTCACTCTAATAACGATACATCACAGTCCGGACCCCTCGTTCTTCAAGCATATAACAGCTCCCTCCAATCTGTGCGTAAGATCAAGATGGTTCAAGGTACTTGCGCAGGGCCCGATCAAGGGTCTTGCATGGTCGGTGCTGGTCCTAGCCAATGTGAATGTGAATGGGGAATGGCCAGCAGCCAGCAGTCGACAACTGTCACTACATCAGGTGGAAGACGTTCCTCTCGCCATTTGGCGCGGGCCTCATTTGCAAACAAAAAGCATTTGGAGATGAGTTTGTTTGATCGGAGAAGAGGGAATATTGTGTGAGAATATGTTCGTACGAGCCGTACCCCCACTGCACATTTCCCATGGCTCCCAATCGTATTGATACGAAGACTCATTGTCTTATCCGACTCATGCGGTCAACTGCCCAGCAGCAACCCCCATCGCCTCCCGAGATGATGGTGTATGGTGTTGTGGGAGTCCAAGCTGGGACAGATGGAATTGTTCTCATCAAATTCCACGAGAAACGGTATTGATAAGCACCACAATGTTGAGTCGAACGCCACCATCGTCAATGGAGGAATTCATGCCGAGAAGACAACTGGGGCGACAGGGATGATGGCTTGATGGCTTACTGCAGGGCGCGATACGACTATCAGATGGTACCTTGATCTGTACGTGTGTAATTTCCTGGTCCGCACAGGTGTGACGAGAAATCCAACGTTTGTCAGATCGCAAATGAGCAGCCGCAGCCTCGAACCTGGTTTGCGAGATTCGATCGCAAACTATCGAGAACTCTCAGGGGTCTGAAGCCTGCCTTGGTGTATGTGCTAGGTAGGGCACCTAATCAACGTCGTCACCACACAATTATGTACTAGAAGCAGTAGCAGTAGCACCTAGTAGCCCGGGAAATGGTCTGCTTTGCTGGGAACAGCATACGGTTTGGCATTGTAGCGGCTGCCAACATTCTCCATCTCCTAACTACCTAATTAGACCCAGGCCCAGACAGCACAGCACGGCAGAGCACAACGCATGAGCAGCACAAGGCAGGGTATATAACCCAGGTAGGTAGGCAGGGCAGTGGAGGGTACCCCGGGGTGGAGGGCAGGGCTGCCCGCTTGCCCGCCTACCCGCCTACCCGCCGCCCACCTGCCAGCCAGCCAACAACTAACAGCCCGCAGCTAGCAGCCCGCGGCCAGCAGCCACTGGCAGCAGCCAGCCAACGCTCGACCTCCGTCGTCCCACCTCTTCTGACCATCGGCGCTCTCGACGCGCCATTCGCTCCCGATCCCCGTCCCACGCCATCTTGCCTATCCTTGCCGGGCCATCTCATCCACTCAACCCACAGCAAAAGCTACAGTCCTTTACCGCACAACGCATAGATGCTCGCGCCCGCCCCATCTCTGGCCAGTCAAGCCAGTCTCCTGCCCAACGAGCCTGACCGACCCGATGCTTTGAGCCCTTCCACTTGAGGCGTCCTGCTCGAGGTCCACAATGGACTCCGACCTGGACGCTGCTGATCTGCGAGGCCGACCTCAGCGTTCTGTCCTCGACTATGAACTCGGTCTCGACAGCCAGCAGCCACTTCAGCATCGCGGCCGAGATACTCGCCAGCTTCACGAATATCATCTCGAGCCCTCGGATCCACAATTCCATCATCACTTCCAGCCTGAGCACCTCCATCATCATCACCACCAGCTCACCACCCGAGAATCATCACCACCTCATCATCTACCCGACCCCCAGTTCGATGCTCACGCCCCCGCGACAAACGGCCGCCACCATGACTTCCATGCTGTGAACCCCGACGACTTTTACAAGAGCTACCACGGCCTGCAGAACGATCAGGGGGATCCCCCCCCTGATAGCTTACCCATGGCTCCGTCGTCGATACCTCGTCCCACACTGCGCTCCAACGGCGACGGGACCACCCCACGATATCCTATTGTTCCGCCGAATCAAAGTCTGCCTCGCCCGAATAACATTCGTGCTGCATCGAACCCTGCCGACAATAGAGCTGCCGCTGCTGAAGCATCGTCAGCGTCATCGGGGAAGCCAAGCGTCAAAGACCTGAAGAAGCGTTTCGATCAGAATGGGGACACTGTGCCTGGGGCTCGTACTCCTGCACGATCCACGGCGGCTACTCGAATAAAAAGAGAAGGCTTTGGAAGTGCCATCACACCGAGGGAGTCGGCATCGTCATATGCGGCCGCCCGTAGCGGTGTCGAAACCCCGTCAGGTCAGCAGGGAACCTCTTCGCGGTCGCAGCGTCCTAAATATGTGCCCGAGGATCAAGTCTCGAGCAATGCTCGGTCTTTCGCGAGCCGCGTCGGGAAACCGCGAAGTCAGGGCGGCGCAAACCCAAATTCTCCCTATGCTGCGGCAGAGCTGTCGCCTCAGATCGCCCCGCAGCCACCCGTGTCAGCTTCACCACCCTCACAACCTCCACAGGGCCTCCTATTCGGTGAGATCTTGCCAGAGCAGTGTGACACCTCGGCCTTAGGCTTTGGGATTGACAACGTTCGTCCCCGTGGCGCTTCCGCCTCCGAAGGTTCCTGGTCGCATCATCGAAGTCTATCCGCTCCCAGGGTCGACCTTCCCCCTGAACCTTCACATCGAGACGAACCTGAGCTAGTCGGCGACGAATCACAGACAGATGCGCGCGTCATCTCAAATGGCCGCGGTCGATCTCTCAGCGAGGTTGCATCTGAGAAGCCTCAATCGCCCCGTGACCCCACCGGAGGTGCACGCAGCTCCGCTGCAACCTCACGCAACCTAACGCCGACGGCATCAAGGCTTCCAATATCCTCCAGAAAGCTAGGCACCCCGACAGACTCATCCAGTCCCGATAACACAAGGCCGAGCTCCCCGACGACTCTCAAACGTCAGCCTGCCCACGGCAGAGCTTCCAGGGCGACAACGCCCACGTCTCGCGCCAGAACGCCAACTTCGACGGCTAAGACCCCGACTCGTGCTGCTGGCAGGCTGAAAGAGGCGGCTTCTGCCCTTCCCACGCCTGACAGCAATAGCCGGCTTCAAGCCTACATTGGGAACCCGCCTCCAAAGTTGTCGCCTCCTTTGAGAAGTTCAAGGCCCCGGCAGCCTGTTTCCATGGCCACCACCGCCAGCTCTCGCCTGAAAGCGGTGGAAAGGTCAAAACCTCCCCCCGTTTCTTCCAGATCGAGAAACCCCTCGAGGGCTCCTGATCCCGACACTCACCGCCGGAAGATCTCAGTTGGGCCCATCGATTTTGAGCAGCGGAGAGAGCACATTCGGCTTGCGTACAGTAAATCTCTGCGAGAGAGCCAAGCTTTGGAGGCGCGCAAGCGGGCGGCAGAGAGACGGCGATTAGAGTTAGAAGAAGCAGCAGCCGCCGCCGAAGCAGAAGCCAAAGCCAAAGCGGATGCGGAGGCTGGGTCAGAGGGCCAGATTGTAGAATCGCCTATCCCTACTCTTACTTCAACACCAGCAGGCCTCGAAGATGTTCCGGAGCAATCTACAGCTGATCAGCAACAGACCGTACACGACGCTCTTAATATCATGATACCTGCTCACACCCAGGATGGGCTGGTACGCAACGTGCCAAGAGAGCCGGAGCCTCACTCGTCCACTCTAACACCCACTACATCCCAACAGACAGACCTGTCGCCACCCAAGCCGAGCCACGGGTCGCCCGCACTGGGACTGCCAGGCAGTTTTCCAGCATTCAGTCCTCCAATGGAGACAGATATGCCTCCTCCGTCAGCGGTATCGACAACGACAGAAACTACTGAATTCGACGATGAAATCCAAGATAACTCGCCCCTTCCTCCCCAGTCCCCACTCGACCCCCCTGTCACAGTGGTGAAGCCTCCGAGTCCACGGGCCATGACGCCCACACAGCAAAAGGCAGAATACCAGTATCCTTTCGAGGATGAGCCAGAGACTCCAGAACGACAACAGACTAGTCAACACCAAGCTCAAGCTTCAGTTGGACTTGCTCCTACTAATTATGATGGGTTTCCCGTGATTCCTGGCGCGTTTGGTGATGAGCGCGAGGCTGAGAGCTTCATCACCACTCCAATTGACCCACGCTATGAAAGCACGGCCACCCTGATGCCATCCAAAGCTCCTGAGCACCAGCCCGTTGAGGATAGAGCCGACACCGTACCCTTTCCAAGGATACAAATGGCGGACGACTCAGATTGCCAATCCGAATACGACGACGATGACGGCGGCGTTCGAGGTTCTGCCCATCGATTGTCTTACAGCCACGACGATGCTACGGATGCCTGTACCGAGGACACAGATGACCGCGGGAGAACAGATGAGTGTCACTCCGAGTCACATTTCAGCGACCAAATCTCTTCTCGCCGAGCCTCCTCCTGCGCATCGGGTGACGCGAATCTGGGCGTCGATGATGACCATCACTCCCATGCCGACTATACTTCGAACACGAACGATCTCCTAATGCCACCGTCCCGGCCTCAGCGCCTGAGCCATCATTCTCAGTGGACTGACTACACTGTTGGCAGCCCCGATCCCTCCTATCAAGAGATGGATTCCCCGACTCAGGACCAGGAAGAATCGCCCACCTTCGGCCATGTGACGATTTTTGGTTCCAATCTCGTTGGTAGAGAACCCGAGCCGGCTTTTAGACATCCGCAGCAAGGGCGGCCATCGATTGATTCGCACGAATCGTCAGGATATGCAGACCACGCGCGGCTCCCAGATATAAATCCTGGCCAGGATCTAAACATCTCGTATCTTCCTCCGAATCAGAACAGCAGCAGTCCGCCCTACATACCGTCACCAAACTATCAGCCTCCGCCAATCCCCACCTCTGCTCCAGGATCAGTCCCAGCGTCCAGGCGCACATCAAGCGGATTTTACGAGCCATCTCAATACGGAAGCACCATGATGACTTCAGGGCGAGGTAGTGAAGAGGTCATGTCCCAGTTGGAGACACCTCAAACAATCGACTCGACCTCGATGGGCACATCCGACCAGTATTTTGGTTTGGCGTCGCAGGACAGCGAAGCCAGGGCTGATGGAGCAACAGAAGAAGAACTCACGGAGAAGGAGCGGCATCGCCTGATTCAGCGTCGGAATGTCATAAAGGAGCTTGTGGATACAGAGGCCGTATTTGTTCGGGATATGAACATTGTTGAGGAAATCTACAAGGGCACTGCGGAGGCTTGTCCGAGGTTGGACTCGAAAACCATTAAGCAAATCTTCCGCAACTCGGAGGATATCATCGCCTTCCACACCGTGTTTCTCAGCCAGCTCAAAGAGGCCGTCTCTGGAATTTACGTCATGAGAAGTGATCGGACGGTGGAAAAAGAAGTTGACGGACAAGGCAAGCCCAAAACTAGTGATCCATTGGACCGCGCGGTGTCAATTGGATCAGTCTTCCAGAAGAACATTGAGAAGATGAGGGTGGCGCATGAAGGGTTTTTGCGAAGCAGCGATCAAGCTGCTAAGAAGCTCATACAGATCCAGCAAGACCCGACCGTCAAGGTGTGGTTGAACGAGTGCAACGAGGTTGCCAAGGAGCTCACGGCGGCGTGGGACCTTGACTCGCTCCTAATCAAACCCATGCAGCGCATCACAAAGTATCCGAACCTCATCATCACCCTATTGCAACATACTCCGCAGGACCATCCTGATCGAGAGCCATTGACAGCCGCCAAAGACATCTTGGAGACGGCCATTATAGAGATCAACAAGACAAAGAAGAACTTTGAGCTGGTCGGGCAGATTGTGGGGAGAAAGCGGAAGGAGTCTGACGTCAAAGGCGGGTTTGCTCGCGCCTTTGGAAAACGAGTCGACAAACTCCAGACAACAGGTAGCCGTCCGCCTGAGGATCCTGAATACGCAAAGCTCAATGAGAGGTTCGGGGATGATTATCTCCGACTTCAAGTCGTTTTACGCGACGTCGAGTTTTACACTCGCCAAGTATCAACGCACGTTCGAGAATTCTTGCAGTATCTATCGTCGGTCGAACTCGTCATGCGCCTGCAGCCAGGTAGCTATCCCGAGCTGGAGAGCAAGTGGGTGCAGTTTAACATCTCTATCCGCGACATTGAAAAGGTTGCGCTGGAGGAGCACGTAAGTGTAGAATTTCTGCTGGGTTTTGTCCACATTTCACAATTTGTTAACTATGAATGCAGTTGGCCCAAGTCAGGAAGCAGGTCATTGAACCATTTGAGCACGTCATCAAAGCCTATGGGAACCCATCACTAGCAATGAAGAAGCGGGCAAAGCGTCGCCTAGACTACGAACGGATGGAGCAGCTGAAGCGTACCGGCAAGAGCGTCGACACGAGGTTACAAGAGCTTGTGGAGCACTATGAAGCACTTAACGACACCCTGAAAAAGGAGCTTCCGAAACTCTCAGCTCTAACTGAGAAGGTTGGGAATATTTGCCTTGGCAACTTTGTTCACATTCAGGTCAAGTGGTACGGCATCTGGAAGGACAAGATGAAGACAGTGCTGGCGGATGGTCCCGATATTCCGGACCTGGATGAGGTTGTTTCGACTTTTCAGCGAGACTTCCCATTCATGGACGAGCAGTTGTCCAGCATCGGCATTCTAAATCCTGGTCCATCCAGCCGGCCGTCTCAGTCCACTGCACACAGTGGTGATGACGCCCTGTCCAAGAAGACACGCTCTCCCCGCCCATCCGATGTCGATACGATGCGCAGTGGAGCTCTGTCGAGCAACGGCGAGCTGGCTCCGTCGATCCCCACGCCCGACTTTTTGCGCCACAACCACGGGACAATGTCCATGTCGCCTACGTCCAGCAAGCACCCGAACGTTCCTAGCCCCCATCAGTACTATTACAGGGACTACTATGCGGG
Organism: Ramularia coccinea; assembly: GCA_013461505.1. Classification (NCBI taxonomy): domain Eukaryota; kingdom Fungi; phylum Ascomycota; class Dothideomycetes; order Mycosphaerellales; family Mycosphaerellaceae; genus Ramularia; species Ramularia coccinea. Next base: position 1,970,719 of record JABNMW010000001.1, on the reverse strand, counting down.
CCTTAATCCTCAGGCTACGAACTCGTCTTCGTCTGTTACCCCTGAGATGACAGGCAGCTCGCGTTCCCAGGGAGGCACAGGCGCTACTTCGACAAGGCCCAGCACGGGCAGAAGCTTCGAGTCGGGCGGCGTGCCGAGGCAAAGCCTCGATTCGACGTCGCAACGCGGCCGTGACTCATACAGTACACACAACTCGAGTCACCCACCACACGATAATCGTCGCTTTTCTGGCTTGTTCCACTCCGCCCTCCCCATGCCAGAAGGTCCGGAGGAGAGTCTGCGGTCCTCGAGGGCCTCCTCTAGGGAGCGCCGGCCATCCAATGATGGGTACAATGTGCTCTGGCTCGCAGCGTCACTGTTCGAATTCAATATCGCTACCACGAAACACGAGGCCGGTTATCCTTACCTGATATACCAGGCCGGCGAGGTGAGCCCACTGACCCTGACTCCCACCCCTCACCCCCTTCCCTCAACATCTTCTTCTCCTCCTCCAAGGATCATACAGCTAACAATGTACCCAGATTTTCGACGTGATTGCCGAAAAGGGCGAATTATGGCTCGCTAAAAACCAAGATGACCCAGCTCAGCAAGTGGGCTGGATATGGTCCAAGCATTTTGCAAAGTTGGCAGACTCCTAGAATCATGTACAGTAACGACGACTACTGTTACCTACGGCATCAGCACAGAGTATAGCGAGCAAGTGATTACTGGAATTCTTTGTCGTCTTGTTCCTTACAAACAACATACACGATAGCAGGCACACCAAGGGAGTACAAACACACAACTGTCACAAGACCAAAAAAGCGGGCGTTGTCTGTCTCTTTTCCTTCTTCCTCTTTTTCTTGGCTTCCAAGCCAATGTTTGATAATCACAATCATGCTGCGTTACTTCTTCTGTTAGCGATAGCGAGACAGAACTTGCTCAAGAGACGACATGACCATATTGTGGTAAAAACTATGGGTGTCAGGAGGAAGGGACGACGAATTTAATACAACAACCACAACAACAACAGGGAAGCGAGGATCAAGGAAATCGAGCACTCAGGTGGCCTTCTGGCCACAAATACCAGGATGGTTTGGTATTTCTTTGCCAAGATGGATGGGGGAGTCCCCATCTCTTCTAAGAAGCAGCAAGAGCGGTGTAACCCTCCGTCAAGTGAACTTCATTTTGTCTTTTTCTTTTTCAATGTCTGCGGGAAGGTGGAGCATCAGGACGGGCACGGTGGCTTAAGATACCAACAGATATGTGTACAAACAAATCAACGCAATGTTTCTGAATCAAATATAACCGAATACAATGCCATTGAATGTGGTCCTCTAAGGTTTGCGAAGGGAAGCAAGCGTCCGCTAGATGGGCTGTAGCGGGTGCCAATGCGAACTCTATCCGAAGGCGGCATCCGGAGGCGGGCAGACACCCGACACTACCCTCGCGTCATAAACTGGCTGTCCTGGGTGAAGAATCTAGCGACTGCATCCTTCATCCGTCCTTCATCGTGTCTTCGAATTAGTTGTATTACCGCTGCTCATTTGCTGATAGCTATTTTACCCCAGAATGCCGAGGCGGCTCAAGCTCCACGGCCCCCCACGTTTGCCGCTGCCGCTGCCGCTGCCGCTGCCGCTGCCGCTGCCGCTGCGCATCGCTTAACGTTGCCGCGCGCCGACTCCACCATGGCTGGTGCACTGGCAGCAACCGTGACTCCATCTTCCCCAGATCCAGCTCCAGCTCCTGCTCCAATTCCTTCTCCAACGTCACGACCCTCCCAACGACATGACCATCGCGAAGCATCGCCGTCCCTCTCTTCCACCGCCGCTGCCGTAGCGCTACAAGGAATATCACCATTGTTGTTGTCCCCACGAGCCAATCCGGCCGCAGACCCTGCGCCGGCCCCGATCACGTCGCGCACAGGAGGTGATGGTGTAGGGCCCGCAGAGGAGCTGTCGCAGAATCGACCTCATCGGCAGCAGCATATACCAGGACGATACGAAGCGAGTGTACCGGGCGCAATGGCTAGCTGGTCGGGCAGGGCGTCCGTTCGGGGGAGCACCGAGATGATGCAGATGGTGCTCCTGACGTTTAGCGCTATTGGCATTACGTATGGGGGCCCCTTCATATCATCAACCTCAATTTCGATTTCAATCTCAAGCTAAAGCTTTTTTTCTCTTGCGAGAGATCAAGGCGCAAGAGCTTTGCTAACAATTGTTAAATGACAGATTTACCTGGGGAATCGAGATGACTTGTATGTCTCCCAGCAAACGATGAAAGCTACTCAATATAGTTCCCATATTAATTTGCGAATTTCGCAGATTGCACCCCCTACCTACTGAATCTGGGCCTCACGAAGAGCAACACGTCGCTGGTATGGATTGCTGGCCCTCTATCGGGACTCATCGTACAGCCCATCGTGGGTGTCATTGCAGACGGGAGCACGTCCAAGTGGGGCAGGAGAAGACCGCTCATGATGCTGGGCACGCTTGTCGTGGCTGCCTGTCTCCTGTTGCTGGGATTCACGCGAGAATTCGTGGATATAGCACTCGGGACCAGCGGTGACGATGAGAGGGCCAAGGCGCCAACGATCATCTTGGCCGTGCTGGCGATTTATGGGGTAGATTTTGCTATCAACGTCGGTATGTTTGCCACCAGTGATACTACTCATTCTCGCGTGATTGAAGAGAAACTCGCTGACGGGGTGCTCTATACAGTCATGTCATGTTCGCGAAGTCTGTTGGTGGATACTTTGCCTACCGAGAAGCAGCAGCTTGGGGCTGCATGGTGTAAGCTATCACACCTTTCCCGGTCCTGTCTTGTCTCTTCATCCTGAAGCTCACCGCGCAACCTTCAGTTAGCAGAATGTCCGCAATTGGGCATATGATCGGCTATGGAGCCGGGGCCGTGGATCTAGTTTCAATCTTGGGCACAGGGCTGGGCGACTCGCAGTTCAAGGCGCTCAGCCTGATAGCCGCTGTAGCCATGATCGGGACCCAGGCCACGACTTGCTGGGCCGTCTCCGAGCGAGTCCTCGTGTCCCCGCCTGTGCGGCAGAAGAAAGGACAGGTCACCGCCATCTTTCGACAGATCTACTCGACGGTGCTACATCTGCCGCCTCGCATCAACGCCATCTGCTGGGCACAGTTCTGGTCGTGGATCGGCTGGTTTCCTTTCCTCTTCTACGGCACGACGTGGGTGGGCGAGACGTACTTTCGCTACGAGGTGCCCGAGGGTGAAAAGGAGTCCGGCGATTCGTTGGGAGATATGGGGCGCATTGGCAGCACCGCTCTCGTCATATACTCCTTCATCACGTTCGCGGGAGCCTTTGTGCTACCCCTGATCGTCGAGTCGCCCGACGATAAGACCTACACACCCCGCGCGCCCAAGTCGGTCATGGGTCTCATTGAGCGATTGGGGCATAAGAAGCCCAATCTGCTCACCACCTGGATTGCTGGCCATCTAATGTTCTCCGTCGCGATGGCCATGGCCCCACTGGCCACCAGCTTCCGATTTGCAACAGCTTTGATCTGTCTCTGTGGAATGTAAGGAACCTTCTCAATCCTCGATTCCATTTTTCCACCGATATTAACAATTTGCTTTTTTACAGACCTTGGACCATCGCCTCGTGGGCACCGGTCGCCTTTCTAGGCGTCGAGGTCAACAAACTCAGCGGCGGCGGCGGCGGCGGCGGTCTAGGCGACAACCGGTATCGCCGCCTTTCCGACTCGGACGTGTCCGACGTGGAGCTGACGAATATGGGCATCGCCAACGGCGGCGAGTCTGGACATTTGGATCAAGGCATTGGCAACGATGGCGGCAATCCTTCCTCGGGCGAGCTTTCCGGCATCTACTTTGGCATCCTAAACATATTCACCACGCTACCTCAGTTTGTCGGGACCTTCATCTCGACCATTGTCTTTACCATAATGGAGCCGGGGAAGAGCCCCGAACTGACCGAGGGAGAGACAGCTGACGAGCATGTCGACGCCAGCGGGCCCAACGCTATTGCGGTGTGTTTATTCATTGGCGCCATTAGCACATTGTACGCTGCCCATGCCACGCGGAAGTTGAAGTATCTGTAGAACTACGACAATTTAGAAGGCATAAAATAATTCGTTCATTGAAGATACAAATCTCGAGCCACACACAATTACTATACAGCTATGACATGCTGACTTAAGTAAAGTGGCTTGAAGAAAGTTATCCGTGGTGATCGGGCTGGTCTTGGCAGTCTATGCTATGCCGCTGGCAAAGTACTATTTCTCCGTTGGCATACCGTAAATAACCATAAGATAAAGGTGCTATTGAACACAATATCGGGGGGGTATTCGTCGTCAAACTCTCTTGATCTCGTCCTGCCAACTTCCATGCCCGTCGGCTTTAATTTCGCCAGTCAGGGGGGTAAAAAAAAATGTTGACGGGCTATGATAACCTGCGCTCTCCTTGTCTTTTTTTTTTTTTTTTTTGGCCTCGTCTCTTCATTTGTCCTTCTCGTGCTCGCTCTGGGAGACCTTCTCCCATTCATCCTCGGTGCTGGCGCTCGACTGCGTACCGTTTGTCGGCGAAGCTGTCTCGCCTTCCGTCCTCCTCTTCAGCTCGCCCGTCTGCTCGAGAGCCTCCACCTCAGCTGACGCCGACGCATTATTCGAGCCCAAAACGCCGCTTCCAATCTTGGTCGACTCGACCTCCGTGTCGCTGCTGTCCTCGGCTTCGCCCTGGCCTCCCTCTTGCTTCTTCTTCCTCCTCCTCGTCTGCTTCTCGCCGGACTGCTTCTCCTTCTGCTTCTTCTCTTCCTCCTCGCGTAGCTGCGCGGCCTTGACCTCGGCGGCGAACCAGTTGATGGACCACCAAAGGCCCGCGCTCAAGATGGAGAGTACGACGCAGTGCACATTGTAGGTGGCCACCAGGAGGCCAAATAGGACGGTCTGGAGGGCCGCAAACGATAAGTTTGCGGCCTTGAGCAGTGGGGCGGTAGGGCCAGGGGTGAAGATGGACTCCCAGACCTCGACCATGAAAGAAGTCATGATTGCTAGGGATGGTGTGACTTTATATAGTTGGCCCGGTTACGGGACTAGGAAGCGTTCTGGTATGGAGCCTCCACAGGGACAAAGTCGTTCTGTACAGGGCGGCGGGATAAAGAATCGGTACGCAAAAGAGGCCTGCTTGATGTTTCGCAATGTAGTCCTACTAGCTTCGCAGTCTTCGGTATATGTAGCAGCTGGCCAACTGGCTGCCTGGCCTGCTGGGGGATGGAGGGGGGACGCGCCAGAGGACGACGTAGCGGTATCGTAGACGTGAGCGGGGAGAGGGCGGACGTGGTCGTGAAGAGGACACCGTGGAGGAGAGGACTGCAAAAGTCGGACAGCCCGGTCAAAATATTGCTTCTGAGTAACTCGCCGAGGAGGACAGTTTTGCTTAGGGCCGCTTCGTTTTGCGACAAGAACTTGGTTCGGTTTTGATGGGGCAGAAAACGTGTCGAGACGTGTCGTCGGGACGTGTCGGTTGGCTTTCCCCAGCGCAAAGAGCTCGACGACGCCTTGGCGCCCGAGGGGCAACAACTGTGGCTAAGCTGGGTCAGCAAGTACGGTAGCCACTAGTACAGCTACAGCCACAGTTCGTTCCTGCCTTGCTCAAACGTGCCTGACACCTCAACTCCAGAGCACTTAGGGATGACAAGGAAGGCAAGACGGGGACACTACTTAATGCTTCTCTCGCCTTACATGTCCATTAAATGCAGAGCTTGGTTGTTAATTTCGTCTTGAATTGCACTGCGGCAAGCGGGCATGAGTCAACCTAGTCTAGTATACGGAGTAAGAGCGTGCGGAGGACGCCCACTACAGCCCGATGGTGCTGACATGCCAGTGAGCAAGTTAGTTGGGTTCAGACCATCATGGACACCCTAATCCGCAATCAACGCAGCGAAATCTTGATATCGCTTAATTTTGTCTACCCAAGTCCGGAGTCATTGAGGCAGAACGGGCTACCAAGTTGAATCATCGCGGGTTGCAGGCAGCCCACACACCAGCCAATTGATACCCAGTGGCAGGGAATTCCTGCTAGAAAGAGAGCAGCCCGCTTTCTTAGAGGCTTTAACACCAGTTATCAACAAAGAAATGATACCGTTAGTCGTCCCGTCAGGTACAAGAAGCGAAATTCCGTCTCATTACCACTATTGGGTTTGAGGGCTTAGGCTGGTCAAGTGCTGGGATATTTTCTGAGCAGACTCGAATGGTGTGAAATGGGTGATATCCAGCTGAAGCTCTTCCCTTCCTCCAAATTGATACATAATCTCTTCTTGACGGACTTGGCATACCAAATCCGTGTCGGTCAGCTTGGTAGTTTTGGTAGTTTTGGCGTCAACAGCAGCAGCAGCAGCAGCAGCGCGTGTCATGGTTCTCCGTAGATTCTCTTCCAGACCACAGCTCAAGGCCACCGGGACAAAAGTCGCACCACTTTGTTTGGCAGCTAGCTCGAAATCCTGGGCAGCTTCGCTACCAACAGGGCTTGTACACCTAGCATCTGTAAATATCCAATTGAAGTTGCGAGTGGACTCTGAAGTGGATATAACACGTAGGATGTGTCGACGGAAGCTGGAGCGGATTTTGTGATAGTCTGGATCGTCCCTCTCCAGAAGAGCCGCCACCGGGTCAATCATGAGATGATTATGATAAAGCTTTGTGTTTGGGATCAGTTTAACTAACTCATTGGCAATGGTTAACTTTCCAATGCCTGGGTAGCCATTGAGGTAGATGAAATAGCGCTTGTCGTTCATTTGCTGCTGCTGCTGCTGCTGCTGCTGCTGCTGATATGATGTTCAAATGCAGGCAATATCTCCAAAAGTAGATGGATATATTACAAGATAAGGCTAGAAGTAAGTATGTTCCTGTCACTAGCTTTTGTGATAAAAGGGGGACGGTGTTCGTGATGAGGAGTGCTGGTATTTGTGATTGTTGCTGCATGTAGTGTAGGTGTATTTGCAGAAGACGACGTCAACAGACAGTTCTGTCAATCTACAACTAGAATATGATGCAAAACAAGCAAGGTTTGTGTGCAAGATGCAAGATGCAAGATGCAATATGCAATATGCAATATACAAGATGCTGGCCAAAGCTACACGGCTGAGTTAAACTCAGTTACTGGAATCATTTATAACTTTGGTGTATCACCGGATGAGTCACATGGGGACACCAAGTTATACATGTTTAGTATGAGCTTGAACTTGACACTTGACAAAACACCGCATCAAGTAAGAATTGTAAAGACGTATCATGTCATTTGATTCATATCTCTTCCCGGAGGCATACCTGCTCGCCCTTTGCTTCCCTTGAGCTTTTTCCACGGCTATTGGAACTATAAACATGGATTGTATCAGCTGTCTATTCCCACAGGAGCCTCCTAATTGCAACAAGACTCGGGAGATCTAAATAAAGCCCCAGGTTGATGATCTTCACGTCGAGCTTCAGGATTTATAGTCTCAATCTGCCCGCCCTCTCAATCACTGCTACCCTATACCTTGGCTTGAAGTATGTTGGTGATCGGAATGTGCCGTGTTACAAAACTACGTTTAAACAAAATGACAGCAAGGGTTTTTGCGCGCCCAGCACTGGGTTCAGAGAGCCTTTACACGATATGCAAATCACGGTAGAGCCTATTCAATACCAAAATGGACAGACCTGACGATCTTGAACATGTTGCGCCGACTCATCCCCGTAACCGTCTCACCCGAGATATTCCCAGACAAATCCGATAAGCTACGTACAATGAATGCTACGTCTCTAACCGACGTCGAGGTCGAGCAAATCATTTGGTGAAGCGTGTAAGCGAAGGCCTCACAATATGCATGTGGACTTGAGGTGCTGCGCGGACCGAACCCGCGAATGATGGACAATGTTTCAACGCCACCCGTTCTCTCAAACTCGTGCATCTCCGGAAGCAACTTGTCTCAGACGCCAACACCCCCCGTACCGATCATCAAGATAACGCAAGCCTGTGCCGCCGGGGAGACACGGTTAACAAAAAAAAAAAGAAATGTCAAGATACCTCGCCTGCTTCAAGCGAAACGTCAGGAGATGGTGGCCATTTCCAGGGAACCTCTTTAACCCCCCCCCCCCCCCCCCCCCCCCGAGCCTGTAATTCACTCTGATTCCTCGTCTAGTCTGGTCTGGTCTGGTCTGGTCTGGTCTAACAGCACGATCGAGATGGGGAGATGGGGAAATGGGAAAAGGATGGCCTTCCGCTATCCGGAGGCATTGCGACATAATTGTGTGTCTAAGCGAGGTGATAGAGCGAGGCCTTTTCCGTGCGTCTTGCATTATCTGCAAGCTGCAGCCTCTCTGTCCCCCCGCTTCCGTCGCCCGTCTCCCGTCACCCGTCTCCCGCGTCTCGATCTTGGGAACCCGTATGGGGGCGGGATAGAGAGAGAGAGAGAGAGAGAGAGATAGAAAGCCTGATGATGGGCAACTTGCATCGGCAGCGGCAGGCTCGGCAGACTGGTCTTCTGCCCCCCCACGGAGGGGAAGTAGGCTCATGTTCCCATTTCCCATCCACGCGATGCATGACTTGATAATTGTGTTCATTAGTCTCCCTCCTTTGCGAGACGGGAATCCGGTGCTGACCGCATCATCCCGGCTTTGTTTGTGACTTGGGGGAAGAGGAAAAACGGAATAGATGCCAAGGCGGGGAGGGAAGGAAAGCCAAGCAGGCAAGGTGAGTGTGAGGGTAAGGCGCAACACACCCGCGCCAGCCTCGACCTCAGCTCTCGTCACCTGTCCTTGTGACCCCCCTCTTTCTGGTCGCAGATTAGTTAGGAGGAGGTGAGGTCCTTCATCTCTCAAAACAAAACACACATAGAAAGGTCTAGCTTGGGTTGTCAAATCACCAGACCAGACATGAAGGATAATAACAATAAGAATAGATGAGACAAAGACGGGTCCAATCCATGAATAGATGAAAGATGATCGCCTCTCCATCTCACAAGCATGTTCGTCGTCATCATCCCGAGGTGATTGCCTGCCTGCCTGCTTGCTGCTATTTTCTGCCACTCTTCCACTGCCGACAATCCCCACGAGTCTAATTCCTGATGGTTATTCTTATCCTTCTTTGGGCATCTCTCCTCCAACATCCGCTACCTGCGAGCTGTGCCGCAGCGGGAAGGGAGATGGCAGCCCGGGAGTACAAGGGAGGAAAAGGAAAAAAAAGAAAACCAGACAACAGGGATCCTACCACAAACTTACCATCTCTAATGACCTTACGATTTTCTCCCTCTCTCTCTCTCTTTCCTACCCCTCCTCACACTCATATGCGAGCGGCGGGCGGCGCAGCTTCAACTGTAGCTAGCTAGGGCCTGTTCGAACCCATCTTGCCTGCATGCGACGCCCCCGTCGTTGAGGGCGCGCCGCGGCTGCCATTCTGTGTGTAGGTGTGTTTGTGTGTGTGTGTCTCTTCAACTGCCGACCAGGGAAGGCTGACGAACTGCTCTTCCCGGGCGGCACGCTGGTCTCGGGCCCGGAGGCTACGGAATATCAGCTCCCAAGAGCCGGCCGGGGTGGAAGCGGTGGGACAAGTGGAGGCGGGAGGGGAAGCAGGAGTCGACAGGGAGGAGAAACACATCAGATGAATCGCCGTCGCAGAAACTGCAAGTCTCTCAAGGGAGACACAGGGAGATACAAGGAAATACAAGGGAGAGAGACGAGAAGGTTGGGAAAAAAAAAGGCCAAGATTTCCAAGCTTGAATGAGTCTACAAATACACGGCGAGGAAGGGGGTGGGAGCAAGATCGATCGATAGGACAGCTCTCGGTCGCGAGAGCGCCGCGATGGTAGCCGTCCTGGTCGTTACCATTCTCACCATTCTCACCATTCTCGCCATCCTTGCCAATCTTGCCGTCCCGCAGCAAAGTAGAAACATCATCATCCTCAAGCCAAATCACGGAATTGCGGCTCCAGCCCAACGCCCAACACAAGAAGCCAGGCCAAACCTCCCTCTCAACCTCATAAAACCCCCCCAACCCTAACCCCAACCCTAGGCTGGACCCAGCCCAACCCTAGCCAAGGCCAAGCCGTGAGTCGCAGACTGAGCAGCCCGCCTGAGTCGTACTACTTACTACCAGCCATCCTGTAATTATTACCAAATGGCGGGCCGGGATAGGTTAGGTCAGGTCTATGCTGCTTTCTTCCCTCCCAACTCTTCCCCAAGAAGCGCGCGCCGTTCAACGCCAACATGCATGCATCGGACTTTTTTTTAGGCTCAACTAAGAGACTAATCAGTACTTGTAGCACTCGTAGAAGTCGTAGTGCAAATACTCGTAGTGCCGTGTCTCATGTGTATCCGTACAGATAGAGAGTGTGCCACACCTCCCCCCCCCAAACACTCTACGCTACAGTATCACTACAAGTGCGAGTAGTTGTAATACGTAGTACCAGCTCCGTACGGAGTAACTATAATGTCTACCAGCGACAGCCGGATATGGGGCCTTTTTCGCGGGGTCGTTTCACTCGCGCCGCAGGGCTTGACGACGACTTACAAGAGACATATGCGCTTTGCCGCAGTTGGCTTCCAACCACTAATTACTGCTACTGCAATACTACTAGTCAGGCGAGCCAATTTCGACACACGCCTTTTGGGTGTTTGGCAGATACTGGGATGATGATCTCATGTACGCAATACTTACGAATTGAACTCGTAATACTCGCAACCCGTTCCCGGCCGGGTTCTGCAGATCCCGTTTTTGTGTACTTGTATCTTCCTCGTATGCGGCCGCACTCTGTGGCGCCCAGGGTGGTCGCGGATACAGCGTGCCCCTTCTCCGCGTTCCCGAATTGAGTCCAGTTAGTCCAATGTTTCTATATGTACATATGTATGGGCACCGGAGAAGGTTGGCATACTTGCACAGAATTAGGCTTAGAAGGAAAAGCCACAACTCGTCAAGTCTAGTCTAGTCTAGCCCAGACAGCTAGAAAAGGCCCGGGGCAGCGCCGATAAGGCAACAAGACTAGTGAAAAAACACAAGACAAAAACAATGAAAATGACGGGGTAATTATACAACTGACTGTGGTTTTGGACAGGGCCACGACATCCGGTGTACAATGTTATGTTGTTGAGCTGCAAATGAAGCCGGTTAGAAATGAAGGCGCGGCCTGAGCGTTCACTAAGATGATGATGTGATACAGTTTCTTTCTTCGTATCCGGAATGAGCCGTGTTGCGCTCATCGTAGACCAGACGAAGGTGATCCGAGCTGCCCAAAGAGAGAGAGCGAGGACTGTATCTGCAATGGACGGGCGAGACGCCCTCGAGCTCACTCCCCCGTCCGGGGTTTTTGGCTGGCCCGTCCGGTGGCTTTGACCTGACGATCTGGGCCGGGACCCGGAGGAGTCTTTGTCTGCTCTTTTCTTCTTCGATAAGGCTATCAGAACATGGGCAACGGTTAGAGACGCTCGTCCCATGGAAAGCACTGACCATGGCCTCACCCCTATCAGAGATTTTTTTTCTTGTTTCCCAGCGTTTCCCTTCCTTGCGCCTCCGGCTAGGTGGTAGTGGTACGTGAGCCCGACGATCCCAAGAACTAGAACCAAGGACGGCAGGACCCTAAGGGCGAGAGCTTAAGCTCGAGCCCAAGCCCGACCCCAACGCCAATGGGCGTGTGTGTCTAACGCGAACCCCGAGGAATGGCTCTGAAAGAAGGGTGCTTGTCGGCCATGATGTGCTTGCAGTACATATTCCCCTGCGCGACTTGTGCTCGACAGTCCAACACACGGCAGATGGCAGGGGGCAAAGACCGAGCCACGAGTCCACGACACATGGCAACGGGGCCCATGCGTTGATCACTCAGTGGCATTGCTTCCTCCCGCCGAGTCCGGCACGCGGGCGAGGATCATCTAAAGACTACAGGCATCAAAGCCTTCCTGCCCCCCCCGGCCTCTATGATCGAAGCCCACGCCATCACCCTTCTCGTCGTCTCTTGTGGCCTAGCGTGAAGGAAACACAGTACATAGAGTAGGTTCAGTACCATCGTCTGCACTTTCCAACGAGATCAAGGGGGCTCTTACGTAGATGCCATCGCTGCTGGAACCCAGTGGGCTTGGTTCCACGCTGAGGCGATCGCTGAGGCGGCCGACATGGCACTTTGGAGCCCGCGACAACCGTGTTACAGCATTCCAAAGGGGAATCGCCGTGGTGGTGGCCACTTGGGGCACTTGGGCGTGGGTGTATGCACAGAAAAGTAACTGTAACAGTGTTGATTAGTAGATACTCCGTGGGTGAAGCAATACTGTACCGGAAGGCAAGGCTAGTGCAACTCCCATGGTGACCGGTGGTGTCGTCCACTGTTAAGCCATCATCATCCATTCATGAGGCCGAGTTACCAAGCACTAAGAGGCCCGGCCTGTTGAAGCTTAACTCCACTCGTCTAGTCATGCAAAGGGACGGCGCAATGGGACGGCGAAATCGCAGCCTGCCCACCGTCTGCCCATAGCTTGCCCACCGAGCTAAAACTTCCCTTTCCCTTCCTATCACCGATGACTTGGGCGACTAACGGGCGCCAGTGTCACGACGTCGGTGAACCCGAGCGTGGCGTTAAGCCAAAGCGCGGGGATCTGACAAAGTACTCCGTCCACCAACTAACGCCAGGCATTACCAAGTCTAAAAGCCCACTACCAAGTTCAATGTAAAAGTACCTCGTTAGTGCGTTGGTACGCTGCAAGTCTCAGAACATGTTACGAGCACTCTGCATTCGGCAATTATCCAGATCAGCGCCAATGCATCGATGGTTGAGTTCGAGTGCAGTGTCCCCATATTCTTGGTCGTCGGCCACGTACGCAACACTGAGGCCCAGTTCGGCTAGACGAGGAGTTGTTGTAGTATAACTCGGTCCGCGGCTACTAAAAAAAAGTTTTTTTTTCGAATCGCCCTGTCAGATCCCAATACGGAGTACACGTACGTCCTTGGTCATCGCTGAGAACCCGCTTTGCTTCCCACCCCGAGAGAACCCCTCGAGGCAGTTGCATCTGTCACCTGTGGCGCTAATATTACTAGGCGGGCCCATTTGCTGCAAGTAGATGGCAGACTAAAATTGACGGTTATGCGGCCTTGGGAGGCTGCGTGAATCTCGTGTATCGAAATAGCCCTAGTTGATGCGCCGCGCTCCGTTGGATTGGTCCCCATCGTGAAGCTTACGGCGGAGGCTTCTTGTACATACACATGTACAGCTAAATCAGTCGATTCGTAATGGGGATGGACCTGGTACAATAAAAGTGTACGGGTGTGATGGATGTGCCAGCTAGCGCAGGCGTGAGGTCGGATAGCCTTGCTGGACGGCTCGGCCAAATTATCTCGAATTATGCTTCTCTGGAGTCGGGGCGATTGACAGATCCCTTGGCGACGCTATCCAGGGAAGTTACAAGGACCCAGGGCTCATTTGCTTGGAAACAATCATGCGAAAGCGCCAAAAACTGTCAGCACCCTGATGCGCTGTCAGACGGCAGAGCGGAACCAGAGCGGAACCATGCGGAACCATTGCTAACCCCAATTTGGTGGCCCCAAACCAATAGTCGCGCTGTCAGAGGCCCGACTTTACCTCAAAGAGATGGGCTTATGAACCTCATCAGCCCACTTGCGGGACCGGGTCAAAATAGTAACAAAGTAGTAGATACGACGATGGCTTCATTTCGAGAAGCCCCCGCCGCTGCATGCGCCGCCAATCATGACTTGTTGTTAGGGAGGCACGGTACATGCCCATCCCACAATTGAGATAGAGAGAAAAAGAGAGGGGGGGTGGTCATGGGAAAAGTAATGGATACTCCCATGCTGGAAAGATCATGATCGTGGAGGACTCCGAGGGAAAAAAGGGACCGGGCTTGGGATACGCCGGAAAGCGGTGGCCAAAGAATGCTTCGTAGAAAGTGCCGTAAAATGCTGCACAAGAGCGTCCCGGGCGCTGGTTTAGCTCAGTCCAATGTTTAGCGTGTCCGAGTTGAATTTGGTTGCGATCGGAAGAAAGTTTCACTTCGAGAGTGACCACTCACACCTCCAGGGACATGCACCCGTTCGAAGAAGAGAAGAGGGGGGGGGGAAGCGACCTTTCCTGTCAAACACATGTGGTTAGCCTCAGAATTGCGCCCGGCTGTCTGGGGATCAGCGGGCACGCTGGTGCTATACGTCGGTGGGCCATAGTCTGGCCCTGTCTGATGTGACTGTACCACCACCGGCACCTGAACTTTCCAGACTCCAGAGTTTGCTGGTTTGGCGGCAAGTATTAGGAGGATTTGTACCCTGGCTGTACATCCAGTTAAAAAAGTACAGAGTTAAGGATATATACTCGTACTAGTACAACTGCCATAGTGGGAGAGCGTTGACAGGCTGGTAGATAACGATACCTGGTACTCTTCAAGTGACTCCTCGCATCATGGTGCCGCTAGCCTCTTAGTACCCGAGGTGGGCACAATTTGAGCATTGAGGGTTCGAGGATTCACGCAATCTCTCCTCTGATGTATTTGGAATTTTTCTCTCGTTTCCCCCTATCTCAGCAGTAATAATTCGCGATGAGGAGCCCTGTGAGATGAGGGTCAAAGCAACGGGCGGGGGCGATCAGACCAGTCTTGACGCGGTCTGGGGCTACGGACTTCGCTAACAGCGGCACCCGAGGCGAAAGAGTCGAGAAGACTGGACCGGCTCGAGCGTTTCAAGCGATATGATGGTCGATGTTGATTCAATCGTGATCGGTGGCGACGCGGAGCTCAGCCTGTAACGATTCGAAGGTTGTTTCGGAGAGCCGGCAGCGTGACTAGCCGGTTCGCATAGTCAGTCCTCCACAGCATGCAACGCTCGTAGTATTACTGATAACTTGACGATGGTATTAGATCATCATACGGGTACGCCCACCACGTTGCGAGGCCCTGGAAGGGGGGGGGGGCAATTGGGGGTCATCAGGGCTCATGGGGCTGCAACGCCACCGTCGATTGCGGTGGGCGGGTTTGTCAGATGTGTTTCAGAAGTTCCAAGGTCTCATCTAATCCCCAACAGGCTTAGATCGGTAATTTCGACAGGAGTTATCCTTGCGTCGGCGATCCGGGTAGCTCCCAAAACATTGTTTCGTCTTTCTGCCACACCCGCTCGCTGTGGGCTATCTCGTGGTGTGTGGAGGCCGCACCGTGGCAACTCGGAGGTGTGAATTTTCCCATGTCGTCAGATTGGCCCTGGTACCATGCAGGTCAACTCTCTACGCCGCACACCAGTAAGCCAGTACAAGGTATTATTGGATATGACTACCGTGTTTCGTGACCGATTTAGAAATGGAAACCCGAGCCAGTGCCGGCGGTCAGCAATCTGCAGTACGTTGTACTGTAAACTGACGGTTTGGTTCGTGCGATGTATTCCACCATTCGCTGGCTTAATCCAGCTGGCGGTACTGTAGTAGAGACCTAGAACCCTAAGTGTGCGCAATGATTAGTAACACCCACTCTATCTTGTGTTAGAGCGTCAGAGGAGAGTTTGGGGCGCTTCTCACTACTGCAGCACTACTGGGAGTATCTTGTTCAGACGAACAGTAAATTGCGATAGCAACGACAGCATTCGTACACCTTGCTGAGTATAGTACCGCTACCGGGTATACCCTCGTCGCATCGCAACTGAGCGAGAGGCCTGGTTCGGCCTGGCAGTGACAAGCGGGGATGATGCGCTTCTTCGCACAGGGGAGTTTTGTCGGTACCGGGACAAGGGTTGAGTGGTATTGCTTTTCGGCACCGAGCACAAGAACGCTGTCAAAGCTGCTAGCTGCTGCCCTGGCACTGAGTTACATGGCGCGGACAGGAAAGTGACCTGAGTCCCCTTAGCTTGCAATGCGGCTTTGTTTCAAACGTCGATCCCGTGGAATTGGCGCGCAAGATCCTCTTGTTTTACAAACAAGCGCGCGCGCCCGCGCGGACCGGAAAATGATCGGGGGGCTCTCAGTACCTTACCGTAGGGGCTGCCAGCGGTAGCCAATGCCGCCTGAACTGACTCGCGCTGCAGACGGCTACCCTCTTGCCACTCGCACTCCGTCGCACTAAATGCAGCGGCAGCCGGGGTACAGGCACTCGCCCTGGGACTCGCCCAGGCACTCGCCCAGGCACCGCACTCTTGTCGATCAACCAAGTCGCCCTCCCCGGCTGAAAGGGACAGGGCTTTATCGCACACAGGGGCGCCCATCTTGGCTAAGCTACTAGTGGTATAACCTAGACGACCTTAGTTTGTTCTTTACGGAGTAGTGTCATTACCTGTCTCACACATTCCAAATAACTGAGACACCGTCGGACTCCTTCGAAGCTTTTTCGAAGCATCGCTCTCTACTAGTCACCGGCTGGGTGACAGCTGTCAGGTCAACCCCTGTCGCGGTCATTGTAACGTAAGAGATTTCCGTGCTACTTCTGTATGCCATTCCATGCCACATGGACGTCGTGCATAGATAATGGCGTTCCAAGTATTCCGCGGCATAGCCAGCAATAGTCGGCAGTGATTTCATGCTCGCTCGGGCTCGCACACCGAATGCCTCGTCGTTTTCGTTTGCCAGAGCCTCGGGTGTCGGTTCGACTGGCTTGTGAATAGTCGGCAACTCCGTTTGGCCAGCACTACCCGGTTGCTGCCTCACTCCGAGCTCGTACGAGTACGCCCGGCGCTCGGACTCCAAGGTGCTCTAGGGGTAATGGCAAATGCCGTTCAAGAGAAGCCTAGCTTGCGATATCGCTCACCTAGTAAAGGGCCGAGATCCAGCGAGGGCCAAAGTGCCCTTGGGGCGACTGGGCCAGTGCCATCCCTTTGGTGTCTGTCAGAGCGCTTTGCTCTCGCCCCGGAGTAGTGCTTCCTGACGGGATGCTCCGTTCTCCACGTGAAAAACGCAAGGCAACATATCCCAAAACAGTCTGACGGTGCCCGTAGACCCCATCCAGCAAGGGCTTGTCGATCGTAACCACTCTGCTCTCTTCGATTGTGCACATGCGGCTTCCGGGGGGAGCGAGCGAGCTAGGCTCTCGCCATCGCCTCGCCGACCCCCTGGTCTTTGGTTCTTTGGGGCTAGCGTCGCCAGCGGGCGTGAAACTGAGGGTGAGCGTGAGACGAGCAGCCACGCCTGTCGCGCTTGTTTCGGTTCACGCAGGGGCTGCGTCCCAGGCGGATCTCTACCAACAAAGTTAGCAAGAAAGGTACGCCCGGATGTAGTCAGCGGCTGTGTCTGTTCTACTTGTACACATGTACAACCTCTGATGCTACGGCAGTGTGTCGAATGGGGGGGGGGGGAGATCCATATCGACTGCAACGATACATGTGTGGCGCTACACGTAAGTACTCGTAGAGGAGTCGACGTGAGAGGCAGATGCGGCATGGGGGGGTGGGCCGGGTGGTCGATTGGCCGTATGCACGTTGGGTCTGTTCGCCACAACGTGGTTCCGACGAGGTGCAGGAGGTTTGCAGTTGCATTTGCAGTGGAATGGGGCCCTCTGGAGCCCTTTCTTTGGGGGGGCCCAGATTGGCAAGACTCAGCACTACGAGGCGTGCTGAGATTTGTGCTGGCGCACGGATCATGCATCGCCTGGCGTGCCACTCACCCACCATCAAACCTCAAACACCAAGATCGACGTCATATGGAGCCCAAACGCCATGTGGTCTATGGCGGGAATGGGATAGCTCCAGCAGACGATCCTCTATGTATCTCTTGCACAGAGAGTACTTTACGGGCATCGCTATGTACGCGGAATGTTAGCTTTCCGCTGCTTTGAAGCTAGTACGAGTTTAGTAGACGCAGTGAGCGAGGTCGTAATCTGCTCACCACTGACACTCCCATTTGGAAACGCATGCTACCGCACTTTGTTTCCTTAGCACGACAAGAGTGCTCACTACAGTACGCTACTACACTACACACTACAGTATACCAGTCGGCACCACAACCACCAATCGCGGAATTGTCTGCCCACGCATCGGCAGATACTAAGTACTCACATACTTGTTTGGGGGTGTTTACAAAATACTTGGCGTTCGGGTGGACTTCTGTGCGTGGATGGGCAATTCCAAATCTCATCATGACAGTGCCCGAGTGCTGGCTGCTCGTATTTGTACATTCGGTCATACATGGTAATAACAACTGTCTTGTACGTACCCGCGGAGAGAGACTGCCTCTTTCGCCCACGTTTAACCCCTGGTATCCTAGCAATCACAATCTCAACAGCCCCAATGCTCTTACATATGTACTGCCACCGCGCCCTCCGCTCGTTTCGCTGCTGCGACTTATTGGGTCACGCATACACACTCGCAGACACTGGGAGATTACCATGCCATGCCATGTGCAAGCCGGGGAACATAGGGGTGCTGATAAGGCGCTCTTTGCTCAGCTCACCCCTCCCCGGCCAGGCAGCCGAATAAAGGAGAACTACCATTCGCCAGATCCAGCCACCTCCAAGACGGGGCCTTGGCTAGCTCGCTGATCGCCGACTTAATTGCCTTGTGGAGGGGGGGGACAGGGACCCGGTATCCATGAACGTATCTCACTTAGACATGTCAACAGCCCTTTTTCGACCCTTCCGCCCACGCCGATCGACTGAACACCTCCAAAGGGCTGGGGAAGAAGCCCCAGAACTGGCTGCATGTTTGGTTGAATACTAGCACATGGGTCAAACGCAAACAAACGTCTCTCGTGCACCTCTGTGTCTCGAGGTGACCTGGAGAGGGGTGCCTGCCCTCTGTATCGGCCCACTAGCAAGCCCACTACACCAGCAGCAAGAGCCCTGTGAGCGCTACTGCCACCGCCGAGGCCGAACTCTCTGCCCGCCCAGCGTAGCTCATCAATACAACTCGGAGAGCAACATCCTCGGTAGACGAGTCTTCAACGTTCGACGTGAGGTCACTCTGCGCTCCGTGTGCTCGTGGCACTTGACCATATAGTACATCGTATTATTGGTATTAGTAGTGGTATTATTGTTGCCATTGCTTTCAGTCGTGGGAAACGCGCCCAGGTCGTGTGGAAGACTTGGCTTTGTCGTACTCATCTTGCTGCCTTCCTGCTCCGATAACCGTGTTTGTCTTGGAGAGAGGGCTGACCGTCAATCGCCCTCTCCACATGATGGCATCTGCCGGGGATACTCCTGCAAAATCCTCAACGCTATAGGTCACTTGCGCTAGGCTATTCCAGCTAAGCACGCCATGACAAATCGTACTTCTGGAATTTCCTTACAAGCCTAGCAGGGAACTATGCAATTCGACGTTCAGAGCTATCAAGAGCGCGGATGGGCACGCGGGCGCGCGCGCGACGGAAGACGTGCTCAAGGAACGTGGTATTGCAGAGCTCTCTGTGAACCCAACGAGGGACGGACTAAAACACAATGCACGCCATATCCCAGCGGACTTCTAGAAGGTTACCCACCTTATGCCCCTTACTCACAACAGCAGGCGCTTGGTCTGTGTCAGTGCCTGAGCGCCCGTCAGTAATTGCCACGGGTGTGTAGCGCATTGTGCTTCACCTCATCGAGACCCTTGGGTCCGTGCATCGACCAGGTATACGTTGCATCCGATTGTTTGCTTCCAGCCCTTGACCGAATCTAAAGCTCGCTACAGACCTGTCAAAGTATTCGATTGACAGGCGTCTCCAAGCTTGACAAGGGAAGGGTTTGGGGTCCGGTCCGGTGACTCGCAATGTGGAATCATCAAACGTCTATGCCATCACCGTACCGCGACTGATCGAGTGAAGTACGGAGTAAGTATAGATAGCTCTGTCCTAAAACAAGACACCACCTTTCCGCCTGCCAGTGGGTGATGAAGTGGGTGATAAGGCGAGGATGGGTGCATCTTGGGCCATATATCGACTAGTGTACGAGCGATGCTTGGCATTGGGCGGTCGCCAACCCCACAACCCAGCCAGGGACGATGCAGTCCTGTAGGTACGCTCTGGCAGCGATTGCTTGCAGCAATGTGTAATTTCTCTGCGCCCGTGCCAAATGTAAAGGGTTGGCAAGGTTGGGTCGCGATCAGCGTGGAGTGTCCAGGGAAGGGCGAGGGTCCTGGCGACTTCCAGCCTGCCGGCCAAGTTGAAGAGCCAGTTCCCCCCGGCCTGTCCTGCCCATGACTTCCTCGGAGTGCAGCAACGGTCGATCGCCAGCCTGCCTTACCGCTCTTCAGCAGGCCGGCCACTGGACTAGCGCGGCTTGCGACACACAGTAAGGCACTTTATGTATCATCGTACGTAGGATACTGGAGAGTCTATTCGGAACCGCTATCATGTTTGCAAATAAGGTCGGTTCCTGAAGGTACCAGTTTGGCGGCACCCACATACGTCCTATCAGCAATGAGATTGGAGAAGCGGGTGAGTACTCATACTAGTCTAGTAAAAAGTACTGGGCCGGCCACCAGGCGTGCCACAAGATGAGTGTACTCTGTAGGTCAAGTGAGTACTTGATAGCACTACTAGTACTAAGTAGGAATAGTAGTACTAATCATACTAGTACTCTATCTAGTTTGGCCCTACGTTGTCGAGTTTTGGCGCTCCGAAGCCCTTGCACTGCGGGTCCTGCCAAACAGGCGAGCGAACCCTTGCTAACAACGGGATATCCCGTCGTCCAGATAAAGCCATTCCGTCAACGCCAGCTCCGATTGCGCCTGGGGACGCTCGTCCCAACAACTGCCTTACGGCAGTGCCAGGCACTCGCAACCAGCGAACGCTCGTACATTTGCCTCTAAGGGTAGTTTTGGCGGTTGCCTATAGGCTGACCTGTAGTCGGGCGATGCACGAGATCTCTACACCTAGAACCTTGTGCAGGCGATGATGGCCTTTACTGTACGCACGATATGTCGCGCAGGGGCCGAAGCTTTAGCAGTGTCCCAGGTCAAAACATAGCCGCGGGCTGACCGTTGAGTAGAATATGATTGTTCATGAACAGCTTTCCCTGATCAGCGCTGAAGTCTCCATAGCAAAATAATTAGTTGTGTCCCTTGAGACAAGGCTCATGCAGGAGCAAGGAACCCGATTTTTATTTTGGAGCGAGGAACGGCCAACCCGTACGGAGTACATAGTAGACTGAGACTGGTAGTAATAGTAGGTATTGGTGGTGCATATGACAAGGCACCACCTTGTAGGTTCGTAACGAGTAGCCCACCACGAACGGGCGTCGAGAATGCGACATGTGGGTGGGCGCGCGACTGCGGTGAGTATAGGTAGGTCGTACCTTAGCACTACTAGTAGTATCAGTATCAGTGTCACTACCTGTATCAGCAGAGCAGGGAGATGCCCAGTTGAGGAGAGTGGCAATACACACTTTCGAGGCAGCTTGACGCATACTCAAGTGACAGAATGGCCTGTGAGCTCCCACCTTTTGCGGAATGTAGGTGGTGATCAGCACAAATTCCCATCCGCACGCATGGCGCGGTTTGAGCTTGACGCCAACGTGGCAGATTGCCACCTTCTAGACCCATTATCTGTTGGTTTGAGATTGGGTCAAGTTCACGTTACCACGAGGCCATCTCCAGTGTTTGTTTTAGTGCTGATAGTGCCCCCCTCGGACTTTTGACTTTTGACTTTTGACTTTTGAGACGAGGCTATGATAATTACGGGTGAAGCTAAGGACCGGTTCGTCCACCCAAGGCAGCGACTGGCTTTCGAGGCAAAAAAGAAACCTGCTCAAGCGCAGACGCCAGCGTCGGTGGCTGCTTGGTGCTGCGATCTCCGCCCCCAACGGTTACGACAGCCACCCAAATATTGGGCCCAGAGAGGCCGCTCATTGGGTGGTTGACGGGGCTAAAGCTGGGTATCGCTGACTTGTGAGCGATGCAGTAGATGCAGGTGCGAGCTGAGCGGACTGATTCGCTGGCCGTGGAAGGAAGGGTGGGGGCTGCCTCTGGAAGGGCGAGCGCTGGGGGAGGGTGGTGGGGGGGGCTCCTCCCCTCTGGCAAGGCCAACTGAAGGGCGCAGGGCAAGGCGAGGTGAGGCAATCTGGGGCACTCAGCTCATCTCGAAGGAGCGTGCCTGGGAGAATAAGGTACACTCCCAGTGGTAAACGGTTCCCTGGAATCCTCCCGAGCTCGTTCTCCATTTGCCATGTGTGACCGGTTCTCGCGCCAGCAACCAGGCACGGCCAAGACGCCTAGCAGGATGGCGCGACGAACGGTCAGAGGCGAGCACACCACAAGTACAAGTACACATTCTACTCTGCGTTACCTGGAGGTACTACTAGTAGAACCGACAAAGTAATAGTGGATGAGCCAAGCTCGCGACAGAAAGACCACATGTGGGTTGGATTCTCAGAACAGTCAAGCCACCACCGATAAACAGATACTTGTACGTGATCGTTCATTGCCGAGGTCGCTGTCGCTGCCAGGCAGGCCCTATCTAATTACAAGGTAGCCATGATCAATCGGAGCGGCCTCGTCGGGGCATTGGCAGCAAGCTTCTCACGCCCCTGCCACTCTATGAACAAGCATGTGTATAATGTATACAGACTACTCCATGTCATATGAAATGGGGGTGTCGCGCAGCTTGTGAAAGACGCTACCTTGGGGCGGACGCCGTGAAGACACGGACGGACAGACAGCCAGCCCGAGCCCCGGCCTGTGCGGGCAACCTAATGTCGGATATTCCACGGCAACAGCGCTCGCGCGCGCACGGGTCATGGAATTTCGATGGCAGTGGAATGGCTTGCAGCGCCCACATCAGGTTTCCTACCCATGCTCCGCCCGGGACCGCTCTGGAGGAGGGTCCGAAGCGAATAGTCGAGGGCTGGGCATGTTTCAAGAACAGAACTCTCCGGGGGGGTTACATCCGCGCGCCAGCAGGGTACATACAGGAGCAGAGTATCCGTATGTTGAATTGAGCGCGCCATGAGGCATACCAGACTGGATTCTGCATTGGCCGTATGCAACAATGTGGGATTCCATCTGATATGAGCCAACCGCCGTACAACCTGTGGACTCCGGTAGATGTACAGGTATCTGTAGATGAGAACGGGTGTTTGAGAATGGCATGGGGGCGGATCGCCAGTCCACCGGCAGAACCCAGGCCTCCGGCGCCGGTGAACGCGCGCTTGTGTCGTCTGGACTGAGGTGGTAGAGTACTACTAGCACCTGGTAGTAGCACTACCAAGGTAGCATCAAACAAAAGGTTCTGGTGGTATCGACTGCATCCGCCAGTACGCAGTACGTACCTCGAAGTTGCGCCTGTGGCTTGACTCGGTGCCTTCAATTTGATTCTGAGGCACGTTCTGGATGGCCTTCTCACTCCGACGGCCGCCTCTAGACTATCCCAACATGCCTTGTCCCTATGTATCCTCCTAGTCTAGGGGAGAATCGAAACGTGATCGCCCTTCGAACTGAGTCCGGCTCTCTTGGCTGGACAGGTACACCACTCGGGATCAAGATGCTGCACACCGACTTGACGGAACATGGAAGTGTGTTCGATCGTGAGACTATGCCCGGACTGTCGTCTAGAGGTTTGCTCGGTGTCCCCCTGCACACCACTCTCGTAGTGCCAACTCTGCGAGATTTCAGGCTCTAGGTCCGTTGTCACTTGTATTACCTACCTGATGTCTTTTGGTGCCTTCAGTCGGGGAGATGCCGAGTACCTGCAAGTGGGCGGCACTCGACTCGAACGATGCCGCCCTTTTGAGTATCCTTTGCTGCCTGACGTATTCGATCTCCCCTTCGGTGTACCAAGAACCAGCCGCTGGGTTCGGATGCCTCTAGAGATTCACACCCATAGGTTTGATACGTTCTTCTACTAGTGTAGTACTGTAATAGCAGTACCGCAAGTACTATCAATGCTCATCGCGAGTACTTCCTCACAATTACTACTAGCATTAGTAGTAGTAGTACTATCTGTTTCTACTAATTACTGCTCCATAATCAACTTGTAGACGAGACTGCAGATCTCTCCCCCTCAAAGACCCTCCCTCTCGCCTCCCTCTCTCCACTTGAACTTCTCCCACGTTGAAGATGCCATATTGCCATGGCGCACTTGGGAGAGGCAGATGGGAAGACACCAAACTCTCTCCCACACTCCACACAATGGGAGTGTTCGATTTCCCACCCCCCGACTCTAGCTGTTCCACCCCTCCCCTTCTTCTCAAACACCACGCTGAGATCGGGGCTGTTCGCTTTCGCGCACCCCCCCCTCCTTTCCTTCTGTAGTCTCTCTTCGGATAAGGTACTGAAGTACTCGTACAGGCTCGGGCTCACCCTCCACACCCGCTGCAGACAGACACCACAAGCGCTGAGAGAGCGAGAGAGGGAGAGAGACACACTTATGCACTCGCACTCGCACTCAAACTCATTTTTAGACGGAATAGTGAGCTGAGCCTGTCTAGCGTCCAAAAATGGCACTACTCCATATACTACTAACTTACAGTACGACTTTGCAGTTGAGTGAGTTATTGCATCACACGTCGTTTCCACCACCCAAGCTGCCAGAGAACCCACTGCAGTAAGCTATGAATAGCCAGTCTGCTCACCCAAGCACCTCCGCGCGCGCGCGCGCCCGGCAGACCAGGTTGACCAGAAGTGTGCTCGTAAATGTAGTCGATTTGAGTCGAGTCGAGTCGGGTCGGGTCGAGTCATGGCACGGGCTTTCTTTACTTTGGTCCCTTGACCTGCGACTGCTGTCGTACTCTACAGTACGACTATTACTACTGCTATTACTACTACGGAGTACGGAATACTACTACGCTGCCTTCGACACTGGTGCCAGCCCACTCATGGGCCACCCACTAATCTCCTTTCTGCTCCCGTGATGGGAACTGATGGAATTTGCCATGACACCCCGTCCCGTACGGTAGAGAAAGAGAGGAGAAAATGAAAGAGGCACCCCCCTCCCCTCCAAGTCGAAGTGCCCAAGTCCCAGTCCAAAGTCCAAGGGCCACAAGGCCCCAAAGTACCTCCAAGAAAAATGTTAGTGCCGTGCCGTCCCCTGTGCCCCTAGAATGCCTGGTCCATGCGCAAGCCCATGCCAGCAGCAGGTTGCTAGGCTGGTCGACCAAGAGGACCTTTCGGGGAGGGGGGGGTACGTACCTACCTTGAAGGTACGTACCTCGGCCATCGCTCTTGCGTCTGCGTCTAACTTGAAGGTACCCAGGTACTTCCACTTCTACTTCGACATGTACTTCTGCGTCTAGCAGTACCACCTGCGTCTGTGTCTGCGTCTGCTTCGGACAAGGGTGGCACAGACCACTGGCACTCGTTGTTGAATGGCAGCTTATTCCCCTGCACTCTGCCCTGTCCATGGGCCCCATCATCATGCAGCAGGTGCCGTCAGTGCTCGTCGTGAACAATCTCCACACCTCACTCCACTGCCTCTCTGCCTCTCAGTGTGTCTGTGTGTCTGTGTGTCTGCGTGGTCTGCTTGTTCCTGTCTGTGCGGTCTTGTCCTGTCCTGCCCAATTCCATATAAGCCCTCGACACATCCTCGAAAGGTCATTGAGCTCTGATCATCTCTTTCTCGATTCTTCCAATCTATCTAGCTCTCTACCTCACAAGTAATTTTTTTTCTTCCCTCTTCTACTCATCTCTTATATATCTATCCTCCTGCTTCCTGTTCTTGAACAAAGACCAAAGCTTCACCGATATATAGTTGACTTGTACACACACACACACACACACACCGACTTACAGCGTTCACCAACAAGAGCTGCTGCCCCCCGACATCTATCATTGATTGCTGGTGTTCCCCCGCGGTCTATTGGAACTGCCTCTTCCCGTGTCCCTGGACTCGACTCGGCAGACTTTCCGGATAACGTCTGATTCTACTTTTCCCTACCCGTCAATTTCACATCAGTCGCACAACATGAGGTTTGTACCGCCCCATTGCCGCGGACTCGCATGAGTCTCTAGTCTCTCAGACGCCCGCCTTACTTACACGTCTTCAAACAGCGCCATCGCCATGCCTTTCGACCACCCCGTGGGCATTGGACACCACCGTCCGGCTCCTTTCACTTGGCCTGGTGAGTGGCATACAGCCACCGACGCCAACTCGCTGGTGATTAACGACCTGCCAGTCGGACCCATGGAATCCAGCACCTCTCCCGACGGCCTGATGCACCATGACTTCTCCGCCGCTGGCTCCATGACGGCCGGATCAGAGCCCAGCCTGACACCCCCAAGTGTCACCAGCTCGCTCACCTCCAGCCCTCCTCGCCACAGGTTCACCCCGGAACAACACGAGATGAAGCGCCAGCAAGATCGTGCCCGCCGCGACTCCCGCCTTGCCTCTCGCCTTCGCCGTGTTAGCAGCCACACCTCCTACATGGGCTCGCCCACTCTGTCTCCCGTTCCCGACGTTACCAGCTCCATGGACATGCCCGCCTACGCTTCTCCCGCGCCCGTGTCCCTCCTCGCCGAGCCCGCCGGTCCCATGACTTCGCAGCCCTACATGCCCTCCTACAGCCCGCCTCTGCAGGATCCTAGCCAGGCCCAGATGTTCCCTACCCCCTACGCTCAGTCGATTCACCCCGGCTACAGTGGTATGCCCATGGAGTACCAGCCAAGCCCTTACTCTTCAGCGAGCTACAGGTAAGCCCGTCCTCCCTCTCCACCAGCCTTTTGCAAATAGACGAGAAAGCTGACTTATTGGATCAATAGCAACCGCGGCTCTCCTATGCCTGTCGGCCACGAGGGTATGATGTACCAGGTGCCCGCCGTCATGACCTCAGGTGCCAGCAACAGCACGCCTCCGACTTCAGCTTCTCCCGAGGGCGGCCACGTCCGCGTTGTCCAGAGCCGTCCCAAGCCGCGCTGCTGGGAACACGGCTGCAACGGCCGCCAATTCTCCACCTTCAGCAACCTGCTCCGTCACCAGCGCGAGAAGTCCGGCCAAGCGTCCAAGGCCTCCTGCCCCAACTGCGGCGCCGAATTCACCAGGACGACTGCTCGCAACGGACACCTTTTGCACGACAAGTGCAAGCAGCGTCGCAACTCATGAGCGCGAGCTGTCTTGCTTGTGGACTTCCCACCCCCCTGTAAACAAGCTTATTCTGACTAGCTTGGAGGTGGGAAGCTAAGAATTTCGATCGCTTCACACCATCACTGATAAGATTGGGGGCGGGCGACCGCTACGTGCCTGAACCATATCAGCTCATCGCCTTGTCCTCTAGCACCCCCCCATCCCCCAAACAGAGCCCCGCCAGCATGCGCTCATGTGTCGGTACCGGACGGTCCACCCACTTAGAGCGAGCGCTGGCGACGGGTGGGACCTTTGACGCGGTATTGGTGATGGTGGGTGTGGTGCTGTGGCATGAGAGGCTGGTTCGGGTGGGCGACCCAAAGGCAGGTGGGGTTTGGGTGCTGCCCGGGGTTCGCCTGTATTTTGCAGCCCGCCCCGCCCTCGCCTCTAGTCCGACTCTGTATACGACTCAGTGCAGCAGCCTCTCGGTCGCGAAGTGTGGCCCACCCCGACACAACTAAACACTGGCATCCACTACAAAGTGGTGTCTCCAAGTTGTCTTCATTCCCCCACCGCATGTTGTGTTGTCTATACGTTTTGCGTTTTGCTTTTCACTCCATTGTCCTAAAGAGGAAGAGATAGTGTTCTGCAGTGGGTGGGGGCTCTTTCCTTCGTGCCTTGTCCCATGGCGAAATCTGAACGGACGACTTGCATTCGGGCATCTTGGTTTCTCCAAACTCCCGGCAGTTGATGCGATTCGGAACCAAGTGCATTGTGAAAGAAGAGGTTCCACCTTACCCACGAACCGGGATTCGGATCCGCCAATGGGAGGTTGGGAATCCTGGTATCTTCTATTGTGTCACCATCTTATTATTTTTATTTTTATCTCTTACGCCTGCTTCTGCGATGCGGCGGTGTACGAATTTTTTGGAAATGATATCTGTGGAGTTCTACGGGGGGAGTGCGAAAAAAAAATACCTTTGGGCTGCATTTAATGCTATTCATGAATTTCTTGCGGGTGTTTTTTTGTTTCCAGACAAATGTCGGGGTAATACCTGTTTTCTCTTCTGGAATTTTGAACTCTATATTTTTATGCGGCATTAGGATATGAAGTGGAAGATGATGGAACATGAACGAACTTGAGAATTATTATTATGGGAGGAAAGGTCGGGTTGCGAAGTCAACATTTGACAGCCTCAGTATATAGCAAACATGTCAACAATATTAAAGAAACATGATAAAGTATCATTTGCCTCCATTGCCTTTCTCACTGTGACTATCATGACCATACCTTACTCATGGCAACCACCTACGGAGTAAATTACGATTACTGCCGCTACTAGTGCACAAACACTACCGGAACTACAAGGCACTTTTGCAGTGTCTCGATGGGCTTGTCGGTACTTAATCCACGCTTGATGGGCTAAGCCCACAGAATCTTATGCTCCCGAGCAAGGATAGTGACATGGCCGTTATCCGCGGATACCCTCATGATGACAGTGACGAAAGTGATTCCCCAATAATAGAGTCGGCTCTCACTAGTTCCCAAAAAAATAGGAAATGCAAGCAAGACATCAAGTTCGTACAAGCACGGCACATCTCGTACCCAGCTGCGCGCGACAATGACGCTATGACGTCGATGAAAAGCGGGGCACACTCTTAGTAGTAGTAGCCGAGTCCCTCTTTCGTTCGCTCTTCTCGGAACCGACCATTGGCTCTGCCCAGGCGGGTTCGTTCAAGCAAGGCACCTTAGGTAGTAGGTCTCAGGCTATTGGAAGCTTTTCCGCTGCAGACGGAAGCAACCACATGGGGAGGGGGGAGTGGGCTGTGGGGAGTGGATTCTTGGCCCAAATCTGGTATCAACCCTTCTTTTTTATTGTCTTGGTTGATTGGGGGTGGTGGAGGGCCTTCACGGCAGGTGATGGGACTTGAAATGAGATGGGGGGGGAATAGGTGGGGTTGGGCTCAGAAAAGTGCGAGAGACTCGGAGCGACGACAGCGCAAAGAAAAAAGGCGGGTAACGGCTAATATTATTTCCAAATCGTTAGTGCTCACCTCGTTCCCAATTTTGGATACAACTGTTTCGAGCCAAGCTGCGCGACAGGGCGACGATGGAGATGAGCTACGCAAAAGGAGCAGGGCGACGAGAGCCAGGGGATGACGGGGGGGACCCTCAATTGAACAAACAAATAAAGAAACAAACGGCGAGTGCGAGGTTGAGAACGACAGTGCCGGTCAAGGGGCCACCCAAGAGGGGGCAAAGACAAGAGTCGGGAGCCGCCGCGATGCGCGAACCTTTGTCGCTCTCAATCCGTACCGGTTCAAGTTGGTAATTACAATCTCCCTATCTGCTATCTACCTATCTATCTATCTCTTCCTCCCTCCATCCGACTGTCTCTATTTATCTGTACGTTATCCGAACCCCCTGCCAGCCCGGATGTCAAATACACGGGGTGGGACGTAATGAGAGCAGCCAAGGCCGCCCCCCCTCTCTCTCCAAAGCCGGGCAGGGCTTTCGCGAGGGGGCCCATTTGCTTAGGCAAGGCTTCAGCAGCGGGATCGACGGGATTCCTTCTGGCATGGCTGGGCCACCTGCTGATTGCGTCCCCTTTACGGACACCTGCATCTGGGGGTGGGCTCTGTAGGAATCTCGCCTAAAAAACGTGTTTTCGGTTCCTGAACAGCCCTAACTAGTTCGATCTTCTGCTGGGGGGAGAATCCAACAGGCTCAACGGTTTTTTCCCCTTTACTTGGTCTGATGTTTTATCGCCTTGATAGTCTACAGAGTAACAGCATCCCTCACTTCGCAGCGACAGCAGCCAGCGACAGCAGCCAGCGATCACAGGTGGGTGATTGAGTTTCCGTTTTTTTTCTCACACTTTCTTATTTGATCAACTCACCCCGTAATATCTTCTTATCTACACCGTAGCATGCACAGTAAGAAATGCCAATGCCAAAGCCACAAACGGGAATGGGCACTAGAGCCAATCGAGAGGTGCCGTGCATAAGGGTACTGAGGAGCCGACGGAACAACTGTGCAGCGCCCACGGTGACCTAACTGCGACGCTGGCTGGGCATCCGTTTGGAAGGGAAGGCGCGATCGCGATCACCAGGCGCCCTGGAGAAGCGCCGCATCGAGACTCCAAGAGTGGCCCAACTAGGACAAGCCTCAAAAAAGCCAATGGGTGGGACGATTGCGTTTACGTGCCTTGGGGAAAGAAAGGGTGGGGGTCAGCTAATCAGGCTATGTGAATTATTGACCGGGGCCGCGGAGAGGTCAATTGATGAATACTCGACAGGCGTGGCTGCCATTGCAGTAAAAGGGCAGAAGCAATCATGCGTTATTACTCTGACATTCGGTACCTTAACGGGCAAGTCTGCTAGCGAGGGGTGAGGAACAACGAACAGGAAGAGGTTGGATGGTTCGTCATTTGAGCGATCAAAACGTTTGACTGACGAACCAAGTCCCCCCAGGTACAGTCAGTCGAGGGGCACCATTTTGGGCCAGAAGCGGGGCGACTCACTTGGGACTTTTCCAAAGCCTAAGTGTCAACATTTCAATAGTCTGAAGCACGAACGACATGTCGACTGGGGGCGGTAGAAACGACAGGGGCCGCGAAGCATGTCAAGAACCTTGATAGCTATAGGCTACAGCCCGTACGTAGGAAGTACAAACTGTAATACTTTGTACTCCGTAGGCCTAGTCTTATTCTCCGTACGGAGATGTTGGTATCCGTGGGGGGGGGGGGCCTATTTACAACTACACTAATCAGAAAGACGTTGACTCGATTTGGCAGTGTGGACAACTTGGACAGCCCACCGTCCCACCGGTCCACTCCGGAGTCCTCGGACATTCAAATCAGCGATACCCGACGACAATGGAGTGAGTGGGTTGAGTTGTGAGACAGTCATGTCATTACCTGCAGCGGGCGTTCCGGCAGTCTAATACTCCGTCCTATACAACATCGTCGTGCAGGTTGCCCGGACTGGCGACGATTGCGCGGCGGTCAATGTAGGTCGCGCTGTATTCGGGTTGCCTACAAGTCCAAGGGACGCGCATCACATTTGATAAGGCTTCTGCAGCAAGAGCGAAATGAAGGAGGGAGCGGCCCATCTGCAGGTGGGACGTAGACCCTTGTGGGCAGTGTAGACCATAGCCTAACGATACCTACCTAGGTAGTGTCGTGCTTGAAGCAGGGCTCTGTGCTGTGGTGCTGGTTGCGCTGGTTGTGCTGTGTGAATGTACTACCACTGCGACCATGTACCTATCCGTAACTGTCTTCTGCGCCTAAAAGAAGGGGACCGGGGCATGGGTGGGCTGTCAAGCCTCGCATGCCTACATTTGGACCTTTCGAAGTCGATGCGTCAAAACTCGTAATCTAGTCAGAAAAGGGTAAGTAGCATCCTGGGCCCATCCCCTGGCGGGAAAGCGACAGCGATCAGAGGGTGGTGCAGTATCTGCATGCAGGTCTGCAGGCCTGCATAGCTGCCGACCACCTCCGTTCTCGCGTGATAAAAACTGGGACCAGACAGGGAGTAGCACTCTCAGGCTGGTCGCCAGGCGTCGCTGGCCGTTTTGATCTGTAGGACATCGGCAAGCCATCATAAGATGCGTTTCAAGGTACGTATCCATAAGGGTACCATTTCGTCTAAGTCGACATGCACGGGATTCGTGTCATAGTGATGGACTCGTACATGACTCGTTACCTCGTTTGTCGCACATTCCGCACTATCAAAGTCGATCAGTACTCTGTACGTATCGGTGGCGACCTTTTAACAAGTTTTGGCACTGGTGAGACTGCTCCATGGCGAGCCTCCAGTCCACGCACGTGTAGAGTAATTACAAGTACTAATACTGATTAGTAGTACTAATCAATGTTACATCTTGGTAGAATGGGGTACCGGATATCGCTGAACCTCGCATGCCCAGTTTTAGACGAAGTGCCCGGTTTGGGCGCGCTAAGCACACGTACTGCATACTAGCAGCGTCTACTACGGAACAAAACCACTGACAAGCCGCCTTGGAGAGATCAGAAACAGCTAGCTTGACCCTAACAAGCGTCGCTGCTAGTGCACACAAGTGCCAGATCGACGAGCTGGCAGCGCCGCCGCGTTGGGAAATTCGTGAGACTTGAGTGAAAGATAGTGCTGGCGCTAGGAGAGTGAAGAAGCTTCTATCCACTTTCTGGCTCGGCAGGCTTGCACCTGACTTTTCCCAAGGTAGCTAAGCGGGGTTTCAGACTCAAGGTACGAATAGTTGTACCTCCGTACAATTGCTGGTATGGTTGGTGGGCGGTGGGATGTTCCGCTGATACCTGGAGTTCAAGCCTTGTGGCCTCAGGCGCAAATCAGGTCCCGGGAGGGGCTGGAGGCTGGAGCCTGGCCGCTAGCGATTGCCAGGCGCCATCCGTTTACGCCTTCGTACCAGCTTAGCCGCCAGCCGCCAGCCTCAACGCCCCAACTGCTGCTTGGCTAGTACAACCTTACGTTAGTAATACCCAAGTACAAGTGGTAGTACCCTTACAAGTACAAGGGCGATTGAAGGGGTGGGTTGTTGACAGCAGTGATAAGGCGGGGGTCGTTCCGCGATACCCTCTCACAGAGTCCAGATACCCTCTCAGGTGAAATCACCCGTCCATCTGCCGAGTTTCCGCGGGGAATAACTGTTTAGTGACTACCTAGTATACATTACCGCTACTCCGTACATACCCGCTATTATCTGCACTTCGGTATTCATCATACGACTCGCTTGCAAGTCGCTTCGTCCGGGAACGTAGGGTCTGTAATTATCTGTACTCCGTATTGCTGTGTGCTAATCAATTCTTCGCATATGCCAATTATTACCACATGTGGATTTAGTACGAAGGGCCCTTGAAATGAACGGTCAGAGAGTTTGGAGCTTGGGAGCTTCTCCGAAGCCCTGGTAGCGTTACATCGAGCTAGCGTCCTGGCGATGCTGCCCACGCTATGTACCTTGTTGCACTGCAAGTCTACAGCCTTTGTACTAGTCTAGTTGTACGTACGGAGTACAGATACAGCCTACAGCCCTGATCGATGCGACGCTGTCCCGTGGTCTTTGCGTACGTCAGGGTAACCGGAGCAGTGAAGGGTGGTGGTCTGGTCTGTCCAGACCAGGATGTCAATGATGACCATCATCACTCCGTAGGCGAGAAGAAATGTGAGAGTGGAGGGGAGGGGTGGTTAATCTTGACCAGGCGCAGGCCAGCCAGCTCCATGGATGGACAATACAGATAGTATCAGACACGCCCCATGATTTTGCTGAGCACTTATTTGGAATTACATGCCTTGCTCTATTGCGGGCGTCGCTAGACTACTACAGAGTACAAGTTGTAGACTACTATTAAGTAACCTGTCAGCTAGGTCAGTTCCCTTGCACTGTATCCGTATATCCCTGGTGGTGGAGATGCTTGTTCCTCGTCGACCTGCATATGCAAGCTGCGTGCCTAGCCATGAGAGGCACTTCTTTGCAGAAATACATTGTAAATGCCATGCCGTCTTTCCATCGGTTATGAGTGACCTCCGAGTCTTGAGGCATCCGCGAGTAGTGTTCAACACGAGCATGTCACTCAAGTCCCTTTGCCCACAATGGCAGGGACGATCCCCGGCCATGGGGTGGTGTAGCACTTCCGTGGAGTATACGTGCATACAACCTTATCACCTGTCTGCCGGGGTAGAGAGTGATGGCCCAACGAGATTGCGTTACATCTGCCGTCTACGGAGTCCACCACGCGGTTGCATCGCTGCTCATCATGTGCCGCATATCGACGCAAAATTGTGCCCGCGACTAGCCTTGGACTTGAAGCGTGTATCTGTTCTATGATTTTGGTCCCTTTTTTTCTTCATTTCTGCGACTGTAACTCCTCTTCCCACACCTTGAGTCTGGTGGCAAGTATCGTGTCGAAGCTGAGGATGGTACGAAAAGAAGAGAATCCCCACAGTATCCTTTGCGGCTTGGGGGCCTCCAGTGACGTGAGATCTGCTACAGCCTACAGTTGACAGTCGCAATAGACGTGAAGACATCGGCCCCCAACCAGGCCCGTCCCCCGGCCCTCTGAATAATGGATCCGTCAGACTCGGAACACGGCCCTGAATCATCTACCGAGTCCCGCGTCCGGAAGTACAAATAGGCAATCTGACAATTTCCACTTCAAGCGGGACGGTAGTGGGATGAGGATGATGACTAAATCCATCTCAACTACTAGCGCGAACCCGAGTGGGAGAGGTCAGACTCGTACATCCACAGTTCGTACTTGTACTCCATACGGTTACGTACTGGTACTCCGTAGTGGCTGTGGCTTCAGTCAGTGGGGGTGTGCTGTTGATAGGCACTGGGGTTCGATCTCAAAGGCGCATTGTCTGACTGAGCGGCCTGTGTAGTAGGGAGAGGTACAAAACGACTCGGGAGTCGACGATTGTAGCGGACTGGCTGTGGCATGCACCCACCACGAATGGTACTTGTAGTCACTCAGGTACTGAGAAGCTGCAGTTCGTGGCTCACTGGCGGCACACGAGACAGTCCCCGGCTGCCCGACCCTCCATGGACATTGATATCCGCGCCCATCTTTAGGGTGGCGGCCGCGGAAAGCGAGCTCGTACGCTTGTACTAGACTATCTAGTTGTCAATGCAATGCAATGATACCGCTTAGAGAACGGATGGGGGGACCGGGGAGGGGAAGGGCATGTCTGCCGTGCGTCTTTGCGGTACCTTTGGGGTGGATAGGTGTGAAGCTATTAGCTAGCCCAACTTGTTGCAACTTGTGCCTACTAGAGTACGGAGTATCAGAAAGTGTAAAGGATGGATGACCACCGCCTCGACCCGCCTGATGAAGCTGAAGCTCAGCTCTGTCCCGCTTACCCGCGGCTGTTGTTGGGTGTGTTGGCTTGGAACGGCTTCAGGTTCGGGTTGTGAGGTGTAAGGAGTAGGCGCGCCCGCATGTGGTTGGTGCGGAAGTGGAAGCCCTGCCATTTAGCCGCATTAAGCGCTACTACCACCGCCCCTGTCGCTTAGTGCCTGCCAATGGGCGCAGCGCGTGCATTTGGTTTGTCAGACGCCGTTCCACCTTTCTAACAATAAACAATTAATTTTAGGCCAAAACGCGCAACCTGGCATGATATGGTATGGCATGGCATGGCATGGCATGACCAGACTCGACTTAACTTGACTTGACCAGTATTCAACGAAGCGCCCGCGGCAAGAAGGAGAGCCATCTAGACCCCTTCCTAGCCCTTTCCAGGTAGCAGTGGACGCAACAAGAGGCTCCTACGAGCTTCTTAGCGATGCACGCCGCCTTGTCTCGTCGGCCAGCCGTTCCCCGAATAGGGCGCCATGACCGTACCCAAGATCCGCGCACGCAGGCAGAAGGTATTCCGCTCTGTCTTTGACGGGGCTGTCTCCCAGCCTACGCCCTTGCTCCCTGCCACCGAGGCCGGCGAGCCATTTGGAGGTCCAACAGCGGCAACGCCCACACCTCTGCCTCCGCTTGCGCCTGCGCCTCAATTCGCAACCACTGACCCTGGCCATACAGGCCGCCAGGTCGTGAGCGATCAGGTGCGTTGGGACCGCGCATGGCATGTCGTCACCTCACGCATCTTGCTCCCCTCCTCTGTCGCCGTCGAGGACTCTTTTGGCACGCTAGGCTCCGAAGCTCACGATCTCGATGACGTTTTCGTCTCGTCTCTTGCCCTCGTGCTGGAACCCCGCACCGCCTTACCCAACGCCTCTCACACGGAGAACATCCTGTCCTGGCATACCCAGCAGGTCCGCCACCACTTTGTGAACCACGTTCTTCCCCTGCTGGCCGCCTGTGCTGCCCAAGGCGGCCATGACCCAGCTCAGGTACTCATCCCGAGCATCAGGACGCTAGAGGCGGCACACCGCCAGTATCTCTTTGGGCTCCTGCTCATAGTCCGGGGTCTCAAACACGAGGCGGCTGCGGAGCGGGCAAAATCCCGCTTTAGGCGCGACCTCCACGCCATTGTTGGGAATTCATGGGCCCAGGGCTTACATAGCGCGCTGCGGCTAGTTCTTAGGCGCCTACTCACGCAAATACTATGCACGGCGAGTAATCCTTCCGGCCAAGGTTCGAAACATGACAACGAAAATGGCACCGCCTCCGGTGCACGGGAAGAGCTATTTCGGCTCGTTGAGTCGCTTCAGAGGGTGGGATTAGCCGGAGAGAAATTCCAAGTTCTGTTCGCCGAGGTCATGGACCTCTGCATGCAGGACTTCATCCGACGCACGTACTCGGGGGCCTGGGCAGAATCTGGCCGCAATGCCGTGCCGCCGTCTACGTCGCCTCCGGCGCTACTCGCGGGCTACATGGCAGATCTCTGCGACTGGGTAGAGAACCGCTACGGGCGCCTGGCCGTCATGATCCTCAACCGGCTGGATGGCCCAGTTGTCGAGTACAGCGATGTTGAATGCTGGAAGGACATTGCCATTGGACGTCTTGTGACGCTCCGTATCGAGGAGCTCTTTGACATTGTTCTCGAGTGGCCGGATAGCAAGGGAGGCATAGACGACCTACGCTCGGCTGTTACAACACCCCAAAGGCGACTGCAGTTGACCGACACTTTCTCGGCTACCCTACAGAAGAGACTCCTTCACCCGGGGCGCTCAACGCTTTCTATCCTGCAAACGTACATCTCCATGATCCGTACCTTTCACTCCCTGGACCACTCCAAAGTGTTGCTAGACAGAGTAGTCCATGCTTTGCAGTTGTATTTGTGTCAAAGAGACGATGCCATCCGCCTCGTCGTCACGGGGTTGCTGTCCAACCCCCAAGCAACCGACGTCGATGAAAGCAAAACGAAGCTTGTCGAGCTGGCTGAGATTCTGAATGACCCGAATCAACAGCAGGGTAGAAACGTAGACGATGATGACCTCGACTGGAATGACATGACTTGGGTTCCGGACCCTGTTG
Source organism: Ramularia coccinea (assembly GCA_013461505.1). Classification (NCBI taxonomy): domain Eukaryota; kingdom Fungi; phylum Ascomycota; class Dothideomycetes; order Mycosphaerellales; family Mycosphaerellaceae; genus Ramularia; species Ramularia coccinea. The sequence goes on along the minus strand of JABNMW010000001.1, from coordinate 1,933,921 downwards.
ATGCGGGTGTAAACTACAAGAGGCCCAAGAATGAGGACGTCATAGGCACCTTGATCGGTGCGCTTGGTTCCCATGATATCTTCATCAAGGAGTTCCAGTCCATCATTGCGGAGCGACTACTAGCCAGTCAAACCGGCTACCAGCAGGAGATGAAAGTGCTGAACCTGCTGAAGAAGCGCTTCGGCGAGCACGCTCTACAGAACTGCGACGTCATGGTGAAAGACATTCAAGACTCGCGTCGGGTGGATGCCGTGCTGGGCAAGCACCTCGGAAGAGAACCCGACGACGACGGGGATATGTTGTCCTTCCACTCCAAGATTTTATCACGGCTGTTCTGGCCTAGCATGCCTAAAGAACCTTTCAACGTTCCGCCTCCTGTGACCGCTATCCAAGCACAATACGAGGCGGGCTTTGAGAAATTGAAGAATTCACGGAAACTCAATTGGCTGGGTCACCTGGGCACAGCGACCGTCCAGTTGGACTTGGAAGATCGAACGATTCAGATGGAGTGCAAGACGTTCGAGGCAGCTGTGATTTACGCTTTTCACGACGGGAATAACGCTGATGCGCCCAAGAAGACTTTTGAGGAACTATGGCAACATCTCATGATCGACGAGGACCTTCTTGAAGCGGCGCTTGCATTCTGGGTCTCGCAAAAGGTGTTGAAGGATGTCGGCGACCAGACATACGTGGTCATGGAACGTCTCGAGAACGAGGCCACGGCCGAGTCGGCTGCCGATGCTGCAGGCGACGAGGACGGTGGTGACAACAGCCAGCCTTCTCCGCGGAAGGCCAAGGGTGTAAGCTCCAAGGAGAAGGAACGGCAGGCTGTTTACTGGCAGTTCATTGTAGGCATGCTGACCAACTCGGCGCCGGCCATGCCGCTGGGTCAGATCCTCATGATGATGAAGATGCTCATCCCGGACGGCTGTCCATGGACCAATGAAGAACTCCAAGAATTTCTTGACGTCAAGGTCTCAGAGAAGGAGCTAGAGCTGGCGGGAGGCAAGTACCGTTTGCCTAAGAAATGATTTTCCCATGAATCAAGCGGTTAGTCAACTACTGTTTGGATCAGCAGAATCCTGGCTTGAATAAGAGTCTCTTCCCCCCACCTCTTGCCTGATTCTCAGTGATACGCTGAATACGACTCCTCGAACAAACCGGAAGCCAACCTATCGCGCAAACTTTGGCGGCAACTACATTGACAGCTGAAGATCTACCCGCCTGTCTCGGATACGGCTCTCCCCGTCCATAATTGCATACTCGCGCAAGGGTGGTCGACACCCACAAGCAGACACGTGCCGCAAGGTGATGGCGGGGTTTGGGGATTGCTATTGGTGATAGACTTGAGACACGCATACGCTTTGCTTTTGGGCTTAGAAGAATGCGGCGAACCTTGGCGTTGGGAGCGCGGGAAGGACGTGGATGTGCTCATGCCGATGTGCGTCGCAGCCATCCCGGTTCCCAAACGAGCTTTCGTGAGTTGAAAGTAGGTTATGATTAGCTACCACGACACTTTAATGAGAAATGAAGTCAAACATGCACGTACCCACAGTTCAAGTCAGCAAACAGCACCTGGGCATACGCGGACATATCGGAGCAAGTGACTGCTCGTAAGTAAGCGAGGAAGTAGACGCCCACGCGGGCCCTTCGGGCCAGGCGCGGCGACCCTCTTGCTACTAATGGAGTTTGGACGAAGGGAAACGCAACTTTTTGCCTGCAAGCCTCGGGAATACTGGAAGCTGCAGATACCATAGGCCTGCCGAGGTAGATTTAGAAGGGAGTCTGCGCGGCAGAGTACTAGTTTACATTGTCTGATTGATTGCTGGCAGACCGGACTCGTCGTGTTTTGACCACAGTCGTCGGATAGTCGACAGCCGTTGATTTTCTTTTTTTGCCCTTTGTCGTGATCGACAAGAGTATTATGTGGCGCACGCGCCCAGGCTAGATAGACCTACTAGACTACCTAGTATCTATTCTGACTGGTCATCGGAGAGGTCCGGGCAACCCTCAACAGTTTACGCCTCCAAAGACAAGCGCCAACAGGGTAATCTAGACACGGTAGCCAAGTGAAAGTGCGCATTTGAAGTGCTGGGTGACCGGTGAAAAGTCCCCGGTACGCACGTACGGAGTATGTATAGTATAGAGCGAAACCCCCCCTCCAACACCTCTTTCTGTGCGCGAGGCCCGTTCGATATCTGAGAACAGTCAGCCGCAAATCTCGGGCGAGTAAAACCATACAAAAAGACGCTTCTGCATGAAGCCTGATGGATGACGACTCTGACGGAGGTTTCTCCATGTCAGAGGTCAAAGGTCCGAGCTAGAGTCAGCGAGTAAGTAAGCTGGTACCCGCACCGATGAAACCTACGTGCCGGTCGGGTATGCCTGATAAAGTTTGGGCGCTGCGGTTGGGTCCCCATGTTCGCCTTTTTTTTAACGACTCGTTTCTCCGACTCAACCTTTTGTGGGTGCTCGTGGGATAGCCCACTCTATACCCATGCTTGCGGAGAGAGAGCAGACTGAAAAAGCGAAAGGCAGGTGACGAGTCGCGGTTCACAAAAAGCGGCGGCCTACTTATGGAGGGGGGGAGAGGATAGTCGTCGTAATAGTAGTCATTTGTGATGGGCTCAACGCCGAAGATGGTTTTTAGTGGATGAAGAGGAGAGGAGGGGGGGTCTCAGTTGCGGCGGGACCATATTTGCTTTCTTGGTGGGCACAGTCCCGGTGGCCGTAGCAGCCACGAGTTATGTATGCCAACTCAGGTCAGCGTAGAATGTCGGAAGCCCGGTAGAGTGACGACGCTGGAGCCCTCGGTTCTGTTCAAGTTCGGCTACCCGAAGGTGGTGATGGGACTACTACTCTATATGGAACTGATAGGATGTGCTTACACCGAAAGGGCACCCCTATACCTCTCTTGGTAGTCGTTGAATCTCCGTATGGTGCTTTTTGACGATTGGGGGGGGGGGATTAGGTGCTGAGTCCCAGTTCGTCAGCAAGAAGCAAGAATGTTGGGACCGGACATGCGTTCTGAGCGACGTTTGGCTTTGTAGTACCTTGCGCAAGGGAATCAACTACATGTACGGAGTAAGGTTGGTCGAGGGACGCTGATGAGCTCACCTCATACTGGGCGGCATCATGATGGCACTTTGCAGGCGGGGTTATCCAGTGAGAGCACTGAGCACAGAGAGCACTGAGCGGTGACAGTGGACAGCAGCGCCCGGTCGCCGAAGGGAGCACCTTCCGCTTGCCCCTCCAGGCTCCGGCGGCGGCGGCGCCTCGCATTTCCCAATCCAGTATGCGGTGCATGCATGCGTACATGTAGGTACCTGGTATACTATCTGGTAGGCAGGAAGTAAGTGCCAGTGACATTACACCTTGGACTACCACTAACGGGCTACTCATACTAATTACTACTAGTAGTACCACTTACCTATTGCCCTTTGGCTTGCATGCCAATTGCTATTACTACTATCTAGTACTTTTGCACCTTGATTCCGACGCGGCTTCCAGGAGCAATCATCGGCTATCACCGTAACGATGATGTGACCTAACGAGGGAGCAAAAGCCGACGGACGATACCGCTGGTTGGTCTGATGATAATTGGTGTATCAGGGACAACAGCGCAGGAGTTGAGCTCAGCGCGAATACAAGCACTACTAACCACTACCTACCTAGTACTCACTAGTCTAGTACTGGACAAGCATGTGGTGGTAGTGATAGTACTTTTCGATGATAAGTGCTCCGATAAACTTGCACTTGTGAAGCTGGATGACGATGAGGCGGCCCCTCACATGAGCACTGGCTCATGCCCACCTTCAATTCAAAGTCGCTATTCCAAGTCGCGACAAGCAGGCGACGAAGACGACAAAGACGACGCCATTTACCCCGTTACCTTGGGTAGTAGGTAGGGTGCTGCCTGGCGTTCCGCAACTCGTGCTCTGCTTTGTCTTTCGGCGATTGCCTTGATCTATCTACTACTAGTAGTATGCTTGGCTTTGTACGCCGCCGGCGCCGTCGTCGTTGCGCTTGGCCATTCAAGTGCCCGTAGTGTGCCCCAGTGCGTTCAATCTCCACTGTCGCTTTCGCTCTTACCTTCACTTTCGCTTTGGCATTTACGGATACTGCTGTTGCTTTTGCTACTGCCCTGCATGACCCTGCACCCTGCATTTTTGGGATCACACGACCACCCAGCTGCACCTTCCCTTCCACTTCCTTCCCTTGACTATTTTTTTTGTGGTGCCCTGCTTTTATTTTAAACGTACATTCTGTTCCTGACGGGTGAATTGTGCCCTGGTGCCCTGGTGCCCTGGTGGCCTGAGATTCGATTCCAGGTGCGATTCTGTATTCCGTAGGTATTGTACACATACGGCATCAGACAAGGCAACCCCTGCCCTTTTTCTCCTCTGCCATGGACCGACCTGCCTTTCAACTCCGTTTGCGAGGACGGACGGGGGCCTCCACCCTTCACTCCTCACTCCCCGCCCCGAACCTTCAATGTGATGAAGTGACGGCACCAACGGGGGAAGCTGGCTGAGGACTGGCTGATTCTCTCTAGCACCACCGAATCATGTTAGCCCGTACCTGTTGGTTCCCCGAACTGTCGCAGCTATCACTACTACTACTGCTGCTGCTACTACTCGTACTACTAGCTTAGTGATAGCCCAGCACCTTGTTATCCCATTGAGGGGCAATGCGAAGTGCCGGCCGGCGGTGCATGATTTCATTGATTTCCCAACCCCCCACCCAGCACACGCGACTAGTAGTAGTCTAATTCAGGTCATTCCTCCCACATTTACGGAGTATTACGAGCGCCTCTCGGAAGCTGGACCTCTGGCCGGGACCAAGACCCTAGATGGCAATAGTAGCCCTCGAGTCCAAAGGAATGGTGCCTTGGAGAACCATAGGCGTACCCGAACCCATTCTTTCTACTATTCTTTATTGCTTGGGGGACAGTCGGGCAGCTGGGTATTTGGATGCGGTGGAGGTTAGAAACCGAGACCGAGACTGGGACTGAGACTGAGACTGGGGCTTGGGCTGGGCCGGGCTGGGCTGGGCCGGACTGGGCTGCATCGTATCGGACTGGTTTGGGTCGGATTGGATTCCCTTGGTTAGATGGGGTCGATTAATTGATGGCTGCTGGCATTTCCGAGCCTGTGTGGCTCCAGACGGTCACGGTCACGGTCACGGCCATGGTGATCAAGGATCAATGATCAATGGTTCATGGCTAATACTGGTGGATTGTTATGACTATTGTCGTTTCTGAGCACGCCTCCGCCCGCTTCATTTTCTCCGCCACTTTCTCACTGTCTTGATCTCCCCGGTCGTCTTTTCTCTTGGCTGACTGTTCTCATCTCCCTCCGTCGCAGTGGCGCTTGGAAGGCACCAAAACTAAGATCCCTCTCGTACATGCCGCCGCCTGCGCTGTCCGAGAAGCCCGGATCCATCCCTCCATCGAGACGACACTGTATGCCCGAACCCTGACCTCATTTCCCATTCCTAATCCTCTCGTCTCGGTTCCTGTTCCCGTTTCACAGATCTTTCCGGCCTTGCTCTAAATTTTAAAAAAGAGAGGAAGAAGAGCGGGAGAGAGACCTCTGAAAAGTCTCGCAATCACCTGCTCGCATTAGTCGGCTCCGGCGCTGTTTCGCACTTGAGCCTTCGCTTTGGCACACTACACTTGCACGGACGGACTCATTGCGGACGTTTTTGCCCAGCTGCCCGACGTAACCACCTCCGCCCATCTCTTGATTCCAGCTTCCACATCCGCCTACCTACTACTACTAGAGTACTACTAGAGTACCACCACCACTACTACTACAGTACTACTACTACGTACAGATTAGTCCATCCGTACGTCGAGACATATAGTACATGCATGCGTACGCCATTCCGGCATCCGACCGAGCCATCAAAGCGCTCCTCGACGTCTCTTTTTGACTCTTTTCGTCCGTCTTGTCCACCGTGCCTCTGACACCCATCCATTTTCACTCTCACACACATGATAATACATGGCGATTCGCATCGTCGCATCACCTGCCGCATTTTCACCGCCCGGCCACATCCGCCCGTGCATTTATCCACACTGAGCTGCACTCGTCCCTCTCGACCGGCGGTTTGCCAGCGTTGCCCAGCCCGTCAGCCCGCATAAACCGTATCTATAACCGCCTGGTTTCGCTTTGGCCTCGCTCTCGCTTTGCTCCGCTTCACTTCGATTCTTCCCCTCGCCCACGTCCCTTCTTCTTGTATTGGATTCGGGGAATTCAAATACACCACCGCGGTCCAAGATTCGACGACCAACGCCCATTTCCCCAGCCAGTGTATGAGTCGAGGTTAGATCGCCAAACAGAGGGCAAAGGGTCCGGGTTACCCAGCCGCGAAGCAGTCTAAAGAAGACCGTTCGCTCACTCTCGCCGTGCCTTTGGTCCAGCGATCTTTCGGCTGAGCTCATTTGTTTCTCGCTCTCCTCTTGGATCGAAAGTTTTGGTCGCACTGCCTGCCAACTGCCGCAGTTGTCCAGCGCATCGCTTGCCTTGCCCGGGATCGGGGCTTGGCTGGTTCAGGTGCATGAATGCAAAGGGACTCGCAAGTCGCCTTGGTTTACATGTACCAGACTGGGTGGTAGCACTCTGCCGCAACAGCTTCACATTCCTCAATTCTACCAGCTCTATCAGCTCGCTTCATCCATTCGCCCCGGTCTTCGAATGACCGAGCGGGTAAGGAGCACTTGTGCCTCAACCATTGCGCCGCAGATACCCGCCACTTACACATCGCCGCGCCTTTCGCTTGTCAACTGTTCACGGGACGGCACGATACAGAAGTTGGCAGCCCTGGCAGCCAAATCGACCTAAAACCTCAAGCTGAGGCGTTATTTCACCTTAGCCCAGCCAGGCTCAACTCACCTGTCTCTTGCTGGTGAACTGACGAATTAATAAATCGGTGAATGGGTTGATTGATGTGCGTCTGACCGGCATTGACCACATTGTCCATTTCTGATTCTCACGATTGTCCTATTCAAGTTTCTGAATCTCACCTCCAAATGCGTGTAAATGCATACAAGCGAAACGAGGCCAGATAAGAAGAGCAGCTGCACCTGTGACTGCACCTGCACCTCGTCACACGCACACGCACATGCACACGACCGCCAAACAGAACGCAAACCCCTCAACATCACGGCCTCGTTTTAATCAAGGCTTGTCCATCGCCAGCCGCTGGCGGATATTTTGACTTCCAGCGCAAGGGACGTGAGAACCCAGTCTGATCTCTCATGGTCTTTTTAACCTCTTGATTTTGAAGTCAGGTCCATCTCGCTCCGCTCCTTCCTGCAATCACTTGGTTCCTTCCTGATAACCTCATCATTCCTTCCCTGCCTTGAGCGCAGCTTGAGTCAATCTTGCAAGGAATCCGAGATCAAGAATCGAGATTAAGGAAAGAAGGAGAAGAAGGAGAAGAGGAAGAAAAAGAAGAAGAGAAATACATGTGCTTCACACATCCTCGTGCCATCTACCTACTATACCTATACATCATCTCTGAACCGAGCGTCTTTCGGCCGACTATTTCTAACCACCACCCTTCACGTCCCTAAGTACTCGGCAACAGGCTGAGATATCAGCATAGCGCCAAATATCTTTATTGCTGCTTTGTATTCATCACTCTGTCTCGTTGACGACTTCAGCATCGGCCCGCGTTCCTTCGAACCGATTACTCCCGTTCCTAATAGCGTGTTATCGTCACACAGCGATTCTCACGCTTCCGCAGCGTTGCATCACTCAAGATATCGACTGAGACTCGAGAGGAAGATACGACAACACCAGAGATCTTTGCCTGGGCACAGCTTCACCCCACCCCCACCAGGAAATCAACTTCAAGCTTTACCTCCCGCCAGCTCACGACCCATCTCTGTCAGCGCACGTTCGCAGCAGTACTCCTATGCCCCAACTCGAATAGAGAGACACATTGGGGAAGGTACTCAGACCGAGCGAGAGTGAGGGTCAAAGGGTCGACGGTTTGGACTTGTGTCCTAGAGCGTGGCTCCTGTCTTCACGCAATGGAACAGACAAATCATGCCCATCCTCAAGGCGGTTGGAGCACGTTGTATCCCTCTTTTGATACTCTGCTGGCCACCTCCCCGCGCTGGGCTACCTCCCAGCCCGCCTCTTTGCCGCTTCAGTCAGTCACCGGTCAACCCCAAGCTCCTCTGGATGCTCCCCCTTTTCCCATGGGAGTGAGTACGACGGAAACCTTCTCACTTGGAGCTGAGTGCCCACCAACGGACCGAACACGCTACCGTACTCGCGAGAGACTACCTCCGTTGCGCTCAGCTTTCGGTAATCTAGTATCAGCGGGCACTAGTCGGCAGAGTCAGCCGGGACCAGAAGCAGCAGCGACCGCCGGGCCCTCGGAGTTGTTGAGACCACAACCAGCGGCAACGGCAGCGACGACGACATCGGCGGCGGCGGCGGCGGTAACGGTCACGCCATCCGGTGAAGCGACATCTGTTGAAACAACAAATTTAGCCACGCAAACGCCACAGACACGAGGTAGGACAGTGGGCCCAACCTTGTCGCCCGGCAGCATGCAGCAGAGCTCAACCTTCTCACATACGCTTGTGCCAATGCAAACAAACTCCCCGTGGTTCCTGAATCCATTCTTACCTACAGAAACCCATCAGCGTCTTCAACATCAACACCATGCAAACGAGCCCGCACGTTCTTCACGGTCAACTTACTTTCACATATCACCTCCTCCTCTACCTTGTAGGTTCACCAGCCTTTCAAAGCCTCCTGCTCATACCCAATTTGCTCTAACCTGGTGCCTCCTCCTGCACATTCCCCGGGTCTATTCACTTTTTGTTGTTTCTGCTTTTGCTTTTGTTGCACATCTTCCATTTCACTTTACTGCTGTTGTTGTTTTCCCCCTTATCTTTCCATCTTTTCACCTCATCCCCTTGAGCCAGGGTAGAAATGAACACTAACCAGCTCATCAGCGTCGACCTCACCTGCCAATGCGATCCAAACGGAAGCTTCTGAAGGGCCACCACCACCGAGACGACGTCGAACAGGTCTCGCACGCGGAAGAAGACCAATGTCACACCGACTTTCGTTTGTTGGCAATAGTGGCCCTGCTCGCCCCCACAGTATAACAGCTCGGGAGCGCGAGCAGTTTGAAAGAGATGCGCAGATCCTTCGAGGAGCTATAAGGACCCAAAACGTGGCATCTGGAGCAGCTCTTCGCTCCCTTCAAAGCGTCAAGGTGAAGGACTTGCCGGAGGATGAGAGATGTGAGTTTACACTCTAGGACGGGTCTGGCACCCACTACCTCTGATCGGAATACTGATTCTTTATCGTACATTGTAGGGTGCAAGATCTGTTACAATGAATACGGCGAGGAAAGCCCAGAAGGCGTCAACGAGGCACCTTTACGTCTCCCACGCTGCAAGCACGTTTTTGGGGATCATTGCCTCAAGAGATGGCTGGCAGAATCTAATCACTGCCCTTACTGCCGCGACAAATTGCCAGCTGCCTCTGCACGATGTGGAGGTGCGCGAGATGCACAAGAAGAGTATTTGCGGGCGCGGGCTCTTATGTTCTCATCTGAGTATGTTGTGCTCACAGTCTACTTCCTACGCCGCAGGGCACAGGACATACTGACTCATAGTTTCGCAGGGAAGAGCATCGACGCTACCAGGAGACCCTTGACCTGGCCCTTTCGACAACCGACTTTGATGGTGAATATGGGCCCTATGCGTACGACGCTCGCCGGGCCAACCCTCACTCGTCGCGGAGACCAGTCGCGCAGCCACGGGGCGAAAGGCGCACCGCCACCGTCGATTCCGAAGAGAACCAGCGCCGCGACAGAGCGAGATCGGGTCAACCCATACCGCCTCCGGATGTGCAGCTACCGTCAAGCCCGCCTGCCAACACGCTTCCTACTCCCCCAACTTCCTCTCCGCATTCCGATCGGCTATTGGACGGGCTGGATGCCGTGTCTAGGCCGTATGAAAACCAGCAGATGCCCTACATGACCGGCCCCGGGGCACCGTCGCTGGGACCCCTTAGAGCAGGGTACTTTTACCCACCGGGGTTCGAATATGGGGTGCCCTACCCTACTCTGTACGGAACTGGCAGTCACTTGAGCGCAGAACCGTTCACCCGGCAGCAGCCCACCCTAGCATACATGGATAATCCGCTTTGGTCTGGAGTACCGCCTGATGCTAGAAGCTACAGGCAGATGGGGTCATCAGCAAATTCGGCAATCAGCAATACTCAAGGTGGTGTGAATGAGACCAGGGTCGGGATTCTAGACATCCAGGAAGATGACAACAACGCGATCAATGCTTCATCGCGAAATCTCTAAGGGGGGAAGATGAGACGACATTCCCACACAGAGAAGTGCAGTCAACTCGAAGATGCAAGACCAGACATGATACAGTATCGCCCACACCTACGTTAATACAGCTCCTAGATACTAGAGACTAGTAGATACTAGTAGTAGGGCTTGGAGTCAATGGGTAATACATATGCCCCAGTCAACAGACTCACACGAAGTATAAGAAAGACATGACGCAATAATCGACAGGATTGGGATTCGGCGCATCAGCATTGCGATTCGATACGAGACTGAGAAGACAACGGCTTATTTTGGGCGCTCGGAGTTGGCATCTGTTTATATCTAGGCGGCTAGGGTTTAGACTTGCTTTCATTGGGGAAGAGTTTCGCTCTTAGCGAAGTCAGCGCGATCAAGGACAGTACGGTTGGAAAACGCATATCCGTGCGTACCATCTTTGTGAATAAGGAATTGGACATACTATTATACTTCTCGCTGCGACTTTGTCCGTCAAACTTCTAATCTGTAGGGTGTGCTGCGAGAGTCGTGCTTTGTCGTCTACACATACAATCTCAACGGCGACATCGGTGATTCCGTCAGTAAGTGTTCTTTGCCTGCCAGGTGGCTTGGAATGCTCCCCGGTCAAGGGTTTGTTGCGGCCGCTGTGAGACATGGGCTCCGAAACACAAGTTGCAGAGCCACGTAAAGATCCCGCAATCCTCAGCTAAGCCCGGTGGATATTCTATGGGGTGATCTTCTGCTTATATATGACGAAAGATACACGCATCATGAATGTTAGATTTAAACTCATGAACTACATTTGTACGGAAAATGGGAAAGGAAATAGGTCAGCTACATGGCTACCGTCATCTTGTCACATCACAGTCGATATTATGTAGGGTAGTATGATCTGTAGGAGAATTGTTGGGATGGGGTGCGGTAGTACCGACTTGACAGCTGGGTCTGTCTCTGACGAATAAGCACGTGTTTGCCAGCTGGCAGTCCACACCAGTGGGTGCTTCTCAGAGACAATCTTGAAATACTGGCGGTCAGCTTGCAGCTCGGGCCCAACCAGCGAGCGGCCTACTACTCCAAAGCCCAGTACAAGTATCCACCACGAATTCTATAAAAGTTGAGATAGCAGTGAGGTTGGGGCAAAGGACAAAAATAAGGACCGAAATGCGCGTCTATTCTTCAAGATTCTTTTTACTTCTCCTTTCTATGGCGTCATAAATAACGGTGATTCGAATCTGCACGGGAAAACTCTACGTGCTTCAAAGGTTGGTTGAGTGCTTGCATAAAGTATGTATGCGACGCCTCATGGCCATGATGATGAAGGTGGAGGTGGAGGTGGAGGCGGAGGTGGAATGACGGACGATGCGGCTGGTCCGTTTTGTTGTCAAGCCACAATTTTAGCACTAGTAGCAGGTAATTATGTAACTATAGCACTGCTACCAGTAGTACAACTAACAGCATCTGCCGCCCAGAGGTCAGAGACAATAGCCAGCAAATACTGAGCACAAAGCCCCACTTCCACTAAGGCGGCCCGTAGCTGGTGGAAACCTTGACAACGGACGGCATTGATTGGGCCGCGATGCTTTTCCCAGCCACCGCCAAGACTCTCCATCTATACCTGTCTTTGGGCTCTTGGTGCCCTTTCGTGACCCCCCCCGGTCGGTTCGACTGGGTCTCGGCTTCCCAACGCCAGCTGAAAGTGGACTCAGGCTACCGGGAGTACTCGTGAGCTCTGGGCATCTAAACAAAAACAACATCACCACCACCAAGCAGCCCTCTGCCATCTTCCACCAAAAAAACTTCATCGCGAAGATGGTGGATTCTCGTCGCAGGAGCCCCGAGAGCTCCCGTCGGCGCAGACGCGAGAGAAGAGGCTCTCGCGAACGTTTCCCCAACTCTTCTGCAATTACCTCCAGAAACGACATACCCCCGTCGTCGTCCTCGTATTACCCCGACGCAACATCACAACAACAACAACAACAATTACCACGGACAGAATCACAACGACAGCCCGACCTTCCACTTGATGAATCATCCAGGCAGTACCGCCGCTCAAGAGGTCACTCCAGCTCCTCCTCGGGCAGCTCAACGTCTTCTTCCCTCCTAGACATTTCGCGACGCTACCCGGACCAACAGCGCTATGGCAGCGTCTTCACAACTTTCTTCAAAGCGCCCTCCGAGCGTCGACGTCTTCGAAGGCGCAGGAGCGGGAGGAAGAAGGGGCGCGTCCTCTACTTTGGAAACTCGTCATCATCATCAGTCAATTCCGATCTTGCTTATGGCTCGGGATACATTCCTCGCCGTCGCAGTCGCGACTTTACCCAGCGCCCATCCCAGCATCACCAGCAGTCCCACGTGCAGAGCCAGCACGTTCCCTCCGGGTCTCACTCTGTTGCCGGCATGGCCGCTGCGGGAGCGGCTGCTGCGGGGGCCGCCGCCGCCTACGGTGCCTCTGGGCATCATCAGCAATCGGCAACATACGAATCAGCTGCGTCGCATTATACGCCAGACCCTGGGCATTCGCAGTCCTATTCGTATCCTCCACCACAACCTTACGCATCCGAGGTCAATGGTTCTAGTGTAGGAGCGGGAGTAGCAGCGGCAGCCGCGGCCGGGACAGGGGTGGGCCTGGCAGCAGAATACTACAACGCCTCCCGTCAGGCCAACTCCAAGTCTAACGTTCCGCGAAAGCGGCAGACAGACGAGGAGATCATGTCAATAGGCCGGCAACTGACCGACCTGGCCAAGGCTCAGAATGATGACGACCTGAAGTATGCCGGCAAGAATCGTCCCTCGGGATTGATGTCGGGCGCGTCTAAGGCGGGCGACTACCGCAAAAACGGTGGTTCGAGTCGCGGCATTGGAAGCTCAAAGATTCGTGTTGATTCCTCCGGCGATGATTCTGAGTGGGAGTCAGCCTCGGACGACGACGACTACTCAGATGAAAGCGCCGACTCGGAAATGGCCTATGGAACAGTCGTCTCTTCGGCGATCCGACCTACAGCAGCTGCGGCGGCGGCTGCCGGGGCAGCAGGCGCGTTAGGCGCAGCAGCGTTGACATCTAGTCGAAACCAGAGAAATTCCGCTGTCGATCCCCGGCTATTTGGTCCATACAACTCTCTTCACGGCATGGTCACCCCCCAACCCGAGGACCACAGAGATCGAAGAAACGCGCCATCGTCAGACAGGTTCGAGCCTAAGCCTCTCCGCCGCTCTGCCACTGAGCCGCTTGGCCCGATGCGCGAAGTCTATCCTGTGCCAACAAGTGATCCGGACAGGTTTGATTATGAGAGACATGATCTCCCTCACCGAGCACGACCCGGCCCGCTGCCTCTTCAGCAGCCAGTTCCCAAATCCACCGTATCTCCGAAGGTCTACGAGACGGAGAGATTGGAGGATGTGGTCAAGGATTCCAAGGACTCGCGTAATTGGGGCGGCGCGGCGGCCGCCGGTGTGGCAGCAGCTGCAGTTGGCGCGGCACTGATCAGCGACCGCAAAGACGACCGCGAAAACGAGAGGCGTGATCGCGACCGTGATCGCGAAAGGCGCTCAGAGCGTAGCGAGAAGCGGGACAGGGAGCGCGAAAAGGAGAAGGACAGGGACTCGAAGTCACGCGATGAGGACATTCGCGACAAGGAGAGGGATCGCAAATCGAAGCGAGACTCTGTTTCATCCAAGTACGACGATGGGAAGAGCAAAGAGAAGAGCTCCAAACACTCTTCTCAATTCTCTGCGCTTGACGGTATTCCGCTCAAATACCGCGACACATATTCCGAGGTTGACCCATCCAAGCCGTCCCGTAGACGTCGCGGTGATGAGACTCGATCAGAGCATGGACTGGACGACCGCCGCAGTGAGGTCGCGCGTCCATCCAGACGCGACAGCAAGAAGTACGACAAGCGCGGAGAGCGAATCGAACCGACAAGCTCAGGCAAAGCCGTTTCAGAGGCGACCGGTAAGGACAAAGCGCAGGACAAATCAGGCGTCGACCCATTCAAGTACCAGGTTGACACATTTACCAAAGTGCCTACTCTCTCTACCACTGGAGGCTCGGATAAGCACGGGCGTCCTCTTACACCCACCGTGGTCACAGTCGATCGGGAGCCGGCGTTTGACGATAGTCCCCCTGACACGCCCCTTCCGGATGGCCGACTGAGTCGCAAAGATTCGTTTGAAATTGAGCAAAGGGTACTCGCAGATTCAGACGACAAGGATCGCAGCTTTGCTAAGGAGGCGGCTTATAAGGCTATACACGGCACCGCCCCGGTGGCCGTTGGTGCCATGGCGGCTGCGGTAATTGCTGAGTCTGTTCGCTCCAAGGGCGATCGCAAGAAGCCGACCCAGGACCCCGTACAGGAAGAAGCAGACAGGTACTATCGCGAGTCCGAAGTAGCACGCAAGATCGCTTCCAAGGAAATCCACTCCCGCAGTAGAACTCCCGAGAGGTCCGTCATCGACAAGTACAGCAAGAGAGACGACGATGATGACATTGACCGTCCGACAATCGTCACACCGCCAGAGTACAAGAATCACCACGAAGATAAGAAGTGGGCCGAGCACAATGCTGATGTACGCATTGACAATGTCTTTTCCCCATCAGAAGCCGACAATTTCCGCACATCTATGAGAGATCGAGACTCACCGTCGCGGAAGACAAGGGATCCCTCTTGCGAGCGCGATCGACCACTGCTGAACCTCATCTATCCTACGCCTTCCCCCAGCCGCAAACCTACTCCTGCCCCAGAGAAGGAGGAGAAGCAGGAGAAGCGCGAGCGAGCGAGAGATCGTGACGCCAGGGACCGCAGCGACAAAGATCGTGAAGAGACCCCGCGATCTGATGTAGCACCTCGGAAACGGCGGAGCAAGGATGAAGAGCCCAGATCTTCCAAGTCCGATGTAGGCACAAGCTCACGGCGACGACGGACCAAGGACCGCGAGGATGAGTCTTCGAAATCTGACGTTGGTCCCACGGTAGTCGTTGGTCCGAATGGTGACGTGCAGTTGGTATCGACGCCTAAATCTGTGACTTGGGGCGTGAACGAGACCAATGAGTTTGAGGTCGTTTCCCCAGAGCCCAGGGAGGATGCAGAGCTGGGACATCGTGAGAGGCCGCGACTCGATAAATCAAGCCAATGGGGTATGGTCGCTGCTGCCTATGCTGGCAACAGCTCCGAGCCTGCCAACGAGCCCGACATGGCTGGCGAGTCCAGGAGCCGAGATGTTGACGTGGGATCCTCAGGATCCCGGAGAATCTACAGTGTAGAGGACGACGTCGGCGCTCCTCCCATTCCTGGACCCAAACCCGCGAGCCCCAGCTCTCAACAGATGCCCGGTGGCTTTGCCGATGACATTGAATTCGCGGCGACCCTAGCAGCCGGACTCGAGGATTCTGGCTTCGATCCGAACATTGTTGTTGAGGATCCCACCTACCGGCGCAGGGACTCTCCTCCCGGGTCCAACGAGCTCAATGGCAGTGGCTACGTCATTGGAGAAGTTGAGACGCCTCAGGACAACGCTAAGGCGGCTGAACCCGCTGATGAGTGGGCCGAAGTCCCTGCTAAATTGAGTAAGAAGGAGAAGAAACGACTCGAGAAGCTGAAGAAGCAGCAGGCAGCGGAGGCTGTTGAGGAAACCCCACCGCCAGTCGAGGAGCCTGTTGAGCCGGCTGAGCCGGCTGAGCCCCCTGTCAAGCTGAGCAAGAAGGAGCAGCGAAAGCGTGACAAGGAGGCCAAGGCTCGAGAATTGGCCGCCGAGGATGAGACCCAATTTGTTGCTGAGCCTGAACCCATTGACGGGTCAGCGGCTCAAGACGATACTTGGGGTGATGCCTGGGAAGAAACCTCCAGCAAGAAGTCCAAGGACCGCAAGAGCCGTGACTTTGGTGACGACAGCTCGAGGGTCTCGGTTCCCGTGGATACCTACGCCGACCTGACCAAGGATACCAGCCCCGATGGCGAATGGGATGAGCCCAAAAAGTCGAAGAAAAAGAAGTCAAAGAGGGATTCCCAGAGCTTTGAGTCTCCTTCGCGCTCCAGTACCTTCGACGATGCGACATCCTCTAGGGATATCAAGCCTGACAATGAGTGGGAGGAGCCTAACAAATCGAAGAAATCCAAGCGCGACTCCGAGATCTATGACTCGCCCACGCGCTCCAATACCTTCGATGATGCCACATCCTCTAGGGACATCAAGCCCGACGATGAGTGGGAGGAGCCTAGAAAGTCTAAGAAGAAGTCCAAGCGTGATTCCGAGATCTATGACTCGCCCACGCGCTCCAGCACCTTTGAAGATGCAACATCCTCTAGGGACATCAAGCCCGACGATGAGTGGGAGGAGCCTAGAAAGTCTAAGAAGAAGTCCAAGCGTGATTCCGAGATCTACGACTCGCCTTCCCGCGCCGCCTCGGTAATTTCCGTCGACAGCACTGGCAAGTCGAGAAAGTCTAAGCGCAGAAGCGGTACCGGCGATGACTGGGACAAGTACGGGGACGGACCGCCTGATCGCGGTCGTGATCCTTTCGAAGACCGCGACGTGAGCTCCGTTGTCTCGGAGTCGCGGGGCGATGACAAGCGTTCCAGCCGCCGTTCATATCGCTACGAGGATGATGACGACGCTAAGTCTGTCGCCTCAGCCCCTGGAGGCGGAAAGAAAAAGGTATCAGAGAAGAGATCTAGCGGCGGACTTTTCTCGAGCATCTTCAAATCTAGCAGCAAGGATGACGAAAAGGACAAAAATCAGTCTTTTTTAGGTAATGCCGGCACCCTTGGCGCGGGTGCCGGCTTAGTGGGTGTAGGAGTTGCCGCTGCGTCTGGCCTCTCTCGTCTACAAGCCACCGAATCCCTCTCGGATGAGAAGGACAAGAACGATTCTTCTCGCGAGATCGAACAATGGTCCCGCGATGTCTCTGGTTTCGACCCGGACATTGTCGCTAAACCCTTCAAACCCGCCATTGACCCCCAATATGGCGACCTCCTCCCCCTCCCTCCTAGCGAGCCGGGGACACCCGTACATGATCCCGACGAGCTGCCCAGCCTGCCGGACAGCAGGCCGGACACTCCTCCCGAGGAACGAAGTGCCCTGCGTGACCGCATTGCCCATGGTCGGCGACGCAGCGCGCACGAAACTCCCATCAAATCACCTAGCAATACCGCGATCCCCATCCAACTGCGCTTAGGGCCCAGATCTGGCCCGTCTTCCCCAGCTCTCTTCAAATCATCACCAACTACTGAAGGATTCGCTGGGGCGGTCGAATCTCCTGGCTCAGCTCGACGTCTCAATCGCCCAACCTCGTGGGACAATAGCCGCGAGATCAAGCCCCTATACTTGCTTGAGACTGCTCGCTACAATACGCTAGGCGATGCGGCTGACCAAGGCGAACTCCCCGCCCTCCCACCTAGCGAGGCCTCGTCCAGAAGCTCCCCCGGCCCTGGATCGGAGGCTTGGGAATCCGCGGACGAGTATGCGCACGGTGGCTACGACGACGACGTAGACTATTCTGGGCAGCGCCCTCTTCGTCTTGATACTTCCATGCCAGCATATGTTCCTGGCGAAGGCGCTGGATCCCAGGAGACTACTCCGCGGGCTGAAGTCAAGCCCGTGTTCCCAGAAGTCTCTGCAAGTCAAGGTCAAGATGAGTTTGATCCTGAGCCCGTGGAATCCATGACAAAGGATCGAAGCTCCTACCTCCTCGCTTCCGCACCTTCATCAGATAGGTCCAACAAGACTGTCGACAACGAAACTCTAGAGCAGCGTCTGAGTGAAATCAACACCACGCCGACCAAGAGACTCGGCGTGAGAGGCGCTCTGGGAGATATCGACGAGGGCCTTACTTCAGCTGATGAGCATTTCTCCGACGCTGTTGAAGGCTCGGATGGTGTGAGCCCAGCCCCTTCACGCGACGTATCTACTTCTGAAGCTATAGAGAAACCGACAGTTTCAGAGGCATCTGTTGCCGAGGAAGCGTCTGAAGAAGACTTTGGCATGCTCACCGGGAAGGCCAAGCAGAAGGCCAAGAAGGCAGCAAAGAAGAAACAGGCTCTCGGCCTCGATCTGTCGGAAACTGCTGAGCAACCCAAAGAAATATCAGATGTGAGGGATATTCCTACCGAGCCGTCGGTCGAGCAGGCTACGGAGGAGAGCGCGAAGACGTCCGCTGCGCCCTCTGTTGAGCCCCCTGCTGAACCTGAGGACGACTTCCAAGCTCCCAAGAAAGGCAAGAAGGGGAAAAAGAACAAGAAGAAGTCGATGGCCTGGGACGAAGATGTTGGCGACGTTGCGCCATCTGACGATAAGGTCGACGATGGGTCCGTCGTACCGGCCGTAGCCGCGGCTGCTGTTGCTGGGGCTGCTGTGGTCACAATGCTTGAAGACAAGGCAGAGAGCCCTGAGACAAATACGTCTAAAGAGCTCGCAGAGGAGATGCCTCTCGAGTCGACCGACGCCGCTCAAATTCCACCTGCTCCTCAGGAAGAGCCGGAAACCTGGGAATCCACAGGCAAGAAGGGCAAAAAGAAAAAGAAGAAAGGCAAAGCCGCCCTGCCTTGGGAAGACGAGCCCACTTCCACCGACAAGTCTATGCCTGAGCCGGAGACTGTCCCAGAAGACGTTGCGGTTGACACTGCAGAGATCGTAAAACCTGCTGAGATTACCGAGCCATTAGAATCCTCTGGAGTGGCTGAGAAGGGGCTCGAGGCGGACACGATTGCCGAAAACCCCGAAGCAATTGTCGCCAAGGAAGCTGAAACGCCAGCAGAGGCTCCCACTGAGCCTGCTGCTGATGACTTCTGGTCGACGCCGGTACTGTCTAAGAAGGACAAGAAAAAGAAGAAGAAGAAGGGCCTCCAAGTCGACGATTCGTGGGCTGATACGCCAGAGCCTGCGATCGAGCCCAATACTCAAGTCGGGGAGGAGTCCAAGCCTTCTGAGACCACAACTAATGTCGACACTCCCATCGCTGAGCCCAGTGCTAAGGTTGAATTGGTCCAGGATGCTGAGCCTGAGCAACCCGACGAAGAGTTCGCACCCGTATCGAAGAAGAAGAAAAAGAAGGACAAGAAGAAGAAAGCTTTGTCGTCCGATGCTTGGGACGAGCCCTCCTCAGCAGCCACTGAATCAGCTGACAAGAGCACCGTCCCAGTCGGCGATAGCAAGCATGCCGATGTTCCTATTGTTCAGTCCACACCTGTAGTCGAAGAGCCGGTGGAAGTATCCACAGTCGTTACTGATGCCGACAACGAAATCTCGGCCTGGGACCAGAAGTTGATTGAAAAGGACCAGCTACCTCAGACACAATCTACGCCGGCATTAGAAGACCCCGAGAAGAGCGGCGATGGGAATAGGGGACTTGAGCCTGAGGTATCTGAGCCTCTGTTCTCCCAGATTCAGGATGAGCCCACGTCTAGTGTCGAACCTACACAAACTACAGACACCTTTGTGTCTGAGAAGGGCTCGGGTGAGACGGCTGCTGAGGAGCCTGCTGACGATGCTTGGGCGAGCGCTACTACGTCCAAGAAGAAGGCCAAGAAGAACAAGAAGAAGCAGCAACAAGCCATGGCTTGGGACACTCCCGAGGAGCCGGTCGTAAAGGAGGCTCCGGTTGACTCTTGGGACGCGCAAGATCAGCCACCCGTGGAAGATTCACAACGACCGGATGAGGTAGCCTGGGAGTCTACCGGGCCTACCGATGCCTCTCCCGTCGAGGAAGAGCCTGCCGCCGAGTTTGGGTGGGGCCGTCCGACAGCTACTAGTGGAAAGTTTTCAGGCAAGCTATGGGATACACCCACGCCACAACGGCTGGGAGGTGATCCTGACGCCCAAGACCAGTGGGGAGAAGAGCACCAGGAAGAGCAGTACGATGTAGATCCAGAAGCCCAGGCTGAAGGTGAACCTGGACCTGAAGATGGCTGGGATCTCGATGATGACTTCTTCTCCAAGCCTGCAGCTGCCCCGGAACCCGTCTCTGATGACCTAGGCTGGGATAAGCCAGCCGAAGACGCCAAAACCGAGCAAGAAGCCGAAGAGGATGAGTGGAGTGCCCTAATCACTTCTAAGAAGTCCAAAAAGTCCAAGAAGAAGCAGGCCAAACTTGATGCTGAGGCCAGCCGCAGTCTTCCTGCCGAGTCCTCCGACCCTGCTTCAAACGAAGCTGATCAAGCAGGCAAGGATGGCCCAAGCGGTGATACCCCTTCAGAGCCCGTGCAAGCCCAAGCCGAGGAAACTAGCATGGCCGAAGAATGGGGAATTGGCCTGAGCAAGAAAGACAAGAAGAAGCTGAAAAGGCAGCAGCAACAGCAGAGTACGGTTGCCGCTTGGGATGAACCATCTGCTTCTGAGCCAATGACAAAGACTCCTGACCCTGAGGTTGCCGCTGACCCCGAGGCTGAGTTTGAGGTCCCCAAGAAAGGCAAGAAGAACAAGAAGAAGAAGGCTGCCGCTATGTCCTGGGACGATGAGGACCCAGCTGATAAGCCTTCAACATCTACACCCGACGACTGGGATACTTCTGCTGAGAAGCCATCTGAAGAACTTTCCACTGAACACACAACGCCAGACACTTGGGAAGACCGAGATATCACACCCCAACCAGAGGCTGCCCCTGACGACGAGACAACCGAGTCAAAAGAGACCGTCGCCGACGCAAACGACAACGATTTCTTGTTTCCAACCAAACTTTCTAAGAAAGACAAGAAGAAACAAAAGAAATTAGCCGCTGCTGCGGAAGCCATTGGTGCCCGGGAGCCAGCCGAACCAGAAGCAAAAGAAGACTCGACAAACGATAAGAAGCTCGAGATCCCGGAGGCCGAAGCCGCAGAAGCAACAGAAACCAAGGAAGACCTAACAGACGACTGGCAGAGCCCAGAGAATACGTCTGGCTTCGTTACGCCAGCAGAGTCAGTATCCGGCCAAGATCCCGATACGAATCCGGACGACGAATGGGGTGGGTTCAGTCTCAAGAAGTCCAAGAAAGACAAGAAGAAGAAGAAAGCTAAAGATTTGGAGTCTGAGCCAACGCAGGAACCTGAAACGACGCCCCAACCGGAATTGGAATCTGAGCCGCGAGATCTGGGTGATGCTGGAGAGTCTGTTGCTTCTGGGGATACGCAAGGGGAACCTCTGGAGGTCGGCGACGATGAATGGGATGTTGGCTTATCCAAAAAAGACAAGAACAAAAAGAAGAAGAACAAGTCAATTTCTTTCGACGAACCTGAGCCCGCTGCCACCACAGAGGAGGGCGCGGGCGATTTTGGGCAGGCTTCACAACCCCCTGATAATGAGAATGAGAAGCCAGAAGATGAATGGAGCTTAGGATTGTCCAAGAAGGACAAAAAGAAGAAAAAGAAGGCTAAGTCCGTCACTTTCGATCTCGGTGAAGCCCCCACTACAGGAGAGGCTCAAGACGAGGACAAGAATGTCTCGGAAGCACCTGGAGTTGAGGCTTCAGGCGAGCCCGCGCCAATCGTAGAGATGCAGGATGACCACCCCACCTCATCACAAGAAACCAAGGCTGTCTCATCAGAAGTTGAAGATCTTCAGGAGTCACCCGCGGAAGGTGGTCCCGGTGAATCCGAAGCTGAGGCACCTACAGAAGCTGCCTCGGAGGATGTCAAGCCAGTAGAGGTTGTCGACGATGCCTGGGCACCTCCCTTGTCAAAGAAAGACAAGAAGAAAAAGAAGAAAGCCCAGGCTGCTGCTGCGCTTGTCGCCTCTGAGACCGAAGACACCGACAAGCCCAACGAGGAGTCTGATACTATTGCCACTCTTGAGTCGTCTCAGCCGTCTGAAGAGATTTCTGCCCCTGAAGAGATCGCAGACACCTCACGTGAACTTGAACCTACTATTGAGTCCGAGTCTCAGGCTTTTGAGGGTGACCAAGCACTTGAGACACAGGACGTTGCCGTAGAAGACGACTGGGGTGCCGGTCTCTCCAAGAAAGACAAGAAGAAGAAAAAGAAAGCAGCAGCAGCTGCTGCCGCGGCTGCTCTTGTCGATTGGGACACTACTATCGATCCTGAAGCCACCACGTCAGTGGACGCTTCTGCTGCTCCTGCAGACACCTTGGAAGCCGCGACAGAACCTGAGGTCGTCAAGGAGGAGGCAGAGCCTGCAGAGACCGTGCTCACAGAGGAACCGTCTCTAGGAACCTCGGGAACTCAGGGGACGACTGAAGACTCTTGGAGCTCTGGACTGTCCAAGAAGGAGAAGAAGAAAAAGCAGAAGCAGAAGGCCAAGGCTTCTGCATTTGACGACTGGGACACCCCCACTGAGTCAGCAGCCACTGAGCCTGAGCCTCTTACAACCGTAGACGATACTCCCGAGCCCACTGCTGAGGTTGATCCTTCCAAAGAAGAAGCAGAGACAGGAATCGTCCTGGCAACGAAGCCTGTTGTTGAAAGTACAGAATCACAAGAGGCTGCTGAAGATGACTGGAGCGCAGGTCGCTCCAAAAAGGACAAGAAGAAGAAGCAGAAGAAGGCTAAGGCTGCTGCAGCCTTTGATGACTGGAAAGTGCCTTCTGAGCCTGCGCCTGCGCCGTCTGAGCCTGAGACTCCTGCAGCCGTAGATGATGCGGTCGAGCCTATCGCTGAGGCCGAGCCCCTGAAGGAGGAGCCAGAAGTACAGGCAACGACTTCTCAATCATCCGATTCTGCTATGAAACCGGCAGAGGCAGACGAGCCTATCGAGGATGCTTGGAGCCTTGGTCTTTCTAAGAAAGAGAAGAAGAAGCAGAAGAAAGCTAAGGCAGCTGCCGCCTTGGATGACTGGAGTACCCCCTCTGAGCCTGCACCTGAGGCGTCCGCACCTGAGGAGCCCGCTAGTATCGAACCCGAGGCTTCTGCACCTGTAGACGACACTCGCGGGTTTGTTGCCGAGACCGAAGCCGCTAAGGATGAGGCAGAAGTCGGAGCTCCTCAGTCGTCGGAGCCTATTGTTGAGCCAATAGAGACGCAAGGGGCCGCCGATGAGGACTGGAGCGCAGGGTTATCCAAAAAAGACAAGAAGAAGCTGAAGAAGAAAGCCAAGGCCGCGGGTGTCGATGATTGGGAAGCCGCTGCTGAATCCCTAACACCAGCAGAGCCTACAGTAGACGGACCGGAAGTGTCCAGAAGCTTCGAAGATATGGTCGCCGCTGAAAAGAGTCTGGAGCCTGAAGCTTTGGGTGAAGATACCACGCCTAAGGACACTGGCATTTCTGAGCCTACCCCTGAGGCGACAGATGTTGCAGAGAAGGAGGACGACTCCTGGACCGCTGGTACTTCTAAGAAGGATAAGAAGAAAAAGAAGAAGGCCAAAGCAGCAGCAGCATTTGACGATTGGGAGACACCCGCTGAGACACCTGCGGAGCCACTCACAAGCGAACCCGAAGTCGCGAAGAGCCTTGACGATTCTCCCACCTTTGAAGAGACATCTGAGCAGCCTGCCTCATCCAAACTGGAGCCTTCCCAAGAAGATGCGGCTACACCAGTCACCGATTCTATCGAGCCTCCGGAGGAACCCACCGAGGTTGACGATTCATGGGGCCTTAGCCTGTCCAAGAAAGACAAGAAGAAGAAAAAGAAGGCTAAGGTTCTTGGCTTCGATGACCAGGACAGTCCTGCTGTTGAGCGTTCAGCTGAGCCGGACACTGCTGCCCAGCAAGATATAGAGTCTGATCCTACTCCAGCTGGATCTGAGACTCGGGGGATAGATGAGCCACCCAAAACCACGTCCGCACATGATTCTATTCAAGAGGAGACGGCAGTAGCAAATTCCGAGAACACCGCTCCTGATGTGGAGCCGACAGCCGAAGAAGACGATCCCTGGAGCGTGGGGCTTTCTAAGAAGGACAATAAGAAAAAGAAGAAAGCCAAGGCTGCGGCTGTGGCTTCCGACAACTTGGAGCCCGCCGGCGAGACGGCTGAAGCAGATACCCCTCAACCGATCGACGACGCCGCTCCCAGCCTAGAACCCGAATCAACACCGGCAGATGCTGCTGCCGAACCCGATGCTCCAGTCACCGAAAGCGTTGAGCTGGCTGATGAGTCTTGGAGCGCTGGCCTATCTAAGAAAGACAAGAAGAAAAAGAAGAAGGCCAAGGCTGCAGCTCTCGACGAGTGGGAGACTCCCGCAGAGCCAGACGCGTCCAAGTCGCTGGATGAGCCTCCTGCGCCAGAAGAGGACGCCCATCCTGCAACCGAACCCGGGTCGCCTAAAGAAGAAACAGAAGTAGCCGCAGCAGAGCCTGTCAAGTCCGAAGAACAGTCCACTGATCCTGTTGACGATTCTTGGAGCCATGGTCTTTCCAAGAAAGACAAGAAGAAAAAGAAGAAGGCCATGGCTGCTGTCTTGGATGACTGGGTAGCCACTGCTGAGCCCCAGCAACCTGGCGACACTCCTCAAGCTGAGACGACCTCGGTGGCACAGGACGCGACGATTGAGCCCACTGCCGAACCTGAGGTAGTCAAGGACGAAGCAATGGAAGCGTCCGGAGAGTCAGCTGAGCCTGCGACAGAAGTCGCCGCTGATTCTTGGGACGTGGGTCTCTCTAAGAAGGACAAGAAAAAGAAGAAGAAGGCATTGACTAAGGCTCTTGATGACTGGGAGCCGGTTGCCGAGCCTGAAAGCGTTCCTGAGACCCATGAGCTGCGAGACAAGGTAGAGGCATCCACCATGGATCCGCAGGAGAGTCAGCCAGCAATCGAGGCCACTGCGACTGTTGAAGAACCTATCGAACCACCAGTCGAGGAGGAGAAGCCTGAAGAGGACTGGAGCCAAGGACTGTCCAAGAAGGACAAGAAAAAGAAAAAGAAGGACTTGGCAAAGGCTGTCGATAGTTGGGAGCCAGTTACAGAGCCCTCAAGCGTTCCGGAGACTCAAGAGATGCGTGACACTCCAGGGGACTCCACAGAGGATGTCGAGCCGGTCGCTGCAGGCGACTTACCTGAACAGGCTGAGGCAATCACTGAGGCAATCGCTGAGCCTCAGGTAGAAGAGACTCCGGAAGACGACTGGAGCCAAGGCTTGTCGAAGAAAGACAAGAAGAAGAGAAAGAAAGCCTTGACCAAGGCTCTGGCTGACTGGGAGCCTGTCGCTGAGCCTGATCAGGTCCCTGATACCATGGAAATGCGTGATACGGCGACTGAGGCTGAGGCGACCAGCGGCGAGATTCAGTCCGCCGATGAGCCCATCAAAGACGCAAATGAGCCCACCGCATCAGCGGTTTCTGATGTCCAGATAACAGAGGAGAAACTGGAAGACGACTGGAGCCAAGGCTTATCAAAGAAGGATAAGAAGAAAAAGAAGAAGCAGTCCAAGACTTCAGCACTGACTTGGGAGCCCGAGCCTGAATCTGATGTCCAAGGCAACCAAGCTGGTGCGGCTCCCGGAGAGAGCAGCACAGCACCAGTCGATGAAGATACACAAATGACTGAGCCTCCAGGGCAGGGTCTACCTCTCGAGGAATCGATCGAAGCTCCCGTTGATCCCGTTGAGTCCGAGTCTGCTGGACATGAAAAACCCGGCGAAGACAATGTGCTATCTGAGCAGATTGGACAAGGATCTGATGAGCCGATGGCAATGGGAGAAGTCGAGTCTCCTGCCCCAGCACCGGAAGATGATGGCAGCTGGGGCATCGGCCTTTCCAAGAAGGACAAGAAAAAGAAGAAAAAGGCCGCTAAAGCTCCGACCATGGATTGGGATGATCCCGTTCTTGAGCCTGTTCTTGAGCCCGTTGCTGAGGCGGAGCATGATGCCACTACTAAGCCTACGGATACGCAAGACAACGAACAGCAGGTTGCTGATACCATTGACCCAGCTGATGCGGTATTGGCAACAGAGGCTCCGCATTTGAAAGAAGCATCTGCACCAGCTCAGGAGGAGCCCGATGCTGGTTGGGGCATTGGTCTATCTAAGAAGGACAAGAAAAAGAAGAAGAAAGCCCAGGCAATGGGGCTTGATTGGGAGCCAGCCACCGAGACAGCCCCCGAGCCTTCTCCCGAAGCAAGCAAGCCCTTGGATCATACTGAAGTCTCCACATTACCGGAGCCTGAGCTAGTGACTGGTGTTGAGCCAGCGACTTCTCTTGACGAGCCCGCTCCGGTGATTGAGAACGACGGAGATGACTGGAGCGCTGGTCTGTCGAAGAAGGACAAGAAAAAGAAGAAGAAGGAGAAAGCAAAGGCTATGGAAATGGATTGGGAAGCCGCCTCGGTTGTACCACAAGAAGCTGGATCTGCAAATGTTTCACAAGGTGTAGACCAGGATGTTGCTCTCGCTGCTCCCGAACAAGACGGAACGCCAGAGGAGCCAGTTCCCATTCCCACTGATGTAGAGCAGTTACCAACACTCGGGGGATCTTCTGAGCCTGTCGCTGAGCCTACCACTAGGACGGCTATAGACGCGGACCACGACGCTGGCGACTGGGGCTTCGGTCTCTCCAAGAAGGATAAGAAGAAGCAAAAGAAGGCCAAGGCTCTTGGCCTCTCTGATCCTTTTGAAGAGGCCACAACTCAGACAGAGCCCATTGCAGTGGCGGGTGCAACAGAAGTGACGGACCCCTGGAACCAGGACCAGCCAGAAGGCGACAGGCTGACTGATGCTCACACGGGTGGTGATGATAGCCAAGCACCTCGTGATTCTGAGAATTTCGATGACACTGCCACTTCAAGGATCGAGTCGTTTGACGAAGACGCTCAAGGAAATGCGCAGGACGCCGCGGGCGACGATTCCTGGCAGATTCCGGTAATTGGCAAGCTTTCCAAGAAGGACAAGAAGAAGAAGAAACAAGCACAGCTAGCCACCGAACAGTTGCCCGAGACGCCAGAGGAACCCAAGGACGTCCCGGCGGAGGAGCTCACACGACCCGATGGGGAAGAGCCAGCTGCCCCAGACCAAGATCTTGAACAAGATGATCCAGACCTGCCAGGGGAGCCTCAAGAGACCGACGAATGGCTGCCTACGAAGACTTCAAAGAAGGACAAGAAGAAGGCGCAGAAGCTTGCACGGGCCGCCGCCGCCACAGCCCTTGCTGAGTCTACGGATCAGTTCGACAAACAGCCGGATGAGGCGTCTGTCCCTGAGGCCTCGCCCGACACGGCTCACGAGTCTGCAAATGTCGCTGAGTCGCCCATTCCTGACACCCAGGATGCCAGAGATACTGAGTACAGTGCTGGCCTTTCCGACTCTCGTGCACCCGAGGCCGAAACTGAACCGGTCGTCGAGGATGAGTGGGCAGTTCCTCCCAAGAAGAGCAAGAAAGCCAAGAAGCTAAGGGCAGCTCAACTGCTCATGTCTGAGTCGCAGGCTGAGGAGCCCACGCAAGATCAAAATCGAAGCCTTGACGATTCTGATGCAGGCAATCTGGAAACTTCGAAAGCAAACCCGGTGGAATCTCTCTGGTCCAAACACATCGAGGACGTTCCTGTGACGGAAGACGACCACAACGGTTCCGCGGTCCCTGACGACTTGGCTCAAACTGCAATGGACACACAAGATGCCCCATCAACTGAAGAACCAAAGACTGCTGTGGGTGTTGATCAAGACGAGTGGGCCGCGGGCTTCTCTACACCTACGTCCAAATCCAAGAAGAAGAAGAAGAACAAGGATAAGGGTTTGGAGACACCTACGGAAGCTTCGGAGCCAGCCCAAATTGTTGGTCCTGATCCCGCTGAGGAAGTCCCCGTCATCGATAGAATCTCGCGGGAGCTCGATCAGAAGGCCAACCAGGACGCATGGGCCGACGGTGATGCTCTCATGGAAGACGCTGTCAAAGACATACACACAGAAGATCACCAACACATTTCCACGACCGATGCTGCTGACGTTATAATGAAGGGCGCCAAAGACAAGCCCACTGCCAAATCCACGGACAGCGAGGCTGGTCGTTCTCGGTCGAGCACTATGACGAGGGCTGCTGTAGCCGGCGCTGCTGCTGCCGCTACCGGAGCAGCAGTCGCCGCCGAGAAGAGCACACCTGGCAAGAAAGGGAAGAAGGGCAAGAAGAACAAGAAGAGTGTGGACAAGAGGCAACCGCAAGAAGATGACATATTCGATGATCCTGCCTTGTGGGAGAGTGCCGACAAGAAGAACCTACAGGGGGACGTAGGGGATGACCAGATTGACGATGACTTTATGGGAGGTTCCGCCAA
Source organism: Ramularia coccinea (assembly GCA_013461505.1). Lineage (NCBI taxonomy): Eukaryota > Fungi > Ascomycota > Dothideomycetes > Mycosphaerellales > Mycosphaerellaceae > Ramularia > Ramularia coccinea. Next base: position 1,905,461 of record JABNMW010000001.1, on the reverse strand, counting down.
GACGAAATGGGAGATAGCGGAACAGGAAAACGACGACTTCTGGGGAGGAGGTGACGATGCTGGAGATTCAGTGGAACTTAGCATTGAAGAGAAAGGTATGACAATTGGTGGAGACGAAACTACGACTCAGGCACGTGGCTTGTCTCAAGACGACATCCCAACTCCAGAGGCCGAGAATCAGCAAGAGAAGAACGAGGAGAGCGAAGGCGACAATATCGCTACGAAGAAGAAGGATGTACAGAGGTCACTGTTCACACCAGGGGCCAAGGGTACATGGGATGCTGAGGATCACTCGCTCGCAGCTGGCGCAAACAAGCAAGCCGCAGCCTGGCCGACACCTAACAGCGATAGCTTCTCTGGTTCAGATGAGGGGGTCAAGGAGAGCGGCCGACATGGCGTACCTCTTCACGACGACTTTGAGGAGAGTCCTGTCATAGGACGAGGCGAAATGCCCAAGTCAAGGTCGCTAGCAGGCTCCGTTGGCCTGCTCCAACGAGGCTCCGATATCGAGGAGCCTGTGGGTGGACTATTAAGGGAAGACAGTCAGGGATCTGTCCTATCTACAGGTTTTGGGTCCGAGTTTGGCGGCTCAAGGCTGTCCCCGGCGAGGTCGCTGCCAGCTGTGCAAGAAGTACCCGAGGCTGAAGCTGAATCGAGCAGGGAATTCTCCCATATGCCGGATGTCAATCGCGACAGCGGCTTTGTCACCGACTCGCCAAGATCGTCGCGCAGGCGGAGCCACCTCCCCGATGAGGTGCAAAAGCAGCAACGCGATAGCGGCATTCACACAGACAGTTGGGATCAGCCGACGTCGACAAGCAGGGCCCCCGAGACACCCACAAACAAAGACAAGAGCAAGAAGGCTTTGAGTCGCTCGGCGCATAGCACGCCAGTTCTACGAGAACCTACAACGGCCGAGCTGACGCCGGAGCCAGAGAAGAGGAGCACCAAGGGCAAAGCCAGACAAGTTATGCCGGCCGTGGTGGAACAACGGGACCCGCCTACGCGGTCTCTGAAATCCAGAAAGTCGCGAGACTACGGCGATTTGGGGTTGGATGCACCATCTGCAGCTGCATCAGCCTCAGCGTCCGGACCAGCACCAAGGTTCGGGTTAGGGTCAGGGTCGGGGTCAGGGTTAGGGTCTGACTTAGACGCGGAGTCCCGATCAGGCAGTCCTGCTGGTGGGCAGCAACGCAGCGTTTCGGATGGCAGCCACAACGTGCGCCAAGCCCCGTCGCCCGGGCAGCCACTTTCAGCGGGGCGCGAGCCCAGGCTAAGGCACTCCATGTCCAACACCAGCCTCGCTCGAAAACGCACGCCTGAGCCACTCAAGTTTCGGCCTGACAGCCCAGGCATCCACAATTCAGGTGTGAGGTCAACCCCCACTCCACCTCTTCGTCGGGTCGACAAGCGCGTGAGCGGCGACCTAAGAGCCCTCCGACAACAAACCGATACACCTCCCGTACCCGTCGCCAATGAGGGCCGTGTCCGCTCCAAGGATAAGGAAAAGGACATGGCCGATGTATTTGTAAGTATTAACCCTCGTCTACGCAATCACCATCATTTAATTGATGGGGGCTGCCACTGCTTCTGCCACAACCAATAGAGCTCGCGAAGACTGACTCTTTACAGGATGGCTTCGGTGAGGGCCGCATCGGCTCGCCCCGTTCGCCGACCCGGCCCCACAGCATGCGTCGCCGCCAGAGCATGCAAGTACTCGAGCTGGAATCAAGAGTCGACCAGCTCATGGCCGAGAATCGTGCGTTGACGGAAGCGCGCGCTCAGGCCGAGCAGAATCTGGGCGTCAATCAGCGAGCCTCGAGTGTCCTTACCGAGCGCGACTCAGAGATCGAATCGCTAAAACAATCGCTGCAGTTCCTGCAGAACGAGGTCTCGCGCCTCACGGAGGTCAATGACGGCCTCACCAGCGCCAACGCCGAACTCGCCAGCAAAGACAACAGTAGCCGATATGCCGACCTCGAGGTCCGCCACGCCGATGTCTCGCGCGAGCTCGACACCGTCCGCGGCGCCCAAGGCACATTTGAACAATCGCTGTCCGAGAAGGACGCAGAGATTGCCGAGCTGCGTTCTCAATTAGAAGAGGCCCAGGAGAAGGTGCGCGACATGCAGCGCCAAATCCTCGCCTCCAAATCTGGCGATGCCGAATTCCTCAACATTAGAGACGAGGACTATTTCGACAATCGCTGCCAGCAACTGTGCTCACACGTCCAGCAGTGGGTGCTGCGGTTTTCCAAGTTCTCTGATATGCGCGCCTGCCGCTTGACGAGTGAGATCAGTGACGAGAAGACGATTGATCGTCTCGACAATGCCGTGCTGGACGGCTCCGACGTGGACCGATACCTTGCCGACCGAGTGAAGCGCCGTGATATTTTCATGTCCATGACGATGAACATGATCTGGGAATTCATCTTCACGCGCTATCTCTTCGGCATGGATCGAGAGCAGCGTCAAAAGCTCAAGTCGCTTGAGAAGATGCTGACCGAGGTCGGTCCGCCACAGGCTGTTCGCCAATGGCGCGCCGTCACCCTCACTCTTCTCGCCAAGCGCGACAACTTCCAAGACCAGAAGAACCAGGACACAGAAGCTGTAGTCCAGGCCATCTTCCAAACACTCTCCAAGATCCTGCCACCACCCGGTAACCTTGAGGGCCAGATCCAGTCGCAGCTTCGTAGAGTTCTACGCGAGGCTATCGACCTGTCCGTGGAGATGCGCACTCAGAGAGCCGAATACATGATGCTTCCGCCCCTCCAGCCTGAATACGATTCCGAGGGCGAGCTTGCCGCCACTGTTCAGTTCAACGCATCTATGATGAATGAGCGGTCCGGCAAGAATGCATCATCCAACGAGGATTTGGAAGCAGATGGCGCCGTAGTGCGCGTCGTCCTCTTCCCTCTTGTGGTCAAGAAGGGCGACGACGCCGGCGTCGGGGACGAAGAGATTGTGGTGTGCCCCGCTCAGGTGGTTGTGGCCGGCGACAAAGGCCGGCGCAGTTTCGCACCTTCAAGCGATGCTGGGGGAGCATCTCTCGGAGGGCGAAGCCACATGAGTGTTGTTACGGAGCACATGGTAGGGTGAAGAAGGGAAGGCGACCGAAGAGACGAACGAGAAGAGCGCGAGAGGAGTTGGGGAAAAAAAAGACATAAACACAAACATAAAAGCGCTACGCTGGCAAATAAGGGATTTTGGGATACTAACGATTTTCTTGGTTGTTACAGACGGACGGGACGGTTGGGTCATGATATCCTGGGAATTTCCTGCTTTCTAATATTTTCTTTCTCTTTTCTTTTGCTGTCTTACTTTACTTCTTATGGCCGGCATGTTTGGCATCGTGTGGTTACGTATCTGTTGCATGCCTTTTTCTTATTGTATCTAAGTTATTCTGATTATGTAGATTTTATGACGACTTCTCTTATACTACCTACTACAACCGTTGCACGTGGCGACTAGTGCTAATACTTGTAACAAGGCGGTGTCTCAAGCTCTTATGCGGACGAGTTGAAAGTCAAAAAGAAGAAAGATATATATATATAGGGTATTTATTCTCATCTACTCTACCGGAACGTATGTGCTTGAGCTCTGCACGTCTATCATCCTGCGCCAGCGTTGAAGCTCCTTGAGCGTCTCGAGCGCTTGTTTGCCACCTTGATATCGCCTGGTCTTTGAAATCAGCCAGTCTAAGCGAGAGCTGCGCCCCCACATGCCCGCCTCGAGGTCGCGTATGAGGAGCTTGGCCACAAGCACGAGCATTTCCGAAGAACCTTGATTGTTGTTCAGCTTCTCGTAGATCCTCATGCAAGACTCGAGCCCCTTCTGGACCTGTCGGTCGGTCAGGTTTTCAGATACAAATTGCCTCTCGGCCGTGAATATGAGTAGATCCGACAGCCTCTGCTTCTCGGCAACGAGAACCGACTCTGATTTCTGATGTGCTCTCCGAGAGGTCAGTTCTTGTCTTGTGGCGTCCATTTCGCGCAAGAAAGGTTCACGACCGATGCTTGTGTCATCCATATCCAAAAGAGCCGTAATGACGCGGCGGCCATCCTCGAGCACTTTAGGACGGTCTGAGTATGTTTGGTTTAATACGAGGGATCTGTGTAAGACATCGCTGTCAAACGATTTCCGCGTCCATCTGACAAGATATTGCAGGTCGTCAGGACGATCAAGATCAACCACTCTCGCAGCCAGGTTGGTCCAGTTTCGGAACGATTGGCTGGATCGTTCTGCTAACCAAGAAAGGTACGCCTGGAAATCGAGCAATCCGAGAGATATCAATCTGAGGGCAGCCACTTCCAGCTCTTCGGTACGAGCCAAAACAAACCCACTCTCCGCTAGTTCGCGAATCATGTCAGTAATAACATGTTGTGGGGTGCGCTTTGACTGCGATAGCACTAGCAACGCCGAGAAGCGGTGTACGTGATCTAGATTCTCATCCCATATTTTGGCCTCGATCCTTTCTCTGGCGACAGCCCATGTTGCTTCGGGAAGCCGATCTAGGGCTTGGGCGAAAGATGTGGTGTCAACAAGCCAATTCAGCATGCGAAGTTTAGGGTTGCCCTTGAGAGCTGCATGGAAGAAGTCGTCAACCAGCTGCACGCACAACTTGCTTTCGATGTTGAGCAGGTCGGCAGCGGGAGCTTGATTGACCAGAGCCACAAAGCAATCGATCTTCACATGGTCCGCGGCAAGAATACTGTTGACCACTTCCGCCCATGCCTCGTCATACAGCTTGCCGGTTTTGGTATGTCGTGCTTCGACAAAGGCCGATATAAGTGCAGCGAATACGTATTGACGAATCATCCGGATCTGACGTGTGGGTAGGCCAGTGCTCTTTTTCGAAAAGAGCTGTGTTTTGAAGAACTTGGGTATTTGCTCGATTGTGAAGTGGCCCCCTTGTATCCTGTCGTCGAGTGCTTGGTAAAAGTTTCTGAGAAGCACATCAAGAGGTTCGTGACCCGTCGCCACGCTGGCTGGTGTGATGGGATTGGGGGATCTCAGGCTAGCGCCCTTTATGCTCTTGAGTTGACTGAGGTCTGACCGAAGGCGATCAAGATCCCCGAGCAGACCGATAGCTGCGTCTTCTGTTGCGATTGATGTGTCTGTCGATTGCTCTGGTGCAATTCGCTCATGTGTGGTAGCGGGCGGAGTAAGGTATGGCTTATCCAGGTCGGACGCTTCCAGCCACTTGAGGAATGCGTCTCCTGCCCTCGAAAGCGAAAGTCTACCCTCCATCTCCCTCCGGAACTCAGCTGTCGTTGGCGACTGCCACTGCCACGCATTCTTATTGCCCATGAGCTCAAACCACCAGGTTTGCTGATAGGGAGTCGGAGAGGCCATGATGTCGGTCATGTTTCGCTTGCCTGTGGGCCGCCGCTGACACTCCAGAGGGCCACGGTGGGAGCTGAGAGGTCGATTGGTGACAAGGAACCGGCGCTGATAATGTTCAATGGCTTGACGGAGCACCACGTCGGTAACCCAAACGGCGGCCTGTGACGCCGGCGCCGACTGTCTGCTCCTGACAGCGCGGCATCGCGTGGGTGGAGCCATTGAGCTCGAATAGAGCTGGAATAATCGGTAAACTTCGCAGCTATCCGGTCTTCATGGTCGTGGAGTTAATCTGAGCGGGTTTCGAGAGCTTGCGAGGAAGGTTGGGGCTTCGTCTGTTTGTGCGAATCACAAAGCCGTCTACTTGATACCGTGTCGTCGGCCTAGTTCTGCTCGGTGCCAGTGATGGATGGTAATAGGTGGTGGATCGGATTTGTTGACGGAGCGGGTCAGCAATAGTCCGAAGCTCCCAGGTCCAACCCGTATCTACCCCGTACTTTTCCACCGCAAGTGCGCGCTACCTGCAGTCTACTCCGTAAGGTACGGAGTATTCGAGAGCACGGAGTACCCGCTAATGCCCAGCAACTTTGTAGGCACCGCCATGGCCTGAAAAATCGGTGCATGAACCCTTCATCAAAGCACGTGCATCAGAGGAGAAGCGGGTTGAAGATTAAGGACGCGGCTTATGTGGGGGTGTAATCGTGTTCACGGAGTACATTGGCTTTTTTCGCATTTACTTCCGAAGCATCATGACTTGATTGCCGTTGTTGCACAAAGGAGGGTTGTTCACATCGTGTAGGAGTACTCCGTAGTAATCGACATTTGTCCGGTGGCATCAAACTGTCAAAGCCCCAAAGTAGTACGGCATAGGTAGTGGGGAATAGTAGGACTTCTAATGTACTTGTATGTGTAGGAACAACTATTCTAGCCTAGTATCTAGCCACATGGAGTTGCATATGGCATGGATGATGCTTTCATTACGGCGTACCTACATAGGTGCCAGTGTACTGTAAATAGCCATGTGCAAATGTGCGAATGTGTGAGGAATCCAACCTGCACAGCAGTTGCAGGGTTGCTGATTCTCCCGAAATGAAGGGCCGGGGTTCCAACGGTCAGTGCAGCTTCGGGGGCTTCCAGGTTGTTTCTTAAGTGGGTCCAGATCCTAGACCGGCCACACAAGCACCTGTATGTATGATTGATTCGACGAGGACGGGCTCACGGACACCCCCCAAAATTGGGGCCAGTAGTGGTAGCATGCGCAAGCGTGCAAGCACAGGCGCATACTACGGTTCGCACATGCCTTACTTATACTGGCGCTTGTTTGTACGCGCCAAAGCCACACATCACCATCGTCTCATGACCGCCGTCTACTTACTACAGATACTAGTCTAGTAATAGTGCCTTAATACTCCTCCACTCCTCTACTCGGCTTCTTTGCGTCGACTCCAGCCCGTCCGACCCTTCTTCCTCTCATTTGATTCTGTTATACTTGATTTTCTTTGGTCACGACCCGCCCGAATCCGAAATGCCAGGTCCGCATCGATCTGCTCGCCGCACCTAATTCGAGCTGCGCATCACATGCGCAAGCCTACCCTTACACCCCCACCGGTCCTATCTGTCGTCTTCTATGCTCCAGGACCCTGAGAGGGCTGTATAGATCGCTTTCGCAACGCCCGAGATCCTCGTCTGGTTCAGCTCGACAACTTTACCATGGAGCCTATTGTCTATGAGGAAACCCCGTTAGCAAGTTATCTGCGAGGTAGGCAACCTAGTCCTTCCCTGCAGCAACGTCCCGGCAGCAGCTCACCAAGCCCAGATGGAGGAGAGGATTCAGATGGTGAATGGGCCGCTAGCCGATCAAGCCGACCTCAGTCAAGCTCTTCCGACGCCTCGATGCCCCCAAGTCCTTCGCCTTTCGCCCCTACCGGCCGTCCCATGGTCCGCTCGCGGTTTCGCAAGGACCAGACACCAGCCTTGCCTCAGCTCAAGATCGCAAAGATCGCAAACGGCCCATCACTGAAGTCTATCGGGACCAGTTATTCGGTATGAGCTAGGCTCTAGCGTTTCTTGCGCGATCCATGGACCCGACATCGTTAGCTAACAGCCACACAGGCAGCCGTTGCAGCTAGCATCGACCGCGCCGACAATGCCAAGTTTCTCGAGAAGTTTCGTTACACAATTGTTGCGTCGCAACTGCTGAGTAGTCATTCCTTGATGGTACCACAACAACCGCCGGTCGACCTGAACAACGCCAACTCGGACCGTGAAATTGAGAGGGCAGCATATTCGACTGAGGGGATCGTGGCTTCCGTCTTGGGAGCACTAGCACTGGCTGTTATCCTGAGCTGGATCCTGACCAGCCCGCCCACGCATGTCACGAAGAAGAGAATGGTGTTTCTGGTGGTGTTGATGGCGGCAGGCACTTTGGTCGGCCGTGTATACATGAGGCGGCAGTGGCTACGGTATAGAAGGGAACAGTCGCTCTCGGAAGTGGCATCCTTCATTTCAAGCTCTCACGAGTTTGACAATGCGAGTGGTGCTGCTCTGGCTTTGATTCAAGAAGTCGAGCTGGTCTCGCGGGGTTACAGGATGTGAGTTCACGCCTCTTTCACACGAGGTGCGACCAATGACTTAAGACTAACACATCGGATAGAAGCGCTCCGCTGCCTCCTGTCTCTCGGATTGAAGACAAGGCACAGAACCGAAAATGCAGTCGCCTTCGCAAGGCTTTGAAGGTGGCGCTCAGCAGTGTTCTGGAATCTTATATCCAGGTGTCGACTGTTGTGAAAGGCTTCGCTGAGCAGACTGATCTGGACAAGTACCTAGACATCTATGAGCTCGGCGAGTTTGATATTTCGGACGCGAACAAGGGATTCGACGAGGAAGAATTCGAGGATGCTGAGGCTTTACGAACGCTGAAGATCCTTGGGAGCCGCTTCCACACTGCGCGGAGGGTATTCTTGTGCGCCCTGTTGGCTCTAGATGCAAGTGGTGAAACACAGGATCTCTTGAAATGGACCACGGCTGTGGAGGCTCTGCGAACTCTTGATTCATCGACCAAGGGAGCATATGCCAAGCTCCGCGATATCCTGAGTGCTGAAGAATGTAAGTCCCCACGCGAAAGTTCACGTATAGCCATGCCATGTCGACTAACAAGTTACAACCAGCCTTCCCACCCCCGCCAACTCCGAAGAGCCCCTTGACGCCGGGGAGAGAGCGTTGGCGATCACAGTTGCACAAGTTGAATTCTCTGGGTACGGGAATTCGTGGCTTGCAAGCCAAACTTCAGTTACTCAGAGAAGAGTCTGACCGTGCATTGAATGATTCCAACGACTTGTCGGAACTCGCACCAAATCTCATGTCCCAATACGATTCTATTGGAACTGATCTCAAGGAGCTTGTCACTGCCTGGGAGGAGGGCAAAGCCGCTCTTGCCCAGGGTATCGACAGAAACGAGAAGAGAATATCTTCCATCAGCACACTGATATCCCCCACATCTTCGCTCGGCGGCCTGACTACCGTGGACGAGGATGGCACCGCAGCTGCAGCGCTCAAAGCGCTCAATGGAGAGTCCCCCCTTCGATCAGATTCTTCAGAGCCCGAGCGCGAGGTGTTTGAGGCTGTCGCCCTACCTCGCGCTCGAAGTACGCTTACGCGAGAAGAGCGCATCGTCAAGGTGAGGGAAGAGCGTGAGCAAAAGGCTCACGCGAGGCAACAAATGGATGCCACAAGAGGCATGATGAAAGAGCTCGAGACAGTCATCAATCTTCGCCCACAGAGTCGCACCAGCGCGCCCCCTCGGCCAGCGGAACGAGTCGTCTCCATGTAGAGGCGGACTCTTCCCGTTTGGAAGGCGTCTACATTCACTCATTTTTCATTTTATCGTATCATTTTTGTTTTTGTTTTTGTTTTAATAGCCTCGGGCTTGTTACGGCCGGTACAGCGACTGCAAAAAGAGCAGACACCATGAGTCAACGATATATCTTCCCAACAACATATAATTACTTTTGCTATATCAGAGGGCTGGCGCATGGTACACACGATGGGCACTTTGGGATTTGGCGGGGCGCAAACGATTGAAAAAAGAAAGATTGACATTCTCTGACCATGGTTTATGGCAGCGAGAGGGTTCGGTCATTGAACCATGGCTCGCGATGGGGGACATGATGTTGTTCCCAACATCGCAGTACATAAGATGTCCAGGTTGTTGTTAATAATTGCACACGTACACAAAGGCCAGCGTTGCCACCGAGAGTGGCAGAACAAGACTCGGTTTGATAGACATACTACTTCGTACTAGAGTATAAATATTCAATTAATGGCAGTAAATACTCAATTTTCTTCCCCCCCGTTTTATAGAACCAATGATTGGGCGAAGTGGGAATGCACGTTTCACTTAGCCCAGTCTCTCATCCTTGAAGACAAGAATTCACTCCTCCCAGCAGTTCAGTTGTAGGAATTTTGTAACCCAGTCCCTTACACGTACTGTTCAATAACCCAAGTATATGGGTTGTTGCTTACAACCATGCTATATGACCATGTCCTCAAATCTTAAACCAAGAATGTGGCCCCTCTGGAAAAGTAGTACTAGTAGTGGTCATAGCGATATGTGGACATCTGAAGAGACTAAGGGGACTAAAGGGACTAAAGGGCCTAAAGGGAAGAAGGGAAGGAGGGCACCTCAGTCGGCGGGTGTGTGTGCCTTTGCTGGTGCCCCGCGTTTAGTTGGCGTCACGACGCGTCTCCCCAAAGAGCCCTACCAAAGTCCCCCCCTCGCCTCGCGTAAAGTACTTCTGCTTCCCTTGCCAACCTTAGAGCAGTCCACCACACCACCAACCCCAATAACTCCAGATTCACACAAATTCTTTAGAACGTCTTGCAACCCGCTCTGATCTCTGTCCAAAACCTGTGCATCCTTCTTTTACATCGATTGTCCTTCTATATAAACCACAGCACAAAAATTTACTCGTTAGTTTCCGGCCGTGAGGGGTCAACCCCCGAGAGCTCCTACTGACCGCGCACAGAAAATGCTAGAGGCACGACTCGAGCAGGCCAACCTCCTGAAAAAGGTATGTTTGGATCTCATGCCTCGTGCTGATACGTGAGCTTGCTAACACGATGCCCGCAGGTCGTGGACGCCATCAAGGACCTGGTCCAGGACTGCAACTTCGACTGCAATGACTCCGGCGTGGCCCTCCAGGCCATGGACAACTCCCACGTCGCCCTCGTGTCCATGATGCTCAAGGCCGAGGCGTTCGCGCCCTTCCGATGCGACCGCAATCTCGCCCTCGGCGTCAACCTCACCTCGCTGACCAAGGTGCTGCGCGCGGCCCAGAACGAGGACATCCTCACGCTCAAGGCCGAAGACGCCCCTGACGTGCTCAACCTGACCTTCGAGAGCAGCTCGAACGACCGCTTCAGCGAATATGACCTGAAGCTCATGGACATTGACCAGGAGCACTTGGGTATTCCCGATACGGAGTACGCCGCTACGGTGTCTATGCCTTCTAACGAGTTCCGTCGCATCTGCACCGATCTTCAGGCCATGTCCGAGTCAGGTAAGAAAGCTCCCGCGCACTGAAGCCTCCATCCCCAAACTTCACCCGACTTCTCACAAGAAGCCTTCGACTTTCTTCTAACACTTTTCGTTCTTCCCAGTGTCGATCGATGCCTCCAAGGACGGTGTCAAGTTCTCCGCCAATGGCGACATTGGCAACGGTTCGGTGACCCTCCGAAACCACACCGAGGTCGAGAAGCCCGAGATGGACGTCGACATTAGCCTCACCGAGCCCGTATCCCTGACCTTCTCCCTGAAATACCTGGTCAACTTCTGCAAGGCCTCTGCCTTGTCCAACCAAGTCAAAATCTGCCTGTCCAACGAGGTGCCCCTGCTTGTCGAGTACACCTTGTCTGGCAGCAGCTACCTGCGGTTCTACTTGGCGCCCAAGGTGAGTCTAATACATTTCCCTTACACCCACTCAAGTTATCCAATGGGGCTCAAACTGACAATGCACTAGATTGGCGATGAGGAGTAAAGGAGATAGCAACGGGCGTCTAATGGACGATAACGTATGATAATAATTTACGCAAGGGGATGATATGGCGGTGTGCAGACCGGAAGGCCATGCTAGACAGACAGTCGTCGCACATCAGCCTCGCCCACGGCGCAATGGATATGAGATGTTGGGTGTTTTAAAAAGGAAGCAGGGAATGAACGAAGCCGAGAAATGTGAGGCTCGAGTGGCGCATCTCGAGTGTTGGTGGCCTAAGTACTATCGGCAAATAACGACTTTACATTTTACATGCTCACGCTGAACCATGCACCTTGGGATCTTTTAGCGGATGGCTGGCTCATCTCCATATCCGCATTGGTAAATCCGTAGATGTCTCTATTGATTAACGACAAGAGTCAATGAAACATCCTCGCCTGCGTGAGTGAGTGAGAGGGCAAGTAGCCGTTCTTTAGTCAGTAAAATGTCACGGTCCGATAGTGGAGGGCGGGGGCGGGGCATGAGAAAGCGCCTCAGGGACCCGACATGAAATCTGCATACATCACGCTGCATATCTCAGTCTTTCAGTCATACCCCAAAAACTCACTCACACCCATTCCGCACATGAGCTTATTGCGATTCTCATGGAAAATCATAGCAAATTTTGAATCACTCGAGCACGACCGGCCGTTGCATACTCAATTTTGCGACAAAGGGATTCTGCCCTTGAGAAAATCTTATCTAGACCTTCCTAATGGCCGCCTTGCTTCCGATCCCTGATACAAGGGTGTTGGCCGTAGCTAGTCATGTATTCCGCTCCGACTTCTGCCCCTTTGGTTGCTTTGAACGGCCTTCTAATGTTTGATGTCTTCAGGTCGTATCAGGGTAACTTGCCTCTACTCCATCTTAGCCTCCAGCTATTGCCTCCCAAGACAGTCTATTGACCCGGCTTTAGTTATGTCGGAAACAAGATCGCCGTATTTGTCATGCAATCACTAGGTTGCGATGTTGCCGCCCTTAACACGGTTCAGTTCAGTAAGCCTTGCTTTTGACAGAAGACAGAAAGCTCTTTCACGACTACGGTCGTAGGAGTAGTGGTTGTGGTTGTGGTAGTGATAGTAGTTGCTGATGGGTCGATTTCCGTCCGGAATTAGGCAATCACACCGGCTACCGGCAATGGACAGGCACCAAGACCACGGCCGAGGAGATCACAGCCCTGTACAATGGTCTCAACCAGTCGTACCTCGATGACTTTGACATGATGCTCTCCGGGTACATCCCCGGAGCTGAGGCGGTGGAGGCCGTTGGCAATATTGCCCGGAAGCTGAAAGACAAGTTCAGCAACGAGCCCGGCAGGTTCTTCTGGGTGCTCGACCCTGTCATGGGGGACAACGGGAAGATCTACGTGGCCGAGGATGTCATCCCCGCGTACAAGTCACTCGTCCCTTACGCTGATCTGATCCTTCCGAATCAGTTCGAAGCTGAGTATGAGATGCTGCGACACGACACGACTCATGTGTGAATGGATGGCTGCTAACGCCGCATTCAGGCTTCTTTCAGGGGTAAAGATTACCGACATGAAAAGTCTCACTCAGGCCATCCAAGCTCTGCATGACACGTACAAGGTACCCCATGTGGTTATCACATCAGTCAAGCTCTCCGGCGCCAACGGCACCTCCAACTCAAAGGACTCCGACAACCTCTCCATCATGGGCTCGACCATGACCTCCTCCGGCAAAGCCCGCCCTTTCAAGATTGCCTTCCCGGCCATCGACTGCTACTTCTGTGGCACAGGCGACATGTTTGGCGCTCTCATGGTCGTGCGCATGCGGGAAGCCGTCAGCAACGTGGAGGGGCTCGCTCAGAAGGCCAGCTGGCTTAGCGCCGACGACGTGGCAACGCTGGATCTGCCGCTCGCCAAGGCCGCCGAGAAGGTGCTGGCCAGCATGCACGAGATGCTGTCCAAGACGTGCGAGGGCATGAAGAGGGTGGTGGAGCGCACGCAGCGGGGGATGACCGAGGAAGAGAAGGCGGATGAGAAGAAGCAGCAGCTGTTGAGGAGCAAGGGCGCGGAGCTGCAGCTCGTAAGGAATCTTGAGTGCTTGCGATCGCCGGTGGCGGAGTTTCGTGCCGAAGTGCTTTCATAGACTCTTAGAGCGGTGCCTTGTTCGGCATTCTGAGGTAAGATCATCGAGATGTGGATGGCATAAATGATGTATGTGTAGACAAAGAGCAATAAACACTCTTATAGACCCCTGTTGCATTGAAATGCTCTGCCGAGCTTTTATATAATCCCTGTCTATTGATTTATCTTGACGTCGTTGCATCGATCAAGTTATCATGGTAACCCTAGATCAAGCATTCTATTTTCGTTTTGACCCAATCTCACCCGAGGTAGTGTTGGGATCATAAAGACTCTTCTTCTTGTAGCCGAGCAGCACGTTCAGCCAGTGCTACCAAAGCCGCCAGCCCCGCGCACGCTCTCCTCGAGCTCGGCAACCTCGACAACCTCGGGGGTGTAGATGCGCTCCAATACGAGCTGCGCAATACGGTCGCCCTCCTTGATCTCGTAATCGGTCTCGGCGTGGTTGAAGAGTAGCACCTTGACCTGTCCACGGTAGTCGGCGTCGATCACACCGGCGCCGGTATCGATGAAGTTCTTGGAGGCCAGACCAGAGCGGGGAGCAATGCGACCGTCTATTTTCATATTAGCATTGCTACCTCATATCTGGGGGGGGGGGGGGGGGGGGGACAAAAAGAAGATAAGAGGAAGATAGCAGAAGAAGAAAGAAAAGAGACGTACAGGTTCCTGCGGGGCAGGCGATGCTAATATCTGTGTCGACGAGAACCTTGCCGCGGGCGGGCACGGTCGTATCCTTCGCAGCGTAAATGTCGTAGCCAGCGGCAAAAGCACTCCCGCGCGTAGGCAGACGGGCCTTTTCGGACAGCTTCTTGACGAGCAGCTGAGGCTCCGAGGAAGAGATGGCAGCAGAAGCGTCGGGAGCAGTCATGGCGGCGCCGTTGTCGGTCTTTACGCGCTTGGCTGGTGGTGAGGCGGTGGGGTTGATAACGTCAGGCGCGGCGGACATGCTTTGGTGTTTCTGCTAAGGAAGAAGTTCTTGTAGATATTGAGTAGAAATGTTGCTTGGCAGGGCCGGATCTCGGTGAAGGGATCTTGAATACTACTACTACTAGTAATTACTTAGTAGGACTACATATATGGACGAGGGGCATCCAGGGTCTACTATATCTACTACGACTACTAGGTACCTGCGAGGGTCCTCAAATTTCCACGAGTACCTTCCCTTTCTGAGGAGCTTGGAAGAGCGGTGACGCGACGCGAGGGGTTCGACGCGCGCATTCGCGGAATTGGCCAATGAGGTTGCAACAGCCCAAGGGGTTTAAAGTGCTTTTCAGCTGGCTACTAGACTACCTACCTACCTACTAGTCTAGGTAGTATTATTACTACGCCGCCATACCTACCAGACTAGTAGTACATATAGCAGGGAATCATCGGAGGGTGGGTCACATACGCCTCTAAACTTGGAGCCTTTCAATCGAATTCTTGGAAATTTGATTCAATACCTCGTAAATGGTTTATTACAGTCATGAATCAGATAGAAAGACATTTTGATCGATACTACAAATATCGACCACTTCTTTTGGGGCTCGTTGGACACTCGTGGCATATTGTGACCTAGCTATCAAGATCTCTTCCAAAGTCGATCAACCGTAGCTTCGTAGCGTCTTTGGGATGGAGCTGCGCAACTTTAGATCGGACCAAGAACCTCGAGGACGCCGTTTCGCGCGTTAGTGTGACATATGACGCTGAGACCTCGCCCTGAGCCTCCTGTAACTGTTCGACCAGGGCCTGAATCAGCTGCTTCAGTTCCGTTCCGGCAGCGGTAACTTCCTCGTGCCCCTGACCTCCGTTGTTGGGTGCGTCGCCCGATCTCCAGAGCTCTTCCAATCGTTGCTGTCTCATGTCGTCATTGCCCTTGTCTTTCGTCTTCTTGAGTTTCCCCTGCGAGCTAAAACCCGGCTCCAGGTCGTCGTCATCAAGATCCATCAGCTCTCCAACGACAGGACCACCGAGCTCCTCGGCGGCCAGCATAATTGCAAGCTCTTTATCAATGAACTCATTCAGAGACCGGAAAAGCCTCTTGCCGCCCTTGTCGAAGCTGGCCTTTTTCCTTCGAAGCTCTTCTTTCCGTACACGCGCTCCGTCCTCAGGCTGCATAGTCTCCGTGGAAGCTAGCTCTTGTTGAAGGGCGACTATGCGTTCTTGAAGTGCCTCTGTCAGTACTTCCTGATCCCTCAGTCTACTCTCATCAGCCTCCAGGGCGCGCTTCTCCCGGTCAATCTCTGATTCCTGAGTCTTCAGGTATGCTCGGGACTGAGCAATGGTCTGGTGAGTTTTCCGTAGCGCCAATAGTGCTGGAAGAATAGAGCTCGGGAAAGGGAGGAAGGGCTCAGAGTTGGTCACTTCCTCCAACGCCGTCTTGACTATTTTTGTTTGAACAGCTGGCGATGGATTGACATCGCCTGCCCCGGACCGAAGCTACCAGATGTTAGCATGTTTGAAAAGTAAGGCGCGCCAACACAACCAACTGACCTGATCAAGCTCCTTCTGATGCTCCTGAACCTTCTTCTGAAGCTCCTTCAGGGTGTAATCAAGGTTGGCATTATATGCCTGAGACTCGGCATCGCGGACGCCGGTATCCATTCTTGGCGCAAGTGAATCGAATGACGCAGGATACTTGTGCACTTTCCAATTGAAAATCGAAGCTTCCTAGTTGAAAAGCACGCCAATTTATGTTCCCCAAGTTGTGTCTCTGGCGCGTTGTTCTTGAGTGCGGATAGGCAATCAGTATTTACCAACAACTACATGTCGCGCTCGTCCGCGCGGTGCACGAGTTTGTCCACAGTTCACAACACTGATATGTAAGTAATATCGGCAGGTGATACCTAATCGTATGATCGAATCAGAAAATAGAAGAAAAAAGCAAAAAGAAAGTCTCGTTGTTTGCTTGCTCAAGCTTTTGTCGAGCATGCGCACAGCAGTTCTGTTATGTAAGAGCCCAAATGTGATTTACGGCACCTCCAAGGCTAAAGGGAAGGTAAGGTAGTACATATTACAAGTAATATGGGCGCGTGGGGAGCATTGAAGCTCACAGTGCAGTCAGTCTCGGGCGCTTAAGGTACTATCGCTACTAGTAGTCTAGCACCTCAGGCTGAAGGTAATCAGTGGGGAAGGAATCGAGGCAGATTGACACGTGACCCCTGTGCAACGACGCCTGCCAGTGAACAGCTAGCAGGTGGGCCACGGTTCTTTCGCCAGGTTTCCAGCTCCACACCCGCTTCCTCGAATTCAACTTGAACCTCTTCTCTCCTCTTCATCTCGCGACGCGACGTTATTCTACAGGATCATCTCCTTTTCTCTTCATTGTTGCGCGGCCTTCTCACGACCCTTCGTTCGAATTAATTGATAGGATCTGCATCGAGGTTCTCCCCGTTGTTAGACCTTTTTAGTATCCGATCGCGTCGCCTGCTTGTGCTCCCCTGCGCAGCTCAACCGACCACGCCCAACCGCATCGTACGGTATCGTTCAGCGTTTAGCGGACTTCAACCTCTCCAGATCCGGCGACTGCATAACCTCGAGCAGCTCCCGGTCGATACGGACGCCTTAAGCTGTTCGTCCCCGTGACAAGTAGGAAATCGTGGTCACAAGGTTTGAGCTGAGCAATTGCCTCTTCCTTTGCTTTTGAGATCCGTCCTCCAGTGCCGATCGCTTTCTCCACCTCCTTCCACTTCAACAAACCTCAGCCTCTTCCATCGCCCTTACCTCCCTCATTCATCACTCCGAAGATTGTTGTGGGCTTTGGAACTGCGACGCCCATAAGTTTATTTCTGGAGCGCCAAACCTTAGCGGGAGACAGAAAATTGAAAGGAAAAAAAAGGAGCATTCCCCTTTGACAGCCTCATCCTTCACCCGATCCCGTCACCAGCGCCCTTTTGCGACTCCAATCCACTTCACGAAGACCACATTCGAAGCCCGATTTGACCGGCTCAGTCACTACACCAGCACGTTTTCCTTCGAAAACCCCCTGAGTGTAGATAGACAAGTCTGCAGCAAAGCAAGAGAAAAGAAAATCCAAGAGTATACCAAATCATTCCCGACTTAGCACGCCTAATTATCACCGTGAAACGATCGAAAATTCCGTTACAATGTCCGCCTCTCCAACCCAGCCAACGCAGTCTGCCAAGCGCCCCCTCGAGGAAGCTTCATCGCCCTCGCGGGCCACGGATCAGCCCGAGGCCAAGAGACCTGCCCTCGACAAGGTCATCAAGAACGACGAAGAGACCGAGATCCCTGAGGCAGCCTCAGAAACTCCCGCCGAGGCACCGGAGCAGAATGGGGAAGAGGCTGCCGATGACGACAAGAGCGACACGGCAGACGCAGATGCAGACCTAGCTCTGCCAGATGTTGCCGATCCAAAGGCAGCTGCTGCTACCGTAGCAGCCACGTCCGAGACAGCTGTCAACTCGGCTTCGGCCCACGACGAGGCATCCTGGATTCATATTCGTGCGGTCATTTCGAGTCCCGAAGCCGCTACCATCATCGGCAAGGGTGGCGAGAATGTATCCAACATTCGAAAACTGTCTAACGCCAAGTGCACCGTGAGCGACTACCAGAAAGGTGCCGTAGAGCGAATCCTTACGGTCAGCGGAATAGTGGATGCTGTTGCCAAGGTCAGTCATCCCCCCCCCCCCCCCCTTCCCCCTTTTTTCGATAGAGCATTCAGAGGAACTAACAGCTGGCAGGCTTTCGGCTTGATCATTCGTACCCTCAACAACGAGCCTCTAGGGGAGGCCTCAACTGCCTCTTCAAAGACCTACCCGCTCCGCCTGCTGATTCCCCATATTCTGATTGGTTCCATCATTGGTAAGGGTGGTGCTCGGATTCGGGAGATCCAGGAAGCCTCCGGAGCGCGCCTGAATGCCTCGGACTCCTGCCTTCCCATGTCTAGTGAACGATCGCTGGTTGTGATGGGTGTCGCTGATGCAGTTCACATCGCCACCTACTACGTAGGCAGCACCCTCCTCGAGCAGCTGAACGACCGTTATGGTGGTCCAGCAGCTTCCGCCTACGCCACGCGAAGTGGACAAGCCGCCGGATCCATTCCCGGTGGTATGCAGGTCGTCCCTTACTCCCCGCAGCCTGCGTCTGGTCACTATGGCCGCGGAGAGAACTACTACCGTCAGCAAGACCGGCGCGCCCAGCAGATGCCCCCGGCGCCTTACCCTCAGCAGTACCCGCACGCGGGTGCTCACCAGACCCCCGCCATGCCCGTACAGTACGGCGGGCAGCCGGCGGCTTACGGGGCAGCTCCCCACGTCCAGCCTCACGTGGGTGGGCATGCTGCACCTCAACCGCACGGCGCGCCGCAAGGTCAGCAGCCCATGCAGGCTGGCATGCCCGGTGGACCGATCACGCAGCAGATCTACATTCCCAACGACATGGTCGGTGCCATCATCGGCAAGGGAGGCCAGAAGATCAACGAGATACGCCAGATGAGCGGCAGCGTGATTAAGATTAATGAGCCGCAAGACAACAGCAACGAGCGACTCGTGACGATCACCGGGACGGAGGAGTGCAACCGCATGGCCCTGTACATGCTTTATTCTCGACTTGGTGAGTTTCCAATCAAAAGCCGTTTGTAACTACTTGGGCTCTTCTAACTCTTGACGTTTCCTTCAGAATCGGAAAAGCACCGCATTTAGAGATGATCAATGATTCGAGATCAACGCATGGTCAGCTCCACGGATTCGTGCGCGCGGTGAACTGCCCCAAGTTCTACAAGCGAATGAGTTGTGTGGGATTGACTCTGGGTATGATGTAAACTGTGAGTGGTAATGAGCGTTGACAGATGGATGAGCAGTGGGCAAGCTTGATAGTTTGATCCCTAGCTACCAGCACTGCCTACTGCCTGTTCCCGCTGCCACGTTTACTCATCACTTTCAACTACTACATCATAGCGAGAACCACTCTGGGCAGTCACACGACTGTCAGACAGCTTCTACTCATGGGCCTCAGGGAGAGTGCTGGGGTGCACCTCAGGTTGGAGTCTTTCGGCGCCAGATTGAACAAATGGGATCATTTTCGGGGGTTCGTTTCAAATCAAAGGAAAAGCTTAGGGGAAAAAGGTTTTGTTAGCGAGGTGGACAAAACGGATTACGGTTCTATCCGCCGGTTTACATGGAAGACTCCAGAAAAAAAAAGGAGTGGCACCTAGTTGTAGTTGGAGGGCTGTGTGTGCACATCTATCAGTTTTAATAGCGCTTCCATTCTCTTCGCTTCAAGTTGTCTGTTTGGAACGTCACACTCCCATCTCGTTGCCACAGACCACTCTGGACTGACATATGAATAACATGTCACCGCGCTCTTAAAGTACACGTGCGATCTCTCGGCGACCTCACATTCATTCACTTTAGCATTCATCGACGGGGAAACTATTGTTTCTCATAGATATTAGCCTGCCTTCCCTTGATTTCTTGAATGTCGAATGTCAGTCAATAACCTACCTTGGCATCCAATTTTTTTAAGCCTTCTTCAGGTGAACATGGAACTGAGACAGTGTAAACACTCCTGCTATTCCTTTCGGATTTGAGAGGGGTGCTTACCATCTCAGCTGCCTTCTTTCCAGAAGCAACATAGTGAAGGTTGTTGTCAATCACTTGACGGAGAAAGAGATAAGTCAGGAGTCAGCGAGACTCATTGTAAATATCTAGAATAGACAACCCCCCCCCCCCCCCTAAAAAGGATGCGTGATCTAGGAGAGAGGAAGAGAGAGAGAGTGTGTGTGGTGCTCCGTGCAGTTTGCTGTCCGTGGGAAGTTCAACCTGTTTGTTTGTTGCCTGGCAGGTGCGCTGTCTGGGTGGCTTAACGGCGAAGGAGAGTACTAGTCTAGTCTACTACATCTCTCGAAATCCATCGCCTCCCTCCAGACCCTAGTAGTATCAGACTCGGCATTTACACCACGAGCGTGGTTCTTTCGGATTGGTGGTGTCCATCACGACTTATAGCGATGCGCCATGTTCTTAACACTGGCTCATTGTTGTCAAAACCATGTCAAATAGCGACATGTCCCGTATAGCCAATGTACAATGGAGGTACTAACAGGGGGGAAAAGACTCCCGGTCTCGAGTGAGCGGGAAATGGATCTGATAGCCCTCTGTAGCCGCCAATTCACACACATGATGTATCCATATTAACATGCGACACTGATCGTATATTCTTGGTACCTACTATCTGTAGAAGTACTGCTAGTACTACTTGGTAGTATATATACTATATATAATCTCCGACTTACAACTTGAAGGAACTGGCTTAGTGGGTCTCATCGCTTGCCAAGCGCTGTCAAATCGATTCGTCTTGTACACTTGTAGCCGAGGCCAGCATCAATCGACCTTAGGTCGGTGTTGGGCCATACGGCGGCGACTTGAACCATTGCAAACAAACCCTCGATTCCACCCAAGCAAGCCATTGATTTTTTTTTTTTTTAGTTTTTTTTTTGGCCAGGTTGAGAGAATGTAGAAGGAGTATGGAACATGAATCCCGGCGCAGCTCGGAAGACCCCCTGAGCAGAGCATGGTTTAATGATCAGTGGGAAATGCACATATACGCCGAAGGGTAATTGTAGGGGCCTCCTGGCCTCTTTGCCTCCGGGGTTACCTGACGCAACACCGACACGGCCCTCCGCTTCCGCGCAAAAGTCAGCCTGCCCCGAGATCCTTAATTTACTCGTACTATGTATGAGCACGAGCGCAATGCAGCTCCAAGATATGTCCTCGTTAATTACTAGTAGTCGTTCATTCGTTGGATTCAAATTGTGCACGACCCTTTCAACGTTGCTCTTGTTTTATTCTTGCTTATTTCGAATTTGTCAAGTTAAAGGCAGCAGGAAAGGGGTAATCATCATCATCATTACATCCAACCCCGATCGAACCTGCCGAGCGTACGTTGAGGTACCTGCCAAATTCAAACCCACGATTTCAAGATCTTCCGACACGCCGTAGTGCCAGCGGGGGAAGGCAAGAGCCCGACCGGGTTGAACCTGGTTCCTTCCCGTGCTTCCGTCCAAAATCAAAGGTAGGTACAGTACTTAGGTACCTCCTACCTAAGGTTCCTTGCGCAAAACTCAACGACCACCAGGAAATCTTGGAAATCTTGGAAATCTTCGTCTCATACGACCAGCCATCTTGGCCTTCTTACATCATTGGATAAACTGTCCAGGGAACCAAAAATTTTTTCACTTGGCTCCTAGCAATTTTCGGTAGTCTCATCAAGACTACATAGGCCATCAACTAGGCAGAGAGCACTGCATCGCGATTCGCCTATCAGCTACCTACTATCCAACATCCTTAACCATCCCGACTCACTGCTCATGATAAGTAGTCCGACGTCTTCGCCATGACAGGCCGACTAAAGACGGCGGCCGTAGCCGTCGATGAATCCGCCTCATCGGCGCCATCGGAACTAAACCTACTCACTCTCAACTGCTGGGGGCTCCTCCACATCTCTGCCCTGCGCTCTCCGCGCATCACCGAGATTGGCCGCCAGCTGGCCAACATGAACCCTCCTCCCGACATCGTCTGCCTCCAGGAGCTCTTCACTCAGCATGACTACCGGAGCCTGCGCCGCGAGACCCGTCAGGTGCTCCCCTACGGCAAGTTCTACTACAGCGGGGCCTTTGGCGGCGGCCTCGCCATTCTGAGTCGGTGGCCCATTAGCGAGAGCTCCATGTACGCCTACCCGCTCAATGGGCGTCCAACTGCCTTCTGGCGTGGCGATTGGTATGTTGGCAAGGGAATCGCTCATGCTTCCATCCGCTTTGGCCCTGGCATCAGAGACGTGCTCGAGGTCTTCAACACTCATACTCACGCTCCGTACGAGCATGGCCCCAACGATAGCTATGTCTGCCACCGCACAGCCCAGGCGTGGGAGATGGCCAAGCTGTTGCGCCGCGCCTCCCAGAGTGGCCATCTAGTCGTGGCCCTGGGCGACTTCAACATGATGCCCCTCTCCCTCGCTCATCGCCTGATTACCACCCACGCCCCAGTCCGGGACGTCTGGCGTATTCTTCACCCGGACAGCTCCCTGGGGCCATGCGACCATCCTGCTGAGGAAGCGAGGAAGCGACCCGTCCCCACGGCCGACTTCAACCTGCGCGAAAACGGCGCCACCAGTAACAACGTCTACAACACCTGGCGCTGGAACCAGAACCAACGAAACCGGCTTCGCGCGGGCGATCCATGCCTTGTTGATCCTCATGCCCCCGACCCCCAGGGTCAGCGTCTGGATTACATTTTTGTATCTACCGGGCAGCCGCCTCACAATGATAACCCCCACTGCCCTGGATGGGTCGTCAAAACAGCTG
Organism: Ramularia coccinea; assembly: GCA_013461505.1. Classification (NCBI taxonomy): domain Eukaryota; kingdom Fungi; phylum Ascomycota; class Dothideomycetes; order Mycosphaerellales; family Mycosphaerellaceae; genus Ramularia; species Ramularia coccinea. The sequence goes on along the minus strand of JABNMW010000001.1, from coordinate 1,882,690 downwards.
CAGTTACAATGACAGACCGTCATCCGGACCATCACGTCTCATTGTCCGACCACTTCGCCGTCAAAGCGACTCTCACACTCCACACTCCCTCCTCCACCAGCGGAGCCTTCCCCAACATGGATCGGCACGACCTCAAATCCCCCAACTCACGACCTCCTACATCCTCTACCATTGCTGTCCGGTCGGGGGCCTACCTAGCACCCCCGGACAGCCCGGACCCGAACTCCTCCGACCGCTTTCTTCCATCGCACATCCAAGACTCGGACTATGATTCTCAGCTTCGGCATCAATATTACGAAACTCTCCACGCTTCCACCGCCCTGTCACTGCCCTTGTACGATGAGATTCTCGCCATGATTCTGGTCTATACCCACCGTGAGCAAAAACAGCGGTTTTGGCGCGGCATTCACTTCTTCGCCTCTTTGGCCATTTGGGTCGCGTGTATCGTGGCCGTCTGGTTCAGCCCCGCCAACTATGTGGCATTTGTGCTCATGTTGGTTTCCAGTCTTTCTTTGGTTGCCGGTGTGGTAGATGGGTTACTGGCGCTGCTATTCTTCTCCTCCGAATTACGCAGTCTCAAGGAATTTGAATGGGAAATTCGCAACGCCAAAGCTACTGTTTCGGGTGACCTCGTGGCTTTGACGGATGAAGATTGAACTGTGAAGTGGCACTAATCCGCACGCTTCCCTAGGAAATGTTGCTGTTGTACATGATCATGATAAGGCATTGGATTCAGCGTCTAATAATGTATTATAAACTAATAATCATAACGATAATGGTAATGGGTATTAGTATTGATTCATGTTCGCTAGGCCCTGGCTATTGCAGGTTGCACGTAAAAGCAGCCCGTCCGCCTCTGGGATATGCCACTCCTCCGCCTTGAACCCTGACGCCAGAGCTTTACGCCAAGTTCAAGTAGCCTTCAGGCCTCATTCTCTTCCAGGTGTAACCCATGAAAGCCGTCTGCTTCCTCACGTCCATGGCCACATCTTTGGTCCACTCATCTCTCAACACTCGGTCTCGTGGCCGTCTTCGCTCCTTGTGTCCATACATTCTCACGAATTGCTTGAGCATTTCCTTCTCAGTTGTTGTCACAAGCGGATCTGCTTCGATGCGGTGGTCGATACTTCTGAGTTTGATAGTATCGTACGGTTCGGCGACGAGGTCCAAAGCTAGATTCTGGAAGCTGGGCCGAAAGTCCTGGAGCACAACCCTGACTTCTTCAGGGGAAGGCCCTGAGCCCTGCTGGGAGTCCGTCATATCGTCTATGGAACCTGATTCGTCAAAGTACCGTGTGTCTTCGGGACAATGGATCTGAGGAACGAAAGGAGGAGCCATGGTGTGGAGCCTGTCCCAGGGGACATTCTTGAACCATCTGTGGGCTTTGATATCCTCACCGTCATCCGCAAACACATATCTTCCGGAGAACTCTGTTGAGCTCATGGCATTGAGCTGGTCACGATCTTTCCATTGATACCGTCGGGAGCAGAGGCGAGTATCCTTGTCGCGGATGAGCCGATACATCAGGTCCTGACACTTCTCGCTAATGTACGGTTGTAGAGGGAAGTAAAATCGCCTCTTGTGCTCCTAGGAAACACGTCAGCAAAAGAAGGCCTGTTCGTGGCTGATCTCGTCGCGGAGCCGACTAACCAAGATATTTTGCTTCGTCTCGCGGCGACCCTTCTCCGAAAGAAATGGCGTGTGGCCATAAAGACACTCGTACAGAATGATGCCGATACTCTACTAATCGCACCTTCCGTCGTACTTTTGTCCTTGGATCACTTCGGGAGCCATGTACTGGCTTGTGCCAACGACCGAGTATGCAGATGTTCGATTACCGCAGCGGTTCCTCCAATTGATCAGATCTTCTAGTCTTTCATCTTTCGGAGCATCCTTATGTTCGTGACGATCCAAGCCGGCCATCACAAGACGTGTCTTTTCCACGTGCTTCTGGATCTCATGATTTTCCTTCTGGTCGGTCTCGTCGCCTTTGACATGTATGCCCAGCCTAGTAAGAAGCGAGTAGCGATGGTAGTTGTAATATGTTACATCATGGGACCAGTGGCCATCGAAGGCAAGTCCGAAGTCTGATATTTTGAGATGTCCGGATCCAGAGATGAGGAAGTTGTCCGGCTTGATATCTCGATGAATGAATTTGAGACGATGGGCCTCTTCGACCGCGAGAATCATTTCGGCCACGTAGAAGCGGGCAACTGCTTCGTGAAGAATATTCTCTCGAATCAACAAACCCAAAAAGTCTCCGCCGGGCATGTAATCCATGACCAAGTAGAGATTGGCGGCATCCTGAAAACTACAAATCAATGCCACAACCCTGGGACACATGTTAGGGGCCTTGTAAGTCAAACCGAGGGGGGGGGCTAACTCACCAGTGAGCGCCTTCAGAGGCGACTAAAAAATCTCTCTCCGCTCGTAGATGGCCTTCCTGGCTACTGCGAAGCATTTCTGACTTCTTGATCACCTTCATAGCATATACTCGCCTTGGACGGTTGCCGATAGCTTCTGGGGATTTTTCCCGAACAAGTTTCACGACACCGAAACTTCCTTTCCCGAGGATTTTCAGAGGCTCATAGTTTTCCACGTGGGGACTCATGCCCTTGCCACCTCCGGATGCCTGGCTTCTTGACTTGAGGACTCTGGTTTCCCGCATGTGCCAAGTCTCTTGATTACAAAAAGACATTCGGACCGCATCTTTCTGGTCTTCTGTGAGATGCGGACTGTAGAACAACTGAGTTTCTAAGTACTGCCTGCGAGTAAATCTGGGATCTTTCCCGTTGAGCCTCTCGTTGAATTGTATCTCCAAGAAGATCTTGGCAGCCGCAGCCTTCTCGACTGTTTTGATCGTGGCTTGCATTTGGTCGACGCCGGATTCGTCGATGGTGTCGAGGGCAAAGTCGGGGCTAGACCGTATCCATGGGTGACTACGCTTGCTGTTGCGTTTAGTATAGACATTGTTTGTGACAACCGAGAGACCGGAGTCTACCGAGATCTTCCTCTCCGTGTCATTGTCGAGGAAACTCTCGTCAGATAATGGGATGCTGCCCGCCTCACTGGAGGGTACCGACCGAGTGTTGGCTAATGCGTACAGCGAACTCCGTCGTCTGTTCGGTTGTTGTCTGAGAACGACGGTACTGTTGGATGCTGCCCCGAGATGCTTCAGCTTTCGAACCAGGTTGCGTGGCATTCCACCTTTGCCACGGCGCTAGTGTGAGGAAAGATCAACGCCGTAGACGTTTGCTTTGCCCTTGCTCGATACTTTACTCTTGACAGAGAGTGTCTCGTCGGTCACATATTCTACATGTTCGAAGGCGACTGTAGAGCTTTCCGAGCCTGTGTGGGTCAGAATGGGAGGTGAAAATGAGGCTGGGGCCCAATTCTTACCGTTCTGGCTCCCCCTGCCGATGGCTTTGACGGCACCCCGGATATCCGACCAGACTTTTGAGCCGACATGCCTTAGTTTCATAACGTCCGGACCAAGGACCACGTTCTCTTGCTGATCCGAAAGAGGAGACACGCACGCCGTCAATGCGGTCGGCGCGGGCGAAGCTGGCCCATTGAGAATGCTGTTGCTTCGTTTGTTGACAAGGCCGTGCCGCATCATGGCACGGGAAGAAATCACAAAAGAGCAAGAGGATGGTCTTCTATGTAGTCTGTAGCATGTACTGGAGGGTATTGATGATTCTGAACTGGCGGGGAAAAGACTGTAGAGCCAACAAGTTTGGCTGGGTTAGTGTTATCTCTGAGTCGAAGACGACTCGACTGTTTGTAGTGAGTAAGGCTTATGGCCCAGAAGTCTCTTCTCCAGGCAATGTTAAAGGCGGTGGAGTTATTGGAGTTAGCTCCTTCCTCTACAAACAAAGTTTTTGTTCATTTGTTATAGACTACTTTGATACTTTTATGATACACTCATTGGGAAAGAGCATGTTGTGTCGACGCATGACGAGGGAGAGGCAACCGCGTCAATGTTACGTGCCATTAAAGGGAGCAGTCGAGTCTGGGAAGGAAACAAGCCCTGCATGGAGTGGAGGTTGCTTAAACTTTGTAGCACTCATCAGTAGCCTTTCATCTACTCCTATCTCGAAATCACTACTAAATGCAGTAGTACCGGGAATACTGGTATATAACGACTAATCGCCATTAGTAACAGCAGTAGAGAGTTGCGATTCGATAGCGTAAGTGCATAGCCAGCCAACACTGTCAATTACAATTGGGGGAATCAAGGTAGCAGCGCATATCAGAAACGGAGTCTTGTTCACTATCGCAAGTCTCTAGGAACCACTAGTGTAAATCAGCCAGAAAGCAGCCATGCAATAAGTCGTCGGACAATCATACAAGAAAACAACTATAACACAACTTTTCGTCCCGACGCCAACCTTGGGGGTATACAATGTAAGTCCTCGTCTCGTCCTCCCTGCCTCTCGATCCATTAGTCCGCTGATGACAGCACACGGTAAGATCATCATAAATAACAGGTCCAAGACTCTCCATTGCCTCAAGGCCTCATAAAACATGAGCTTTCTAAAAACGCCAATGTGGAGAACGAGGCTGGCTGAGAGACCGTATAATAACCGGTCTCCTGCCTCACTAAAGAGGAAAAGAGACGAGAGCGGGTGGTAGTACACACAAGGACTGTCGTTGCTCGAAGCAACCGTCCCTGAGGAGCTAGTACCGATACGCTCACTTAATTTCCAACAGCTTGACGTCAAAGGTCAGTTGGCTGTTGGCGGGGATGCCGGGCATACCCCTAGAGCCATAAGCCAAATGGGCGGGGATGGTCAAGCGACGCTCGCCACCAATGGCCATGCCGACAACACCGACGTCCCAGCCCTTGATGACTTCATTCTTGCCGACCTTGAAAGAGAAGGGCTTGCCCTTCTTGTTGGCTTTGCGTGTATTAGCTCACTTTGTCACAGTGCCTGCGCTTGGCAGATTTAGGGGGGAAAGAACTTACCATCGAATTGTTTGCCGTTAGCGAGCTTGCCAATGTAGCGAACGCCGACAGTGTCGCCGTTCTTGACGCTGCGGCCGTTACCGATGGTGCGGTCGTCGACGGTGACGCCCTGGATGGTCTTGACACCGAGGCTGGCCTTGCTCTTGGCCTTCTCAGCAGAACCAGTGGGGCCCTGCTCGAGGTTCTTGGCGAATTGAACCTTCTTGTCTGACTTGCCCTCCTTCTTGGCCTCCTCGGCAGCCACAGCCTCGCCCTTGTTGTTCTTGAGCTTCTTCTGCTGCTTCTTAGAGAGCTTGCCGCTGTCGGCCTGGGCGATCAGGTCGTCCAGAGACTCAGCAGCCTCTTCGGCGGCGCGCTTGTTCTTGCCCTTCTTGGTGGAAGCAGCAACCAGCTTGGGGGCTTCCTCCTCGTCAGAGTCAACCTCGGTGACGCGGGGGTTCTCGAGGTCATCGAGATCGTCGCTCTCGTCGTCGCTCATCCCCTCGCCCATTGCGTAGTCGAGCTCATCAGGAGCAAGATCATACTCATCATCATCATCGTAATCGTCGCTATCCTCCTCATTGTCGTCGATGAGGTAGTTTCCAGTGAGGTAGACCGGGTGGGTTCCACTGACGACGAAGAAAACCTTCTCGCCTTGACCGACGGTGATGTCAAGGGGCTGCTGGTAGTTCTACAAGGGGGGAGATAGATATCAGTACTCAATTCTTCTTTAGCGAAGACCGGTCGTGCTCACCTTCTCAGTGTCCAGAGTGCAAATGACGTATTGCTCAAGGTCACCATCGTCGCTGTCCTCGTCGGAGTCCTCTTCGCTGTCCTCGTCACTAGCGGGAGCCTTGCCCTTGGCCTTCTTGGATTTGACGCCGTTGGGCTTAGCATCGTCCATATCCTCGTCCTCATCGTCATCCTCCTCGCTGTCGGCAGCGTCGAGGAGCGCCCTAATGGCAGCAGACTGCTTCTGCTTCTTAGCCTTGGCAGGGTCGCTGGGTCCACCGTTGGGCTCGTCGTCACTGTCCTCATCGTCGTCGTCGCCCAGCAGGGCCCTCAGGCTCTCCTCGTCAAGCTCGTCATCATCATCGTAGTCATCGAGGCTAGGGTAGGCAGCCTTGACAATGCGAAGGGTGGAGCGGGGGACGGCAGGGATGTTGCCATCCTCGTCGGCCTGAGGCGCTTCGGTTGGGTCCACGGCGGCCATGGTAATGCGGAACTTGAAGAGGCCATTGTTAGTCGCGTATGCTTTTATAGTAATCGCAGAGAACTCCACACGCTACAGATGGATTTGATAGCCATTATGAGCGTGATTTTGGGCGGTAAAGAGACTTACAGAAGCGGGAAGGTCAGAAGAGGCCGGGATGAGGACCTCGACAGGCGGGACCTCAAGCCCGTAAACGGGACCAGGAATAGCAGACATTGTGCTTATCGGGATTAGAAAAGAAAAGCTGGATCCTGATAGTAAGGGAATTGAAAGTGTCTGGAAGGAAATGCGACCTTGTGCGAACTGTGTTTTGGCAGTGATTGAAGACTTCGCGGGCAAGTGCAGAAGAGGGAAAGGGAAGAAAAAAAAAAGAAATCTCCAAACTTTTTGGAGTCCGGCCTGCACTGACTGACTGATGCAAGTCTGGAAATTTTCTGAGCCCGCGAGCCACTTGGCTCACCGCTCTCCCCACAACGGGATGACTGCGGCGAATCAATGTACACGATAAGGCTCTTATCGGGCTCTTGGCATCCTGGTGTCTCAGCAACGGCGAGCTAGCGCCATGCCGAAGACCATCCCCACCTGTCACTGCCAGTGGCATCAGTAGTTGCCTACCGAATTGGCGTATGGATTCCCATACTTCTTTCTCTCTGCGGCTTGTCGGCTTCCTCAGCAAGCTTATCGATTCACTTGCTTCTGATTGTGACGCCCCAATTGTCCTACATAAGTATTACCACCCTATAGTACTAGTATCTCTCTTCGTACAAACTACAGTTGAGTCCTGGTACCCGACAAATAGGATTGCCCAGAAGATGGGCACTAGTTGCCCCCCCCCCCCCCCCCCCCCCCCTCAAACTTATACCTCTTTACGCTTGCTGGTCCCTGGCTTCATAAACCAGGCCTTGACAATATTCCATACTGCACCGAGCATGAATCTTGACGTGCTCTCACCATAGAACTGCCCGCGGTCCCCCACGTCCGTCATCATCAGCGCCATCTCGACCACGGGTGACTTCCACCTCCCACACGCTCTTGCGTATGCCGCCACCAAATCGTTTCCATTTGTGATTCCGCCTAAGGGTGAGTAAGTTAGTATCGAGTCAGCTTCACGTGGATTGGCAGAACAGTTCAGTATTGCACTAGGCCCCTGACATACCGCTCGACCATATGTTACCATCTTGCACCCAGCGCTGGTTATCCCCAACGAGCTTGACCTTGGGGAATTTCTTCTTCAGGTCCGCCTGCAAACCCCTAGGCCCGCTGGCCGCCTTGCCATCAACGATACCGGCTGAGGCACAGAGGTACAACCCTGTACACACGCTCAACACATCAACCCCCTCGGTTGCTGCCTGCTTCGCCAACCATTTCAGAGCGCCTTGCTCATACTCGCTTGTCGGATCGGGTCCTGGTACCAGGATTATGTCCAGCTTTCCCGGTGCAACCTCCCCGTCTGTGTACATATGCGTGGGCTTGACCGTCAGGCCCGATGTGAGCGGGACCCCAGTGCTCAATGGCGGCGCGGTAATGTAGAAAATGTGAACTTGAGGCGCAAGGGCCTTGAGATGCTCGGGCAGCCCTTCCATCACCGATAGATACTCGTGGGACATGCACCCAAGCACGTCCACGCATGCCAAGTCCAGCACTTGGGCGCCATTGGGGATGAAGACGCCTATTCTGATGGGGTCAGACATGATGTTTGATCAACCCAAGGAGAGTGATTCTTGTGAAGATGTAGTGTAGTTGTCGTGAGAAAAAAAAAATGAACCCGCTCAAATTCCACGATTTGGAAGCAATTTTTTTGTACTTTTTTCCCTCTTATATACTTTGTCTCTCCATTCATTCCGGCGCCGTACTCACTCGCCAAAGGCTGTGACAACGGTTCGCGGGAGAACCGGTGTCCGCTTTGCCGACCTGGCTCGGTGCCCGGCGACTTTTTCATTGGACGCCGACGCTATCAGCATCCGGACCCCTTCGGAACTTACACCGGGGCCAACCCGTGCAACAGCAGCCACTGGTACATTAAAGAATGGTGATTGGAGGCTGCTTGCCTACTGTGACCCAAATAAAAGATTGTACTAGTAGTTGTAGAAGCGAAAATTAGGGTTATCGCATGGAACGGCAATATGTGTATCTCGTAAGGTCAACGAGCCAAGCAGAGGTTATTTGGCATCGCAACGCTGTTCAATCTTGCAATCTCACTATTGAATCGGCTGGTGGACTCATGCCGCTGAGCATACACTGTCATGGTCAGCCCCTCACCTGAAGCATTCCACTCACGAATAGACACTGATCTGAACGGTGATGTAAAGTTGTACGGATCTGTTGTATGCAAGCGTGAAATGAGCTGTACTTCAGAGGCCACTTGCACCGCTGCCACCGGGCTAACGTGACGAAAGCAGCATGATATGCACCGAAGCGCAGCGTGAGATGAAATGCGAAGCCCCCAGCTCAAACGGCCCAAGCCCGGGGAGCCAGAGCGACATCAGAAGGATATGTGCAACATCATATTGTGTGTTCTCATGGGTATCGTAAATTTACAACCAACGCCATCCTACCCTGAATGCAACCAAACCTGGCTACGCCATTCGAAAGCCTGGCTACCCACCCAATGCTCAATATTAAGCAAGTGAGCCACCGTGTAGTACGCAAACCTATCTTTCCAAGCAAGACCAGCTACTGTATCTGCTCAAGCCTCCTTCTCAAAAAGCTTCTGAATTGGTTTGGCGGCCTAGTGGGCAGTGTTAGCAAGCAAGTAATGACAAGAGACATCCCTCAGATCAAAGCAAAAAAATCGGAATCTTACGTCAATAAACTTTTCGAGATCGTTGTCGAGATTGGCTAAGTCTTCCTTCCTTCGCTTATTGTCGGCGATGAGCTTCTGCTTGCGCTTCAGCAGCTCCTGACGCTGGTTCTCTAGACCCTCGCGGACCGTGCGCTCATGGTCTATGCGGGCGAACATGAGCGCATTCTCGTCGTCTTGAGCGTGATCGGGGAACTGGGCGAGGAACTCGTCTATTGGAGTAAGGGGTAGCTGTTGATATTTGTGACTACACGGGGACAGCGGGTTAGCAATGTTCTACTGCTGCGGCAGTGGCTGGCACCGGGCGAGTAAGAGGGGGGAAGTCATAGGGAGAGAATCCATTGCTCACTCGTAGCTCTCGCATGCGGAAATCTCATTCTGCAAATGTCGCTGCTCGTAGTACAGGTTCTGAAGCTGGAGGTGCAGACGGTCGACCTCCTGCCTGGCCTCGGCCGTCGCGGCCTTGGTGTCGCGAGCCGCGAGCGTGGCGTTGCGGTGAAGACCACGCAGGTGGGACACGCTGGCCAGGAAGAGCGACTGGTGCTTCGACAGCTCGGCCTTTTGCTGTGCTGAAAGGGATTCCCCGGCCCCGTGCCTCTCGACGAGGTCGAGGTACTCCCTTGCTTGGTCGCGCGATTGATCGGAGATCTGGATCGTGGAGGCGAGGCTCGGGTCGGTGACGAGCTTGTCGATGGCCATTGTTAGATAAAATCGTACCGCAGCACTGGGTGTTGCGCCGACGATTTCGCTCTGGGCTGTGTATGTTGGTTGAATTGGAGTTGGTTGATGCTGGGTTCTGAGAGAAACGACCTACTATCTAAACTATCTAGTATTACGCGAGGCTTTGCGGGTGGAAACTGCTCCCCAAAATAAGTTTGTCAAGGTGAGGGCTGACAAAAATGGCCCACCAACAGCGGTGCCTTTCTGGTGCGAATCATTTTGTCAACCTACATACCATATTTCCGCACCGAGCAAGGCACCTGAACAGCAAATACCACTACCAAGTTTATCTTTTAAGTACCTTCACCTTGGGCACCTTGAGCCATAAATATACATTGTCAATGTCCTGCAGAAGCTCTATTTCTAGGTATCTCTATTATTCATCTTGCCTATGCATTCTCAAGTACCTTTCCTCCCGCCATTTCGGTCCCCATTTCCTCACTATGAGGATGGTCGGGCTGGCAGCCAACACGAGTAATCCCATGAACAGATACGTCAGTCCATAACCCCAAGCATCAATAATGTATTGGACCACTGCTGTCCCTGAAGCGCTGAAGGTGGCCCTCACGAGGTTGAAGCATGACGAAACCCGTCCGGGGTTCATGGGATAGAGGTCAACCAGGACTGTCGAAACAATAGACATTGGCCCTGCGATACTAAGCCCGGCGAAGAAAAGCACCACAAGAGGGGCGGCGAGGCTGGTCTGCGCCGTCACCACCCATCCCCATATCGCCAGCGAGACGACGGCGAGTATCGTCCACGGCCACAGCAGGTCCAGTCTGGCCTTCTCGATGGGGAAGTGCCTCAGATCCTCGCCCTTCTTCCGGTCCGGCGTCAAGCCGATGCTCTTGGCCACACGGGCGTAATTCCAGTTCTGCAGCTTCCCGACAATGACCGATCCGGCGACGCTGCCGGCAGAGAAGGGTATGTAGCAGAGGCCCACCTCCAGGTCGTTGAAGTTATACTGCTTGCGTATTACGTCCTGCAGGGGGATAAGCATGGCGAAGTTGGCCATGACCAGCAGTGACATGAACAGGAGCAGAGGGCCGATATCCTTCTCAAAGGCGATGCGGACCGCGGCCCAGACATTGGGGATTGGTATCTTGAATGACTGTTTCCTTGCCGTGGAAGTTGTTGAACAGCGCTCAATGTCATTGCGTCGAGCTTGTTTCCTCGCTCGACGTTGGGATGTGAGAAGAGACGCATTCAGTGTCGGAGGGGGGATGGATCCATTCCCTACAACGGATCTCGCGGTCTTATTGATTGTTAGCGAATGGTTCTAAACAAGTTGGCTGCTCAGGAGTCCCAGCCTTACCTCTGGAGCGAATGGAACGTAAATGAGCAACAGAACGCCGGTCGCGATGAGCAAAAACCAAAAGACGGACCTCCAGCCCAAGAACTGAATCAGGATGCCACCTATGACTGGAGCCAGAGCCGGAGCGACCTGTATACTGCCTTGTACGGCAGCCATGTAGCCGCCTCTCTCGGCGCTCGTGGTCAGGTCCCCCATCACGGCATTCCCTATTGCCACGGTGGCGCTGCTGCCCGTGCTCTGCAGGGCCCGGAGCACCAGCAGAGCGCCGTAGCTGTTCTGGAGGGCGAGGCCAATGTTGGAGCCCGCATAGATGGCAAATGTGAGTATATAGACGGGTCTCCTGCCGATCTGGTCGCTGAGGTCGCCGAAGAACAAGGGGGATATGGCCTGCATGACCTGGTAGAGGGTGACTGTCAGGTTGATTTCGCCCACGGAGCGGTGATACTCTTCGGCGATGGGCGTAATAGCCGGCAAGTAAATAAAGCTGGAGAAGGGCGAGAATAACGTGGCAAAGACTGTCATGCAGATGACGAATATTTTCACCTTGGGAGTGAAAACAGAGTACAATGGCGTTTCCTCGGGATGGGACTCAGACTCGAGCTCGGATGGCTGGCCTGGCAGCGAAGGATCGTCAAGACCGGACTGACTTTCTCTTCTAGGTACATGGTTCTCGGTTTGATTCTTGTCGTCCGGCAGATTATTTTCCTCTTTTTGGTCGTCTCCAGGGAGAGCCTCCGGTGGGCGCTCTGGCGGCTTTGATGAAGAATCCATGGTGTTGATGAACTTTGGTGCTGATACATTCCCTCGACTTCATTGCTTGTGCAAGACCAGCACATTTATATAACCACGGAAAATCGTAATGAATCTTTCATTAGGTTCCTAATTTCGGCGCAGTTCACCCTGGTAACTTTATCAATTGGGAAGGTTGTTGTCATGACGCCGGTCGGCATACTCTACACGCACGGAGACCGGAGTGGATCTCGCCATGCCGATTCGGCACCGAGCAGTCGATGTCTTGGCAAACGTCGCGATATCGGCAGCAAAAGAGGAAACTTCTCAATCTCACGCTGATGATATTTTTTCTGGTCAGAAGTTTGACAAAGAAGAGAGTTTACTGCTTTTCTAAAGTCTCCAGTTCCGCTTGGAATTGTTCGCAAACCCCATTTAGTAGCGACTGGTCATGACGGGTAAGGGTGTGTTCAATGAACCAACAAGAACCACGGGTATCTGGTTGAGCACATCAAACGACGGAATTGACTAGATATGGAATCAGAATGATTGATTTTATGTTCAGACCGAGATACCTCATGCTATATTTGATGCTCAACACCACTTAGAAGCTATCTAGTTCCTGTCTAGTTGATGATATCGTGAGAATATCACTACCCTGCACATCCAGGCTTAGAGGCTTCCACCAAGTAGCTCGAGGCCTTTTTGCAAGTCTACAACCCAACAAGTCATTGGGAGAACATCCTCCACGAGAGTTTTATGAGCATCAGACTTTGGGTCCCAGCAAGCTTCTTCAACGACGGCAGTGACAAATCCCAAGTCTGCTGCCTCTCGCGCTGTGCTGATGACAACTCCACCAGTAGCAATGCCACCCAGAACAAGGCATTCAACCCGCTGTGTTTTAAGAAATTCCAACAACTCTCCTGATTTCAACGCCGAGACTATCCCAGGAGTGCGAACGCTGGTGATCTCGCAGTGGCCATCTGACTTGCTCAAAGGTGCCAAGTCAGGCCACTCGCGGAGCATATGAGGTTGGGATACGGCCAGAGGCTTGAAGGTCGTGGACCATCGCTCCCTGAGTCTGCTGGTTGGCAAAGGGTCTTGGTCGGCGTCGATCAAGCAATGAGAAATGGGACTTGAGTGCTCTCTGGCGGCTTGCAGAAGCTTGCCGGCTGCAGATACCACTTTGGTTCGTTCCTGGTCTGGCTGTATCATGTGAACGAGAGCATTGTGATAGTCCATGAGAAGCAGAGCGGTCTTTGCCCCCGGCTGCACCGGGAGAACCGCAGGCTGTGCAGTATTTGACATTGTAGAATTTGTTTTAAGAAATGATTTCGGCTGAAGAGCTATTCGCAGATGGTCACAGCTGTCGTCCGCCCTTTAATGTGTAAGCTGGCGCGGCGAGTTTCATCATGTATTCAAGTCTCGGTGCCGATACGGCCGACACATTAAGTAAACGCTGCTGCCGACGATTGCTGCCCAGTCGTGATGATTTTTCACGTTAATTCGGACTTTGAGAATGCAAACTCCGGAAGAGAATGGAAATATTTTCGGACGTGTTCGTAGTGTTGTTCCTTATTCCCCGACCAAGACGGTAAACTGCAGTATCTTGGGTGACACCACCATGTGTACTTTGACTCTCGCTGCTGACATTGGCAATGATTTCGGTTCATGGCACAACAGACTTTGGAAGAGAGCATTTCTACCGCAGTAGTTCTAGCTTTCAATGTTGAAGGACTTACCAGAACGTGATGTTGCATTTGATAGACAACGTTTTGTGTTCCATCGCGGGGTCTCGCCGGCACGGGGCGCCGCCACCGGTACGGTTCCAGTCCCGGTTCCAGTCCCGGTTCCCTTGTTGGTGGGGCCGCCATGTGCGCCGGCGACCCGGGGGGCTTGAAAAGCTTCATGTGATTCCACTCATACACCTACTCCGTGATGGCAGCCCATTCTTCTATGCGCTGCTCATGCATAGTAGTTGAATTGCCTGGGTTGAGTGGTAATTTTACAGGTATGTGACCATACTTTACTGACTAGTTGGCGATACCAGTGCTCTATTTGCACTCCGTGCGCAGATTGTTACCATGTCCTGGAGGATGGAGTCCCTGCATTCGAGCAAGTATCAATCAGTAAACGGCGCAATTGGGCACCTCATGTTGTGCTGTACGAATTCCCAGATCCACCTCAGCTGTCGCCAAGCTGCACGTATTCGGTACGACGTCGAACAGTCGCGGAAACCGTTTAGGCATATTGGGAAATGAGACTAACGCCATGAAGCTAGACGCACTTTCTGCCGCGATTCCTTACCATGCGAGTGCCACGGGTTTACTCGTACCTTCAGCTGATTATTAGTATTCCGTATTACGGATACAGAGTACGCCTCCGGAAATGCGTACATAATGGGATCGGCATTCTGGCATCTACGGCCAGCATTGTAAGCTGACTTACCGATTCAGGTCACCAGGGGTGCAAATGCTAGGATAAAAGCATGGGCTTGGCATTGGCAGTAAATCTGCTGACGCCTGGCAGGCACAAAAAATATTTTCCTCGCCGCTCAGCCTAGCTCTTGCGGTTTGCGTGGCAAAATTGAGGATAACAATGGACTTGCGTAGTATATGACCTCACTCTGAGGTTGGGCAATAATTGGAAGAGCACGAGTATGACGGCGCCTGCCTTAACTTTCGATGGCCAAGTCGACGCCAAGCGAGGCGCTAAGACGATCCGGAAGATGAGGATTGGCGAGGGAAATTGGACATCACGTAGGCCCCATCTCCAGGAAGGAGTCGCTTCCGAGGATGTGGGAAAACCTGACCATTAATAGCCTTCAGAGTTGCAGGTACCTTGCTGTCGGTAATGGGTGCCCTACCAAGCATGATTATAACAATCAAAAGCCTAGTCATAACAATACCGAAAAGAGTTGCGAATACTGCTATTACACAGTAATCATAAGATGGGAATGGTTGCAAGGGGGGCGTAGCTGAGTGCGCCCTGGTCCTCGTAAGCATTGGTATGGTATTGGTCGTGCTATCTGGTCCGTAATCATTGCACATGCTCGTACCTGCACGACTTTTACTTTCAGTCTTCAGTCTTCAGTCTTCAGTCTTCGGACCACTCCACACTCCATGACGGCTCTTGGGAAAAGGTTGGCGGAATGAACCCTGAGGTGTAATTGGGCAGACTGCGAACAACGTTTCGCCTCCACTCTCGTCCCTCTAGTACTACTCTGCCGTGACCCAGCCGTAGCAATACCCTCTGCCACCCTGCCATCTGGCCCCTCCCTCCCTTCGCCGGCCCTGTGCCCGTGCTCCGCCAAGACATTCAACTTCTCTTTGGGCCCCGGAGTCTTCCTAGGCTGGGTCGCGTAGCGTCTTCGGACCCGTCACCTTTGGAATCGCCAAGGCGCTGATCTATTTGGCACAGGCATCCTCTCCGCGCCCTCCGTCGACGTTCTCCCCCCAAATCGCTCAACCTTTTCAACCTGCGCATTCTCTCACTCACC
Organism: Ramularia coccinea; assembly: GCA_013461505.1. Taxonomy (NCBI): domain Eukaryota; kingdom Fungi; phylum Ascomycota; class Dothideomycetes; order Mycosphaerellales; family Mycosphaerellaceae; genus Ramularia; species Ramularia coccinea. The sequence goes on along the minus strand of JABNMW010000001.1, from coordinate 1,867,466 downwards.
TTGTTACGTCCCTTGAGATAGATTGATTAAGTTCAAAATCTATTCAGCAAGACCACGAGTGTTTCCCTAGATTGTGCGAGCGCATTCCGTAGCTTTCTACTGGTAATAATATTTTTCTGTGTCCCCCTCCCCCCCCAATTCGCGACCCGCGCAACCCAACTTCGCGACATGCCCAACAAAATTCCCCATCTTATCCGCTGAGAATCCACCAGCCAATTGGCCTTCGCCTCCCCGCCCGTGGTGCCTATGGAACCGCCGTTTGGTTTCCAGGCTTACAACAATTTCTACTCTTTTCCAAAACGACAAAGACCACAATCATCACAACCCTTACCCCCGCTATCTCTTCGCCGAATAAGGCGCGAGGTCTAGGGCACCTGCTTCACCATGAGCGAAGTCACCACGGCGGTCACCTCGACCTGCGCTTGCAGCGTTCGAGATGATGATGCCGTAGCCACATCTTCCGGATCGGATCTTCACCACGGTCTCGAACCCAGGAAAAGACGACGACATTCCTTCTTTATCCCAAGGCGCAAATCCATAGTCGAACACATCATGGAGGGCGAAGAAGGCCTGCTCTTAAAGGTCGACCTGTTCCTCTCCGAACTGGAGCGACGCCTCGACTTTCTGGAGAGCTATTCCTACAGTGATTTTGCCAAAGACTCCAGCATCGGCCGGGCTTTCTCGACACTGCAGGCTGTCCGCACACGATGTTCACAAGCCTCCGAAGAGGTCCTCGGCGAAGGAAGGCGACGTCTGCACGTCATGATCGAAACTCTAGAATCCCGATATTTCGAAACGCTGGCCGCCGCCGAGTCTCTCAACGAGAAAGCGCATGTCGGCATCGACCTCCTCGAGGAGATGCTGTCCGACTTTGAAACCCAAGCCTATAAACTTCGCGAGCGCGGCTTTGCCAACGCCGCTACCGCTGCCACCGCCGCCGGCGCCATCGTGGACGAAGGTAGGCGCGTGGCGAATGAGAGTATTGAGAGGGCGCGCGAAGTGGTAGATGAGGGAATCGAGCGCGCCCGCCAGGCCGCTTACTCCCTGGAAGAGCATATTCAACAAGCCATCCTGCAGGCTAAAGAGACCGGCCTCTTGGTCTATGAGGATCTGCCCAGTCCATGGCAGGGCAACCCTCATATTCGCCGCGGCTACCGATTTGCCGAGACAAAGCTGGAGTGCGTCAAGTCCGTCTGCTCCCTGTCCAACGAGTTCTTCAACATTTGGTCCCATGCCGTCGGATTGGTCCTGGTCCTCGCTGTCGCCCTCTACTTCTACCCCAGCAGCACCAACTTCTCCCTCAGTTCCAACACCGATGTCCTAGTTGCTGCAGTATTTTTCGTCATGGCTGGTCTGACGCTAGTATGCTCCATGATCTGGCACACGATGAACGCCGTGGCTGATGTGAATGCCATGTCAATGTTTGCCTGTGTCGATTACACCGGCATCTCATTACTCATCGCTGCCTCCATTATGACCACCGAGTATACTGCTTTCTACTGTGACCCCCTCAGCCGCTGGATCTACATGAGCCTGTCCGCCTTCCTGGGAATCGGTGGTGTTGTCATGCCGTGGCACCCCCGATTCAACGGCGCCGACATGGCATGGACTCGTGTTACCTTCTACGTCGGCCTCGCCCTGACAGGCTTCATGCCCATCCTCCAGCTCCAGTGGACCCACGGCTCGCAATTCGTTGCCGACTTCTACAGCCCCATACTAAAGTCCATTTCAGTGTACTTTGCGGGCGCTGTGGTCTACGCCAGCAAGATACCCGAGAGATGGTGCCCCGGCTGGTTCGACTATATCGGTGGCAGTCACAACCTCTGGCACGCCGCTGTTCTGGGTGGCATCTTCTTCCACTACACTGCCATGCAACAGTTCTTTTCCAATGCTTTTCACCGCGCTGAGGGTGGATGCCCCTCGTACTGAGAAGCTTGGTCATCCGGCGATAATACAAGTCTTTCCAGCACATCTAGGCCTGCAGGGAAAAAACATACATGAAACGACTGTCAAAAATCTGGGCCAAAGTTGGAAAACCCACACGACAGAAGTTGAGACGGAGGATGTGTCTCGTGGAATCTTGAAGCCGCCACCGCGCGCATCATTGTCACACGTGCGCTGTCCGCACAACAATCACGGAACTCGAGCTGTGATGTATTGCGAAACGATCAAGGTTGCCAGTGCTGAAGGGGCCGACTTTGATCGCCTAATGGACGAAAAACACAATACCGAAACACACTGTTGAATGACAAAGGAATTCCTTGGTCAAAACGATACAAAATGATTGATGGACTGTCACGGGGATATTTGAGGGGAATTCGACGCTTGATGTTTGATGAAATCAAGATGAGAGAGGAAGACGCATAAAACACCCACGGTTGGGTGGAGAGATTACGGCAAAAAGGGGGATCTCGACAACGCTACAGGAATTTGGGGAATGCATCAAGAGGTCTGGGTTCAGTACCTCTGCCTGGGAAAGAAAAGAGTCCCCGAGAGGTAATAGAGTACAGGGGGATGGGATACACACACATACACATTGCATTGCATTGGGGCATATCAGGTCGGCGTTCGTTTTTTTTGGTTTGGGAAGGGGAAGAGGACACTTGGTTTTGGCACGGTCTGACGCTTTGTTGGCCGTTGGGATGCAAGTCACACATGATACCTAGCATAGTCTCTCTCTCGTTTGGGTCAATACTTAGAGGCACTTTGTCCTTTTCTTGGGGCTTAAATGCTACTGCTTCTTGCTTCTTATTTCCTCAGATAACATTATTCTATTCGTACATATGTATTACATTTCACTGCTTTCGTTAAGACATGTTCGTAACAGCATTTCTCGACGTGACCAGGAACCACTCTCTTTTCCTGAGATCTCTTTCCTGAAGCATCCCCTCCCAAGTGTGGTAATCTCATCCAAATAAAAGGCTGATGATGGTATCAGCCCAGCCATGATTGGATATCCAACGGCTCAGAGAGGGGACATCCTCGCCTCTCCTTCTCTACAAAGCGTGGTTCGCAATCTCAGCGTAGACGTCGTCGGGGATTTTCTTGATAATGCCAATGGTGACGCTCTTGACGAGGTCGGCATTGAGTTGAGGAAATGACCGCAAGACCTTGTTGGGACTATGGCGCGCATTTCTGTGTCAGCGTTGACTTCGTCCACTGCTTTTGGGAAACCTCTTCCTGTGCCGTTTCATCACAAGAGGGGGGGGATGGAATATACGAACCTTGGGGATTGGAGAATCTGAGATCTCATAATAGTAAGCTGCGCCACGATGCACACGATATTCAAGTGCGGCCCATAAGCGAACAGGAAGTCCCACAGACGGAGAACCTCGGGCAAGGGGGGCGTACAGGCGCACAGCGTCAGGACGGACGGGAAGGCGTAGATCTCCGCCGACAGCCCCTTGGCCGTCAGATGCATGGCGAGTTTCGGGTCGACAATGGCCAGGACCTTGTCGACGAGGGCCAGGCCCCGGTGCACGCCGTCCATGGCACCTCGGATGTACGCCGGGCACTCGCGGGTGAGAAGGGTGTGGAATGCGGCAAAGGCCTCGGCTTCACTGCGGGCTGCGTAGAGGAAAGGGGCGGCGAGGACGTTCATGCCTTGGACATAGACGCCGGGCTCGAGGGAGCCTGATTCTGCACGAAAAGAGTCAGCCTGGTGGATCTTCCAAGAATTGGGTGACATAAACGAAGGTTCGTCAAATAATTATACATACTGCCTTGCGAGCTCTCTGAAGCATTACTGGCTAAGCTCACTCGAGCCATGGATGACCTCCCCGTGTACGGAACAGCCAGGCGCTCATCTTCCTTGGCGTCGTGTAACCTCCAGGCTACAGCGTTTAACAAACGGATTAGACTAGCCTCGCTCACGCGGCGGCGGAAGAGAGGATCCGTGGTAAGGGTTCTGAATGTGTCGTTGCGGATCTTGGAGTAGGCAGGCGACGCGCCGCGGTGGATGAGGGCGAGGTAGTCGTCGGTGGAGAGAACGGGAGCATCGAGAAGGATAAGCCAGACGTATATCCTCACTGGCGACTATCGACTCATGTCAGTTCAGCCCTCTTGTTGCGCAGAATCTTCTTCTCCCGAGGTGCATTTCCCAAAAGGCCCGGCTCAGCTTACCATTCCATCGTCAGCCGACTTGACACCCTCGTCGACGACCTTCCATCTCGCGCTCTCCAAAGCGCCGATATAATCCCCATCGGCAGGACCGTCTCGGATAATCTTGTCGAGCGACAGGTGACCATGCGAGAAGACGGGCTTCCTCACCCCGGACCTCTTTGTGGCGGTGACGGCGTTCATCTGGTGCACCAGCGGCGGCGTGGCATCGCTATTGGCTCGGCCCCGCGGGTGGACGACGACGCGGCTCTTGGTGGGGGAGCCATTGCGCTGCTGCGTGATGCTGTTTTGATTCTGCTGCTGCTGCTGCTGCTCCTTCTGCCGCTGCTGGGATATCAGGGAGGGGGCATTCTGTGTGATGGCGGTGTTGCGGCTGCTGGCGCCGAGTGTGTGGGCGGACTGGAGACGTCGCAGAGCTCGATGGGTTCGCGGTGATGGCGGGGGCTGCAGGTCGGTGATGTGTTGGATGGATGGGTTGAACGAGGGGGCCGGCTCCTTGCCGGGGCTCGGCATGATTTGGTCGGTTGTCGTGAAGGGGAGTTTATTCCAATTGTCGTGGTAGTTGACGGGAGGATAATGCTGCTCTCCCACTTTAGCTCGTGGTCATGGTGGGCGGTCGTACTGGTGGTTATGGTACTACTTGGACTACTCGTTGGCGGGGGAGGTTGGGACGCGGTTTCGCGTTGTAATTATTGGCAGGAAATTCTGGAGTCAGAACTCGGACCAAACCAGTCATTACTTCCACCTCCCATACCAATTACCTACTCCTACTTAGTATCTGGTATCTTAACACAACAAAATGCTCGCTGAATCGACAGATTCTATACTACTGGTCAATGACAGTTTCATTACTTCGAGACTTAGGCCATTATAACTTCCTCCCCCGCGAATCGCTTGGCCATGATCATCCCCGTCCGGGCAGTGTACTTGTCCATCAAAACCCCTGCTGGCAGCGCATCCGCGTCGCCATTCGCCCTCAGAGCTTCCTCCAGAGTGCAGGCGCCAGTCCAAATGAAGCCCAGTCTCTCATATAATCGAAGTGCCGCACTATTTTCTGGCTTCAGCATGAGACGCACTGTCAGGGTTGGTCCCCGTTTCACTCGGTCTGACAGAAAGCCAAACGCTGCCTGACACAGCTTCGCGCTCAACCCCTTTCCTCTGTGGTCAATGGAGATGTAGAGGCTCAGCATCTGCCATTTCTCATCCTTTTCGTCGCTCTCCGGTGTCGTCTGTCCCGATTCGGGCGGTAGGGCGAACTCTTCAGCCGACAATGGGCCTCTCATGGTGACTTGTCCGACCCATCTGGACGTCTGACCGTCTGTGTAAACGCAAGCAAAAGCCACCTTCTCCGGATCTGTCAACCGACTGATCCAAATGTCGTCGGTGTAGAGAGATTCCGAATCCCATGTCGAAGAGAATGCCTCTGGTGACTGGTTAAGAGCCTCTAGTCTTAGGGTCTTGTACTGTGTTGCGACCGAGGGTAGATCCGCCACGGACCGATCTACGTGGATAAAGGAGTACGACATGATATTCAGACCAGGGAAGCCAGCTCTAACATTCGGCCCTACTCCATTCGAGAGAGAATCTTGAATTAGTAGGAATGAAGGAAGGTATGTACTCAAGAGTGCATTCAACAAAACTGGTTGACTCGGAAGGTATTTAATGGATGTGCTATTGATACAGAGTTGTCATGCACCCTGCGACTGACAAGACTGTTCCTGTCTAGGAACTAGTATAGTGGTATTGCAGTGGTACTGCAGTGATATTGCAAGATTGTTTGGGGATACAACCAATACTTGGTTCGTCTCTAGTGCTCTCGAAGGGCTCAAGTTGACAAGAAAAGAGTGGGTCAGTCTGCTTCTTCAAGTTCCAGCCTTCCAGGTACAACTTGGAAGCGAGTCTTATCTTTTTGTCACTTGTCGCCTTCTCCTTCTCCTTCTCCTTCTCCTTCTCCTTCTCCAGACGAACCCGGTTCAAAATATCAAAATGGTAGACTAGTAGCTCACAATGAACAAACTGCCTACAACGACACTGCAGTATTGTCGAGCGCTGACGATGATGACATTACTACAAGTTGTAGCAAGCTGATCACACGTTGCCGACTTCAACTTGCCTCTCGACTAAATCTAAACTAGAGCAAGTCCTTTCGGGGCCATCTACATTGCCTTGGGAGACAAGGTCTCAACATGGCTTATGCTGTTGTGACGAAACATCACATACTGGCTCAAGACCGATTGGTCAAGTCTAGTGACGCGGATGTGCAGTCTATCAGAGATGACGACGCTATCAACACACTCCGTGCGGGATCGGAGGTGGCCGCTGAGTCAAATCGTAAGTTGGACTTGATGAATTTGGCATGACTGCGTGGCAGTGACTAAAGTCCAATCAAGAGAAAGGGAGAACGCGGTTTGCTCCATCAACCGCGCGAGTCTTGAAGCAATGGCTCGCAGCTCACAGACATCACCCCTATCCTACAGTAGAAGACGTCGAGGTTTTTACACGGCAGACGGGCCTCAGCAAGCAACAAATTTTGAACTGGTTTGCCAACGCACGCCGCCGAGGAAAGGCTACATCGCCCTCGTCCACGACCGCCGCATCTTGTGACCCGAATGTGACCCCTAGTGCCAAGTCTGGGGGTCTGAGCATCCGTCGACCTTCGACCCCTTTCCCAGAACAGCAAGGTCCCCTCGAAAGGTGGAGGAACTCGCCGCCTGAGGATGAACCGGTTAGTGCCAGCGCGATCGCGTCCGCCTTGTACAATGCCTCGCATGTGAACATGTTGAGCGCGGATGCTCAGGGGGATGTATCAATATCAAGTTGCCTGGCGCCCTCGTTATATGGATCTTCTGCCAGTAGTGCCGACGCCTCCGATTCCAGCCAGGGCTCTCATGCGTCTTTCTACTCCTGTACATCGGATGTCTCCCATGGTTCATTCGAATTTCGCAGGAAAACGAGGAGAAGGAGAAGAAGGCGAGTCGTTCCACATAATACAGACAACAAACTCAACACACTATCTCGAATTTGCCATCGCTACCAGTGCACATTCTGCACGGAGACATTCCAAACCAAGCACTCTTGGCAGCGGCATGAGAAGACGATGCACCTGTCGCTCGAACGGTGGGAGTGTGCTCCAGACGGGCCCCTGGTTCTGAACGGCCTCTCGCAAACAGCATGTGTCTACTGCGGCCTTGTCCAGCCGGACGAAACGCACTTTGAGTCCCATAATCATGATTCGTGCCACGATCGAGACCTGGTCGAGCGAACATTTTACCGCAAAGACCATTTGCTACAGCATCTCAGGCTCGTACATCAGGTTCAGAACGTGCAGATGCCAATCGAGACTTGGAGAACGCAAAGTGGCAAGTTGCAGTCTCGTTGTGGGTTCTGCGACACTAGATTTATCACATGGAAAGACCGTGTTGATCACTTGGCCGAACATTTCAAGGAGGGAAAGACAATGGGCGATTGGAGGGGGACCTGGGGCTTCGATGCGCCCACTCTGGAGATGGTTGAAAATTCCATGCCTCCCTGTGAGTAGTACCTCTCCTCTGAAGAGCTCTGCTCTTCTGGCCCCCAGGATGAAAGACTCATTTGAAGTTGTAGACCTCATTGACTACGAGCGGAATTCGCCATTGCCTTTTACAACCTGTCAGGGGGCACCGACTGGACCAGCCAACGCCTTTGAACTGCTCCAATTTGAACTGGAATACTTTCTCGCCATTTATGTCGAGTCCAATCAACGTACGCCTCCCAACCGGCTTCTGCACGTTGAGGCTTGCTGCATCGTATTCGGCGCTGAAATGACGTCCCAACAACACCCTGAGCCGCCCCCTGCCGCATCGTGGCTCCGTGACCTCCTGATGTCAGTGGACCAAGTCGCAAAGGAGGCTCGGACCAGGCCGATGAAAACCGCCGCGAGATCCCGCTTCACGCAGCTGAAGATCCACGGCAAGCACAACATCTTCGAGTGGTGTCCGCTGGAAGCTTCGTTGCACAGCTACATTGACACTTACCGAGCGGCCGACCTGAAAATCGACAACTACGACCTTCAGAGGGAAGCGTGTGCCATTATCCAACAGATGCCAGGCCTGTCAGCCATGTTCAGCACTTTGCTGACCGACTTGGTGTGGAGTTCAAGCCATTGGCTAGATCCCTTTCGTGCTCGCAGGGGATTGGTGACTACTCGATTCCAGAGTTCATCTCTTTCCTCCGGCACAGAGCAGTATGCCAACGAAATAGGTTGTTCTCTGTCCCATTCCGAAGTGCAGGACCCAGGCGTGGAAGACCAGCATACAGTGGCGAGAACATACAGGCCGGACTTTGTACCAGATCCTTCTGCACACCTGAAGCATGCTGTCAAGGTCGACTTGCGCAGCCCAATACAACGCATAGTCTCGTCAAACGACAGCAACATGTATAGGGGTCTCGCCAGGGACCTCTCGCGCTTTGTCGCAAGCGCCACCTCTCCCCTGAACCCAAACAGCCGTATACCGACAGACGAGGAACTGCAGTACCAAGCACGCTGGATCTTGTATGACGAGTAAGTAAACCAGATTCCATCAGTTGGCACAAATGTAAGTCAACGCGCGTGGAAAAGATTTGCCTAATTTATTCATTTTGTGAAAATACAGCGACGATCCTTGGAACCAAACACCGGCTGACAATCCAAACTGGCTTTGCGAGTTTAAGCGTGAGTGCGGTCTCCTTGGTAGTGAGGATTATCTTGACTTTCTACTTTCATAGACATGGAATAGAAACATAACTAGCTTTCTTTCCCTTCTTTTCTTTCTCTTGTATTGTTGTATTTTTGTCTTCGAAGGTTCCCTTACTTGAACATTACTTGGCCTGGGGACGGGGTAATTGAGTCCATTACAACTATCATGATGATAATACTACTACTAGGTAGTAGTAAACATCGTAGCTGTGGGGCAGGGGAACTGGTAGTGGTAGCAGCACAGTTACGGGTGCGCTAGCAACCTGAAGCCATTCACTGAAGCACTATAATCATGCCGTTGTATCGCGACCGTTTGAACCACTACGTAGAATCAATAACACCTGCCAACTTAATAGAATTGACTTTGACGCAGTATTGTGGTGCCAACACCATTAAGACTTATGAGCACTACTAATAGTAATTGTAGTAGGCAGATACTGATTTACTAATAGTAGATGATACTGCCAGTGGTTTGGGTGTTGACTCCACAAACGGTCATGTCATGCGCATCTTCTTGTCCTCCTGCTCGAGCACGTCATTCATAGCACCATGTCGCCATGTTCCCGCATGACACGAGTAGTCGCAATTGTCAAAGATATCCATCTAAATCCCGGACCCTTTTCTCAGCGTCTCCATCGCTGGGTAAGCACAATATTACGTGTAATTATTATGAGTACCTGGCACGTACCAACTTCTGGGAGAAATGTTGGATTTCCCTCCTTTGCAAACATCCACTATTCCACTTCCCGGTCCGTTCAAGTTCTTGCTGACTTGTCCATGACTTGAAGAGGGTCATGATCAGCAAGTGGCCTGCGAACCCTAGCTTGATCTGCAGCCATCACTCGCCTCCTCCTCATTACGGTCGGGGTGTTTCTGGTGTTTCTGGTGTTTCTGGGGGTTGCAAAGGTCACATGGATCCAATCACTTGGGAGAAGCTGGAAACTTGGGACTCGGGGTATTAATTTCCTGCGTTGTCACCCTGGGGCTAAAAAAGGTCGGCTTGGCGCTCTCTGCTCTGCATGTACAGCGGTTCAATCTCTGCCGATCTCCCATCACTTATACGTTATATTGACGTTTCTTTGGTTGTTTGTTGGTGAATATTTCCCATCCCTGCAGGCCCGGCCGCTCGGCTGCCGACGACCCGAACAAGTTAACTGAGTATGAGTAGGACAACCCTTCCCAACATTACACGAGGAATTGGTACTCGTATGTAATTGATTGTTAGGTGCCGCCGAGTACGACAATCCTCTTCTTGCCCGTGTCGGCGTATTCAGATAAAGGACAGCAGCCCCTGGCGCTCGCTGTCCTGTGGTGTTATAAACATGGACATGAACAATGCTGCGAGCAAAGTCGGCCATGGTCTGGCTGCGGTGCTGGGCATCAAGCTGGACGACGCAGGCGGCAATAATGGTATTGTCGAGGACGGTTTGCGTGAAGAAGAGACGCTGCTGGCTCCCACCATTACGAGCGGCAGCGGTGCCTTCATCGAGGGGCAGCCGACATCACGAGAATGGATCCAGGAGCAGCTCCCATCGCGCGACGAGATTTCCAACTACGCCAGGTCGTTGCTTCCGTGTCTATCCTGGGTCGGTCACTACAATCTTCAGTGGTTAGCCTCTGACATGGTTGCCGGCATCACCATCGGCGCCGTCGTTGTCCCTCAGGGTATGGCCTATGCCATGCTCGCCAAGCTGGATCCCCAGTACGGACTCTACTCCTCTTTCATGGGCGTCATGCTGTATTGGCTCCTGGGGACATCTAAAGACATCTCCATCGGTCCAGTGGCGGTCTTGTCCACCCTAGTGGGCAATGTCGTCAATGCTGTCAACGAAACAGAAACAGAGCTGTCGTCCCATGCCATCGCTTCTGCCCTGTCCATCGTCTCCGGGGCTATTGTCCTGCTGATAGGTCTCCTCCGATGGGGTTGGATAGTTGACCTTATCTCGATCACCTGTCTGTCTGCCTTTATGACCGGGTCTGCTATTGCTATTGCTGCCAGCCAGCTGCCCGCCCTCCTTGGCGTTACGGGGTTTTCCAACCGAGAAGCGCCGTACAAGGTTATTATCAATGTCGTGAAGCACCTTCCAGAGGCTACTCAAGATGCTGTTCTGGGGTTGTCGGCCCTATTCATCCTCTACTTCATCCGCAACACTCTGACCAAGGCGGCGGTGCAGTTTCCTAAGAGGAGGCGAATCTTCTTCTTCATCAACACCATGCGGACCGTGGCTGTCATTTTGTTCTACACCATCTTGAGCTTCTTTATCAATCGAAATAGGAGGGATGACCCTGCGTTTGATGTCTTGGGTCATGTTCCAAAAGGTGTGTTTCTGTACCGAAAGCTACGCATCTAATTAAACCTACATGGGTGTAATGGAATCTAACCAAGGAAAAAACAGGATTTCGTCATATTGGTGTTCCCAAGTTTGAAGTCGACCTGGTCCAAAGCTTCTTGCCTTATCTTCCAGCAACTGTCATTGTCATGCTCGTTGAGCACATTGCTATCGCCAAGTCTTTCGGCAGAGTGAACAAATACACCATCGACCCGTCCCAAGAAATGGTCGCCATCGGGGTGACCAACATCTTGGGCCCATTCCTCGGCGGATATCCTTCTACTGGATCTTTCAGCCGCACAGCCATCAAGTCCAAAGCTGGAGTGCGAACCCCGGCGGCGGGCATCTTCACCGGGCTGATTGTGCTACTTGCGACATACTTCCTGACGGGGGTTTTCTTCTTCATTCCCAGTGCGTGCCTGGCTGCTGTCATAATCCACGCTGTCGGGGATCTCGTTACACCACCGAACACGGCATACCAATTCTGGACAGTGTCTCCCATCGAGTTCTTCGTCTTCATTGTCGGGGTGGTTGTCAGTGTCTTTTCGCACATAGAAAACGGCCTTTACGCTACGGTTGGCTTGTCTGCCGCTATTCTTCTCTACCGCATTTTGAAGGCTAGAGGGCAGTTTTTAGGCAAGGTCAAGGTGCACTCGGTTCTTGGTGATCGGGTCATCAGAGACAGTCACAGAGAGGTTGTCGGTCAGTACGGCACCTTCCAAGACGCTTCATCGAGCGCCTCTCGCAACGTCTTCTTGCCTCTCGATCACGGCGACGGCTCAAACCCAACCATCGCCGTCGACAACCCTTACCCGGGCATTTTCATCTATCGCTTCTCCGAAGGATTCAACTATCCCAACGCAAACTCGTCGCTGGACTATCTGGTCGACTTTATCTGTGCCCGCACGCGGCGCACAAGTCCCGAGTTTTTCGAGAAGAAGGGCGATCGGCCATGGAACAATCCCGGCCCCCGAAAATCCGCCAAAGCAAGGCGAGAAGAAGCTCACGAAGATGAGCTCCCGACGCTGAAGGCTATCATCCTCGACTTTAGCTCCGTGAATCACATTGACATCACATCCGTTCAGCGGCTCATCGACGTGAGGAACCAGCTCGACATGTACGCGGCGCCCGACGTGGTGGACTGGCACATTGCCTGCATCAGCAACCGATGGACGAAGCGTGGCTTGGTAGCAGGCGGCTTCGGTGTGCCAACCAGGCCCAGCGACGGGTTGCACCACCGATGGAAGTCAATATTCAGCGTGGCGGAGATTGGGGGTAGAAGCTCCGCTGCCGCTGCCGCCGAGGATGAGGCCAACGAGCGGGAAATCCGACTGAACCCTTCTCTGTCCCAGGAGGGAGACTCTGGGAACATGTTTGACGAAGAGGAGCAGCGTGGGGGCTCGAGCAGTGACTCCAGCTCCGGCATGGAAGAGTCTACTGGAGATCCAGGTGCAGAGAAGAATAGAGTGGGAAACTCGAAGGGGAGGCGCAAGGGAGCTGTAGTCAACAGCCTTAACAGGCCATTATTCCATGTTGATCTTACGAGCGCCGTGCAAGGAGCTATTGCCAACGCGGAGGCAAGGCAGGAAATGAGGGCATCCTTGCAAGCATCATAGTCATAGAGAAAGCATTGAGTATTTCGGAGAGTACCATACATGCAGCATAGCGTGAATTATAGACAAAGAAATATTGGCTATTTTGAACCAGGTCATCTTTTAGGTTGATCCGCCTGCTTGCATGGACCGTCACGCGTGTGGCGAGGTGGTAGTTCACTTGACCAAACTCGCCGAGAGCCAAATTGTAAGAAATCAAAAGTCGAGAAATTCCCAGGGTGAACTCTACCTGCAATACAATTTAATCCTTGTCAGGGTGCCGATAACTCAGGTGTGGAGTTGCATTCATCCCGTCGTCTGTTAGTATAAGGAACATGGCTTGGATACCAGGAGGTTAATGGAAGTCATGACGCGTTAAATATTAGACACTACTCCGTTAGTACCGTGACTGTACAAATATTAGGGGTCCACCCCGCGAAACTTGTCACAAAGCGGAACATTGTCCCCGTCACCATCGCCATTGCCTGCCGTGAATTTCTCAATCCACTGATTCGGCCAAGTTTCGACCTTCTTTTCATTTTCTTTTTTAACCCTTGATGACTTGTTGTCATGAAGCCTCTTGACGCGCTTATTCCTTGAGACTGCCCCTGTAAAGCGCTTGTGCGCGCTCCGACATCGCCCATCATCATCATCATTCATCATGCCGTGGGGCGTGCAAAGACTCAACGTCAAGAAGTCGCAGCCCAATGCCAACATCGTCTTCATCAAGCCCCTCAGCGGGCCAAACGAGAAGATTGCGCAAGACTTTCTCGAGCGCATAGCAGCGCAATGTCGTACGTCAACCCCCCCCCCTCGCTTACTCCCGAGAGAGAGCCGTGCTAACCTTTCGATTTTTGTCACGTTCACAGTTCCCGTCATGCGCGAACATCACCTCTACGTTATGTCTCTCGAAGAGTTCCCGCCGAATCGCGAATTCGTCGGCCGAAATTTCAATGCCGGCGAAGTCATACAGCTCGTTCTGCGGTCCCCGGGCTCGGGCCGCTGGCTGCCCTTTGAATACGTCCAGATGGTCATGATGCACGAGCTCGCGCACTGCAAGCAGATGAACCACTCCCGGGCCTTCTGGGCCGTGCGGAACAACTACGCTACGCAGATGCGAGGCCTCTGGGGTAAAGGTTACACCGGGGAAGGCATCTGGGGCCGGGGAGCAACCCTCAGTACCGGCAGGTGGGAGAAGGACACGGTGAGGGATGGAGAGCTTCTCCCGGAGCACCTATGCGGAGGCACGTTCCGTTCAAGACGAAGAGGCAAGAGGGGGCGGAAGCAGCAGCCCACACTGAGCTATCAGGAGAGGAAGCAAAGGCGCATAGAGAAGAAGTTTGGGAAGCACGGCGTTGCCCTCGGTGCTGACGACGAGGCCAAGGTGAAGCTTGAAAAGGGCAAAAAGGTCCAGGCCAAACCGCGAGTAGCTGGCAGCGCCCGAGGGCGAGAGCTGCGGGCGGCGGCCGCGTTGGCACGATTCGATGAGAAGAAAGAAGAGGTGAAGCAGGAGACGAAGCAGGAGGTGAAAGACGAAGACGAGACCGCTTCGGGCAGCGACAGCGATTATGACGATGTCGCAGACTGGCCAGATCTCGATACCAAGGACGCGGTCGATGTCGATGGCACCCGACTCGTAGATGAGAAGGGCAGAGGCATGGTCAAGGTATGCGAGGACGAGGCACAAGACGATCCCGGGGCACAGAATGAGATGCAAGAACTACAGAATGTGTTCCGGCGCGTCAAAGAAGAGTCGCCTGGTGCGTCAGCCGCTGATATTTCCGTCATTCCACAAACATCGGTCAAAGAGGAATTTGACCCTGGCTCTCCAACGCTAGAAGCGGTTCCGGCTGCCACATCTACAACGAGCAAGAAACCTTCTATCAAAGAAGACTTAGCACGTTCTACGGACCTAAGTTCTATCCCTGTAGCTCCAGGGTCAGACTCAGAAGGGCGTAATGAGAAAGTAAGTTCGACTCGGTCTGACTCAGCGGTGGCCGGCGCGCACAAAGAGGCATCATTCTCATGTTCAATGTGCTCCTTTGTAAATCCTTCCTCGACAGTCACTTGTGGCGTATGCGCGAATGTCCTGGATCCAGTCGCGAGTCCAGACTGCTGGCGCTGTGTGAACGAAACGTGCAAGGACACCCTCTACAGGAACTCGGGGGATTGTGGCGTCTGCGGACTCTGTGGAGTCCAGAGGTCCGCGAAATCGTGAAGAATGTTGCAATTGCTTATCTAGGGCTACTCATTCTTCAGCTCGATCGCCCTACTATGCACTATGCAGTAGCGGCTGGGTCGGCTCAACGCGATTCAGGTATGGCTAACATGAGGGAGAGTTTATCATCGACAAATTGTCTCCTAGCTGCCGGATAAAAAGTCCCACCTGCTTGGAGGTCGTGTGACGGGGGCGCGGAAGCTTGTCGAGGTCCAGGCCTTGATAGGCTCCGAGCAGATGGGAGACGGCAAGACGCCAAGCAGTTACCGAGGGCGCCAGATGCGCGAACCCGCGTTACAACCTGCCAGGCGGGTTTGCGCCCTGAGCGAAGATGAAGGGTTGTGTGGTCCTTTAGAAGACGATGGATGGGATGAAGCCTATTGGATGGAGCTCCCCCGTCAAGGTTCAACCCATCATGCCAAGGCCTGACGGCGAGGATGCGGGGCATTCGTTCCATTTTCAACTTGAAGTTTCCACACCATCACCCATCACAGATGAAATGTCGTATTTTGTTGACATGGCAATGGAAAAATATGCCGTGCGAGATGGCGCGGCGGCAAGATGGTGGAAGACGACGCGAAGCAGGGAGCAAGCTCCTGCGTTCCTCTGCCGCTCCTCGGCCAATCCCTCGTGGCTGGGATAGATCCTGTTTCCTTATCTTACACGTGCATGACGAATTGGTCTAGATCGAAGCAGACGGTCTGTGTGGGGGGAAACGAGAAGACTAGCAGCTGTTCCGGGGATTGGTGTTTTGATTGTATAAAACATTAGTCGTAGGTCTTGTAAATCTTGGCCTGAGACATGAGAGACGGAGCAGGACCACAGCGCAGTCACCACTAGGTGCAGATAGATCGACGTGGGGACGGAGATACGGGTCGACATGCAAAGGAGGAGGGCAATGGGGTTGCAGGGTGAGCTGACCGAGAGGAACGCACGAACGCACGCACGCACGAACGACGAACGGACAGAAAGCATGTGCTGCTGAATGCATGAATCGTTATGGAGCCATAAGCGCGGGCACGCCATCATAATGCTGACCCATAGCTGGCTCGTCGGGGATTTGCTTGGTCCGTTCCTCTAGTCCTAGTCATACTACTGTCTACGTATGTCATTGCCTCACGATGATCGGCGAGGAATATACTTTTGATGGGGCAGAATGAGAAAGAAAGGAAAGGGGAGACAGAAACTCCGAAGCCATACAGAACGTGGATGGATAAGTTGCCAGTGATACTACCACGTAGGGGCCAAGATGGAAAGATTTACCCCGCAAAGACACCCGTAGTAGCGCCAGTGCCTGTTTCTAGTGCTGTGGGGACCCCCGGATTGCAGCAGTCTGCACAACAGGGTGTCAGCGCAGCGCAGCGCAGTGCATTGCTGCGCTGTGCTGTGCAACTTGAACGCAGCGAAGTGGGCTTGAGGGGGTAAAAATACACCACTGCAGTCTTGCCTCTAGGCACTAGGGTTAGAAGCGACAGATACCGTGGCTTACCGCTGGTCGCGGTGATGGAAGTGATTGTCTGGCAGATCGTGGCTGCCTTCGAATGGGCGAGAGTAAGTATCCAAGCTAGGCAGGCACGGCAGAGTGAGGCAGGCACACACTGGTACAATAGAGAGGGAAGGGGCTATCAAGCATGATTGTTGTGGGATCGGGCGGGAGCAGGCCGATATCGCCTATTGCGAGAAATTTATTGCGCTAGCGAGTACTCTTTCTCACATCATGATCTTCCACCTACAGGTACTGCCAGTGCACACCTTACTCCGTAGGTAGTAGTGGATATGTGTGTGAGGTATACCAGTTATAGAAGCTGTAACATTAATCACCACCCATTCCTGGGGTGCTAGAGGATCGACAGCCGAGAAATGTGCACTCACCTTCTCACTTCAAGCTACTATGCTTAGGGAGTCCGTAGCGTGCGCCTCGAACTCGATGCACATACCTCGTGCCAGTGGGCAGTTCCAGGGCAACCCCCACTTGGGTCGCACTTCCCGACCCCGGCATCGGGCTCGACGTCACCATTATCCACAAGCTACCAAAAACCACCAAAGGTTTCGACCCCTTAACCCTTAGCCGTCAAACCGGGCTGGCGCTAGAGCACTATAGTGCCCACCGGCTCACTTCGCCCAGGCGGTAGCATTTTACATAGTGGCAGCAATGTTGATAGACAAATAACTGGGAAGAAGCGGGCTTGGATCGACACACGCGTAGTATTCTCCCGATCTCGCCTTCTGGCCGCGTGCAACACCAACTCTCTGTTTTTGCCGCTTCACGCCAGCCTGAGCACGGTTAATCTGTCTTGTACGCAAGCAACGAAACAAATGCTGATCATTTCGTCACACTCAAACACGGGCCCTCTCTTACCGTATAGCCCAACAAAAAGGGGACGAAAGGAGAATTGCGTGATCATCAGACAGGAACGCGATCATTAGAAAGTTCAAAACGCCACCATACTTTGGGCAGTAAAAGAACGACCAGTGGGACGGGTTGATACAGTAGAGAAACGTGTTACCACACCCCATCCCAACACACATCCAGCGCTGCGACGGTGTACCGCCTTCACCACAATTCCGAGAGCCCTTCGAAAACAGTGGGGGAGTGGCACTGCCCTTTGAGTTCAGGGTCCATTTGCGTCCTTCACCCCGCCTTTGACAGTATCTGGGGCCAACAGTGCCTTGCGGTTGCTGGTCGCCGCCGACGTCGAAGGCGGTGCAAATCACCGTTTCGTGGCACTATCCCTTCTTCCTCGTCCCCCGTCCCCAGGACCTGGCCGGCGGGTTGCACAAAAGCCAAAAGCAAACTATTTTCCGTGGGAAGTCGTTGCTGCAGAAGGCCCTGCTAGTGGCATCCTTGTCTTTGTTCCTGGCGCGCTACGACCCCCGTCCGAGACTCCAAGGGCTGGCTGAACCGACTCACACGCCGTGCTCCGGCCTTCTCGACTGCGTTGGCATCAGAACGCTAATCAGAAAGTCCCGTTTTGTTTGTCCTTCTGCCACACTAAATCGACGGCCGACAACCAGACCCCCGGCGATCAAGGCCCCCCTCTGTGCCGGCGCTACAGCACGTACGTACATACCAAACGTACTGCTAGCTACAGCGTTCAGTCAACAAGTTGTGCGCCGTGAACTTGAACAGACCAAGATCGATCCACACACCCAACAACCGCCCCTGCACGCCGCGGACGCCGCCGCACGAGCAACACGCCCCAAGCAGGTTGCCTAATTGAGGCTCGTTCTGGGGTTCTGGGGACGTCTCCGCTCCGCTGCAGTGGACTGACTGCCATCCTTGTGTGTTGCGAACCCCGCGAAGTACAACTGTTACAGTACGTCTCAGCAAAAGCAGGCGGGGAGCCGGCGATAGCCTTGAAGTGCTGCGCTACTGCTGCTTCCAGTGCTACTGCTACGCACAACCACTACCTAGGTAAGGTATCTAACATTCGGTGCCAATTGCCAGTACTACTGCTACTTGGCCGTGTTGCGTGTTGCGTCGCGCTGCGTTGTGCTATGCTGTGCTTTTGCTAGCTGGGCCCATAGTACGTGTACTTTCAAGTCCCACATGCGGCAAACTCAGTACCGCCATTCTTAGTACCGAGTACCACATGTCACCGCTTATGACATCTGACTGAACCTAGTCTTAGGAAGCCTCCCCGTGCTGCTCGGCGCTGCGTCGTGTCTCTCGTTACTATTACCACCACCACACAAAGACACACACACACCATTACCTCTCTACCTACACCCTCACTGTCACTCCCACCACGACTCCTACTCCTCCTTTTATCTGCCCGTACCGACATCTCCTCCTCCTCTTCCTCCACCCCAGAAACTACCCTCCACCTTGATTGACACAACCCCTACCTACTACTGTGTGGGCTAGTTGTTCGTTCCTCTTAATAATACCTTAACCGTCTTTCCCGCATCCTCTAGACTTTTCTTTCCTCTTCTTCTTCATCTTCCACGCCCCCTCTTCCTCCCATCCTTACTTTCTCACTTCTTCCTACCTTTCGTGTCCGACTCAATTTCGACCATACACTTCTACTTCAGTACATTTGACTCTGCTTTTTCTTTCGTGCAGACCGCTGCAAACCGAACTCTTCCCGGCACTCCGCGCTAAGGTCACAGGTCCAGCTCCCGGTCTAGCGTTGTCCTTGTTACCTCGTAACCACCCACCTCAAGGGTCCTGCGAAACCGAGTTACAACTTGATGAATGCAACGCCTTGATCGCCGGGAGCACTAATCGACCGTTCATACGGCGATCAGCTCAGCCTTTACACTATCAACGCTTCGATTCTGGATTGACTCCTGTCTCTCTCTTGAGACGCCTCACCTAAGAACAAACGATCTGTACAAACAACCTGGGGAAGATGTCCACTGAAGGCCCTCAAAATAATGGCGGCGGCGCCGCCAACAACGGCGACGTCAATCCCCGCATCCGCCGCAGTTCCATCACCCAAGCTGCCCTGTCAAACCTCTTCCAACGGGGCCCGCCCTCCTCCAGCACCAGCGGGCCACCCTTCTCGGGCCAGAGTCCCACCATTCCGGACTCCCAGCGACGTCGCCTCTCAGTTACGACACTGGGTCTCTCCGGCACTTCTTCTAACGGAGCCCCTTCCCTCGGCATCCGCCGAGGAAGCATGTCTAACAACTCCAACAACTCCGACTCAATTGACGAGAGCGCGGTTGAGGATGACGACTTTGGTCCTCGAACCGCTCCTGTTACACCCTTCACTCGACGCATGAGCTTCGGTGGCTCCGCCATGAGAGGATACCGTCCTGGCGGCAGTCCTGGTAATGGTAATGATCCTTCATCCCCTCCCCCTCAACCAGCCCACAGACCCAGTCATCATCGAGGCTCCATTTCTCAGTCTCAGGGCGCCAGTGTCTCTGCCGCCCTGGCCGGTCGTCGAGCGAGCATTGCCATGCCCGCTTCCTATCTCTCGCAGGCAAGCACTACCAAGCAAGCAAAGCACCCTTCTGACAATACGTCTCGATCAGACCAGCAAGGTTTCAACTGGTCCGAGCAGCTTAGGTCCCGCGCCGAGAGCAACGTGACCGGAGGCCCCCGTACCTCCTTCTCCATGTCCAACTCGCCTCCTCGATCGGCAGCTCCGATCCACGACCGCGCCAAGTCGGTCTCCGACATGCCAGCGCCTCCCGCCCAGGCCGCCGCCGTCAAAGCTGCCCCGGCTAGACCGAAGCCGGACGCTTTCCAAGAGCGCATCCTCAAGGGTGATTTCTACATGGACTGAGCCGCCGGCGGCGTGGCGTCTCGCACTGCGTTTTTTTTTGTGGAAGGGTTTTCCAGATTTCTTTTGAATTTTGAAACAGATCCCTTGCTTTCTCTGGCGAAACAACAACTTCTTTGAGCAGGCCAAGATGTTGGCCGTTGAACTCGGGCGGATTATAAGTCTGGCGCATTTGATGGCTTTGCATGTATCAATTCACCGACCTCGCGCTGGCACCGGTTTTTTTCTTTTCGTTTTTTGGCGAAGGTCTTTCTTTTACTCTCAAGAAATTCGACTATTGGGAAACAAGCCAGGTATCTGGTTAGCTACCAGAATGGGGGATCCGGGGCCGGGATCGGGATGAGCTTAGCGAGCAAGCGGGCGTTTTGTGATTTTATTTAACGGAAGGTGACGACTGGCTGCAATTAGCAAGTTTGGTCAAGAGTGGGCGCATGTACGAGATTGAAGCGACGCAGGTGGACAATATATTGCTGGGGGGGACTACAGGGGCCATGAAAAGGCACGGGGGGGGTTTGCAAACTAGCCACAACCGGCGGTGGCTCTCTGGCGTTGGTACTCGAAGAACCTCTTGTTGAGATTACACGGAAGTAGCGGGCAAAGTATGGGATGGCCGGCCTTGGGGGCGTGCCCACCGGCTTATACGAAGAGAGACCATCCAAGAGCGTTTTTGATTTGCTGAAAGACAGATATGGTCTCGGTTATCTTGAGAAGAGTACACGCGAGCTTATCAGTTCGGTTCCTTCAATCTACAAACGCAGTTGGCAAATGTTCTTCAAGTCTGCGCAATGCGATCTACTCAATCTTTTCACGTGTGATCCATTAGTTTTCCAAACGCACTTTCAGACTTGACAGCACCAAAAATGTTAAGTAGTCCGGCAGATTGCCGCCATTTTATATTAAACATAGATGTTACAAACCACGTTCATCAACCGCTTGTACGCTTGTAAAGAAGCAATATAACTCCACACAAAATCAGCCCAGTTACTCCGTCATAGTTTTTGTACAGTTAGTCCATCGTTTCTCTCTGTCTCTCTCTCTCTCTCTCTCTCTCTCTCTTTCTCTTTGTTTTTCTCTCCCCCGGACCCCTCCTCACTTTCCCTGGGATTCCATCATGCTCAGAAGGGGAACATGATACCTGGATCCTGCATGCCTTGGAAGCTCTGGAACATCTCACTCAGCCAAGGCTCCGAGAATACCGGTCTGCCAAACTCATCCTGCGAGATCATGCCCGAGCCGAAGCTCATGAGATCAGCGTCTGCTGGCAACTGAGTGGAAAAGTTCATGTCCATGGGTGGGAAGGAGGTCGGGGGCTGCCAGGATCCGGGTTGGTTTGAGAAGGCGGGGAGCTGCTGCTGGTTGTGGGGATCGGATGAAGTGCTCGAGGGAGGCGTGTCGGCAAAGAAAGGCTGCTGTGGCTGTCGTAGGCCGGCGGATAGGCCAAACATGCTGTTGGATGCTGATCGGGGATCCGTGTCGGAGCCAGTTGCTACTTCGGAGAGGAGGTGTAGAGGTGTAGCGGCGGCGGCGGCATGCTGTTGTTGGTGGTGATATGGGGTAGACAACGATTCACGCTGTGGCTGCGAGTCGGCGGCAGCGTAGGGAGAAGATGTCGCATCCCGCTGTGGTTCGTTGTTGCTGCTTCCGGGGAATTGAGATGGCTTCCCAGCACCCCCTTTCTCTTTCGCTCCCTGCTTGATGAACCAGCTCTTCAGCATAGACAGCACAATGAGAAACTTGGCAGCTGGCCGACTCCGATTTCCCGCCGCAGCATATTGGAATTTCTCAATCAGTACATCAATGTAGCTGGCAACTTGCAGGTCGTCCTTGCTGATGACCTTGCCCAGCTCCGAATCGGGCGCCGACGCCGAAAAGTACATCTTGACAAGCGTAATCATGGCGTAGGAGACGCGGACAAAGTTGTAGACGGGCACGCCCCGCAGCTCGGCGACGTCGATGGACAGGAAGGTGTCAAAGATGCCCTTGATGGCGGCGATGCAGCTGGATATGGCGCTGATGTGGGCTGGCGAGAGCGGTTCAGCCCCGACGACGTTGTCTCGGAGCTCGTTGTGGTGGAAGGGCGGACGGAGCTGCTCGTGGCTGCTGCGGGTATGCAAGACAATCTCGTGCATGTACAGGCTGATCATGTCATATCCGATGGCTAGAGAGGCTGGAAAGAAGGAAAAGAAGAAAAAATCGTCTGAGCGTTAGCATATCTTCCCTTGAAGTGTGAATACTAGCTAGACTAGTTGTAGACTGGTCTTGAGAGGCTGAACCTACGCTTCATGGTATCGGCGGCGGAGGCGGCCCTCTTGTACTTCTCAAGCTCCCGCTCCAGCGCCTTCATGGCGTACTGCGTCCTGGAGTCATTGATATCCGCAGTATTGGCCGCGTCATCCAGGGAGAACTGCGCCCCAACCTCCTCGCCCAGGCGATGCTGCTGCACCAGATGGGTGAAGTACTCGTCGGTGGGTGCTGCAGAAGACGACGACTGGAGGACCTCGATGCACTCCGTCATGAACGGCGTCCAGCGTATCAAGTGCGGCCTGTGCAACGCAATGGCAGCGTTGCAGGTGAGAAAGTAGCATGCGAGCCACGTGCGGCGGGATTGGATATCCGTAGGGTCGGGGGGCACCTGGCGACGGGACGGATGGGAGGGCCACTGCCTGCCAATCGAGGCCGCCAATCCACGTCCAGGAGATGGCCCTTTCCCCAAGCCAATGTCGATGGCCATGACGGCGGCCGTGTGGACAATCTGGTAGAACTTGAGCTCCTCAAAGTGGTCGGGCGGGTAGTACCAGATGGCGGTGACGAGCATGGCTTGGATCATGTCCATGTTCTTGTCGCCTGTGAGGAAAACCTTCTCGGCAAAAGTTGTCATGACCTCCCTTTGAAGCTTAGCCTGCAGCGCATGCATCTCGGAGCTCGCGGTAGCCATGACGGCCAAGAACAGCACGGGTCTGGAACGCCGCAGCTCGGACGCAGTCATGCTGGGGGGAAACACGACGGCAGGCATATGAGGAGCCATGCGCTCCGTGTAGCGGGAGAAGAGTTCCACAGCCGTGTCCATGGTCAAGAAGCCGCGATCGATGATATCGCCCTGCTCTGGGCGCGCCCATGGCGACACCGTGCTCGAATACGGCGAGGCGGTTGATTCCGAGGTGCCGTGGTGATCGGGGGCGCTGCGCTTTCTGCCTGCCAAAGGCGATGGGGCTTGATACGCTGGCTGTTGGTCTCGCGGCGTAGAAGAAGTCCGCTCTGGTGGTCCCATTGGACTGACACGGTGCTGCGCATTCTCTATTGGTTCCTGGACACGATCCATGGACCGATGCCGCGGGGGGGACACGGAGCTCCCCGAGAAAGAATCCCCCGTCGTCCCTCTGTCTCTGTCCGCGGGACTCGACAGCCTTGCCGAAGGGATCCCCGCCGCCGCTCCTCTAGCTTGCAAGCTCGCCGTCAGAGCATCAATCTTCCTCTCCAGGTCGGACACCCGATTGTCCGTCTTCCTCTGCCTCTTCCGGCTCGGCACCGTCACGACGCATTGCCTCCCAGACTTACGGCACCTCTTACAAGGGGCCCCGTCCTCCCCGCTGCCCTCCGGATCTGTCTCACAGCGAACCTTCAGCCCGCGACAAGCCTCGCACGCACGAGCGCGCTTGTTGACATCCGCGCCATCAGCGCCGAGATCCTCGGGTCGCTGGGCGGCTTGGTCCTCCGACTCGCCCTGTTGCTGATCGTGGTGAGTGACATCCGCCGAAATAGTTGGCGACTGGGAACGGCCGGTGGTTCTCGCAGCAGCATGATCGGTGCCAAGCGACGCCGAGGCTCCGGTGGCGGCATTACCGGGACGCAGTCGACTGATGGCATCCATGCCCAGGATTGCGAGACGGAGAGGTAAAATGGAAAAAAAAAGAAAGGAAATCAAATGAACCACCCTTCCTTCCTCATCAGCGAAACCGGAGCCAGTCTTTTCTCTACTATAGATTCGCCCGGAGTTGCTAAAGGGTACGTCAAAATTGAATTCGAAACTCATTCCATTGAGTGTAAGCCATGGGGGAAAACCATAACGATCTAGGATCTTTGCTGAGCCGTGAGTGTGGTGGGGTGAGTACCAGTACCAATTAATGATGATGGCTGAGAGGAGACGGAGAGCGTAAGCGCCGAGGCCCGAGATACCCGCCAGCTTCACTTCGGATGACTCAGCGGTCTAATCTGACATCAATCCACGCCTTAATTACTGCCCTACTATCACAAGTTGTACTTGTACCACTAGTCTAGTAGGCGCTACTTCGTAATCTGGTACTTAGCAGCAGCAGTTGTACTCAGCACTAGCTTATTCCACGAAGAACAAAAGTAACATGGCTATTGGCACATGCTCAAACCACTATCAAATTGCTGGGTATTACTATCGTGAAATTACGTCTAGTGATAGCCTCGTCGCTGATAAATGAGAATCCAACCAACGCCTTGATTCTGGCACCCGATCTTCCCGGCCAAGATCGATCCCCAAATGCTCATAGACAGCCTCTCCAATTAGCCATTTTCATAGGCGTATAGTGTAGTACAGCCAGCCCAAGCATGGCAGCGGCAGAAAATTGTGTACTCGTTATAAAAGGGGCAGTAAGGTATTCGATGTAATGTAATAGTAGTGACAATAATGATAAGTGGGCTCCGTCAGGAAGCGTGAGAAGCTGTGACACAGCTGCCAATTGCTCCCTGACCCAACATTTCGCCTCCTTTTCTCAGCCGTGTTCAGGAGTCCCGTTCGTCAATCTTCATGGTGCGTCCCTTGAGGACAGGATATACAAATATAAAGAAACAAAAAAAGAAGAGCATGTGGTATCATAAAATGCCAACTTGGTAACAAGCGAAAGGGGAATTTGTGTGGTAAGAATAATCCAACCAAAGTAAGCATGCAAAATGGGTCATGTCGATTAGTAAATAGCGTCTTCTCCGACGGCACTGCGAGGGTTCTGGTGCTGCTGAAGGCTTCCCATGAACATGGCGCTTTCTCGGCGCCCTCTGTTTCCGGAGCCGTAAGAGTGGTCCTGTACAACCAACCCACCGCCGCCGTGCTCTCCTTGGTTGTTTGCGTATTGTTGCCTCTCGTAGCTGGGCACGCCGTGAGCTGGAGGGTGAGCATGTTGACCTCCGTGCTGAGCGCCGTGTGTGGACATTGGCATCGGCATCGGCGCGTACGCGTTCTCGTAGGGCGGTCTTTGACCAGGCGGGTGGGCAGGAGCCTGCTGGGGGAACTGCTCATAGCCTCGTCCCTGCATTGGCGGCGTGGGTGAGCCTCGCGCAGGATTCAGGTTAGATAGGGGTGGCGTAGGCGTGCTTCTCTGGTAATCTCTCATAGATTCCATCCGAGGTTGGCGATGGGGTGATTGCGTTCCTGATGAAGTCGACGGCCGCGCCGATGGCGACTCGAATCGAGGCGGCGCCTGGTCGTACTGCACTTGATTCCTGGGTTGAGCCTGAGCCTGGGCCTGGGCCTGGGCCTGAGCCTGAGCTTGTGCTTGTCGTTCGGCTTCAGTCGGAAGCATAGGCAATTTGTAATCCTCAGGGGCCACGTCGAAAATGCCCTCGTAGTTTTGGAGTAGCATGGCGAATACAGGGGCAGGAATGTTGAGCGTCGGTGAGAACACGATGCCGACATTTCGCACCGTCATCTTATTCATGTCCGAGTTGTTGATAATATTAATGAGGAACGCAATCAAATACTTTAGTAGAGTCGCGTTTGCGAGAGGGAGTCTCTGCGCCAGCTCGTTGAGGGTGGCGACCTTCTGAGCGCGGTCCATCTCAGTCGTAGCAAGGAACTCGTTGTGGAGATCCCTCGTCAGTATGGTAGTAGGCAGCTCTCGCAGGTAAAGCTTCAGTAGCGAGGCAACGGCGTGGATATCGTAGAATTGATCATCCCTGACCAGATTGACGTCTCCCTCGACATTGAATCGCTCACGCAGCTGCTTGATCACCACGTTGGAACCGCTAAGCCTGAAGATGCCCTCTTCCAAGACCGCATCCTTAGAGTCAAGATACTGGATGCACCGGTACACGACCGACGGTAGTGGCACAGGAACGTCAGCAGGCGGGTTGAACCTGGCGGCCTCGGCAAGCGGTGCGCCAAAGACCTGCTGCGAAGGCCCCCGCACTCCAGGTGGCTGCGCCGGTCCGGAGCCTCCTGTAGGACTTGAGTCGTTGGGGTCCGAGTTTGAGCGGGCCTTGGGGCCGAAACCAAAGAAGCTGCGCTTGCGTGCCTTTTTCTCCTCGTACGACGGAACGGCGAGCCCGGGCTTGTTTCCCCAAGCTGCTGAATCTGAGATCGGCTGAGGGTCCTTGGGCCCGGAGATCACCTTGGGCTGGTCTACGACCGGAACCGGCTGCTCACCATGCCCGCCTGTGTTCTTTGGTTTTGCAGGGTGGCTATGCGGTGCTTCCCCGGCCTGAATCGAGTCGTACCGGAGTCCGACAAGTGTGTCAGAGTCGTTGACTTGATGGCCAGACTTGGCCTGAGGGGCGCTCTTTTTGACTTTGCCACCATGCCGTCCCGAGCTACTCTTTGCTTGATTGCTGGACTTCTGACTTGGAGCCGGCTCGTCATCGTCGGGGTCGCGATAATCAATCCACTGTAGAAGGGCATCGACCCACAGGTCTCGCTCTTTGTCGCTCTCGGCGCACAGCACGTGCTTGACGTGGCTACTCGAATCCTTCTTCTTCGGCTCCAGGATGAGGAACGCATGGCGGTACTGACTATCCATATCGTCGGAGCCATTATTCCTACCCGGAGAGTTGTTGTCGTTGCTCTGAGATTGCTTTCCAATCTGCGCGTTTTGAAGCTTAATCGTCCCGAGATGAGCGCCGCCAGGGGTTTCGTAGTACTTGAGCAAAGGTCCATCAAGGAGGAAGAAGCGAGACTTCCATCCTCCAAAGTTCTTGCCCTTCTTTGTCAGATACCCGCTCCGGATGGGCCGCCCATCTGGTCCGATCATGTGAGAGCTCCCTTCACCGCTCGAGCCTGCTGAGCCACCCGTCTCATCCGCATTCGGCGGCAGTGTGTTGCTAGAAAGATACTTGCAGAGCTCAACAGCAGTGTGAATGTCGAGGGGTGTGTTCAGCACTTCTTCCATGTAGTGCTCCAGGGCGGCGCGGCGCGCGTCGACACGAGCGGGAGCATGTCCGGTGAAAAGGGATCGTTCCGGCGCCTGGCCGTTGAAGTTGCTGCATTGCTTCATCCTGGCATCCAACTTGCCGAGCGAGGCCAAGTCCTTCTCCACACGCCACAGCTCCCCATTGTCCGAGCGAGAGATTACTGCCAAGGTGAACACCGGGTCCTCTTCCAGTTGAGTCAGAGATACGAGACTAGCGCGTGAAGGTTTCATACGGGAAGAGGCTACCCGGATGGAGATTGATGGTAATGCGTTGGGTGGTAAGAGCAGATCCGGGAACTCGTCGGTGACCAGGCCCTTGTAGATCCTCGTCCGTTCTGTGGGGCTGTCGGGATCTCTTGATGATGCAGACGCGGGCGCTTGCTCTGTCAGAGCTTGATGAGTCGCCTGGTGCGCCTTGGCAGCAGACTCTCCTGACGGAGCGGCAGGGGTTGCCATAGGGGTGTTTGGAGCTTGAGGCACGGCCTGTCGAGGTGGCCGAGGCGAGAGGGCAGACTGACCAAACGAGGCCGCGTTTCGCGGGGAGATGGGAGGGGACTGGAGTGGTGGCCTGTTCATCGGTCTTGGGCTGGCTGGAAGTCCAGGGCTCATCATAGGAGCCGGTATGTGCACATCGTTCCTCGCCTCCCCGCCGTGAAGCACGGCATTGATGGAAGCTGTCCCAGGCTCCTGTGCAAGTGCGGCCATGGAGGGCGGTGGAATAGCCCGGGGACTGGGGGGCAGCGGCTCAGCTGAGGACTCAGGCCCAGTGCCAGTGACGCCTGCGCTGTTACTTTTCTTGGATGCACTACGTGCTTCAGCCTCCTTCCACGCGCGGACCTCGCGATCCCTATCGTCTTCGGCTCGAGTCCGACGCCTACCTCGCTTCTCGCCCAAACCAGCCGCATCCAAGATTTCGTCCAGGTCGGAGTCAGTGTCGTCGTCTATCGCATTCTCAGGGGCTTCCGAGCGCAGCTGCAGTGGCGCTGGGGGGGCCTTCCGTGGCGGAGGAGAAGGGAAGCTCGGCAGGTGCTCTCCTGGCCGAGGAGAAGCTTGGCTCACCGAGACGCTGGGAGCACTCTGGGCAGGAGGCTTCGGCGGAGGACCCTTGGGCGGGTCAGGAGGCAAGCCTTGAGATGGCGGTAGAGATGGCATGAGATCCCTAGGGCTTGTGCTGCCGGGCTCCTTGCGGTGAGACTGATCGGTCCTGATTGTCTGCTCAGCTACTATATCTGCCTCTTCGTGGTCGTATTTGTTGTGTGCATGTTCTTGGTGCTTCGGCATGGCCCTCGGTGACTCGACGATGGGCGCTACGTGGCCACTGCTAAATTGGTCCGAAGGAGGCGTGACGGGGTAAGGCGCTAGGACTGCGTCGATGGGGGACTGCCTTGGACTGTCCAGATCAGAAGTCGGAGAATCGGGGGCGCGCGACTCTGGTCTTTCGGCCGAGGGAGCTATGTCAAATGCCCGTAGGTGGGTTGGAGACAAGGTCTCCGAGTCTTTTCTCCCAGTCGTCAAGACGCCAGCTGCCCTGGACACGGCAGGATCGGCCATCATATCCTTTAGCTTCGTCCTGTATTTTTCCTTCTCTTTCAGAGCCCTTTCCAAATCCTTGTTAAGGCCCAGGATCATGGCTCTCTGTTTGTCGACAAGACGCCATAATTGGCTATTCTGTTGTGACTGGGAATTCTTGTCCTTGAGAAGACTGTGTATCAGTGCCTCCGGGGAGCCAGCTTTCCGAATCAGACTGGCAACGTCCGGTGACCCAGACGCGGCGGCAGGCGATACGTTTGGTGTGACTCCATTCTGAGGTCCAGCCTTCGTAGATATTGCCGATATAGCGGAGTCAGCCGAGGAGTTCCGAGGAAGCCCGGCTGACGGGTCCTGGGCCGCTTCTGTCGGGCCAGGCATGGCCGGCTTCGCAGCCTTTGGCAGGCTCTTCGAGGGCTTCGGGTTTAGAGTGTCTAGGGCGCTTCGAGTTTCATTGGGAACAGAGCGGGGAGCAAGACTGTGTCAGGCAACAAGAATTAGTATATTTCAGCACTCTCGTTCGCCGCGCATCATTGCAGACTTTTCAACGGACCTTGGGCTCGGCGGTTCTGGGCTCGGAGCGTTGGACGAATCGCTGTAAAACGTAGACTGGTCGACGCCAGCGGACAAATACGGATCACCTCTAGACGGGGGATCTGTAGCCCAAGTACGCGGCTGGCGCGGCGAGGAGCTATTTTGTCGAGCCGTTGAGCCTGCCAGGTCGGTCAGGCTTCCAGTGGCACCGAACCTGAGCGGGCTGGGTATTGGCGGATGGTCAAGTCTTTAACCCAAGGACAAAGCCATTAGCACGGGTCAACCAGCACAAATACGGGGAATGGTTCCACAAGAGAAGCGCCACCGTTCACAGCGGACGGATGATAGAGGTCAGAGCAGAGGGGCAGGGAAGATAGAACAGGGCGGGTCGGGAAGGTTATAGTGTGTAGTTGGGACAAGCCCTTGGCTCATTGCGACGGCTAGAAACTGAAGGAGAAAGAAGATGGAGATTCAGGTTCGGTGACGATGCCTACTGGCAAGCGCTAGAGCGAGGAAGAGCAGGCATAGAGGGACAAGGGTCGTAGGGGGGTGGAAGTGATTGGGACGGTTGTGAAACGCAGATTGGGGACAATGGCCAGGACGGTAGGCGGACGTACCTGTTACCGGGGGGGACGGGGTTCGTGAAGCCGACGTCGTTCACGGAGCGGCCCACGATCGGGCTCTCGTTGTCGTCGGAGAGGCCTTTCTTTGGAGTATAAGGGGAGGAGTCGGCCGGAGCTCTGCCATTGTGAGAGGCGTAGTGCGACATGATGGACGGACTACTACTAAGTAGTAGTCTTATTATTATCTATCCCACGCGACCTGGGACAGGCCTCGCCTGGGCTGCCTGAACCGCCAGGCACCTTCCTGGTCCGTGGCCAGGTCCGCTGTCTGCAACTGGGGTGAACTGGGGCTTGGGGCCAAGGGTTTCGTGAGGGTCTCCCTCCGTTCCGCGTGGCTTGGTTCGTGGCAGACTTATCTCATTAGCAGACGGGCTGATCGCGGTTGTGCTCGAGTGAAATTGCGAGCGGCTGCTGGTTCTTGTGCCCCGACTGGAGTCGGCAGGCATGTAAGGGGTTGAGCTCGAAAGCGTCAAGTGGTGGGGTTTGAGACGCCACTGCAGGCGACCTTTGGAGAGCGGCCGCAGGAGATGACGATTCGACAGAAATTTGGGTGTTCGACTTTGCGTGGTGGTATTACTTGGGTCTCGCACAGCACAGCACCGCACGGCGTTGTGCGCACCGATGTTTGAGACGGGCGCCAAACGCCTTGGGGTGAGTGGGTAGTGGGTTAGTGCCTACAGCATCTTAGTACTAGATAATTAATACTGGTACAAGTAGTATCCGTAAGTAGATGTGGCTTGCTGTTCCCCAGAGCTGGCGCCAGGGATGGGGATGCGGTCGCGGTTGCGGATGCAGGAGACGGGTAGGTAATATGATTCATATGGACAAGGTATCGTACGTACGGGTATCACAAATTATCTGGACAGAGTGTTGCGAAGAGCATGTCCACGTAGGCTTTTTTTTTCTCTGTCCTTTCAGCTTTGGAAGCAAGTCCACAAAGGACTACCAATTATTAATTACAACAGTATTACCCGACGGAGTACGCCCGCTCCCCATTAGATATGAATCGGCATTAGCGAACGCACGTTGACCCAAGCCAGAGCCAAGCCAAGCCCAAAGAGTACTTGCCCGTGCCCAAACCAGGAAATTTAGGTGTCTTGAGCGTACAGACCTACTGTATCCAAGTGGATAACAGTGGCCTATTCTGCCAGTAGACAGGCACCTTGCCCGTCAATTACTGATAGCAGAAGCACTAAAACATGACTACCTGCTACTATTAATTATTAGGTACATCCGACACTACTGGCTTTGGCCGCTAGAAAGGGTTTTTCCCTGGTTCCGGGCTCGAGGGTCGGAGACAGCAATGGCCCAGACCAGTACCAGTACGGACCACGAGTCAGGGGGGGGGCAACATCTCAATGGCACTTTGGCTTTTGGAGCGTTCGTCTCGGGCCTTACTGGGCATCCACTGTTATCGACTAGCATCATGAAACCAGGTTCTCTCCCCTGGAACGGGTATGATCACGTCCCAAAAAGGTCAAAGGCGGCTGCCGTATGCAGACCTGCAGACATGCCGTTATGCAGCTGGAGCAGCACCTACCATCATACAGCACGTTCGCTCTCTGCTGACCCAGCGCCGCCTCCTAAGCGCATGTATTGTCGCCTGTTCTTGCATGCAAGATTAAATCAGTGCCGTCGGCATTCAACTCGGAGCTTCGTGGCGCCTCCATCCTTCCGGCCGGGCCTGTGCGCCCGGGGTATAGTGATTCTTCTTCTTAGCAAGCTGCTGTCTTCTGCCGTCGTCCTTCGCCACCGCACCTCCAGGAGACGCGCGTCAATAGCTTCGTCTACTACAGATAGTAGCATCGTCAAGTTGGGGTAAGATGCCCATCACGAAATCAGTACGGAGTACGTACCTTAGACTCAGAGTACTATATTTACAGAGTACTACCTAGTAGTATCAGTCTAAATATGTACTGTTACACGGTACCACAATGTTACAGATATCACATCCATGTTCGGGGAAAACCCTGGTGGCACCCTACGTATACATATGTACGTACGGTTTACCCCATAAAGGCCCCTATGAGCGCCCCATGAGTTCCATTAGGGGATCGAAGGAACGCTGCAGCTGGCCTTGAACTTTTCTCCAATCAGCATTGCCGTACGCAGGTGGAATGTGGCACTGCCTTCAGTGCAGAACCCTAATCTTGGTTCGAGGAATGGCGGCAATTTTGTCTGCCTTGGCTTCCAGTCCTCCAATACATGTTGCATGTGAGTAGTAGGAGACTGAACGCCATAATCGATGCCTGCGATTTTGGCTTGGACTTAGCAGCATTGGTGGAAGATTTGCTGTCTCGGCTGTGCCCGCAAGCCTCAAGGTACGAGGGGCCGAGAACAGAGGAATAGCTTGCTAGATAGCAGGTACTGAGACACTAAGCTGGGAGAGGGTTGAGTTGAGACGAGATGCTGTCTGATCCGCGTCGCCCTGGCATGTCGCCTCGTTCCCTGGAATGCTGCAACCATAGCTCGCCTCAGGGGCAATCTGCAGTTCATGCAGGTCAGTGCTGCATATTACATCTAGTCCGGACTCTTTGGCTCGATTCTTAAATGACCGAGTCAGGTACCACTACTACCTGTATTAAAGTAGGTAGGTAGGACTTGCCCTACGGAGTACAGTATAATCAAACGGTAAGGTATGTAGGTTCTGGCCAGTTAGGAGCGCTGCGCTGCTAATCGTGTGGTCATTGAAGCGCCCCTGATGGCAGATGCTCCCCTTCTGTCTTGTGGTGGTTTGTGTATGGCCGGCCCTCCTGATATGGCGGTGTGATGAAATGGGGTCATCTGCCCAATTGCCGCGCAAGGCCAGCCAAGGGCCAGTGTGCCATCCAGGTGGTCCGGGAGCTTCAGGAACAGGAAGGAGAGCCACTGTACCTGCTAGCACAGGTAGCACTACTCAGAACCTACCTAGGTACCTTACCTTACCTACTAGATAGAGGTACATTAGTCTAGTCCTCGATGCAGAAAGACGCCAGAGATAAGTCGAGATACGAGCCAGAAACAGAAAACTACCAACTCTCATTGTTGACTCCATAGTCGTGGGCCAGTCTGGTTCAACTCAACTGTCAGCTACTTCCATGAATAGCAGCATCTCAAATGACTGAGCCTTGCGGGTGGCCGATCGGACAGCACAATATCCTGAGCATATTGGGACCTCAGCCGAGGGATGGGTTAAATTGGCAGAGTGCACGAGCCACCTGTCAACGAGATGTGCTCCAGGCCTCCGTACGTCAGTAGGTCGTTTTGTTGCGAGGAGTTCCAAGTTCCAATGGTTCTGCTCCAAACAGGACTTCGCCCCCAGCTGGCCCCCCGGTTTGAGCATGCAGTCGGCAAGTCCAGCGGCAGCACCGAAGCTGTATCACTGAGGTTTCAGGCCCGAGTCCGACCTCTGCGGCAGCAGGGCCTGTCCGCCTGGCAATTCAAGAAGAACAAAAAAAAATCAGCTGATTCTTATCAACAAATGGTTTCGTCAACGTGACATACATTGTACTCTCGAAACTGTGTCAGTCCTCCCTGAGGCGACGCCTCTCCAGAACCTCGGGCGGCCCCAGACTGGCCCCGCCGTGGTAACAGTCTGCAGGTTGCGCTCGCCGGTCTCTCTTCCAGGATGCCGGGGACACGGAAGTATGGTCCCACACATGATACGGAGAGACACGCTGTGAAGCCGCCGAGTTAGCCTACTCCGCTGTCCCGAGCCCGGGCGTCTCGACCTTTCTCAGAATCTCACCGCTTGGCGATGGAGGCATGCGCGTATGGTCGTTCTTCATGCCATCTTACTTGATTTCAATCTCCATAACATTGGATACTTCCAGTCATTAAATCCTGGTCATAGTTCTGAAGTTGTGCCCAACAGAGTTGGGGTGAGTAGGCGCCTGAAAAAGTGGCGATGCCACTATTGGTGGTCAGGTAATATAAGGCAGTAGTATTACCTAGGTAGGTAGTAGACAGATTATTTCGTACTTGGGCACGATGCCCAAGCCCCATGGATGCCCAGGGCATCAATGGACTCGCATGGTGGTTTCAGGCCGCAATACCAGTCAAAGAACCAACTTCTAGCCTAATCAAGTGTTAAGTTAAGAATTGTACGGTTATATCTTGTACTTTTCGGTGTTAGGTATAATAGGCACACATTATTGGCAGAACCCTCTCGGTCTGGTCCGGCGACGGAGCCAATAAGGCGATGCACTTTCTTATGCATGATGGCAGCCCGAAATCTTGATTCATGCACATGCTAACGTCATACCCAACCCCCACTTACATAGACGTGCATACACACATCGTCCACCTGACGAACCCTTTCGATTCATTCATTCGACTTTGTTCTTCAGGCGCACGTGGTGCTTACGATAGATACTATAATATTCCCCTTTGCTTTTTCATCTTCATCTTCACCAGCAAGGTTTCGTCTTTCGCTGTCAACACCAAAGCCTTTTCTCCTCCAGTTGACGCGCAAAGCTTGCCCTTTTTCATCATGGGTTAGTGGCCATGGACACCATCATCCTGACCAGTCATGACAAGTATACTAACCAGCATACGATTAGCTACGAGATATCACACAGGCTCAGGCAAGAAGAAGCGCCTCTACCTCTCCGAGCCTCATCCCGACGTCGCCACCGTTCGCAGAAGCATTACACGCGTCTACCCTGCCCCTCCTCCACCACCACCACCAGAGCCATGCCCTCTCCCAGCTCTGCCCGCGCCTGAGCCCGAACCACCCTGTGAGCCCGAGCCAGTACCTGAGCCTCCCTGCGAGCCAGAGCCGGAACCTGAGCCTATCGATGTCATCGCCGTAGATGTCGAGCCCGAGGACCCCAAGCCCAAGAAGAAGAAGTCCCGCCGTCCTCGCGATCACTACCACTACGTGGAACGCGAGCGCCTGGTCCCCGTCCCATACCCCGTACGCGAAGAGCCCCAGTACGAAACCTTCCGGTACGTGGATGCTCCCAAGCGCTGCAAGCCTGAGTCGCCCCCTCCCTGTCCGCCACCGAGGCGGCTCATGATCACCGACACGGAGAGGCAGCACATTCATATCCGGGATCGGGAGCGCCACAGGGACTACTGGGACTGCTGAACAGGCACTACTCTCACACGTTTTGCACACTTCTTGTATATTTTGTTTTGGAAAGAGGCAGGTTTTTATATTGATTATGACGCATTATGCCATTGTGATTGAAGATGTAAGTTGGGTGAAGGAGCAATAAGGAAAGGGCATCGGGAATTGGATTTGTAGTTGGATTGTATCATTCAGCAAGTCATTAAATTTAGCTAAACCCAAAGACTACAGTCGATCAACCGTGTCCTCTAGCCCGTTGCACCCTATCTGCCTGCGCCTTGCGCGACTAATTGAGAGTATCCGACCTTAAAACGCCTCCAAAGTAATGCCAATCACCTCGCACAAGTATTCCAACATCTATGTTCCAGCCTCGCAAGTAATCCCTTTTGAGCGTGCTGGTCATCTAGTAGACTGGCCCAGTAAGTCCGTGGGACATAGCCTCTCACATTACCCTTGAGAGTGTATCAGGACGTCCATATCATGGAACTACCTGACATTCACTAAACCGACAAACTGGTAAAAGATCGCAAATCATCATCCGCTAGCAACATGTCAATGGCAGCGTCTCCCGTCGCCTCCATCGCTATCCTTGACGCTCTGTCGTCTGACACGCGAAGATATTCGATCTGATCAGCCAGTATCCGGGGCAGCAGCCATTGCCAAGCGCCCTCATGAAGCTGTCGTCGCAGGTTCCTTCTGGGAAGCAACAGTATGAATACCAGATCAACCACAGCCGCCATGGCCATGCGCATGGGTCTCATCAGCTTCTGGTTTGCTTGGCTGTACACTAGGACCAGAGCGTCCCAAAGGTGGTCCTCAGTGTACGATGTCACCCAGCAACTTCGTCTGTGCTCCGCTCCAGGTTCGACAGCACTGATGATACCTTTCATATCGGCAACGGCGGCTTCCACAAGACGCAGTACGTGTGCCACCATGCCTTTGATTCTGAGATATACTGCCGCGCAATACAGAAGAACGCAACGAGGGAGAAATTCCTTGGTGTAGATTGGCCGGTCATCACAAATCTCGATCCCTGTTCCGAGTCAGTCACGCGTGGCTGCCCCCAAGACAAAGTCGCTCACTCACTTTGCGTGTACATGAACCGCAAGCAATACCCAAGAGCTTCAGGGGCGCATCTGATACCAACTTCGACAGGCGCACCATCCTGTCAACCGAGGTTAGTGCTTATCTTCTTCTCTCATGAATTTAGCCCTCTCCCATTCAAACTCACCTGGCGGACCTCTGGCAGGTTTTCTTTGAACCAGTCCGATTGGGCGATGACAATATCGCGATGGACCAGAAAGGAGCGAGCGCCAGCTGATACTCTCACATCAGCGCCAAAGGGATGTCTCCAAAGGCTATTGAGGTAGCTATCAGTAAACCGTGAAACTCGTAAGAAGGAGTTGATGTTTGCTTTTCTCACTTCTCTTCGGCGTGTAGAGCTGCCGCGAGTAGTGCCCTCCGCGAATCTCCAGACCCCGTAGACAACGATCGTAGGGTCCTATTGGTACAGATACTCGAGTCGTTTGGCACTGAGCTTGTTATAGACCTGGAACTGTCTCTCGAGAACGATCGCCGACGTGATTGTTTAACGTCGCTGTTGGAGCTGATCTCGGAGTCCGCAATGGCGGCTGGATTGTATGCTGATGACCGTGACGACCCTCTGCTACGACCATTGTCGTTATTGGTGGGAAGAGATGATGCGGATTCCGTTGGAGAATATTCCACCTTGGTCTTTCGCGGTTTGGCCATCCGAGTCCAGGGATTGGTCTTGGGAGGAGACGCTGGCCTGAGTCCTGCCTCTGGATCCGCTCTAGAGAGGTGAGGCATGGGCTCATAACGAGGGTGTCTTTTCGTAGATGCTGAGGAAGCGGATGTCGAGTTATTCGTTGAGGTCAAAGACTTCCTCGTCTTGCCATCAAGAGATGCGCTGGTCATGGTGACTGATGTCTCGCCTGTCTCGATGGACAATATCGCAGAGCCAGGCCGAGATCTCTGATTTGCTGGGCGAGGTACTTCGGGAAGCCTTTTAATTTGGACGCGAACCAGAAGCACGGGACGGCCTCGTTTGTAGAAGATGATCCATGGCTGTGCTTCATGGGCCAGGTGAGGCAATGAAGTGTCGGCAGCTTGCAGCTTCCGACTGGCGCTAGGGCCCAACAGCTCATCAGATGATCAGTAGGACTCGCGGTAAGCTGAAAGGAAAGTGAGGTGAGCGGCTTGTGAGTTTGTGCAACGTCACAGTAGGAGATCAACGATTCCCCGACGTATCGAGGTCCGGCTCGTATTGGCAGCTGTGCTGTGCCATACATCGGAGTGGATGTACAAAACACTAGGTACCTACTGAGATTATTTGACAGAGTGTTCACATTACGAGATGCTTCATTGCCATACTAAGGAACGGAATGGAATGTCGGGTGTCGTAAGCAAGGGAACCCTGATCTACATTTCGGGTCAGCTGCGAGAGAAGGCCGCCTATGCATAAAGTTATAGCTCCGTTCATTGCTTTGCCGGAGCAATATGTCAAATGAAGGATGGACAAAATCAATTTAATTTGTGTCAATTTATTTTTGAAGAACTTGCATAGTACACGTTTGCTGACAAGAGCAGTGAGTCGGTGCCAGAGACCGAGTTCAAATATTCCGATGCGACAATGGAGGGGGAATGGTAGGATGATGTCAGGTTGGCAGGTAGCACGTTATAAAGGGACCAGCGCCTCGTGTCTTAAGGTAATAAGGGTACTTCAGTGCTGCTGAATGCCAGTGCTTACAGCCAGCGCCCAACAATTAGCAACGCCAACCTCGATACAGCAATGCCCCTCATCTTTGTCGACCCTTGACTACCTATTGGTACCTACTACATTACCTCAATGACCACCTGCAGTCACCACCGAAACCAACCTGCATCTGTGCCTGGATCGATAAGCCAGTTCAAAAAAGTCAGCTCCCGCCACAACTTCATTCGCTGAGCTTATACACATCACATCTTTGTTGAAAGTAGCGAGCCTTGCACGAAGTCAGGTGCCACCATGTCGCAAGGTCCGGTATCCATCAGCTCCAAGCAGCAATTCGACGACCTGCTCAAGAGCTCCAAGATTGTCGTCGCCGACTGTAAGGCCCTTGACCAACTACCCCGCCACCAAGGCAAACACTCGCGCTCCAAGAAATATTTTCCGCCCGGATACTCAAGGAATCCGTCGAGATGGCCCCTAGAACATAGATGCTAACAGTTTCTTCCTCGCACAGTCTATGCCGACTGGTGCGGTCCTTGCAAGCAGATCGCACCCCTCTACGAGACACTGGCCAAGTCGCTGTCGAGACCTGGTGTGGTCACATTTGTCAAGATCAATAGCGACAACAACCAAGATATCGCCCAGCAATACAGCGTTTCGGCCCTCCCGACATTCCTCGTCTTCCGCGATGGGAAGGTAGGAGACAAGATCCAGGGCGCCAACCCCGCCGAGCTCAAGAAGGTGGTCGAGAAACTTGCGTCCGACATCGAGACATTAGGAGAGTCTTCATCGGGGGGTCAGTGGGCAGGCGCCGAACTGCCGCGGGGGTACGGCGACATCACAGATCAAGTCGAGCTGCGGGGATGCGAGCTCTTGAACGCGGACGAAGACACTGGGCCTGTCAAGGTTCTGTTTGATAGCTCAAAGCCCAAGGGCTTCGACAAAGACACGGCTTCCTCCAAGGACTTTGTTCAGAGTGGCGCTGATGATCAGCTCCTTCTCTTTATTCCGTTCCAAAGCAGTGTAAAACTTCACACTCTACAGGTTAGTCTACATGAGGCCTCGTCGCCGAGCGGATCAGAGCTGACGAATTTTTCCCATCAAGATTACTTCACTACCCCCTCAAGGCGAGGACGACGCCCCAGCCAGACCAGGCACCATACACTTATACCTCAACCGCACACATAACATGGATTTCAGCGAAGCCGACGATTCAGAACCTACCCAGGCTATCGAGATCAAGGAGAGCGATTGGAACTCGAACGGCACCGCCAGCATCCCCCTGCGCTTTGTCAAGTTCCAGAAAACGACAACTCTAATTGTCTACGTTCAACGGGGTGATGGCGAAGCGGAGACGGTGCGTGTGGACCGACTCAAGCTTATAGGAGAGGCAGGGGCCAAGCGAGAGATGGGCAACTTGCAAAAGGTAGGCGATGAAGAGTAAGATTGATGTTACAAACTCGTTAGAAGCAAGCTACGGTGGAGGAAAACGATGACCGTTTTGTCAAGCAAATGTCCAGCTGCTGGTAGTACTAGGACCGTGGCTACGTGGTGCGACATGTCAAAGGAAAAAATTTTGAGGTCATCCTCTTAGCATAGTATAGACCTTCCGCCTACCGAGGCGAGACGTTTCCCCCGAAGGAGCCAAGTCCGAAATATGAGCGCCGATATAGATTGATGAGAAGCGCCAACTCAAACATCCTTCATCACGTATCCGACTAAAATGTCCGATCCCTTCTCAAAGCTCAGGTGGACGATTGCACAAGAGCCTACACGAAAAAAAGACCGGCCTGCAATTATGATTGCTCTGGGGCACAACTGACGCTGCGATTTTGATCCATTGGTAAGGGACTCGAGCAACACGGAGAAAAAAATTTCAGGTCATGCCAGCCGCACGAGGAGGGAAAAGAGAAAAGAAAAGCGAAGCTTTCAGCACGCCCAATTCTTTTTTCTACTGCCCGCGCCTGTGGGCCAGGGTCGGCTTGCAGCTTAGTCACCAGCTCAGCCAATGGGCAGGGTCTAGGGGAGTTAGCCCCACAGGAGACACAGCATCATGATGGCGATGCCGGTCCGACAGCGCCCAGGTGTCTTAAGTAATCATGCCCAATTCCAAATACCACAATTCCAAATACGAGCGCAAACTTTGGTGGGATTTTTGCTAATTAGTACTGGCTGAAAGCCTGAGACTACGAGTCCTCAGCCAACTTACCGAGGATCCACTTGACGTCCGGCGAGTCCGACTCGAAAAGGCTTGGAAATTGTCCCACATCCCGTCGCATAACCTTTTAGCGTCTGGACTTGCGTGGCAGTGCTTCATGGTCGAATTGATGAGAATCCCATCATGAATGAACTAATTAGCCCCGACCATCTGTCACATGGCGTCAAGGTTATCCCATTTGGCCCATCTGCCGTTACACTAATTGCTTCTGCGCATGACGATGCTCATCAACTAGCAGCCGTCGGTGAGATCATCCGCTCGCGCGGGCCTCCGTCATCTTGGATTGTGCCGCATGATTGGCCGGGATAAAACGCGAGGAACTTAGCAGTCCAATGAACGACCCGCGGGTGAGATCTCCGGTGCCTACATCGACGGGGGAGGGCCAACTTGTTAGCTAAACCTTAAACCGAGGCCAAGCACTTCTTTTGAGGGTAGTAGTTTGCGATTTCCTAGCGGGATAGCGAGCTAATTGATACGACCAACCGGATTCCGCCGTCTTGAAAAGTAATTCAGGGTCCTACCTAGAATATCATGTCCCGGCCGCCAGTACGTCACCGCGCATCCGGAGATCGGTGCTCATGCTCTTAT
This sequence comes from Ramularia coccinea, assembly GCA_013461505.1. NCBI lineage: Eukaryota > Fungi > Ascomycota > Dothideomycetes > Mycosphaerellales > Mycosphaerellaceae > Ramularia > Ramularia coccinea. The sequence goes on along the minus strand of JABNMW010000001.1, from coordinate 1,826,837 downwards.
ACAATCTCCATGCTGCTACAATGCTCGCTTCAATGCTCGCTCCAAGCCAAAGAAGCAATACTCTAGGAAACGCGGCGCTGCTGCTCCGGTAGGGCAGGGCTGCATGGTGCCACGACAGGACGGCGGGGATACGTGATACGGCAGCTTTGACTTACACGGGGACTTGCGCCGAGCTCATCATGCCTCTACCGACATTGGCTCCCCGGCTTCCAGGGAACCCACAGCCTGTGACGGAGCGGCTGAGTACCAAGGAGCACACCGAGGCCGAATGGGAGGCGAAGCGACAGCTCATCAAGAAGCTCTACATCGGTGACAATCGCAAATTGAGCGAGATCATGGCCATCCTCGAGTCGAAACATGGCTTTGCAGCAACGTGGGTTTCTCCGATGTCTTGTTTGACCGGGGGGGCATCTGTTGACGTCGAGTTTGAACTCGCGGGCTAACGCATTGTCTTCTTCTTCTTTAGCGAACAGATGTACAAGAAACGCTTGAGGAAATGGAATATCCGCAAGCGCAATTATCGCAAGAACCAGACTCCGACCACGATTTCTACGCCATCGCCATCTGGTGTTCTTTCGGACCATGAATACGACGACGACGACGATGTCGAGGAGGAGATTCGAAGCCCAACTACCTCGGACAGCGCTCTTTCACTTGTCCAGCCCTCCTCTCTACAACAATATGCTGTGCTAGAAATGATCCTTGGCAACGTGTCGTCTTGGTCACAAGGCAAGCTCGAGACAGCCTTTGTCGTATCCGATCCGATGTCCAAATACCTTGCCAATCCGAATCATCCCCATATCCAGGATAGTCGCACCATGTATCGCACTTTCGAGCTCGTTTTCGATCTGTGGCGCAGAGGGAGAGGAAATTTGGCTGGCATGGCAGCTCGCAAAGGATTCTACGTGCTGGAGTCTGTGCTTACGGATGACCACCCAGATCTTATCTGGCATATGCTGGATACCATCTACGACATGGTCGAAACGGGTCATTTGCAGCTTCTCGGCATGTTTCTGAATCATGCTCTTGTGCTCGCTCATGCAAAGTTGCCGGCACAGCACCCTCTGCTGCGGATACTTCAGCAGCTGACGAGATGTGATTATCAGACCGATGAGGGCCGACAATATATTTGCCACCTTCTGAGGCAGGCGTGGCTGCGCAATGTGGACGTGCTCGGGGCGCAGATAGGTTCGATGGCGCCACAACATCTATGGCTATACGAGCAGCTGATATGGGACGGACGGAGCAAGCTGCGGAAGAACAGTAATCTGAAACGAAGAAGGGATGATATGAGTGCTGCTTTGACGGAGCTGGATGCGAAGCAGACACTAGATCTTACTCGTCCCACCCCAGACAAACTCAGGGTGGAGGCTCTCATGCTTGAGTTCACCCAGATGGACCTCGAAGACAAGGCAGAGGCTGAGAAAATGGCATTAGAGCTCCTTCAGCATACCGAGGACCCCGACAACACCGATCGCTCAAACGCGAGGTTCCAGGCATATGCATTGAAGATGCTGGCTAGAATACACGAGGGCCGGGGCGACCTGGACGGAGCAGAGCAAAGATTGAGGCAGGCCATCGACAAGCGCGAGGCCGCGCATGGCACTAATAGTAATCTTCGCGTAGTTCGCGATATGTGGGTTCTCTCCAAACACTACAAGCGGAAAGGGAGGCAAGAAGAGGCCGATCAGGTGGTGGCAGATGCCATTGACAGAGCAGCACTTTACTTGGAGGATCTCCCGGGATAGTTGAACTAGGTCCCTCCACACATATAGAGCGTGAGCATGTTCGAAAATTATGGGAGCTCATATAAAGTAATATAAATAATATGTATATCAATGATGTACGTTATTTTCGAACGGTTGAAATGTGTGGACAGAATGTAGACAAAGCCCACCCAACCTTGTTTTCCAGGTTCTCATCCGGAACTCAACTCGATGTTCGAGATTTTCCCTACGATCAATTTGCCGACAAGAAAGTGCGCTATCCTGGAGTGAATCTTTGGATAATCTGCATGAGTCACAATGACGATTGAAGCCATACTAATACTGCATGTGAGAATGATTGATGAGCTGTGTAGGTTATCGATTTGGAGGTTGTTTCTGCAGGGTAGGCTAGTACTAGGCTACTTGAAAGAAACGACTTGTAAGTTGCAGTACTCTGGTGAAGAGGACAAGTGGCGCATTACCTCAGCCACGCGGGGCAGCCACACATGACGTTGATCATCTAAATGTCAACGCCTTGTTTCTCACCTACGTTCAGATGAACCACGATGAAATCTGCTCTCTCACAACCAGATTCCTAATATCCTACGATTCTACAAATTACTATTCACACCATACCTTTATCGCAAAAACCAGAGGTTGTGTTTCATTATGGCTACAGGACCGCCACCTGACTATTGTATGGACGCCAAGTCCCCTTAACATGTGCTTGTAATAGAAACGTCAGACATAAAAGTACTAACGCATAGTTCGCACCTGAAGACGCCATCCTCGAGGTTTCGGAGAAGGCCAGCGACCAGCAGATCCGCGATGCCTACAAGAAGTGAGAACCCCATTTTCTTTACCTTTTTGAGGATTAAGCACCTCCATACCCCATTACTGGCACCTCGCCTGACAGGGCAGCGAGGAATAAACGCCATCCTTCCCCACACCAGCTAACGTTAAAATCTAGGGCTGCCTTGAAAACTCACCCAGACCGAGTTGCCAATGATTCTCCTGAGCGAGCCGAGCGCACGCGCAAGTTCCAGCTCGTCAACGATGCATACTACACCCTATCTGACCCCACGCGCCGCCGAGACTACGACGCTCAGCGTAGACTCTTCGGTCACAAGTCGTCATCATCTTCTGGCAACAACGCCAGTGCCGATCCGTTCGGAGACCCTGAGGAGGAGGAGATCCCCGGCGCCTTCCCTAGCGACGGCCAGAGCGCGTATTCATGGGCTTGGAACTTCTTCACCAGGGGCGGTGGCGCCCCGTCGCCAGAAGACAGGCAGCGCCAGGAAGACCAGCAATTCAGCGATGTATTCGAGGAGATGATGCGCGAGGAAGGCATGGCCGAAGACGGAACGGGCAGACCGACCGGTAAATTCTGGAGCATGATCGGCGGCGCCAGCGGTGCCGGGCTGGGCTTCATCGTCGCAAATGTTCCAGGGCTGGTGGCTGGCGCCGTGGCCGGAAACAGGCTTGGAGCGGTCCGCGACGCAAAGGGAAAGAGTGTCTTCTCGGTATTCCAGGTGAGTTTCCATTGTTCTATATCTTCAAATCATCGATGAAGACAGGGCTTTGGAATCAACCTGGCTAATAGTGGGCCAGGAACTGCCTCAGGGCGACCGAGCAAGACTGCTCAGCCAGTTGGCGGCAAGAGTATTTAGCCATGTTGTGAGCGGTTAGTCTTGAGGGAAAGGCGTTGTGCTCTGTAGTGCCATTTAGCATAATCAAAGAAACAGGTTTCAATTTTTTTTTATCTTTACAGCGTCAGGTCGTCCGACATCGTTAGCTGGTGGGGTCATGGAAACACGACACATTGTCACTTTAGTTGATGATAACGCCACCCGTAACTCATCATCACGATCTTGTGTGGACTTAGTTATTCTTTCATTGATTTGAACGCCGTAAATCTATATGGCGCAGCGACAAATTACTTCCGCGTGTTAACACAATGTTTGCATGAGCTTCATGAAGAAGAAAGCCACGTACATTTTATTCTGCTGATCCAACATGCAAACTTCCCTAGTGATCAGGCATCTTCCATATTCGTAAAAATCTCATTTATTGCGTGGAACGCAAAGTCCATGGCCCTTTCTAGATGTAAAGCAAACCCAGATACCTTGCGCCTTGAACCAATTACCTTCGTGGGGGAGGGTTGAAACCAGGAGGCGGAGGGCCGCCACCGAAACCAGGAGGAGGACCTCCAGGGAAGCCGCCAGCACCGCCTGGAGGAGGGAAGTTGCCGCCGGGGCCTCCAGGGAAGCCAGGGGGAGGGGCTCGAGAGATGTTAGAATGATGCCTATGAAATTTGAGATAACGGGACTTACCTCCTCGCCCGGCACCAGGGAAGCCGGGAGCACCGCCTGGGAAGCCAGGAAAGCCAGGAGGGGGTTGTCCTCCTACGCCAGCAGCGGGACCCTTTGAGTTGTCAGCAAACATTCAAAGAGACGCATCGCCATGTGAGATGGACTTACAGCTAGAGATGGAGGTGCTGCACCACGGCCGGCGGGCTTAGCCACGCCAGGCCCGGCAGTCAGAGTCGAGCTGATTCCTCCCTGAGCTGTCTTGTTGAGCCTAGCGCTGGGGTCGACAGGAGGAGGCGATTCCACAGAAAGAGAGACGATGTGTGCACCACGGACAATTGTCAGCCCCAACGTTCGCTTCTCCTCACTTTCCACAGTCTGGCCTGAGCCGCTTGCGCCGGGGGCTGAGGGCTTGTTCTGTCTGCGCTTGATGCGTCGAAACTCTTCGGTATCGGCAAGAACCAGGTTCATGTGCTAGAAAGGGCGTTAGCGGCGGCTTCTCGTCCATCATCTTTCGTACCGGTTCCGTACCTTGTCGAATGCCAACATCTGGCCGGTCATCGCCCTGCCGTCGTTGAGCGTGACCCGCATACGCCAGTTGATCTAGAATTCCCAAAGCATCAGTTGCCATTGCCCAAGGTGCGCCGTGACGCGTAGATATTGTCGGAGCGGTTGCATTTGAGGGTTCAAAACGTACGTAGCCGGCCTATATTTTGCAAAGATATATGTTAGCTATTTTCGCGACTTGGAAAGACAAGGCATGGGAATTGGGTCGCGTACCATCTTGCCTTGTTTGTTCGACATTTTGAAGTTTGGTGGAGCTTGCTTGCGCAGCTTCCTGTGATTCAAAAATTGGTATGTCCACGAAGCAGATGCGCGATCGCGGGAGGACCTCCAAGTAGTGCTTGGACGGTGAAGATGAGGTTCTCGTTTTTTGCGGAGCCTGATCCAGCAGGCTGAGAGGTACAACCGCACATGTACCGCAATTACACGCTAACCCCTTTCAGCACAACGACCCGCTCTTCTGAGCGCACACCACAGAGGGCAGAGAAACCCTCGATTTTTCAGGCCTCACAAAATCTCTCTGACCCTCCACACCTTGAACTTGCGATCAACCGACAACCATACTTCGCAACACCAACGTCGTCGACTAATACCGCAGCAATGGCGTCCGAGAAGGCCAACAACCCCATGAGGGAGCTCAAGATTCAGAAGCTTGTTCTGAACATCTCCGTTGGTGAGTCTGGTGACAGACTTACTCGTGCCGCCAAGGTGCTCGAGCAGCTGTCTGGTCAGACTCCTGTCTACAGTACGTTCATAGAAAATATTACTTCCCATCAGGAATTCTCTAACGCAACCCCTAGGCAAGGCCCGTTACACTGTCCGTACCTTCGGTATCCGCCGTAACGAGAAGATCTCTGTCCACGTTACCGTCCGTGGCCCCAAGGTACGTATTCAATCATTTGCGGGAGAGAATAATTCGAGAGTTGGACTAACATCATCCAGGCTGAGGAGATTCTCGAGCGTGGCCTCAAGGTCAAGGAGTACGAGCTTCGCAAGCGCAACTTCTCCGAGACCGGCAACTTCGGCTTCGGTATCAGCGAGCACATCGATCTTGGTATCAAGTACGACCCTTCCATCGGTATTTACGGTATGGACTTCTACTGCTGCATGACCCGCCCCGGTGAGCGCGTCACCCGCCGTCGTCACAAGAAGTCCACCATCGGCGCCAGCCACCGCATCAAGCGTGACGAGACCGTCAAGTGGTTCAAGCAGCGCTTCGATGGCATTGTCCGATAAATATTTGCAAAAAAGGGTTTCTTTGGTCTTCACGGGATGATTTACGGCGAATTACGAGGGAAAAGGACTACCTACTTCCGGTCATGTGTATTTTCTGTTGCATTTGCAATCAGCTCCGACCAGAATTGAGTCGAGCTACGGCCTCAGAGACCGACCGGCGCATATGCCGGCTTTCGTACTTTCAACTTGAATGTGATGACTGTCAAATCTCAATGTCTTTCCCTCCACCCGCGCAAATATGCTCATGCTATCGTCCAAGATTCGTAGTTGGGTACTCGTGTACGTGTGACTGGTTGCGAAAATCGTGGATTACTTCCTGGCCTACAGGTTTTCACGTCAAATCCCGGTAGCAACTTGCGGCGTATAGGTATGTAGAAGGATGCTCTTGAATCTGTAACCAGCACTCGGGAGTTATTTGAGACTGTCTCGAAGAGGATTACCTTTTTATGTTCCATTTCCTCTACCTTGGTCTACGAGTGGCCTGAGATGACCTGGCAGTCATGGTCTTTCACTGTTGACACTTACCAGAGCCGATATTCCAGTAGCTATAAAGATAACGAATTTACATTACGTTCTTGAGGTATTAGCATTTCGGCGTAGTCCGTTCTACGAGTTTTGGCATATGTACCCTGATGCCTGAGGTCTCATGAGGCGGGCCATGTCGGCAAGGATCGCTTGCCCCTAATTGGTCGAGGGTAAGCATCATCGCCTCGTAAACTCGGTCGGGCGGCTTTACGAGAGCGTCATCGAGGAATCCGATTTTACTGAATTGGCTTTTGACTGAGGGAGTTACGTAGGCTCTCAGCTACGGTAGGTATCTAATTCCAATTGACTGCTGGCTAGTCGCTGGGTTGTATGAGTATCAGCGCTCTGCCGTCGCTTATTTATGAAAATGCCTGACCAGCTCCTCTGAACCGTGTGATGCCTGAGGCCCCGTACTGCGTACTGCTCGAGGACGAAATTGGTCATGTGGAGGCGGCCACAGCGCAGGAAATTGTTAAGCCAGGCCTCTCGGGCTCGGGATTTCCAGGGCAAAACAGCCCATCTGCTCATGATTGGTCAAATTGAGCTCAGACCCACATGCTCTCCCTCAGACTCTGCTCTCCGTCCTGTCCAGTCTTCTTTTGCAAAATCTCCCCAAACTTGCCCTTTTGCAAAGGCAACACCACAAGCCTCAATCTCCCCTCCCCCCAATTGCACGTCGCTGCAATTGCTCTCCTTTCGTCCTTTATCCTCAGATACCTCCTCTAATATGTTCCGCAACGCCCTCCGCCAGTCGACCCGCGCCGTCGGCGCCGCCTCTGCTGCTGGCAGAGTCGCTGCGGTAAGTCTCCTCACTTGGCCAAGCTGTGGCCACGACGACGCATCCCAACCACCCATCGAATCACCCAACGCGAACATCCTGCATCCATCCGGAAACGATTCTGGGAGGTCAATTGGGCTTGAAGCAGCATTTTTCGAGCTTTTTCGAGCTTCTTTGGGCTCAGGATGCGGTGTCGCTCTGCCGCAAGGCTACACTTCGGCTAACTTTGTTTTTCTCACTTAGGTCCGAAATGCCGCACCTGCCGCCATGAACGGTGCTGCTATGCAGGCCCGTTCCTACGCCGACAAGGCCACCCCGACTGAGGTCTCCTCCATCCTCGAGCAGCGCATCCGTGGTGTACAGGAGGAGGCTGGTCTTGCCGAGACTGGCCGCGTTCTTTCCGTCGGGTATGTGGAGTTTGAAAACACAGATGGTCAATCGCGACGAAGGACCAACTCCGGTGCCCCGAGTCAACGCCAACCATCACATCCGATCAGACGTCGAAAAAATATGGGAATGGAATTGGAAGACTAATATATTCAATGTAGTGACGGTATTGCCCGTGTTCACGGCATGGCCAATGTCCAGGCTGAGGAGCTTGTCGAGTAAGTGTTGCACCACAAAATTGAAGCCTTGTCACCTTTCGCATTCTAACCCTACACTAGGTTCGCTTCCGGCGTAAAGGGCATGTGCATGAACCTCGAGGCCGGCCAGGTCGGTGTCGTGCTTTTCGGTTCTGACCGTCTCGTCAAGGAGGGCGAGACTGTCAAGCGTACCGGTGAGATTGTATGTCACGGAACCCTCGACCTGCACTCTAGGATAAGTGGTACTGACTCGCCTTTCAGGTCGACGTGCCTGTTGGCCCTGAGCTACTGGGTCGCGTTATCGACGCTCTCGGTAACCCTATCGACGGCAAGGGTCCCATCAACGCAAAGGAGAGGCGCCGTGCTCAGCTGAAGGCTCCCGGTATTCTGCCCCGCCAGTCTGTCAACCAGCCCGTGCAGACTGGTCTCAAGTCCGTCGACGCCATGGTTCCCATTGGCCGTGGCCAGCGTGAGCTTATCATTGGTGACCGTCAAACCGGCAAGACTGCCGTTGCTCTTGACGCCATTCTCAACCAAAAGCGCTGGAACGACACCAACGACGAGACCAAGAAGCTCTACTGTGTCTACGTTGCTGTCGGCCAGAAGCGATCCACTGTTGCCCAGCTTGTCAAGACCCTTGAGGAGAACGACGCCATGAAGTACTCCATCGTCGTTGCTGCCACCGCCTCTGAGGCCGCTCCTCTTCAGTACCTTGCTCCCTTCACCGGATGTATGTACCCACTTTTTTTTACTCCCCCCCCCCTTCCACCCCAATACACAAACGAATACACATGTGAATACACAAGTCCGCACACAATATTCCAATGAATACTCAAGTCAATACATAACCCGATACACAATTCGGCGACTTTTTACCCCGCCCGGTGCAAAAAAAAGTTGTTGTTGTTGTGGTTGTTGTGGTTGGTGTTGTTGGCGGAGAATCCGACAGGATTTGTGCATTCACTCTGTACCCGACTGTGTATCATGTGTATACTCGTCTGAGCATCACCTTTTTATTGTTCTCTTCGCTAACATCACTGGAAGCGAGTTGCGGCGAATGGTTCAGAGATACAGGGAAGCACTCCCTGGTGATCTTTGATGATCTTTCGAAGCAGGCTGTCGCATACCGTCAAATGTCTCTGCTGCTCCGCCGCCCCCCCGGTCGTGAGGCTTACCCCGGTGATGTCTTCTACCTGCACTCTCGCCTCCTCGAGCGTGCGGCCAAGATGAACAACAAGACCCACGGTGGTGGTTCCATGACTGCCCTGCCCATTATCGAGACCCAGGGTGGTGATGTGTCTGCCTACATTCCCACTAACGTCATTTCGATTACCGACGGACAGATCTTCTTGGAGGCTGAGCTCTTCTACAAGGGTATCCGCCCGGCTATCAACGTCGGTCTGTCTGTGTCTCGTGTGGGCTCCGCCGCTCAGCTCAAGGCCATGAAGCAGGTCGCTGGTTCTCTCAAGCTTTTCTTGGCGCAGTACCGTGAGGTCGCTGCTTTCGCGCAATTCGGTTCCGATCTTGACGCTGCTACCAAGCAGACTCTTAACCGTGGTGAACGCGTAAGTTTCCCCTGTTGTCTGGGTGCGTATTCAGTGGGTAGTTTGCCAGCTAACACAATTTTGCAGTTGACCGAGCTTCTCAAGCAGAAGCAATACAGCCCCATGGCTGTCAACGAAATGGTTCCTCTCATCTACGCCGGTGTCAACGGACACCTTGATAACGTCCCCGTCGACAAGGTCCTGAAGTGGGAGGCCGACCTCCTCGCCCACCTGAAGACGAACGAGACTGAGCTCACCGCCCAGATTGACAAGGAGGGTGCGCTGAGCAAGGAACTTGAGGCCAAGCTCAAGGACGTTGTTGTTTCTTTCACCAAGAGCTTCCTCGGTTAAATGTCACAGATTGGAAGCTAGTGGTCTTTATGGAACGAGCCTGGGGAAGGAGGTTGGTGGCTATACCACCTGATTTGTATCGTGTTTTATCCTTAGAGGTAGAGGAGCGAGCATCCAGTGATGGGAAAAGAGGATCGCTAGTCGTTCCACTATTGTAAATTACAGCTCAAAGCTCAACCGAAGCCTTCAATCTCATTTGTCTTTTACTTGAAATCTCCAATATTACTTGAACCATCAATTGTGACTTGGAACATCGCGAACCTTGTTAGTCTATTATCGGGGGCATCTAATTTGTACTAATTGTCGACAGCTAAGTCTCTGCTTCCTTCCGGAACTCCTTTCCAGTCCAAACTTCTGCCGCTTCCATGTTCTAATATGTCCTGCCCTGTGCAACGATGGCTCCCCATATCAAGACGCCCTCCTGGGTCTCTAATGCTCTTCACTATGTATGGTAATATCTCGCAAAGTTGACATCGCATGTGTTGCCAGGTAAGTTGATCAGAGCTTCGAGCCGCCAGCGTCGTCATCTACTTCTGGAAAGATATTCCTGAAAGCGTTGTGGACTTCTTCTGTCAGGTCACTAGCCTGGAGGCTTCGCCCCTTCTTCAGAAACGCAAGTCTCGAGCACTCCTGCCCAAAAATGTCAATAAAATTCCACCGGTAGCATGTGTGTAATGTCTGATTCGTAAACGTACCCGTGTGATTGCACTGCCTCCAAAGGCTGCCAAGCCAATGAGTTCATCAGCAGATAGCTTGGTTTGGTCTCCCGTGTCCCACAAGCCGTCGAGGTAGGCCCTCCTCCAACCCAGGAAGGTGGCGATGGAGCCGGTTAGAGTATCACCCTGGCCACCACTTCTCTTCTTGCCGCCTTGCAAGTCGTCCGTCAGTGTATTTACCCCGTTTGAGATGAAATCTTTTCCTCCCTTTTCGACGATCGTCACGCCGTCCAAAGCCTTTGCCAAAGCCTCAACTCTGGCAGTCTCCTTGTCGTCGGGTGGATTGATCTTCAGAGCATCACAGAGACGCTGGAATTCGACCACGTTAGGAGTTAGGATCGCCCCCTGGTAGCCCTTGACCAGACTCGGGTCCTTCTGGACAACTTGTAGTGCGTCGGCGTCGAGGACGACAGGGACACCCTTCTCGCGAGCGGCTCGAATGACCCGAGCAACGGTGGCTTGCATGAGCGGGTCCCGCCCGAGCCCGGGCCCGATCACCAGAACGTGTAGTCGAGCTAGCATCTCTATGATCCCCGAGGCGATCTGCTCCGGATCTGTGTCCGGGTCCTTCCCGTCCTTTGACTGATGGGCTGGCGGAGACTGGCGCATGAGAGGATGAACCATGAGGTTCGGGGAGTATGTCTTGATGACGGCTCCAGCTCCCGGCGTGCAAATGACGTGAGACTATTCGCAGACCACCGGTCAGTACAAAGGCGTTTTGGCGGCATTGGTCGTCGCAACAGCAACAAAGTTCACCTACCATATCGCAACCCAGCCTCGCACTGGCCATGGCCGAGAAGTAGGGTGCGCCGGTGTAATCCTCGCTTCCTCCGAGTACCGCGACGCGGCCCAGTTGCCCTGCGCCTCATGTTAGCTTCTTGGGGGTCCGTGGCAAGATCCAGAGTCGGGTCTTGGTGAATTCTACCTTTGTGAAACTTGTCCAGCATGGGGGGGATCATGCGCTGAACCTTGAATAAAACGGACTTGGTGGAAGCAGACATTTCCGGCGAGGAAGTTGATGTCGACATGGCTACCAGCTTGTATGTAGGGGAGGGGGGATAATTACTCGTTGTCGAAGAGAGAGCACCGTCAAGACTTGATCAGATGCTGGGGTTGCCTAGTGGACCTTGGGAATGCTGGGATGCAGTTGAAATGTAACCCTCGAAACCGTGAATAAGAGAAACTCAAAAGTCACTCAGTAGTATACGTGTCTTTCTATGAAGACTGAAGGAGAGAAAAAAACAATTGATGGTGTTGAATACGAAATGAATGAATAACTGAAGGCGAGCGATTTGACATGATCATGATGTCACCACATTTTACCAACAAATACGAGTATCATTATGAGTACTATGATGAGGGAGGACAATCGAGGACAACTCAGGATATTGATGATACATAGCATATTGGAAGAATCTAATCAACTACTTCTTGAAGAATCGAACTCGAATGACAGTTCGTCCTGACCATCGATAAGAGAATGAGTAGACCACTACTTGTAATTGACATTGTTAGTGTTCATGAGCAATACAGCGCAATGAATTAGTAGGCACTAAGAGGATGAGCCAAGAAATTATAATACTTTAGGTTTTTTTTTTTAAGATTACCTTATATTGAACAGAGCGAACTCATAAGTTGAGATAGCATCAAGATCTTGAAGCTATAAATATGAAGCTGCCTAGCGTCCGCGGACTTCCCCTCTTCAGGATCATTACAACGAGATAGGCATTCCTCTTGTTTAGTTTGAATACCTCCTGGCCCAACCGAATCGCCCATAAATCATCATTCAATTCCCAATGGACAGGATTGATTAGATGCATGGCATCATTACTCAGTGCAGTAGCTGAGGAGGAAGGTTTACACCAACCACAGCAGTAGCAGAAGTAGCAGCAGCAGCTGGCAAGCAGCTTGAGATATGGAGCATCGTAAATGCACGTCACATTTCGGGTACTAAGAGACTAATCATGTAGCAATGACTAGGTTGTATTCATCATAGCCGAGGTGAAGTATGACTACCCTTCGGCTCATTTCTAAGATTCGTGAAAACCAGCAGGCTGTCCCCGAGGGAATCAGATATCAGCGGTGTAGACTCCCCGAACTCCATACATGCATCTAATAATTTGGCCGTGAGAGGCGTTGACGCTCTCTTTCTCTATATGAATATTCGAAGCAATGGCATGATAAGCAAGAAAAAAAATTCCACCCCCAGTCTGACAAAAGAAATCAATTATCCTCACATCTCCAACATCTTACGGCGGACGGGGCTAGCAATGGTGCTACCCTCCTCCTCCTCGTTGTCGTAGAAGCCACTGTCAGTGTCAATGTCCCAGCCATCGTCCTCACCACCGGTACCTTCGACAGAGTCAAAAGGCTTCTGGGGGGCTGCGCGAACATTCCACCGGAGGGTACGGCTAACACTGTCAAACCACTCCGTATCGGTACGAGTGACAGTCGGGTATGGGTACTGAGAGGCGGCAATGGTAACACAGTCTCCCTGACGAAGCTCCACGCGGCCCTTCCCATCGAACGCACAGTAAGCCGTGGCACGGGATGAGCGGGGGATGGCTACGCGAAGAGCCATGGTGTCGGACAGGACCATCGGGCGGAAGGACAGGGTGTGAGGGCAGATGGGGGTGAGGAGGATCGCAGGGATATCCGGGTGGACCAAAGAGCCACCAGCGGAGAGGGAATACGCAGTAGAACCAGTTGGGGTGGAGAAGATGCATCCGTCAGCCTGCACGACTGTGAGAAGCTCATCATCACCATACAGTTCGAGGTTGGAAACGTAAGGCGACGGGCCGCGGTCAATGACGAGCTCGTTGAGAACCTCGAATTGCTCGCCCTCTCGCACCTCACCCTCAACGTCACCAGCACGCCAGACGGTACAAGTAAAACGCATTCGGAGGTTGATCTTCATGCCGGCATCACCCATGACACGGTTGAGGTGCGATTTGTACTTCTCGTACTCGAAGGTGGTCATGAAACCAAGACTTCCCAAGCTGAAAGACAGCACAGGCGGGACGACACGCTGGAAGAGCCAGGAGGTGAACAACACAGTTCCGTCGCCGCCAAGCGTCAACACGAGATCAAACATCTCGGGCTGGGTCCAGCATAGATTGGGAGTCCAGTACTTGAGCATATGCTCAAATCGTGGATTCCGGGCTTTGATACCCGCAGCGTCGAATCGCTTCGAGTTACGCAGCTTCGCATCGACGTAGACGTTCACGCCAACATCAGATCCGTAGCGGGGCGTGCTGAGCAGCCACGATGCGAGGTCGTTGGTCATGTGCACAAGCTGGTTATCTCGCGCCTTGGTCACGATCATGACATTGCGAACAGCGCGCTTGATAGGCCGACGCTGAAGCTGCTTGGAAACTTCACGTACGCCCGTCGCCGTCTGTACGAGTCTTGAGTGTGACATTGTGTCGTCATTCTTGATCTCATCCAGGACCTTGTCAATGTTGACTGCATCATCAAATCTCTGATGGTAGAAGCAGGGCGACTTGAGCACTGGCATGGCTGTTGTCGGGGTCTCCATGGACAGTGGCTGCACAAGTTCGCTGAGGACGTTGGCTAGCTTTTGAGAATTGCATGCCGAAGTCGATACAGGCCGTTGACGATTCTCGATGGATGTCATGGTGCCGCCAAGAGGAAGGGCCTCGGGCTTGTTGTCCCGGGCTACGGACGCCAATGCTTTTAGGAGGGTCTGACGAGGAACCGGGTCGGAGGCGGGACCGCTTTGAGGCTGGGCCTTCACGAGTGCAAGAGACTCGTCGTAGCTGTCAGAGTCCCCGTCGACCGACGAGGCATCAGTGTCCACCGAGCACGTAGTGGAGGCGGAGACAGGCGAGTTTGATGAATTCGAATCGGTCCCAGCAGAAAAGATTGGACCAGCTGAATAAGTTGCCTCGGAGCTGTTCTTGAATCGCACGGCGTCCGAGGTATTGACTTTTAATGGGTGTTCAGCAGCAGCGCTTGCTGAGGATGAGGTGGGAAACTGGGAGGTGGCATGGTCTTCGGCGACGGCGGACTTATTGACCAAGTTGGACTTGGACTCGGGGGTCGTGCGTGTCGATGTGCCAAGGGTAGGGTGGAGTCCGTCAGAGGGGACAGCCTGACCACTGCTTTGAAGCTTGGGCGCCTGTAGGCCGACAGGCGACATGGGCGGTGCAGATGCAGAAGCCATCGTGATACTAGCAGTTCTACCTTGCTTAGTGTAATCAAGCTAAAGCCAATGAGTTTCCGAAGATACGACCGAGATGGGATCCTGGCCGCAAACAAGAACAGTCGATTCTGGGGGGTTACACGATCTGATCACGTTGTCTCCGGATGGCGCGGAATTTGCGGATGTAATTAACAGGCGGAATTAAGAAAAGGTTGTAATAATAGCTCACCGCGCAGCGGGAGTGGGTGCTGATAAGACGATTGGTCGGAGTTCTGTGATGCCCAGATGTGCTTGTGCAGACGGCGGCAGCGAATGGAGCCAAGTTTGCACTTGGTTGGTATCCTGACGAGGTGTGGGCGAGCGGAATCGCGAGGAGTTTGCCTTTGGGTTTGCAGAAGGTTCCGTCGATGGTATTCGTCCGCGTATGAAGGGCTGAAGTGTAATGAAATGATTATAAAAGGCGCCAGCAACAAGACGAGAGATTGACAATAGACCCGGCCAGCGAGAGTCGAACCAGCAGAAAATGGGCGGAAAAGACGGTAAAGGAGAACGGAAAGAGAAAAGAAGAGAAAATACGCAACAATGAAAGAAACACAGCTACCAGAGCTTTTTGCGTAGCGACAGACGAATAATCTCTCTGCTACTTTTGCACCGAAGATTGACCAAGAGTGATTCGGATGAGATCCAAGTCCTTCCAAGTGTAGATGACAATCGAGCTGGGGGGATCTTTAATACAGTCCCAGCTGCGGGCCGTGCCTTGGGTGTGTTGAGCGCCCTGAAAAAGCTCCGTCGGTGGATACCACGGAGTCGAAAGGCTGGTTTTGGGGTCTCGGAAGATCTGTTACTGTTACAGGCGGCAATGCAACGACGAGTACCGAAGCTGGGATACTCCGTCGAGTGGATTCATCCCAAGGATCCGGACAAGTACACGTACGACTCTGCGTACCTGTCTTCAGGGCCGGCGTGGCCTGTCTGGGCTGCGGGTATCATTCTTTGGGGCTAGAACTTGGCGCCTGTGGCGTCGTGGTCAGCCTGGGTAGGTATTGCCGGCGATCACGCCAAGGTGTAGGAGAATGTGCGAGAGGATGTGCGAGGATGGAAGCGAGTGTAGGAGAGTGTATGAGAGTCTAGGGAGAGTGTGCAAGGGACCTGCTCTAACGGCGTCAGTTACGGTGGAGGACACAGGTAAGGCAGGGAGGGGCATGATCAGACGGGGCCCTGGGGGGTTGCTTGGTGGGGTACCGAAGGGGCGACCGAACTTTCCTAAGCAGCTCATGCCTCAGATCTCAACCTTCCCCGTCACGGCGCCTATGACTGGTTCTCGGCCATCTCACCATGCCCGAAACGTAGACATACCTGCCGTATCTTGGTATAGCTGGCCCTTCGTCCCTGCCGAATCCCCGATCCGTGCCCTCTGTCGCTTGCGAGCATCATCTAAACGGTACTTGGCCAATCGCAGCAAGGAAGCTGCTGCTACCTTGTACCTTCTATTCATCTTCATGGTTGCTAGCAACGTGAAGTGTTGCTCAGCCTAAATTACCACGTGCAAGGTAATGAGATTTTCCATCTCGTCTGAGTCGCTTGAATTGGAGCCTCTCCATACAATTGGCTTCCCACTTCCTTGGAGTAGTATCGCCTGTCAATGAGTACCAGCAAGATGGGAATGTGCATGCGGCGATAGGCGAGTATGCAAATCTTCTTGTTCACCGGTGCTCTGTCAAGTCACCTCCGGCCAACTTGTATACTGGGTCCATAGTTCCCTTCAAGTTTTCAGGTAAAATGAGCTGGACAAGTTTCAACGCCTTTCCGCCTGAACCGGGCCAGTATCAAGGCCAAAGTTTGCATCGACGATTTCGAAAACGTATCCATGGATCAACGGCATCTACAGTTGTACGTAGGACCCTATCGCAAACAGACTCCTCCCCTTATCAGGTCCACAGAATGTGTGCGAAGCGGCTAGACGAAGAATCCCTGAGCATTGGACGTGGCTTTCATCGAATCGCCACCATCATTCGTCTTGATTGTATTGTTTTGCTGTCCTTCTTGCCTATCACGGGATCCTGCAACAGAAGCCCCCCGAGCTCTGCGGCTAGTTTGAAACACCACAACCCAGTCGCCTTGTAACCGCCCCGTGACAGCCAAGCCCGCCAGGCGGAAGGCTTCAGATCAAGGGAGATGTGTAGATAGACAGCCCAATGGCAGGGACGTGATTTGCATCAGTGCATAGCCAAGGACAAAATGTGAAGTAATCGGACACGAGCGGTCGCGATCGGGCTATGCATTCAAGCAGTCGCCGACACATATTCTGCAAAAGCTTCCTCCATGTGTGTTGCCACACGTCTTCGAATAGCTTCGCGGTCATTCGATGGGCCCGCCAAATTTCTTGCACATAATCAGCTGCTGATACCTCAAGCCTCGCATCTCCGCTCTCAACCCTTTCGCGAAACTTGTCACAACAACATGGCGCTTGCCTGGCTTGGCAAATTACGTCCCTTGGTGTGTGTATACATGCGTGTTTCTCATTTCCGCTGAAGATCTGACGCGACTTTCGTTTCCATGACAGATCGAATAAAGTCTTTGATACTGGTGGACTCCAGCCAGCCATCACCCCCCATTGCCGTGTCGCCGTCATTTCCTTGTTGCTGGCAGCAAATTTCCTGGCCCTTACCCAGAACCTTGGCCCACTCCTCGGGGCTGAAGGACCCTTCACTCTCCACGATCAGGAGCTCCTCATCCGGCGTGAACCCAAGCACATGAACAGAGCTGGCCTGCCGGACCTCAACCGCGTCAGGGTCCACCTTGATGTCTCCATGGTCCCCAGTAACGGCGAGCAATGTAGCCGTCGCTATTGTCTTTAGCGGCACGGCTGCCGTCAGAAGCCCAAGGATAGCAGAGTGTAGCAGGGCCGGGATTAGAGAAAGATCCTGTTACAACGAGCATGAGCCAAGAGACACCCAAGGACCAATAAATGAGGACGCTCGAGGGTTAAAATAAGCAACAACAACAAAAGACAGGGACTTATCGTACGAGTTGAGCCTGGACAAGTTTGCTGTTTTCGTAAGCGTTCTCTGGTGTGCCAACGACCTGAATCGTCACTTGAATCATGGTCCGGGGGAAATCTCGGACGGGTATGAGCTGCCGCAATGCCGACTGTAGCAGCGACTCGAGCTGACGCTCAGATGTGCCTGTGTTGTTTGAGTACGGTCAGCCTCTTTTGCCTTTGATTCAGTTGCCAATTGCCTTTGGTTCTCTTTGATCACTGGACTCTAACCTCCTACACCAGCCGCAGGTCGTATATTAACATCGACCAGGGCCTCGAAAGCATTTTCATCTCGCCTGGGAGCCTCGATAGGGCCGTTCACCGCTGTCGTCACGGTATAACCTTGAAATGAAAAAGTTGCAGATCCATCTGCCTTGGGAAGCTGGGATAGTTCAGCGACCGGTACATCTGTGGCTGCCATTTTCCCACAGCAATGGTCGTTGACGAGATTGGTTGCGATATAAAGGCACCCGAATATGTAGAAACTTCTCTGAACCACATCCCTCAATGAGGTTAGGGTTAGTAAGGTCGAACCGAGAGTACTGGAGCTGCCCCGCGGTTAGTGCTAGAAGCCCGCCAAAACAGGACAGTATTACTTGTATTCGCCACTATTAGTAGTACTTACCGTGACCGGACCCTGAATAGACCTCGAGCTACTGCTGCATACTCTAGAGCTTCACCCGTGCCTTCACCTTGATGATTCTCTGCCCTTCATCATAGATCTGCGGTGGTGCTATTTGCGAAGATGGCCTCACAATCCAGCGTGCAAGCACCTGCAAGCCAGGGTCCAGCATCTTCTATTCCTAACCTCAAAGATCGTATCCCAAAGCTCGAACCTCGCAAACGCCGGTCCCAGCCCGCCAACTCCACGCCTGTACCCGAGACCCCGGCCCTGCCTTCACCACCGGACACGACGACATCTAGCTGGACTTTCAAGACGCCGACCCGTCGAATTCTGTCGCCCCACGACCACGAGATCTTCCAAAAGTCGAAATCGGCCGAGCTTATCAAGGCGTGGGTTTTCGGCCTGGCGGATGCCGTCGTCGACACGCCATGCTCTGCCGTCAAGGACGGCGACCTCAGTGACATTGTCAAGGCTATCCTGAAGATCCTCGACGAGGCAGAGACCTTTGTCTCGCGCTCCCCGCCGGACGAACAAGGCGGCTCGCGCTTCGGCAACAAAGCCTTTCGCGGATTTCTCGACCTCGCTCGAGACAGCAGCGCACGTTGGCACCGGTCTCTGGGTGTTCGAGATGACGCCGTCAACGAAGTATCTACATATCTCGACGACTCCTTTGGCAACCGGAATCGTATTGACTACGGTTCCGGCCATGAGCTGAATTTTGTCATGTGGCTTCTCTGCCTCTACCAGCTTCGTCTCATCGAGCCCGCCCGGGACTTCCGCGCACTCGTCCTCCGCGTCTTCCCACGGTACCTGGCCATCATGCGCATCGTGCAAATGTCCTACTATCTCGAGCCCGCTGGCTCCCATGGTGTCTGGGGTCTGGATGACTACCAGTTCCTGCCCTTCCTCTTCGGCGCCTCGCAGCTTCTACATCACCCCTACATCACTCCCCGTTCTATTCATCAGGACCTCACCCTCGAGGAATCCTCCAGCGAGTACCTCTACCTAGGCCAGGTCGCCTTTGTCAACTCTACCAAGACGGTCAAAGGTCTCCGTTGGCACAGCCCTATGCTAGACGATATCTCGTCGGCCCGTTCTTGGGCAAAAATCGATGCCGGCATGCGGCGCATGTTCGTCGCAGAGGTTTTGGGAAAACTTCCCGTCATGCAGCACTTCCTCTTCGGCAGCCTCATTCCTGCTGATGAAGGGATGAGCGAAGAGGGAGCGGGCGAGAACGTGGAAGGTGAGACAAATGTGGAAGCCGGCGAACATGATCATGGTGATCATGGCCACGACGGCGTTGGTTGGGGCGATTGCTGTGGAATCAAAGTGCCAAGTAGCATAGCGGCGGCGCAGGAGATGAAGAAACGAGGTCAAGGCCAGTCACTAAGACGAATTCCCTTTGACTAGAACAAATAAAGTCCATCAACGATGCATCCATCTCCGACTGACTTGGCCTTAATATTTGATTTCACCGATAAGATACCTGCGATAAGATGCAACTAAGTTCGTCCTTGTTTTGAGGTCATGAAGAGAATATATCGCGAGTCAAATTGTGTATTGTTCAGATTGGATTTCATTATATTTGCTTCTCCTCGCCGGGGGCGCTGATGATCTAGCTAAGGATGCCCGGAGTTATTCACAAAATTGTTGAGCCTCCGGGGAAGCCTGGTTGACTCGTCTGAGATTTGCATGCTCATAAAACATATAAGAAAGGCCATTGTATATGGCTCCAGAATGAAAGAGTACTCCGACACCATATCATCCACCTCCAATAACAAGCGTGAGAACCTATAGCTAAGCGTATTGCAACCCATCGCGCCATCATGTCGTTCAGATTAAGACTCATCAACAATTCGAGATCGGCCGCCCTTAAGGTATCTTGAAAATCATGACACAGGAGAAGTAAAAAAGAAAAATGGATAGTTGTGCAGGGTCGTGTGGAAATATGGATATCGCCGCATCGTGGGTCCATCGTTGACAGAATCGTCCCCAGTGCAGTTAATCGCAGAATGCATTCAGAGACCAGAAGACAAGGTCTCCATTGCGGGTATAGGACCAACCTCGTCGGAATAGTGGCTCAAGATGGGAGGCTGACGCATTTGGCTTGCCACATGGACGTCAATCAGTACTTCGACCATTGTCTGTACGTCTCTTTGGAGGAGTGCGAGCTCTTCCGGGCTGGAGTATTGGATTGAACCATCAGGCTTTGGCTTGCGGTAGGCGGCAAATACGATGCCACGGTCAACCAGGTTTTGGTTCTTTGAGCCTGAAGTTTTGATAACGTTGCTTGCCGGCCTTTCGTCAAAATGGCCCGGGTAAAAGGCACACGCATACGCCCTGCTGAAGTCATCGCTGATGGCTTGCTCATCACGATACTCCAGCCAGCCTTCGGAGCCTAATATCCTCCCGTGAACATCCGAGGAGATTTGAAAAGGTGACGGGCTATTGTGTAGCCCGTACGCCGCGAGAAGACGTCCTGTCATAGGTGGCAGCTCGCCATCATTCGAAGACACGTGTGCCCTGGCGTTAGATTCCTCGGGCCAAAGATTCACCACGTACAGCATGTCGAACTGATAACGGCTGGCAATTCGAGCGGCTTCAAACGCCGCAGCGGCGGTAGCGCGGCTGGCGCCTGGGGGTTCCAGAGTGAGCAGTGATGGATTGCGCATTGGCAAGGAAGAGGTAGATGATGTCGATCTACCCGAGGCGTGCGCAACTTCTGCGGGCGTGTGTAGGTTGGGGTCGTACTCGAGGACATTCTCATCACTCAAGAGCAGAAACTCATCAAAGTCGGGCTCATTAAGGGACAGAGGAGGTAGGGCGATTTGGGGTGCGAGATCCCTTGAAGTTTTGATAAAGGGGGAAGGCTCGAGACCCGGCTGCTGTGCTAGAGGAGAACCCAGATGCGTTTGGCCAAAGCTAGCATCTAATTGGCGCTGGATATCTTTGCACAGCCCTTCATTCAGAATGTCAATGGAGTCCTTCTCCTGAATCTGCCAATCCGAAACAGGGCCGAAGTCAGGCGACGACTCAGGGGTGGGCGGGGCGATAGATGGATGCAGTTGGAGCTTCTTGGGCTTGTGCTTCCTTGAGCGCACAGGACTATCTTCCGGATCTGATGAAGGTGGAGTGTCCATACGCGAGTAAGGGACCTCTAGCTTGAGAGGTGAACTAGGCCGAGATCCGTGAGGCCAAGGCAGTTCAGGAAGTGGCTTTGAGTTGAGATTTGGGCCCGACGACTCGTTCTCACCGTGCCGACTCGGTGGTGGTTTAGGAAACTCGAATCCTCTAAAGACAACCGCCAGTTGTTCGCGTTGCAGGCTGTCTAGAGAAGAGGAGCGGCCACGACACGACCTCAAGCGACGGCCTGCGGCCGACTTTCCCGAGCCTCCGCTGTGCGTGGAGGCATTGCGCATAGGAGAGAAACCATCAAGAGTCAACGCAGAGCTGCTGGCATTCTGCTTCACCCGGCACTCTTCGCGTGCTGCCATTCGAGAAGTCTTAGGTCGAATGAAGGATGGTGAAGGAAAAGAAAGCTCTGTCGGTGGCGTTGTTGGGCTGCCTGGAGCACTTGACGGAGCAGTAGATGGCTCCGTCGAAACTGCCGAGGCCTTGCGTTTTGAGGAGAAGAATTTCTCCAACCTGTCAAAGCCGTTTGCCATGTTGAAGTATTGCTGAGTCGGCGGGGGGAGTACTGAGAGCTGTGTAAGTCGACTTGTCTCGCAGCACAAAAAAACAAGAGGGCACCATAGAACAATGCCGAAGCAGGAGGACAACATACCAAAAGAAGCGGTCTGCAGAGAATTGAGGAACACCAGCACGACAGCTGAGGTGAGTCAAACCTCAAGGCGTACCGGGATGCAGCGGTAAATGTAGTCGCGGTGAAACTCTCGGACGGAACCGAGGAGTGGCCAAGGGCGCTGATTCGCGCAACCACAGAATATTGACAGATGTGGTGTGGGTGGTACTTGATTTGTAGGCATGTACGCTCGTAAGTTTTTGGCAGTCTGATTCCTCTTGGTGGTCTCTATATAAGACTTTTGATCGTCTCAAATAAGAATAAGAAGAAGGAAAGATTGATAAAGTTGATGGCCTGAGCGAGCGTTGTTTACGTGAGGCACTTGCGATTGAGGGATGGATCCAGGATACGCAAATGTGGCGCCTATCAGGTCGACGCAGCAGTGTGTGGTTTTCCTTGTCCTACTTGGTGTACTGCTCGATCTGATCGACTTTGGTGGAAGGACCAGGATGGTGTCGGATCTTGGTTGAGTCGGAGCTAGAATCTTGTACAAGTGTAAGTGAATGGAACTCCCGAGTTGCGCAAATGTACTTTGGTGGTATACGGCTTGATGACTTCAGACAACCCACAATTGTCGTCAAACTCGGAAGAAAATGTGAGTGGTATGACGAGAATGAGAGGATGAGAGGATGAGGTGGTGTGAAGAGCAAATTCGGAAGGGCAGACATGAGTGTTGAGAGAGGTGGAACGATAGGGTGAGGGATGTGGGTGCGCAAGTGAGGTGTAAGTGAGGCCAAGAATGATTTGCAATAGGAGCTCCCCTGCACTTACCCAATAGCTGAAGTCGATTCGTGCTTTCCACTGGGGGATTCAGATTTGAAGCATTAACAGGGTCGCCTGAATCTTGAAGAAGGGAAGGCACGATGGTATCTAAGACGAGGAAGACCGCTGTTGTGCATCCTGAGGGAAGGAACCACGGAAGCCGTGGGTTCAGCGTCGAGGGAAGGGAGGGTTTAAAGCGCCAGATGGGCAACGAGTATGACACAGGCTTACACAACTTAGTACACAGCTCGAAGTTGTCTCTTTTCCCATTACCGCGCATAATCCACCTCCACAATGTGGGACAGATGCAGCTGAAGCAACGAAAAGCCTTGAGACATATCCCGAGCCCTAGAAGGAGGACTATTCGAGCTGGTGGTGGGCGGGCATCTGGAGTGCTGGACAGGTAGGGGGAGCTACGGGCTGCAAGGCATGGCATGGATGGACGGACCAGTGGTGGCCACACAGGGCCCATGCCGGACGGATGATGTGCACATGGCTGCTCTAGCACGCGGCAAGAACTCTTGCTGTACCGTTAGGCTTCACTGTCACTGCTGTGCTACCGGCACGGTACAAGCCGGAGTTTGCCAACAGGACGCGGAAAGCACTGCCCGGCATAGGTAGGTAGACTGTAAGACAAGATGCAGTCGGTCCCTTGAGTCCAAAAGCAAGGCAGCCAAGCTAAAAAGGGAGGCAGGGAGAGCTGGTTTGGGGAAATTGTGGAGCCACTTGCCGTCACGGTAAACACGACCGTCATGGCGTCCTCGGATCTCAAGGAAGGTACCACCTTACCCTACCGGCAATCGTGGCTGTCGTACAATGTACCATCTTTTTGGTGTGGCTCTGGTTTCTGGGTGCCAGCCGGACTCGGAGTGAATCAGTTGTGTGGATATCGGGTCTAATCATCTTGACTCTCCCGACTCTCTTGTTGACAGTGGTTGCTATTACTCGACTGTCCCTTCTTATGCTGTACCCTCCTGCCACCTTTCGACTTTCTTTCCACGAGATTCTTGAGTATCGTATACCTGCTTTTCTGTCACCGATCAACGATCAACGAGCAAATCTCAAAAAGCTACATGACGTGTGAAAACTCCCCCGCAGTAGGCGTTGCCCATATCCTGGATGGCTTGCATGAAGCTATCTCTTGGGCCCATCTCGCCAGAAGCAATTCTTTGCCGACCCGCACAACACACATGAGTTACCATACCCACACCCACACCCACACCCATATCCATACCCACCACATCAATGCTCACAGACCTCCTCCGAGAAGCTAGGCCATTGCGCAGCCTTTGCTCCAGGTCATCTAGACATGAACCTGTTCTGGAGGGGGTCCCGTAGTCGATGTAAAGAAAAACCTTGTGATCCGCGAATCGCCAGTCGGATAGCTTCCTCTGCCCTCCCGAGCCATTGAAACCTGCAGCAGTCAGCTGGAACGAACACCTCGCCACTCCCGTACTCAGCCAGGTCTTCCGGTCCTCAACTTTGATAGACACAATCACAACACGGCGTCCTAGGCTTTCAGCCAGACTCAATCGGCCAGTCCGAATTACGACGTGCTATGCTAGGTAAGAATCATTCTGACCTAGCAACGCCCTTTCCATGCTCTAGCCCCCATCAGAATGGGTCTTCTTTTTGCGTCTGCACCCAGTACTAAGGATTGCAAAGAGCCACGCATATACAGGTGCTTTGACCATCTCAGTGACCCCTTCGGCTTTATTGGAAACGACTGTACTCGGACGCAGTCGTTTCCCTGTACCGAGAACCTGGAACATTTTCCGGCATGAGCAGCGACCTCTGCGGCAATGTGTGAGTAATTGGCCTCTTGGCCTCTTCGGCCTCTTCGGCCTCTGTCGCGTATCTCGATGTCAGCCAGTAGTCCAAGGTCTGGTCGTTTCAAAGAGCAGAAATAACTCCTATGTCGCCTCCAAGCCAGACACCAAGCTAACGCTCCTCTGCTTGAGCTAGCTCGTATGCCACCTAGAGCTAACGACACTCAAGCCTCCGGAGTACTGCTCGGCTGGGCACGGACCCTCTTATAGCGGCTTTGCTGTGCGACATCTCTGCCAGTGTCTTTCTTGCAAGCCAGGAAGAGTGGGGCCAACAAGAAAAAGAAAGGAAAAGAAAAAGTTGGAAAAAGCATGCAAATGCACGAGTGCTTTCTTGTGCAAGTACTTTGCAACTTGCTCGTGGTTAGCGGCTCTTTCTGGCTATGCCAACCAGAAGTTTTCGACTTGCAGAGGGCGTCAACTCGTGCACACGTAGCTTCTCTGGAAGCACACCTGGTGACACCAAGGCATGGTTGTCTCGGGCATTTGAACATCAGTGTTTGGGAGGGTCGCGTGGCACCAGAGATTTGGAAATATGCTCTACTGCATCCTTTGACATTTGTGCCCGGCCTCTTTCTGCATCTACACAATACCAATGAATGGTAACCTTTTTTCTCTTGCTCGGAGGGTGCCATGACCATGGTCAAGTTTCTACGAGGGGTGGCCGCTGCCATAGACGGGAGTGATGAGTGCATCATCTTGTACCTCCAGTTTGAGGGCTGTTGCAAGTTAATCCCAGCGGTCACTGTAGCGGTTTCAGAAGATTGACTTGTCAACTTTGGTGGGTTACCTATAGTGCTGGCCTGACAGTAAGGTAAGGTGGGCAAGGTATTGCCTATTAGGGTGACTTGGATTCCCCCCTGCCCGTGTAGGAGTCAACTGTGACTCCAAGTTGCTATACCACAGTCCCATATTGTATGTGCCCTGGCAATTGATTGTCACTTGTGAGAATTCACAGCTATAGCGGCCGTCCAGCTACTCTTGGCTCGTTACTTCCACTATGGGGAATTATGCGAGTGCTTCGGCCTTGGCTGTGCCTATTCTGAGTACCATCGAATTCAAAGATACATGGTTCAAAAATTGGCCCAAGATCAAAAGTACACCTTGGTGGATCACCGGCCGAGTCTTTGAGAGCGTGGGCCTGCAAACATGCCCTGCATACAATACTGGAGAAAGTTCAAAGTTGACATTAGAGAGAGAGTGCGGTGTCTAGAACATCAGGGAACTATGGATGCAGGGTCGAGACCCTTCGCACAGCCCACGAAGACCTTTCATCTCGGGATCTCTGCCCCGTTCGGGCTAATAAGGTAGCCAAGAGATTTGAGATGGAACATGCTGATAGCTATCTGGAGGGCTCAGCTTAGTTGGTATCCTAGCTTGCACTACTGCTAGTTCTTGACCATGCTCCGATGTGGGTGTACCATCGACACTCCCATCGCGAGGCATGTGAGGGCTTAGTCGTGCTGGTGGTGGTGTTGGTATAGTGCTTTTGTCTGTTTGTTTTTGCTCAATCCCTGTTCAGTGGCAAGTCAGTGGTCGCTCTGATAGGGACAAACTTCCACGGGCGACTATGGTCAACTTGGGCTCAACAGAATCCAAGTGGATTTATAGTTGATCACAAATTAGTAAACTAATCCGCTCTTTGCCTTCTAAAGCACCCGAAGAGAAATTTAGCCATGGACATTGTTTCCCTCGTTATATTGGACAGTGTGTCTTGTAAGATACCCATCTGCCGAACATCATCTTGTATTCCCTACAATAAGACAGTACCTAATGGATAAGGTCTATCAGACCTTGTATTCATCTCTATTTTGCTGATCTACATTGCACAGAGGACCCCTGTTTTTTTCGGAAAAATGCATACACCACCACCACCATCACCAACATGCTATACCGGCATCTTGCATGCAAGCCAAGTGAGACACGCCAAATCTCCATACTCTCCGAGAACCTTTCATGTCTTACCTCAGCGGGATTGCTCTGCTTGGTACCTGATGCTGGCGTTTAGTCGCAGCTGAGGAGAAGGAGGACAGTCGTCTGGGAGCCTTTGTGCGTGATCCACGCTGTCAAAAGCTCCACAGCATGGTGTTAATAGTAGTCCAGTGAGAAGAATTTGGCTATCGCTCGACGTGCGCGGAGCATTGTTGGACCTTGCTGATCCTGCGGACGAATAGTCTGGCTGTCCATTTCTCGCAAACGTTATTATGAGCACTGTGTAGATGGTGAACAAGATCAAAGGTACTACTAACAGTGGTAATAGCTATGGAAAAGGTATAAGATCGGACAATATCTGTATGGGATTGAGAAGATATACAAGAAAAGGAGATTGAAGATTGAGGATGTCCACGTCTAAAACAAGGAACGGGTCGAATGCTTTCTGTTGGAATAAGCCATGGTAATTGTTCTTTCTTGTCATCGTCGGAAGATTAGAGCAAGGAACTGTTGGGGAATGTCAAGAATGGTTACATGAATTGTAAGCTAGTGACAAACCATCTTGAGTTTACATCGAAAACCCTCCTATATTGCTCAGACGAGGCATGTTGGCAGTTCGCTGGGCCTTGTCGAACTTATCGTCCATTTCTCGGTAACACCGCTGGATCAGCCAAAGCTTCTGGTCACTGAGAGAGCGATCAAATGCAGCGCTAGAGCCTTCAGTGGCCGTGACAATGAGTGCTCACTTTGACGCTGACGCCGTTGTTGCTGATAGCATCAAAGAACTTCTGAAGGGCAAAAGTGTCACGAGTTTTGGAAACAATGCAGACTATATACCAGGAGAAGTTCTGAATGAGAATAGTCCTCCTGTTGCTATTGCAGAAATCGGGGAGCTTCTGGCGTAAATAGTTACCAAAAGGACTCATCACAAGTTCGATAATTGTGCTGGTTGATCTCGATTCCTTATCGTGTGAGCTAGGTCTTGCGAAATATACAACCTAGTCCAATACTGAATACTGTTTGGTTGTTAGTTTGTAAACATGCAAGATTTACTCACACAACATATGATGCAAAAAGAAGCAAGACAGCATTGGCCGTGGACTTGTAATGATTAATGAAGGCGGAAACTGTTTTCATGATTCTATTGGCAACGAAGTATAGAGACCTTCGGGCCTGAGGCAAGGCTAGCAGCAACCGTTTGTTGTGGCATTTATCGCCATGTGGTCATCCAACCCACGATTGAGACCACGGGACATCATATCGTCTGTTCCTCCTCCCTTCTTGTAAAACGAGACCCACTGGGAGCTAACCGTCACGTTAACACGGGTGAACGTGACCAACTTGAATTAACCCACCTGGCCTTGCTCCGGTCCGTTTTGCCAATGCCTGAGAAGGCTCATCATAATTATCCAACCAAAGACCTTCCAGCAAGTTTGTTTGATAGTTGTCATTTGGCAAGTTTTCAAGCATTGTGAAAGCAATGGGTCATTTCTGTCGTTTGCTGCTTTTCTTTTCCGCTAGCGCGTCCCTGATACTGTGAGAGAATGCGAGATGATGATGAAAAGTAACCGTTATTCGTTCATTTGTTATGTCCGACCTGATTTTGTCCTGATTTTGTCTATCTCCAAGCACCTTCACGCAGAGATAGCAAGCCTTCGACCACGTCCATATCCGGCCTCTTGCTAGGACTGACTTCTCCACGCATGAACTTCTCGACTTCCTCGTCTCCATTTTCATTCCGCGGTTTCGACCCGCTATCTTCGAAGATGGCAACGTCCTTATTGAGACCCTTGCCCCGTCGCACCGGGGTTGTATTCGAGCGCGGGATGTTGAGAAGCGACCGTCCGCCTTTCGAGTCGGCTAGGACCCTCCTGTTCTTCTGCCCAGTCTGCTTAGCAGCCGCAGCTTGAGCTGTAGATGGTAGAGGTCGGCGTCGCGAGTTCCGAGCAGCGCCATCCTCATCCGGGCTCCAGTTCTCCTTGTCCGAGTCGCCCGGAGACTTGGGCGGTTCGTCTCTCTTGCCATCTCCGGTCTCCTTTTCTGGCTTCTGTGGGACGGTGTTCTCCACGTTCACGTTGCTACCGCCCAGCCGAGCTGTGCTAGAAGCAGTGCGGCCGAGCTTGGGTCGTTTGGCCTGGTGTTCACCGACGTCAGCCTGTCGCAGCTTCAAGGCTGCCAGTTGCGCGTTGCGCTTGGCGCCGCCTCCATTGGCTTGCAATGCTCCAGGGCCACCGCTATTAGAGACGGCACTGGAGGAGCGGATTAGGCTGATGGAAGCAGCAGCTGAGCCATTGGACTCGTTCTCCGCCATGGCAGTGAGCTCGTCCCGAGTCTCCGCTGTAGCACATGACTCCCATGCTTGAACGTTTCGTGAGCGACCGCGTGGGAGACGCGGCGGCAAAGGAGGCAGGTGGCGAGTGATGTGATTGATGGAGGGGAGATTGGGCCCTCCAGTAGGAGGGCCGGCCAGGCTATGGCTGCGCTGGAGACCATTTTGTGAGCGTGCCAACGGGCTTTCCTCCTCCGGAGCAGAGGGAACTTTGTGTTCTGAAGTGGAATGGTCTCGAATGGAATTGTCGCCCTTGGGGGTGAGTTCAGCCTTTCCGTCAAGAGAGCAAGAAAGCCTCATCTGGGATTGGAAAGAGGACGTCTTATCTTGCGAATGCTTGAAGCTTTCAGCGGAAGAGGGGAATATATCACCAGAGCTGGTTACAATGTCAGTACCCCTTGTTCCGCACGTGGACGGCACGTGGATGGCACAGCGAGCATACCTGAAAGTGAAGCTATCAAAGCTGCGGGTGTGTGCCAATGGCGGGGTCTCCCGCAATGAGCCATAGTGTCTTCGACGATTCGCCAGATAGGTGTGGGGTCTCTCGGGCCTTGACTCCTGAGAGCTTAGCAATGAGTCCTGCGAGGATGAGAGATCTGGGCGGGTGTGGTAGACGGTGGCCTCAGAGAAGCTTCTTGAGTGCTGGTGAGACACGGCACCCGACGAGCCGAAGGGGGAATACACGTTGTGGGGTGGCGGTGACGAGGTAGAGGTGGCCTGGATGGGATCGCTGACGGTGACGGGGCCTTGGACGACCTTGAGAACGCTTGAACAGTGTATGTGCTCCCCATTGACGGGACGTATGTGGTTGTAGTGGAGGTTGGCGAGCTCCTGGGGGGAGATGGGACGAGACTTTCGGCGGTCGTTCTGCCGGCGGTTCTGGAACCAAACCTGGTGGCTTGTTAGAGGACGTTCTCGATACGGCGCGCCTGCCCCGCGAACCCATGTAAGGGTACAAATGGAGGAAGATGGAGGTGGGAGGAGGGTTGGCGGAAACGAACCTGGACTTCCTTCTCGGTGAGGGAGACACGCGACACCAGGTCCATTCGGGCGGCCTTATCGGGCTTGCTGTTCCTTCGGTATGCATCTTCGAGTATCATCTTGTCCTGGGCACTGCAATTGGGTTCAATGTTGTCAGTATAAGCTCGCGATGGGCATCTGGAACGCGTTGGACTAATTTGGACGTACGTGGTCCGCTTCCGCCTGGCGCGGGGATGTTTGCTGGAGGCATCCAGATCATTGTCGTCGAGCCGGGAGGCATTGGAAATTATTGACATAGAGGGATCAACGTCTTGCTCTTGTTCTGGCTCATGCTCGTGCTCGTGCTCGTGCTGGACACTGGTGGGCGAGGCATTGGAATAGTCATGTTGGCGGTGATCGCTGTCTGGGCGGGATTGTCCATGATTCTGCTCTTTCTCTTGCTCTTTGCTCGTGGGGGAGCATATGTCGGACATGTTGTTGGCGTGATCCCAGCAATATACACCGTGTCGTGTGGTGTTATCGTGTTGTTGTGTTGTGAGGGGGCAGCAGCGAAGCCAATATCGCGTTTCTCCTAGCCAAAGAAATACTTGAGAAGATGTATAGTTGGAGAGGAGGAGAGAGATAGCTAAGTAATTGAAAAGAAGCGTGACGTGACGTGACGTGACGTGACACGGCGAGGCGAGGCAAGGCAAGGCGGAGCACGAGAGGGCTGGAGTCGTAGCCAAAGTAAGGTATAGTACTAGTAATAGTAGGTACTATCCGTACTACTAGGATACGGTAGGTCGACACGCCAAACACGGTTCTGGAGACGCACCCCCCGGGAATGGTGGGGATCGGACGGAGGCACGAGCGAGCAAGAGCTTCCACCCACCTATACCTAGTATTACTACTACGTAGTAGTTACGGTAGTACTAGTAGTAGTATAGTAGTTTTGCTTGTAATAGTACTCCGCACAGGTACTACCTGACTAGGGTTAGAATGTGCACGAACTCCTACCTAGTAGTCGCGACAATGTGCAGTGTTAATGAACTGACGTGCGTGCGAAATATGTGTGTTATTTAAATCATGTGCACACACCCTAATCATATACGTTGCGGGAGGACACCATTGGCATGGAAAATCCGTGGGTTTCAAAATACTGCATCGTGGCTTGATGCGAATGAGTGCAGAGTTTCATTGGGAGGGATTCAGGTCCATTTTGTAAACAACATCGGTTGAGTTCTCTACACTTTAACAATTGCAATCTTGCTCCTGCTCCCACCGAATTGCTCATCATGGACGCAAATGCACAATTATGCAGTCAGTACAAGCATAAAAGGCAAGTCGCACGATGCTGTCCGATGGTGGGGGTTGGGAACGAGCAATTCCCTTGGTAACTTGAAGGTAGCCACGGTCACGGTACGCATTGCTTAGGGGGGGAGGGTTCCTTCCTACCTTACCCGCGCCGCTTTTTCGTCCCGCGTCGTGCAATCACGTAGCGCGTTTGGGGTTCGCCATGGCCGAAAGAGGAAATACGTCAACACGCTCGTTGCCAGGGTCCTGAGCACCCACGCCCTGCTAATGTCTGCTTTTTGTGAACATGGTTGTACATGCTGTGGGCTCTTTATTTTTATACAAGGTTCGCCAAGGTGCAAACGCCAGTTCTCTCCCCATCGCCCCATTGGGACCATGTTCTATGGTACAGTATTGCCCGCCAACTATTACTACACCTCGATTATTTTCTTTTCTTCTCCAGACGACGATCAACTGGAAAACTGAGCTGCCAGCGCGTCTATTCCCGTCACATTTCTCCCCGATATCTTTCAGCTGTGCTCAGTCGCAATTCCCAGACACCCGTGCAAACCTTCCCCCTCCCCCTGCTCTTTGACTCCCAGCCGCCCGCCGAGCTACCTAGTACCACTTGCACTTACACAAGCATGCATGCATGCAGCAGCGCTCTACGATATCCACTTGCACGAACGCGCAGACGCGTTATCAAGTCACCCATTGGGCATGGCCCACGAGACAAATTAAATTTACCATGGCAGGCCATGTGCAGCTTCTCATACTGTTTGACCAGGAAATCCCTCGCCATTTGCACTTTCTTAGCCTCCTCCCGCTTTTCCCAGTAGGCCCGCCATGCATGCAGTGCGATCCATTCGTGTGAGGATGTGCGTAGAAAGGTAAAGTCTCTATGATAGTAGTGATCGTGCGACCTGGATACTAGCTGCACATCGATAAATGGTGATATAAGCGAATGAATGGGACAATGTTTTTTCCTTTTTTTCGTATTTTGCTTTCTCGAAAGTTGTCTTGGATGAGGTTAAATTTATTGTCCAATTCATGGAATATACAGTCGTGAGGACCAATACTCTCCAAGTCAACGTACAAGACGTAACCCACCGAGCAGCTGCAATTTGTGCTCTGGAGTTAATTGTCCGTAAGAGACAAGTCTAAATACTACTCTCTCGTAACTTCTAGCAAGAGGAAAATTGCACTCATGCTACTCGTGGGCCGAAGCATATAAAATATGGTGCCTCCTCTATGATACGTAGGGTAGACGTACTAACTGGTGGTACAATACCTCACTGGTTGATCATGAACCACCCCACAGAAACCACGAGCGACAAAGGTGATCGTGACGTTAATGCCTACAATGGGGCCAATAAGATCTGGGGGTGGTTTTCAACTAGTCAATACCCATTTCCTAGTCTGTTAATGAGTATGTACTGGCAATTCGATGGCCAAATTGCCAGGGCAAATTGGAATACGTCCGGAACGTTCGGTCACGTAGAAACTGATCGGACCAATGCTCACAGGAACCCACAGTGCTGTTAGTACGCTGCATGGGCGTGTCATCTTTGATAACGAAATAGTCTAGCTAAGTTAAAATGCTGCTGGGTGCAGCTCATCCCATTTCCGCCACTTGGTGACTGCTCGAGACGGGCACTGAAAACCATGCCGCCTTCAATCACGCTTCTGTAAACCTGAGAACCCCAATCCCTTTATCGTAAACGGTCATCCTGGTCTCCCAGGTCATCCTGGTCCATTTCATCTTGCCTGCTACGAGCCCTTTCAGAGGAGCCCGTGTAGTGGCTCACCTCCGTTGCCCGTCTCTCAATTTTCTTCACCTCATTCGCGCGACGCTGTGCGTTTAATCTACAGGTCATCGTCATCGTCATCGGGCAGGGGCTGGGCGGCAGCCTGGTCCATCTCCTGCTTGTACTGGTTGAGAAGCGCCTCGTCAACCTGAGCGGTGGGGGGAGCAAGAGCGGGAGCGGCAACGAATTCCTATAAATTAGGTTAACAAACAGCCCGCAAAGGATGGCATCGCGAATGCGGATGTAAACTCACCAGCTGGGGGTTGCCGACGAGCTTGCGGCCGAGCCACAGGAAGGGCTTCTCGAAGTTGTAGTTGGACTTGGCGGAGATGTCGTAGTACTGGAGGTTCTTCTTGCGGTGGAAGGTGATGGTCTTGGCCTTGACCTTGCGCTCCTTGACATCGACCTTGTTACCGCACAGGACGATGGGGATGTTCTCGCAGACACGGACGAGGTCACCTACGAGTTGTTAGTATCAAGATTTTTCTTTTCCTTTCGACGAATTGGCTAGAGATAGGGGGTACATACGGTGCCAGTTGGGAACGTTCTTGTAGGTGATGCGGGACGTCACGTCGAACATGATGATACCGCACTGGCCGTTGATGTAGTAACCGTCACGGAGACCACCAAACTTCTCCTGACCAGCAGTGTCCCAGACATCGAACTGGATCTGACCGAAGTTCTGCATAGTTGTCAGTATTCATGTGGCGGGCAGAGGCCGTGGTAGCTCGGATGCAACATACGGTGGTGAAGCCTAGAGGGTGAACTTCGACACCAAGAGTAGCCATGTACTTCTTTTCGAACTCTCCAGTAAGGTGACGCTTGACAAAGGTAGTCTGTGAAAGCGTGCATGTTAGTCCTGTCAATTCTTCGATTTGCGTAATATGAGAGCATAGTCTCGACTCGGACGCTGCAAAGAGGTGGGGCAGTGGCGATCGTTGCGACAAATAAACATGGCACAAAGAGCCTTTTCCCAAGATGCATCGCACTGGAAACCTTACCTTTCCGGTACCACCGTCACCAACAAGCACGAGCTTGAAGGTAGGAGTCGCTGATTCAGCCATTTTGGACGTGGGGTTGTGAGGTTCGACGAGGGATGGGTCGGTAGATGTAAACAAGCGGGGTGCTGCTATGATGCAGAGGTGGTTAGCTGTGAACAAGCGGGCGCTGCGGGCAACGTTGATGGAGGCTGGCAAAGACGAGTCTAAATGCAATTCTAGCTCGAAAAGCCTTCTGAAGCTTCGGTGTTGCGGGTGGGCGTACCTTGAGTGGTTGAAGTGATCTATGGGAGGACGAAGATGCACAGGTCAAATCGGGCGAGCGTTGAGGTTGGCGGGGAACTTGATCAGGCAAGGGAAGCCCTTAAGCAGAAAAATTCAGTCGACCGGGATGTGACAGCTGCACGTGACGTCGCTGGAGCTGCTCGCCATCGCCTGGGATCCAATAGCCTAGTAGGGTGGCTAGCAGGGATGTAATCTATGGTGCTAAAGCGATAACGTCACTCACTCTCTGCTTCCCCTTGTTCTTTGGTTTCCAGCATTGTCAGGTCTTCATAATAAGTGGGGAGATGGTGTTGTGTTGCTGGTGTTTTGTTTGCCAGGGCCAAGCATTCCTAAGCAAAGCCTGGTGAAGCTTCTCCTCTAGCCATGTGTTGTTGTGTTCGTTGTGCTGGGTATTTACATGACGCAAGGCCTTATTCCGACTTTGCGTTTGCAGGCAAGCAGGCAGACGCGCAGATCATCAATAATGCAGGCGCTTGGTGCCTGATGCTGGGTTATTTTCCGAATCGTTTGGAGTCCAAACGCCAATAAACACAAACATTGACCAGCGAACATTGATATTACCAGCCTTGACTAGCACAAAAACATCTGTTTAGACCAAAACGCCCAACCAACTTTGATGGCCTAACGATAACTCACATGCTGGCACAGGAGCTGATTGAGTTCTGGCCCCACCGCTAAGTGAACTTCGCCAACACGGACTGAGCACCCATGTATGATGCCGTATGATGCCTGGTGCAAAGCAATCTCAGTATCAGGCTTGACACCACACTTAGGCTCTCTCCTGGACTGCTATATCCGTATATGCTACATGGCATTCAGGCCCAAACGCCTGGCACGGGATCTTGCGGTGCCTAGACACCTCCTTTGGGTAGCTGTCATTAGCCACGAGTAATGACCCCCTCACCGCTCGGCTCATAATTTCATATGGTCAATGTAAGATCTGAAAAAGATACATGCGCGCATCTGAAGGTCCGGCCCAGAAATTTGCTTCGCGAATTTGGGATCCTCTGAGTTGACTGATGGGCGGGAAGATTGACGGATGACCTAGATAGGTAGGATATGGCATCCGAGCATGCCGCGACCGCCCCAATCTCGTCGTGGTGTTAACGTCAAACGGAGCTCTTGACGTTGGGCTACATCCGTCGGGCGCGATACGCGGATGAAGATATTTGCCTGAAAGGAGTCAGCAACCATCCTATTATGCAAGAAGAGCCATTTCCTCAATGCGACTCACCCCTTCGTTCCCTTGCACACACTCTCCTACTTTCTTGAGGTGGTCATGGTTTCCTCGATTCACGTAGCCAAAGTTCCGGATTTCGTCTCCAGCTTTTAGACCCGCTGTCTCCGCGGGGCTACCGGAGGCCACCGTGTTGACCCTTGCAAAGACCTCGTCCAGGGAGTCAGACTGTGAATCCGGGAGAACCGGTTGGGCGCTGGAGCTTGGAGCTGCCTCTGGGGCATCGTCGAGGCTTGCAAAGTGATCCTGGAGGAACCTTTCGACGGATGCCATTACCTCTTTGTAGTCGTTTCGTAGCCGAATGACGCGAGCCCTTGTCGTCCGAACTTGGTAAGGTTAGTCTCATACTATTTTCCGCAAGTGAGGAATACCCAACGTACTTTGAGCAACATCAATATCAGCGCGAGGAAACCCATCTCGAGTAAGCAATGGAGTTTCCATATCGACACCGTGCTTGACCAAGCGATTAGCTCACACGTCACTTGAGGGAATAAAGGACGAACAGAAGGTCGGCATACTGAGTCCAAAACTCCGCCCAATGCTTTTAGCTCAGCCTCTACATCTTCTTTCTTTCGTTGGAGCTCAGCGAAGCTCAAATGCCCAGCGACGCCATTAGTATGAGCGGCGTTGCTAGTCGGGCCTGAGGGCACGGTGGGTGCATGTAAGTTGTTCATTCTAAGCGGCAATCCCATTTCCTGAATTCAGTTTCCTTGCAGAGGAAAAGAAGGCAACGACTGTTTAAGTTTGCGAGGGGTGTGTTTGAATGGTAAAGTATGAGGAATGTGACCATGACCCTGATAGTAGTACCTTTGCAGCAGCAAGATATCACTTTCACTGTGCTCTCTAAGGTACTGGCAGTAATATGTAGAATTACTAGTCTACTACCTAAGGTACCTTAGGTGGGCTGTACCTATGAGCTGCGCTGTTGAAAGCACTCAATCGCGGGGTCTTTTCACGTCCACTTCAAATTGATCGTAACGCGACAGCCCTCCAGCTGCCTGCTGCTGGGTGCTTAGGTGAATCTGCTGACCCGTACGCTACCTTCCGTGGTACAAGTAGTAAGGTGGTAAATAGTACCCAAATAAGGTACCAACCCAGGGCGCATTCAGCTTTAACGGGGCCGCACGTGCAGCAGGGCGTTAGCTGGAGCACATCACTGGAGTTGGCACAGCTCCTAGCTTCTCCCTTAGCGACGTCACGCTCGGCGCGACTTCCCGATCTTCCATCTGAACCTTTTTTTTTTTACCTTTTCCAATTGAGCTCACCCCAATACGCCCCCTCACCCATCCGCTTTCGTGCCACACTCAGGGCTATACATAAAGACACGCGTTCAATATCTAGGCTTGTCTAAACAGCATGGCTTCTGGAGTTGATGCTCGGCTCCTGAAGTCGACCAAGTTCCCTCCCGAGTTCAACCAGAAGGTTGACATGCAGAAGGTCAACGTTCACGTCGTTAAGAAGTCCGTCATACCTTTGCATACCACTTTGGCGCCGTGAAATAGCTGACTTTGTGTGTGCACAGATGGATAGCTGGCCGCATCTCCGAGATTTTGGGAAACGAGGACGATATTATCACCGAGCTATGCTTCAATTTGATCGAAGGCGGCCGCTTCGTACGTTTTTCCTTTTCCCTACTGTGGTGTACACGGATTGCTGACCAACTTCAGCCCGACATAAAATCACTCCAGATTCAACTAACTGGCTTTCTTGAGAAAGACACGGCTTCTTTCTGCAAGGAGCTCTGGAACCTTCTTCTTAGCGCGCAGACTAGTCCTCAAGGCGTACCCAAAGAGCTCCTGGAGGCCAAGAAGCTGGAATTGATGCAAGAGAAGGTTTGTTACCAACATTTGATATGGACCCCGGCCCCCTCAAGAGAATGAGTGCACTAACTTGATGCCAGGCTGATGCCGACCGAGCTGCCGAAGATGCCCGCAGACGACGTGACGACGAAGATCACCGGGACCGCGAAGTTTCAGAACTGAAGGATCGAGACAGAGATCGTCGCGACCGTGGGCGACCCTTCCAGCGTGGTGGTGGTCGACGTGGTGATCGTGGCTTTGACAGAGGTGGCCGAGGGGGCGGACCAAGGGGCTGGAACCGAGAGCGGTCCCCAGAAGATCGATACGGTCAGGCAAGAGACCCGTATGGACGTGACAGCTACACTCCACGGGGCAGGGGGCGGGGAAGGGACAGCAACCGCGGCCGTGGACGTGATCGTGGCCGGTCGGCTTCCCGGTCAGCTTCGCGTTCAAGTTCACGGAGCCGCAGCCGTTCGGAGAGCAGTGATCGTCAGGGCCGCGCTCGCCATTCGAGGAAGCGATCAAGGTCTAACCAGGAAAGAGATCAAGGCGGTAGTGGGAGAGACAGATACGGAAGGACACGGCGATCACGTTCAGAATCATCCGACCGTCGTGCCCCTGAACGCAAGAGAAGGCGTTATTCCTCGTCCAGAAGCCGTTCGGGGGAGCGGAGACGGCGCTACTCAAGTGCCTCTTCAGCGTCATCGCGGAGGCGTTCGAGGTCCCGCAGCCGTGGTGGCTCCCGGGGCGAATCCCCCGACGATGACCGCCAGCCGCCGCCGCCGCCGAAGGGCAATCGTAGGCAGCAACGTCGGAGTATGTCGTCTGACAGGTCGGATCCGGGAAGAGACCAGAGGAAGCGCCGGGACGCAGACAAACAAGGCCGGAGGCGCAACAGCTCTTCGCCATCTCTATCACCCTCACCTCCTCCCGCTCGTGGCAAGCCTGCTGATGTTTCGGAAGATGAGAAATGATCCAACTCCTGCGAGGCGAATCCTGCGAGGATCCCAAACAACCGCGTGGTGTGTAAATGGCATAAGAATGAAGATGGAACAACCACCGAGATCTTGATATGCAGACACGCTTGGGTCGTGCTGGCTGCCGCCCAGTAAACTATACGAGACAATCCGTCGAGGCGCCAATCTGCCGAGCTAAATCTTGCTCAAGAAAGACTAAGATGACCACGGAGCTCCTTTTGCTGCCAAGGCTAGGACTGACTGTTGAAAAAACAGCTTTTCTTCGATTGCACGGGAATTCGAGTGGCAATTCAACCATTGGGCTGGGGACTGACCCTTAGAAGCAAGTTTACCGGTCTATCCAAGTGTAAGCTCTAGGAAATCGTGAGCCTGATTTGCATAATTGTGATGATGATCATTTTTTCACCACTCTAGTAAATTTATCTTAAAGATGATTTTCATTCATTTTTACATGGGCATTGTTTATTCAATCTAATCTTGGTTCTATTTTGCTTTGGTGGTAGTGGTTCCCTAGGCCGTACTCCGACTCAGTCGCTCAAATCACAATCCCCATCAGCCTTACACTTGAAAGGCCCCCAGCTTTTGTTTGTGATATTATAGTAGTAGTACTAGTCTAGTCTAGTAGTGTAGCGCCCGCGCGAATGATGCAAGGTGTTTGCCCCACCAAGAAACCCCGACTGCGGACAGCGACCGCGTACTCGTACCTGACCTTTCAAATTATTTGCATGCCCGCGGCTCCATCTACTTCCACACGCGACCCAAGAAAACAGTTCGGCCACGTCGCATCGCCTCCCCTCGAATCGTCCGCCACGTGAGACCGAGATAGTTGAACAGTTACTTCCGAATGGCCGAGAAGCAGCAAGCTGCAGCCGGCGGCGGCGGCGGCGGCGGCGCAACGGCCGACTCGGCAGATGCCAGCGCCGCGGGAGGAGCAGCACCCAACCACAACGCCCCAGCCAGTCTGGCCGAGTACAAGAAGTCGCAGCAGCGCGTGCGCGAGCTCGTCGAGAAGCGTAGGACGCTGGACCGTCGACTTGTATGCTTTCCCCCCCTTCGAGCTGTGCCGGAACCTCTTTTCCCACTTCCCACTCTCTCTCTTTCTCTCGTTGTTCTGAAGGAGCATTCATCTGCGGGGCTTCGAGAAGCTAACACTCCGGCTTCTCTGATCTAGGCTGGCGTCGAAGAGACGATCGCGTCGAAGGAGACTATATATCTGGACAGCACGCCCGGAGGAAACATCATTACCGGTTTCGATAACTACATGAAAGGCCAGAGCGGGGCGGCGGCGCAGAGGCGCAAGGCCGGGCCCATGGAGCAGAACCGCGTCTTCTCCAAGTCATCCATCTCGTACAAGCCCAACAATGGGGTAAGTTATGGAGGAAAATTTCCCTTTGCTGGTGGAAGATGATGGGAAATTCACTAGACTACACCATCGTACTACGGAAGGAACTGGATTGCTAACAGTTGCTCGTTTTCTCTAGGACGCAACACCGGGATCGACACCTGCCTCTCACGCCCCGACACCCGTATCTGGATCATTCAAGGAGGGCGGCACGGGCACGCCTACGGCTGGAGGGAACAAGAAAGGCAACAAGAAGAAGGAGGCGGAAGACAGCGAAGCAGAGGCACCGGGCAAGAAGCGAGCCAACTTTGGCGCATCTCGGAAGTGAGTACGGGCACGGGCACGGGCACAGGCTTGAGGGCAAGCTTGGTCGCTTGGTTGCCTGTTCACGATGAGAAGCAGATTCTTTTACGAGTAGCTTGCAGCAAGCGAGTGTGTATTTTTGTTTGTTTGGTTTTCGGTCTTCTGGCGTTGGAATAAGAAAATTCGTTGCCTTCTCTTCTAGGGGGGGTAAGGACGGGCGCAAGGGAACCGGGGGCGTTTCCTGGATTAGTCCTTTATGATTACATAGGGAGAAGAGCCTTGATATAGGTTATGCGGTCGGGATGAAATCCAGACCCCAGGCGGACTTATAGATAACTAAGCTAGCAGCCAACATACATTGTTGTACGTTGAATCTCCTAAGGGCATGTCTTTGGGATATGATGAGCGATGCCACAGTCCAAAAAGGGTTACATCGACGGCGGTACACTTAGGCATTACAACGATCCAAACGCTTTGTGAAGAGCCCAAAGTCACAAGAGTTTGTCATATTTGAGATGTTCAAATACGACTCTAGGTAATTAACTAACAAAAAGGGACTTTTTGAATAAGAGCCCTGGAGCCAAGAACATGCTTTTGGAGATTAGTCGTACATAATTGTAGTTACCGAAAATTGGAAATATGAGATTTTGAGAGATCAGTCTAATATATTACCCTTAGGTTCCTCCTCTAATGTACTTGTAGTATTTATTCCCTGATGTATTACGTAGCTTCAAACAACCAAATCCTCCCAAGAACACCTCCCTGCCCAAGACTTTTGAAGTAGTTGAAAAAAGGGTAACCCCCCGACGAAGAAATAGAAATGGAGAGAGAGGAATGTGGACACTGCTTCTCCTCTTACCTACAGAGAAGTCACACACTGCGCCTGCAGAAACATGTTGATGTCGTCATCCGAAGCATGACTAGAGGCCTCGCCCTCGCTGACGTTGTCATCTTCTGCGGGCTCAAAGGGTGCTTCAGACTCCCTGCCGTGAGTGTCATCGTCTTCGGTATGGGACGCTCCTCCGCGAATCAATTCACCAGGCCCGGAGGCATCCGCTCTCGTGCGCTCGATCTGGTCAAGACTATGGGCTTCACGACGTCGCAAAAGTCGTCCGCTAGGGCTATCCTCATCTTGACATAAAGGGCGTTGGCCTTCGTTAGGTGTCCCCGCCGAACCATCTAGGTTGTTGAAAGTCGTAACCTGCCCCTGCGGCGGTGGCGATACCCCTGAAATGACATTGTTCGCAGCGCCAGAGCTCAACCCTTGCAAGAGGAAATGATGGTTTCTTACAAACTCCGGGGTAAGATTAGCATTGGCGCCGGTCGCTTGAGCGAAGAAGCTGACTGCAGCCTCAAACCCGCGGACCACTGAATTATCCGGGCCTGCTTTGCTCAGGGGGCGTGGGGCCTGCGCCGAGATCCACGTGAAATGGCTTCTTGGTGGCATCTCCAAGTAGTCCCCTGCCTCGCGAGGGCTGTCGAAAGGTCGAGGAACCAGAGGACCGGGAAGCGCCGATCAGTCACTTTCGGCCCATTGTCCTCGTAGTTCTTCCTCCACCCCGTGATGCTCTGCCCCTTTAGCCTGTAGCATGGCGGCTTGCTGTCCATGAGATTGGTGTCGGCCATGGTGCCCGAGATGCCGAATGGCCTGAAGTCGCTGCATGGCAGGATGACCAGGACATTCCATTCCGGCGTCTTGGAATAGCGATAGCTCCGGCGGCCGATGTACACGCCGCCAGTTTCGGGGCTGCTGATTCCCTCAAACTGGGTACGCAGACGTCGATGCACACGCGAGGAGCGTTTTCTTGAGGAGGAAGGGGTCATAGTATCGTATAACTCACGACAGTCTCTGGAGTGAAAGGATGGATGATCGAGAGGACGACACAGGGGTTGTAAGGTCCAAGGTGACTTGAGTATTATCAGGGTTTGATGTATTTGGGCTCCAACCAGGGTTCGCGTCTATGTCATAGCTCTCGGACTGAGTGAGTGTATGACTCTGTTGTTGTTGAGCACCCGTATCGTCTATGATTGGACTTGAACTCGAGCAGTTACTGATATTGCGTGTCTATACACATTTTCATTCAGTCAGCAACAGCAATATCCTGCGCAGGTACTTTCCTTTCGACAAACACAGAGAGGATCTCTCACCATGATTCTGGAGTCAATGAGGTCCATGAGACGAGAAAAATTTCCGCGTCAGCCTCTAGATCGCTCTGCAGCTTCCGGACCCTGGCCTGGTCACGCTCATTCTTTTCCTGGAGGTTCCTGACCCTGCCCTGCAAGTTTAGGATGCAGCCGAGTCTCTGGTCGATGCGTTGCTGAAGCGCGGGAGCCTCTCTATCAAAAGTTGCCTGTGCAGCCTTTCGTTTAAGACCCAAGGTCGGCCTGGCCTCCCTGATCATGCGATGTATATCACTGATTTTTGGATCATGGTCCGACTCTGACGGTGCAGGGGAGGGAGTGAGAGGGAGAAGGCTTCGATGTTCCATGGTAGCTTGAAGCTTAGCACCATCAGGCTATCATGAAGCTTGATGGTATGATGGTAGTAGTAGTAGTAGCAGTAGGAGAAGAAGAGCAGGATGATGTGTATAGAAATGAGATAAACCGACATGAAAGACCATTCTTTATAATAATAATAACAAGATGGGTGGAAATTTAATTTCCAATTCCAGCATCTTCCTTCCTTTTTTCTTTTCTTTTCTCTCTCCCCCTAATTCCCCCCTTTCTCATTTCTCGCAAGTAACATGCTGAGGCAAGGCTGAATGGCTGCGGACCTAATTCCATTTATTACCCCTGTCAAGATTAAAGTGCAGTTCCGAAAACCAACACCCGTTTACCAGAATCAATCACTGCGTGACTGGTAAGCATCATAGTTTAAATCTGTTGAAGAAATTTGAGAAGCGATAATCAAGCGGTAGATTACTGTAGGGCTTAGTGGTCACGGAGAGTATATCATAAATAGTCGTACTTCTCTAAGAGTGTTGATTTCTTAGGATGTAAGTCAATGGGTACATGTAAGGTGGCACTGAAGTCAATACAAGCCGACAGGGTTAGCTAGTAGTCATTAGGCGTACCGATGTCTCACTCTGATACCTGACTCGAATTGATCGTCTCCTTTTTTCTAGGGCCCTGTTTTTGTGTCTGTCTGTCTGCCTTGGGAGCCGTTATGCCTTATAGCAGGCGCTAGAAGAGGCGCGAACCTCCCTCTGCCTTACCTGCACCAGTTAACTATAACTATAGTAGTAATACTACCTGCAAACACGTTATTCTATTGACCTCGCCGACTTATACCAGCAATTGTAAGGGAGAGTGGAAAGCTGGCTTGTAGCACCTACCCATCATAGTACCTACTATACCTACTAAGTGCAGGCGATAGATAATAAAGTTTTGGTCCTGGCCAAGTTTGAACCTGTCACTCACCAACTCCGACTTCCATCGCTCCGCCCAACCTGTTTTTACCTCTCATGCTCCCATGCTCCCATGCTCCCATGCTCTCATTCCTTATACCTTATACCCCTCTGTCACAGCTCGCGGCATGCGGTATCCGGGGCGCCACTTCTTCGTCTTCCGCCGTCCGAGCGGGGATCATCAACGTTCGTCACTCTACTTGGCAATGATAACGAACCGCGTTTCGCTCATACCAGGTACAGATACTCACCCGTCTAAGTCGTACTAGACTACCTAAGTCTAGTATACAGCGTAATGACTGGTATTAGTGTCCGATTTTAAGGTGCCATAGCGGGTGCGGGGTCGTCGAGCTTTACATCTTCAGGTACTCCTCCTTTAGTACCCCGAGTCGTAGCAATGAGGGGTCGATGGCCTCCCTCTCTCCCCTCTCCGTCCACTTCTCCTCTTCTCCTCTTCTCCTCTTTAGGGCCCTTTTTGATCCAACTTTGAATGAAAGGAGGGGGAAAAAACAAGCTAACGCTGTGTCTCCCATGTCATGATTCAAAGTAAAGCGGCGGCGGGGAGCATGCCAACCGGCCGGCCACGCGTGGCCCGTTAACACTGGTAGGTAGACTTGTCTTGGACTGACTTTTCTCTTGCCTCTGTGGCTTGCTCGTGCTGGGCGTGTATATAAGTATAGAAGAGGGGAAGGCCTTTTGGTGATTTTTCTTCTTCTTGGTTTCTGGTTCT
This sequence comes from Ramularia coccinea, assembly GCA_013461505.1. NCBI lineage: Eukaryota > Fungi > Ascomycota > Dothideomycetes > Mycosphaerellales > Mycosphaerellaceae > Ramularia > Ramularia coccinea. Next base: position 1,782,904 of record JABNMW010000001.1, on the reverse strand, counting down.
TTTTTTTAAACTTGGCCGTTGACTTTTGAAAGAGATTCTTCTCACCATTTTGAATGCTTACACTGTATTGTCCCATGGGAAATGTAATCTGTTGTCATTCAGAACCCGAGTTGTGGCATCACCCAATCCCTGGTTGACTTTTTTTCTCGTGTAAGCCACCATGACCATCCAGGCTTCACACTTCACCCCCGAGGTGATGCTCTCGGCCCCTCGACGTTCCGCCGGTATTCCAAATTCCTCTGGTGAACTTGTCCTCTACACTGTGAGTCGAACCCGAACACTGATTTTCCCACTCTTCATGTCGTATGTGTTTGTTAAGCTGCTTTCCAAGGTATCGACGTACTCTTTTGAAACACACAGCAAGACATCCCAGATACGCGTACTCAGTACCCGCGATGGCAGCTCCCATCTTGTATCAGAAGATGCTTCCGCGTTTGAACCAGTATGGCTCAGCAAAGACGAGGTCATCTTCTTCAAGCCCACCGACCGCGGATGTACTGCGCTTGTGTCTCAGAATGTCTTCGAGGGCCCCCAGTAAGCCTGCCCACTCCTCCCCCACCTGTGGTGACTCGTGGTGATCCATGGTGCAGGCACCATCTTGACGATGTGGCTAACAACATCAAACGGCAGATCAGAACGTATGATCCAGTTCTACGCTGGTGCTCTGTCCAATCCCAAAATAAAGCAGTTGTCCCATGATCGGGCTTACTTTTGCTGCTCGGCATTGACCACCCCAGAGGGCGAAATGTACTGGTCCTCAGCAGACGCCAAGTCGCATTCCTCTGCAAAGATCTATTCATCCTTGTTTGTCCGTCACTGGGATAGCTGGGTCACCCAGAATCACAACTCGCTCTGGTTCGGCACACTTGTCAAGAACGATGGCAAGTGGGCACTGGAGAATCCTGGGTTAAGGAATCTACTAGCCCAAACGAAGCTTGCCAGCCCCGTGCCACCGTTCGGTGGGACGGGCGATTTTGACCTCTCTACGTCAGGCGTCGTTTTCGTTGCCAAAGATCCCGAGCTGAATCCTGCTCGCTACACGAAGACCGACTTATACTTCATACCCTTTGCGAACGGGACTGCCTCCCAGCCCGAGACGCCTCAGCTGATCCAAAGCGCGTCATTGAGAGGATACACAATGTCCCCAACTTTTTCCAAGGATGGCAAACAGGTCGTCTTTGCGCGAATGAGATCCGACAAGTATGAATCCGATCGCCCAAGATTGTTGCTCATCCCTGATATCACGAATGTGCACAACGTACAGGAGTTCTATGACGGGGCTGAGTGGGAGGGAGCCAGACCCGAGTGGGTTACGTGGTCTCACGACGACAGCGAGATATACGTGGCCGCGGAGCGTCATGGCCGAACTGTGCTGTGGAAGCTGTTCAGTGATACTCAATCAAAGGTCAGGCCACAAGCCATCTTCACAGAGGGCAACGTCATAGAAGCCAAGACTGTAGGAGACAGCGCCTCGCTCCTCATCAGCTCCAAGTCTCGCATTGAGAACTCTAGTTATGCCATCCTGGACCCTAAAGATGGATCGGTCAGAGAGATCTCCTCAAGCTCCAAGCATGGTCGATCCTTCGGCCTTAGACAATCTCAATGCTCAGAGATTTGGTACGAGGGCGCCGCTGGATACATGAACCACGCTCTCGTCATGACCCCTTCCCATTTTGACAAGAACAAGAAATATCCTCTCGCATTCTTGATTCACGGAGGCCCCCAATCTGCCTGGGTCGATGACTGGAACACCCGCTGGAATCCGGCAATCTTTGCTGAACAAGGTTATGTGGTTGTTTGCCCCAACCCAACGGGAAGTACGGGCTACGGGCAACACCACGTTGACGCTATCAAGGAGAACTGGGGCGGGACCCCGTACCAAGACCTTGTCAAATGTTTTGACTTCATCAAAGATGAGATGAAGTACGTGGATACTGAAAGAGCCGTTGCCTTGGGGGCATCATATGGCGGATACATGATTAGTAGGTCCCGCTGGTGCGCCGCCTTGTAGTAACAAGAAAGACATGGCTAACGGCCTACAGACTGGATTCAAGGACAAGAGCTCGGGAGGAAGTTCAAAGCCTTGGTGTGCCATGATGGCGTCTTCTCCACGCGGAATCTCTGGTCCACCGAGGAGCTGTTCTTCCCTGAGCACGACTTTGGCGGTACGCTGTGGGATAACCGAGAAGGCTATGAGAAGTGGGACCCATCGTTGCATCTTGAAAATTGGGCAACGCCACAGCTGGTGAGTTCTAAGGCCAACTCAAACAAGTCCACGTTGAAGTGGGAAAGGCTGGTAGCCCTGACCGTCTATAGGTCATACACAGCGAGCTCGACTACCGCTTGCCCATATCCGAAGGCCTGGCTATGTTCAACGCGCTGCAGGCACGCGGTGTTCCGAGCAAACTCGTCATGTTCCCGGACGAAAATCATGTGAGTAAACTATGACAATCGATGCCTCTTTTGAGTCCATATTGAGAGGGTAATCTAACAATTCGCGACAGTGGGTGTTGAAGCCAGAGAATTCGTTGGTCTGGCACAAGGAGGTGTTGTCCTGGATTAACCACTATAGCGGCGTAGCTCCAGATCCAAAGCTGGCATCGGAGATGAATGGCCTGAGAATGTAGCAAGAAGGCTTTGTGCACCGTCTGTAAATAACAACATTATACCAACTGATAATGGAGTGTTGAGAAGTTGTGAATGTAATGCTGAACTAGACTAAATGGTAGGACAGACCTAAAGACTTAGGTGTTAAGGCAGGTGCTGTGAGTGCGAATCGTGGGGCCACACTGTTTTCTTCACACCGTATGCATTGTTCGTCTGGTGAATCAATTAACCTCGAGCTTCTTGTAGCCTTTTACCTCCCACCGTACTACGACTCGCCTACGCGACTGAAGCTGTCGCTGGAAAAGGAAACATCTTCTCCTTTCAAAGATGCGTCAGTCGGTACTATTGCGCCTAAGCCGATGAAGACCGCGCGCGCGCAAGCGACAGCATCGGTTACCCTCAAATCCCAATCTTGAATCCAAGAAGAACCAAGAGCTACAGAAGCTCGCGAGCCGCCGCCGCCGCCGCCGCCGCCGCTCGCCGCGATCAATCAGCACCAAAAATGACGACCCCGGCAGCCCTGTTCCACGCATTTCTGCGTCCCTCTATACTGCAGATCCTCCGAGCGACCGGATACCACGTCGCCAGCCCCGCCGTGCTCGACGCCGTGACCGACCTCGCAGCGCGCTACCTGTTCATGCTGTGCGAGAAGACGGCGGACCGCGCCATCCACCACCACGGGGACGCGGGCGACTTCTCCCTCGTCGAGGTCAGGATAGCGTTGCAGGAGGCCGGCGCCCTGCTGCCCGAGAAGGTCTCTGCCGAGCAGGAATGGCGAGGGGAGGAGGATTTGAGGGGCGTCGAAGAGTTTGTAAAGTGGTTCTCCGGGCCGAGGATGAAGGAGATTATGGACTTTGCACAGGGCGACGGAGAAGCCGACGAGACGGATTACTTGCATGGTATGCACCTGCTCCCTTTTTCATGACACAATCCTTGGCCCTTTCTCGGCCGCCAAGCAATGAAGCCCTGGTGCTTATGTTGTTGAGGAAGAGAAATAATTTGTCCGCTAACATGCAATCGGCAGCACTTAAGAAGAAGCACAACAAGACCTCCGACGACTCCAAGTTCCAGGGAACGATGCTAGGGAAACCAGGCGACCATGGCGAGATCGAGATTGAAGGAGGCGGCGAGATCAAGTCAATTGATGATTGGATTCGTCAGCGGAGTGGTGATCTTCCACGCACATCGCCAACGCCTGAGATGAATGGCAATAGAGACGGAGCCATTTCTCCGTCGCCGAGCTCCGGCCTTAGCTCGGTCGGAGACCGTCTGGCAGGAGAAGGCCTTGACGACATGGACCTAACGTAGACCACCGCGGTGACACCGACAACGCAGCCGCCCAGCAGTTGAAGGACAGAGAAGACAAGTACCAACCGTGGATCTCGTCCAGCATATACCGAGCACACGCGCAGCATAAAACTGCCGCTACAACTGAGGAGATTACAGAGTCCCGCAAGGCTCGAGGTCTCATTCCTCCCCACGGATGAGAGCCGTTGGGCAAAAGAATGAAACGCTCTCCGCCGTGGATCTAGCTCAAGCTATATTCTATTATATTAGGAAGCCCATGCGATAGCGGTACGGCTTCCGGCGATTGTTGCATCTAACAGAACGACGTACACCGTTACTTGCTCACAAAACCCGACCACCCAAAGCTGTTAGAACGGGCGCCAAGTTGCTGTGTCCAGTGGCTCGGGCGGCAAAAAGTTACCAGCGTTATAATGGGGTTTGTTGCATAGCGCCGGCGTTCTGGGCTTTGGGATTTTGGAGTAGCATCTCCCAGCATCAATTTTGGACCCACGAGAATACACAAGCTAAAAGAGAATAGTGTCTCATGATTATGAATTTGATGTTTGTACATGTGCCGTAATATAATGTGTTGTTACAACCGCGACTGGCCCCTTGTGCCAATCTCTTCTAAATGTTCGCCCCGTATCTTAATGGTAATACATAGCCTTGACTCTAGGTCGACTTCTATCCTTGCCTCTTCGCAATCAGTTTATCGTACACTTCCATCTCTTCAGCCACTTCCACGAATATCTTGCCCCATCCGTCCGCTGAGTTGGTGGGCCAGAACTTCTTCTGCAAATTTTCGTACAAGGCCAGCCCTCGACCATCGCCCTCAAGCTTCGACGCGTCGTCTTTGGCCCATGTCAAAAGCTCTTGGTCGAGCTTGCGCTTCGCCACCATGAGACGCCTCCTCTGAGCCGGGGCATCCCATGCCAGGCGCGTGGTGCCCATAATCATCTCAAGTACAAGCGTTTCTGGTGGAAGGAAGTTGAAAATTTCCTTGAAAGAAGTGAGAGCAACCAGAAAGCCAGCATTGTCTTTGATGCGGCGGAAGGTATGGAGAATCTTCTTTGCCAGCTGGTCATCTAGGCCACCCTGCCCAAAGGCAGTCTTGTGTCTGATCATTTCCGCAAACAAATCCCGGGCAGCATGTGCCTCGGCCGCCAGAGCCTCATCGGGTACGTGAAGACGACGATTGATAGCTAGCGTCTTCCAAAGCGTGCTGAATGTGTACGGATCAGGCTCCAGTCCCCGCTCGTAGACAAGATGATGATACATCTCGTTGGCCTGGTCAACCTGACCGGCCTGTACGTATGATTCAAGAAGCTGGTTCATCATGAATGCGTCAGGGCTGATCTCAGCCTCTCGAAAGGCGTCCCACAGATCATCCATCCTTTGATAGAGATTTCTCACCCGGTAGTTCTCTGCCAGAACTGAAAAAGTCTCGAGCGTTGCTCTTGGTAACGGAGCCACACCATCTGATGTGTGGAGTTGGTGAGCTTCACCAATCTTTCGGGCCTTGACGAATTCGATACGAGCTCTTATCATGTCCCAAGCTAGAGCGTCCGCTTTGGCCATATTCTCTGAACCGCCTGATCGTTGCCACGCGCCGATCAACCCATTGAGATGGATGGGGGCTGAAGGAACACCTCGCTTTCGCATAAAGTCGACCACACTGTATGCTCCGTCTAGGTTTCCCGCACCAATAAGTCGTTTCAGCCACTTGCCCAGAAAGAACTTATTGGCCACCACCGAAGGCATATACTTTTGCTTCGTCAAGTCGATTTGACCATCGCTCATCATATCCACGAACGCATAAAGTGCATTCTCCGTTTGGGTTGTTGTGAGGAAATAGGAAACAACTTGGTCATAATCCGAGAGCTTCATGTTTCGCCCTAGCAGTTCCCGCATATGGCGGTATGCCTCCCATGCCTTCTTGTGGTCCTCGGTCGTTCCGCGTTCCGAGTAAGTTCGTATGATCGGCATAAGAATCCGTGGATCAGAGTGGTGCTCAAGTAGCTTGTTCACAGCTCTTTGAACTTGGCTCATATCTCCGATGCGGCAGTACATGCGCACTCCGAGCTCCCAAAACTCTTGGAACGTCTCTGATGATGGATCCCCCAGAGTAGGCATACATCGTTTCCAATTATCCAGTGCTTTGGCTTCCCAACCTTCGACAAAGATAGCTTCGACGACTACAAGCTGCTGAGAAGAACCCAAATCTACTTTTGCGGTAGCCATATCCCGAGAGAGTAGGGACACATGGGCCAGACGCTGAGGATTTATTGACTCATCGGCCGAAAGAACCGTCCACAGTAGGTCCCAAACGTCGACGGGAACGCTACTCCAGCTGTGGGCTAACGATAGGCGGCTGGCATGGTAAGCCTTGTAGACAGACAACACATGCTTGACCGTGAGACCTTCTTGCAGAAGCATCTCGCGGGAAACCTTGTCGAGGGCTACATTCAGCCTCGATATTTTCTTGCGTTGGTTTGCCGTAAAGCCGTGAACCGGGATTTGGGGAATCGCGCGGCGAGAACTGGGCTTCGTGATCTGGTCGTCGGCAAAGAACGTCTCAAAACGTTGGGTCACTTCTTCTCGCATTTCTTCTGGCAGTTCTTGAATGGTTTCCTGGATCTTCTTATCGACGGAAGCTTCGTAGCTGTCGAGCTTACTCATGACCCTCTCAAGGTCATCCGTCGTCTTCACCTCAACCCATGTGCTGCCCATTTGCGCCATGACTTTTCCCATAGTACGGCGCTCCGCTTCCGTCGTAGCGATACTCTCCAGCTGTGAGAATGCATGCTTCACCATGGAGGCGTCGATTCCATCGACTGTTTGCGCAAAGAATGCCTTTTCGTCTGGAAGCTCTGTACGCTTATTACCCTCCTGGTCGAACAGCCGGACCTCGTAATCGTCTGACTCTGGGAGGTCCTCGAGGGCCGAACTAGCCTCCGATAGCTGCTGATGCGACCTTGGTTGCTCTCTAATTTCTGTCGGAGCTGGCTTTTGGAATGCGGATCTTCTAGCTTGGGCACGGCCTCGTGGTCGCACTCGCCCATGCGAAGCCTGCGTCGAGTAGGAAGCGATCCATGGCGTCTGAGCTAGAGGAGCTGAGTTCTGCCGTAAACTCAGCAAGCAGGTCCGGCAAATCGTCTCGTTTCGACAGCGCAAATCCAGTAGCAAGGACCTGCCGGACATGGTCGAGGTGTTGTCGAGGCTGGCATCTGACCATGTGCTAGCTGGGTCGAACTGGGTTTCGGGGAGCTTTCAAGAATTCAGGGTTGCTTGGCGCTGCTCGTCGCGCTACACGGGAGTTACTTTTGGATGTCTTATCGATAAAGCGATCTTTGTACTGGAGATACTGAGACCTTTCTTCACCGCCTGCTGTATGGACAGGGATCGCCTGCTGTCGCAACGGCAGAATCATAATTTTTGTTCCCGCCTAGGTGGGATTTATTACTTTTGTCGCATTTCCCTTCGTGAAAGGTACTTTCCGCAACACAGGGCCAGCCGAACATGTCGAATACCTCGCCAGATTTCCTGCGCTTTACGGGCCACCGGGCCTTCGCACAAAGGCTAACACTATCGACTTTGACCGGCCGTCCGGTGCACATATCGAAAATCCGGAGCTCCTCGCCGACCAACACCGGCCTCGCCCACCATGAAGTGTCGTTCCTCCGCCTGTTAGAGTCCGTCACGAACGGCAGCTCGATGCAGATTTCGTACACCGGTACAACAATCACTTTCCACCCTGGTCTCATCACCGGCGCCATTGCCGGGCATGGCGCTACAGAAGAAAACCTACTTGAGCACAACATCCCCCCCACCTGCACGAGAGGTATCACCTACTTCCTCCTGCCACTATGCCTGCTCGCACCCTTCTCTAAGGGCCACATGAATGTCCGATTCTCTGGACCCGGCGTCATTACATCCGCCACGGAGACCGGCGACGTCTCCGTCGATACCTTCCGCACTGCCATCCTCCCTCTATTTGGCCTGTTCGGGATCCCGCCCGCGAGGATCGAGCTGCGGGTTCTCCAGCGCTCTTGCGCCGGCTCAGGGGGTCGAGGTGGTGGAGGTGTAGTCGAATTGAAGTTTGCGAGCCAAGTGCGCTTGCCCAAGACTCTTCACCTGAATCGGAGCCCCGGGAGGATAAGGAGGATACGCGGTGTCGCATATGCCACCGGCGTGTCTGCGTCGAACAACGCTAGGATGATTCATTCTGCGCGAGAGGTGTTGAATCCGCTGGTCTCGGACATTCATATTGCCGCACAGTACGACCAGGCTCCGCTAGTACCGACGGGCGACAAGGCGGGGAGCAAGAAACGCTTAGGCATTGGATTCGGGTTGAGCTTGGTCGCAGAATCGAGCGCCGTGGGTGTGCTGTACTCGGCTGATATGGTGGTGCCTCCACAAGGAGGCGAAGTGCCCGAAGAGATAGGAAAGAAATGTGCCTACCAATTGCTGGAAAATATTTCAAAGGGAGGGTGCGTCAGCCCAGTCGCAGCCGGCTCTATGCTGACGCTCATGGCAATGGGCTCCGAGGATGTTGGTCGTCTCAGGATAGGAAGAGAAATCTTAGGGACGGAGGAGATGGTAGGGCTGGCACGAGATCTCCGAACATTTGGAGCCAGCAGTTGGGGATTGCGAGATGTCGACGAGGAGGGCAGCGAGGATATTATTGTCTCTGTGAAGGGCACCGGTGTCGGAAACGTGGGCAGGAAGATGGCGTGAGCTTTCTGATATTCATAAATAATGTAAAAAAGCGATTCTTTGCTTCACCCACAACAACGCCTTGGTCTATCTCAAGCCTATGTACCCTCCCTGATCGGCTCTTGTCGAGCTTGAACTGCGGCACCTCTACGCCTAGCGTCCAAGGCTGCCATAGTCGCCCTGTAGCCAATAGTCTGCAGTGACTGCGCAGTTGTCCTTTCCAGCTCCGTAGCGGCGACCCGCATACTATTTAGGATGTGGTATTCTCCAAGGATGGCATTGCCGGAACCAAGGAGGTCGGACAACCGTGACCGAGATACTTCATCGCGGGAGCTAGGTGGTGAATCTGACATGCGCGGCCTCTCTTGGCGCTGATCTGTCGAAGATCTGTTCAGTGGCTGTAACTCTATGTCATCGTCTGAGTTGGCCGCTTCAGCCACGGAAGGACCTGAGCTTCGAATGGCCTGTTCCTCGGCATCCAAGTCCTCGATAGTGCGTGACGTTGCTGCCTCCAAAGCGGCGTCGGCGATCAAAGGTTTGAAAGTCTTGAGTGACAGTCGTAGCTTTTCACGCTCCGTGTGGACTGACAGCATGAGGCACTGCAGTACCAGCAAGACCATGTCGGCCAACAGATAGTATATTCTGTATGCAGGAGGCTTTTGCCCAACGAAATCAATAATCATTCCTCCATGCATGTACCCTCGGTGATACTCGTGGCCGACCGGCAGAGCAGCAAAGAGATGTACGAGCATACACCATATATTTGGAAGTACAACTAGAGCGACGTGCATCCGGCTTGCTGGCATGAGGAAAGGGAATGTCTCATCTTTGGGCGACAGATACATAAGCTGGCCGATGGCACGAATGATGAGTCGAAACATGGAGCATCTAGAGCAGAGAAAGTCAGCTTAAACCTGTGACGGATGTAAGCCATGATACATGAATGTCAGATACGTACTCCATGTAATAAAGCGCGCTCAGCTCAGCAAAGACCAAGGTATCCAGGCACTTGAGGAGGTGTGTAACGAATTCGAGCTTCTTCTTGAGGCCCGGATTTCGCTTCTTGCGATTCTTTCTCCTCCGCCGCCTGTTGCGGGTTGACGAATCGCCCTGTCCATTGCCGCCGCCACCGCTATTAACGCTGCCGTTGCCGTTGCCGGTACCGTAACCGTTGCCGCTTCCATTATCATTGTCATCGCGCAGCGGTGCATCGGAAGCGAGAGGAGTATTGGTCGGGGTAATGTCGCCTGTGTCTCCAGCTGGCGCCGCGGAGCTCGACGGGAGATCATCGTTCATAGTCGCCCTCACTTGCTCATGGTTCGGCAGTCATGAGAGGCCGTAAGCGCATCGAAGCAGCGAAGTACTATGACAGTACTGCCAGCTCAGCAAGAAATGGTCATGAGTCGAGAATTCGTATCGCAGAAGCTGCGGTCGGTTGCATTGTTCGCTACGCCGTTGAAGGAGCTCGTTGCGAGGAAAGGACAAGTCCGTATCTGTAGATCAATAGTTTCAGCGGGTAGTAGCGAGCCAAGGCACGTACCTGCGTCGCGTCTTGGGTCTTGACGTCGGCAATGTAGATAGGCAGATACTTTCTCGTCAGTGGACTGGCGCATACCGCAGAAGGTACCTGCTTAGGCCGCAGGGTCTGCGCTAAAGCCGGCAGGGAGCTGGACACTTCCAGTGTCTTAGACTTATTCTGTTTCTATCATCACCTTTTCACATGAAAACACTTTTCCTGCCTTGAAATTGGCTTATCTCTCTCTTAGTGCAGCTTAGTTTTCCTATCTCCTACGGTGATATTACTGCGCATGTCTTATATCGCGCGTTCACTGGCCACCATTCAACGTCGCATTGATAAAGTCATAGCCAATGTCGAACCTGACACCATCGGGGTTCCTGATGTTATATGCCGAGTCTGTCGATAGCACAGCGCCTTTTCGTTAGCGAAATGGAGATGCTACTGGGACACGGAAGGATATAAGCACATACACCAACTTTGATCAGCCTCGGGATGAGGGCCTACAAGGCCAACCCAGCCCTTGCCAAAGGCTGTTACCGAGGCGGCAACGTCGCCCGTTTTTGAGTATGTCCCAAGCACTTTGCCGTGTTGGCTTGATTGACCCATCTTGGACTTGTCCAAACCCTCGATAAGGGCCCCTTCCTGGAAGTAGACCCAGCGTTTGTCTTCCTTGTGCCCTGATACAAAGGTCCAGTCGACTTGAATGACGGTGTCCTTGTCAGAAGTAACCTGCGCCCTGGGTTGTTCGATCTCAGAGTCGGTGTCAGCACCTCGTGGGAGCAGACCAAAACCCGGTGAATGACCGGCAAGGTAGGCACCTAGGCAGAAACCCAGGTAATGCCCCCCAGCAGATACGAAATCTCGGACGGAAGATTTGTAGCGTCCTACCATGTCCCATGCGTCATCCAGGTCTGGTCCTCCGGGGAATGCGACCACAGTGGCTTTCGCAAGACTCTCCTTTGTCAAATCCTCGTCTTCATCCGGCCCAACGTACAGTACGTTGAACTTCCACTCGGAGGACTTGAGCAGTTCCCCAACGGATTCGGGGCATCCATCACAGGCAGCTGGTCCGCGATAAACGAGAGCTGTAGGCTGTGATGTCGCATCTTTGCTAATTGCCGCCCACAATGCGACCATTATCTCGATTACCAGATTGCTGCGCATTTGTAATTGATCGTATACTCAGGAGAGAACTATTTCAATATCTAGTTTCAAGAGCCAGAGGCTGGTAAGCTGACCAGCGGCGAGTTTATCAATGCTTGGGGAGGCATGACAAGGTTTGGACTCTTGATGCCGCGTCTTCTACTATTAACCAGATCAGGACGGACTAAAAGGCTACTAGCACCGCGAATCAGCCGTAAGGCATACATAAGCCCCCCAATTCGATTCGGCAAGAACTGGAATGGAACACGCTAGTTCCTGTGATTTACTCAATGTAGCCTTCAAAAGTTCGTTTGCTGACATGCACTTCCAAATTGTTTTGAATAGTTCAAGTCACTACCCACGTAGCTTGTCCTGAGGAGGGGCTGCTAAGACGAAGTATTCCAGCATATAAAGCATCATGTTAGGGGCACTGGGGCATTATGGTTGGACATGGACGCTAAGCCCCATTGGTCCAGCCTGCTTAATCGTGCCTGTGCCAGCTCGTGTGGTGGGAAAAAGAAGGACCCCGCCATGCATGTGGTGGGATCAATACCGCATGTTGCAAATAAAATTCCCCCACGAACTTAGGACGTGACTCAGAGAGGGCGACGACCCAAGACAACAGCGCCCTGGCATGCTACACCGCCAAGAAATAGACATTGGAGGTTCACAAAAATGACGACCTCAAATTCACAGCCAAAGGAGGACTTGGTGACCGAGGTCCTCCAGAAGCTCGACGCCCAGAGTCCGATCTTATCCAACGAAGCCTTCCCCACCCTAGCCTCCCAGGATGTTCGTCCGGCGCTCGACAAACTTGCCGGGCGGTCGATGATCACATATGAGCCGATTGAGAAGGAAGTCATCCTGCTGGAGCCGGAAGCGGAACAGATTGTAGCTCATGGAAGCCACGAGGCCCGTGTCTTCGAGGCGGTGCGCAACGCCATGGAGGGGCTGACGATCCAAGAATTGGAGCAGACCATTGGCGACAAGAGCATCACCAAGCTCGGACAGGGAAAGGCTTTTAAGGAGAAATGGATTTCCAAGGGCAAAGATGGGAAGCTTGTTGCTACGGTAAGTTAGGCTCTGAGTTGTTGTCTATGCATCGCACTTTCGCTGGTTAGTCGTGAGCGTGTTTGCTGATCAGGTAAACCTCTGCATCTCTAAAGGCCGAATCAATCGATGACTCTACACGCACCTTGCTTTCGAAGATCCAAGAGACCAAGACGGCCGACTCCAAGACGCTGAATGACCTGAAGAAGCGAAAGCTTGTCAAGCCCACCAAGGAGTTTACGTACAAGATCTCCAAGGGACCCAAGTTCGCGCTGGAGATTGAGAAGGAGGAGACGGACCTGACGGCCGATATGATTGCCAGCGGCTCATGGAAGACGGCCAACTTCAAGCCCTACAATTTCCAAGCGCTCGGGTCGGACCAGAACGCCGGCGCACTCCACCCGCTCAACAAGGTCCGCCACGAGTTCCGCCAAATCTTCTTCGAGATGGGTTTCGAGGAGATGCCAACCAATAAGTTCGTCGAGACCGGATTCTGGAACTTTGATGCCCTCTTCGTGCCGCAGCAACATCCCGCCCGCGACCTGCAAGACACTTTCTACATCTCGGATCCCAAGGTGGCTGATAAGCCGCGACCCCTTGTAGAGGGTCAAGATACTGAAAAGTACTGGCAAGACGTGAAGGAGGTGCACCAGAACGGAAAATTTGGCTCCACTGGCTACAAGTATCCCTGGTCGGCAGACGAGTCGCTCAAGCTGGTGCTGCGAACACATACCACCTCCATCTCCACAGCCATGCTGTACAAGCTGGCATCCCAGAAGGGACCGGACGGCAGGCCGCCACCGGCCCGCTACTTCTCGATTGACCGCGTGTTCCGTAACGAGACGGTCGACGCTACGCATTTGGCCGAGTTCCACCAGGTAGAGGGTGTCATTGCGGACTACGGGCTGACGCTTGGTGGGTTGATGGAGTTTATGGAGGTCTTCTTCGGCAAGATGGGCATCACCGACTTGAAGTTCAAGCCAGCGTACAACCCTTACACCGAGCCCAGCATGGAGATTTTCAGCTATCACAAGGGACTTGGTAAGCTGGTGGAGATTGGTAACAGTGGCATGTTCCGTCCGGAGATGTTGGAGCCAATGGGCCTGCCAAAGGATATGCGGGTGTTTGGCTGGGGACTGAGTCTGGAGCGTCCGACGATGATCAAGTACGGGATATCTAACATTCGTGAGCTACTGGGCCACAAGGTGGATCTTCACTTTATTGAGAGGAACCCTGCGGTGCGTCTGGAGAAGGAGTAGAGGGAGCAGCCAAGTGGTCTAACGTGGCGGAATAAGAACATAGACGAAAGAAAAGACATGAAGCCCAACTCCTGAATCCCATGTTGTATATACATCAGTTGTGGATCGCGTAGTCACCTTGTACTTGATGCAAGATGACCATGTTGTCTCGTACGCTGTGATACGTAGGCTGCTAATGTGTTGTGCGCATTGCATTGAACAGGGCGTTAGAGGCTAGGAGGCTAGGAGGCTTGGAGGCTTAGGGGCTGGTAGGGCCTCAATAGAGCCTGAGCCGATGTGGGTTCAGCGGCAGCCAAGCCCCGATCGTGGCATCCGATCAAGACCCTGCGACGCTCCACAGTGACCGGTTCCCCGGCGGATCCTCCGTGTCATTGACTTCGAGATCAACTTGAAGTTCAGGGTGTCATCCAAAAGCGCCAGCATGCTCCCATAGAACATTCAATCCAATATTTAAGCCGTCTTTGCTTCCTAGCGATTGAAATTCAGAGGTCATTCGTGATTTATTAAAATTCTTCTGACATTGCCCTTTTTTTCTACTTTCTTTTTTCGTTCTCTGGAATTGTGAACCACGACTCCCTGGGATAGCTGGACTTGACTCTTTCCCCCCAGACACAAACTGACCTTGCACTAAACTTGCCGATCACGCTAGCCCGATGCGCGCTCTGCCTGGTACTGATGTAGGACCCCGAACCTCTCTTGCTTCTGAATCGACACAATTTGTTCTACACACACCGTAGAGTAGAGAAGTGCCCTGACGTATTGGATTGAGGGAGGGAGCACCCCAATTTAGATCCCATAAGTCTGGCCTACATACATGGCTCATCAGATTCCGGCAGCGGGGTCTTAGCATCATTACCCGACCGCGACATCCACACCTCGATCGGAGCTCGTAGGCCAGTTCCTGAACATCAGGGCACTAGCTGGAAGCAAGAGGGCCCGGTGCTGGGTCTTAGCTCATGATGATTGACCAATGTGGTGGTAGGTGGCTGGCTGGTAGCTGTCATTGCCGCCTTACGAGTGAACAGACGCTGCCACCCATCCAAGGCACTACTGATCACTTGGTAATAGCCGGCGAATCGTAAGAATGTGGTGGATTATCTGACAACTACTGGTTATAGTAGGAGTGATAGGTAAGAGGTAATGGTAATGGTAATGGTAATGTTAATGGGATGGAGGTGGGTGCCGGTGAGGGGAGTCGCGTGCCACATTAGGTACACACGCACACACACTCACTTACACACCCACCCTCCCAGAATGCGTACCTAGCGGCATGCTGCGGTTCGAGACATTGATGAACGTCATTGAGCCGAACCTTCTTGGGGGACAGGAAAGGAGCTACCAAAGGTCCTTACCGTACTTGGACAATGCCAGACGCATTTATAAGATCATGCCACTCCATCTATCCTCCTCTCATCTAGAACCCCTCTTCGACTTCGAACAAGACACTCTGAACATCAACCGCTCTCTGTTCGTGACAATACAATCAAACATCTGCCATCTTGACTTCTTCCATCAAATTCCATCAAAAGTTTGATCCCTCACGCAAAGTCCATCTTCTCCATCATGTCTGAGCCGACGCAGAACCCAGCTCCCACCGACAACGGTGGCTCTGCCGGCGCTCGTCGCAGGGTTCGTTCTCACCCTGTTGTCTTCTTTTTCAATCATAGGCTTTTCCGTTCGTTGCTAACCCCAATGTTTTATTTATCCAGAGCTCCGGCTTCATGCCCGCCTTTGAAGGTCTCAACCAGCAGAAGCGAAGCGGCGATGCCAACGCCGCCCGCCGCCAGTCCCTGTCCGATCAGGCTCCCAAGGTTGGCATCCTGGGCACCTTCTTCCACAAGTATGTCCACCTCCGTGAAGCTGCTGGTTGCAAAAAATCACTGACAATAGTCTCGCAGTAACTTCGGTCGAAATGCCGCTAAGTGAGATTGATTGTCTTTGCTTAGTCCCTACGGCCATCGAGAGCTACACAGGGATTGATGACTTCGGATTGTGTCGGCCGCTACGCCAGGAGTTTTTGCAATTGTCAACTATGTATATTAGCCAGAGTCATTTTTGATGAGTACCTCACCAAGACTGGGGGAAGTAAGACGACGGCAGAGGCAGAGACCTACGTAAGATCACGGTGAAAAGAAGATTAGCTTCCAGCGTGCTCCCAGAGGATTATGAATCGAAAGCAAGTGACTGCGACACTGTTACTATGACTGAGTGTCTTGATGCTCTTTCAGAGGAAAATGGAACTTGAGCAATCCTCATAAGTACTCAATCAAAGAACATGTCATAACTTCGGCCAAGTCACGCAATTAGAGACAATTTTCTTTTGGGGACTGGTCCAGGCTTGTATTCTCGCTATTCACATATCCTTATCAAATTGACGGGAATCAAAACGTCCTCCCATAATGAACATAAACACCACACCTGGAGTTCCCCCTTGTCGTTCGGGGTCCGCAAGTGGACTTTGGATCCTCCGCCGTGGAGTGGGCTTTGGCAACAGCGCGAACGAAGCGCGGACTGATGCCCAAGAGACGCGACCATCTAAAAGCCCTCCAACGATTCCTGGCGCATAGCTGCGGCCGTTAATGCTCCTTGAGAGCATGGTGCCCTAAGGAGAAATACACCAAAGGCCTCCCTGCGGCAGTAGGGAGAGTGGGTGCCTTTGGGCCGACCGGACAACGATTCTTCCTCGGCCGAGTCCGAGATGCTGGCTCCGGGGCAAAGTGGCGATGCACAGGTACATATACTTTGCGCAAACCCTTACTATCGCGCTTATCCCCTTCAGAAAAGAACCTCTCCCGAAATCGCACCCGCCATCGCGCTGTGAGAACGAGATACACTAAGTGTATCCCGCTCCCACAGCGTGATGTTCCGGGAACACGCTCTTTAGCGCGCCCCCATGTAGGTGTATTAATCTGGCTCTTGGCGGTGCACGTAGTCGACTTGCGGACAGTAGGATTAGCGAACTTGGTCCGCTACCTTTGGTATTCGGGTGGTCGATTGTGTACTGGCGATGGGTTCAGATCGCCTTCGACCACGGTCTCCACGATCGATGGGTTCAGATCGTCGTGGAGTACGTCGGGCCCAACAAGCAACGTGTAAGACGTTGCCAGGGGCGTGTCAATGCGTGCGATAAGCTGCGCAATGACTTTCGGCATTCACGCTCGACATGAGCGTGAACACATACAGTCCCATTACGGGACTTTGGGCCTTTTAATGTCCTGCCCAGGACAAAGATTGGTGGAACCCTCTGACTTTTGCGGATTTGGCGCTGAAAAGGCAGGCAGGCGTTCAGCAGCCGATTGCGCTGGATCTGCCGGCCAAGGTGGCTATCACAAGTTAGAACTGATGAGTGTTCGTGTCACTGGACGAGGCGAAGTTTGAAAGCGTACCTTGTGTCTGTTAGATGGTGGTGATGCTGTTGCTGAAAACCCATAATAGCTACTGTATGTACGACTCTCTTGGATGTGCAAGGTAGTTTGGCGTGTTCTGATATACTACCCTGGCAACGAGTAACTAGGCTTTGAATAGTGGCCTGATATGTAGCCAGTCAGAGATTTGGACGCGAAGATGGAAAAACGCGATGGTATTGAAGAGGCACTCACATGACGATCTGAGGGCGACAGCAATTGCTTCTGTCTAGAATGCCCATCTTCTCACTGTATCTTGCAGAGCTGCGTGAAGAAGGGAAAGTGATGTTCATTCGTGGCGGCGGGAATCTCTTCAAGTTGCGCAGAGAATCTTTGAGATGAAGTTCCTAGCCAGACGCCAGCAAGACGGGGTTGCACAAAGCACGTCCATCAAGACGGCTAGTTGGGTGCATGTGAAGATATTGAAGATCTTGTAGCGGTGTAGTCTGAGTCGAAGGACATGACATGGTACTCAAGGCTCCGGAGAGTTGATGCTGCAGGAATTTGTTCTGCAGCAAGAGGAGATTTTGAAGAGGAGAAGAGTGAAAAAATTTGATGGAAATGTAAACAAACATATACTTTTTCGAGGGCGGTCAGATGCTCATCAGATCAGTAGCATGGCAGCTTTGGCAGCTGCTGGCACTGACAGACGATGAGGCTAGTCACGCGCACAGTGAGAATTGCCGCTCAGCGCGTGCGGATCCTCACTGTGCTCTTTCCTCCCTTTTCGGCTCCTGCAGGTGCAAGTTATTGCCTTAAATGCGCACCAGTTCTGCCTTACTGGCTAGGGGTCTAGGGACCAGGTTGAAGTCCGGGCGTTCATTTTTGCCAGAAGGAAGGCAAATGGTAGTGATATATTTTCAATATCGATAGGCGCTCTTGATCTATGATAACGAGATCTAGGTTAATGTCAGCGTACGCTTCGGCGCTTGCCAAGGAACCATTGTCCCCATACAGAAATGTTGCAAGATGCACTTTTCGCCGTCTTTTCCATCTAAAAAAACACTGTAACGCCGTTTCTGAAAATGCTCGACTTGAAAACAAGGCTGCGGATGTGGTATAGTATCGTCCAAAACGGACAGCAACGGAAATAGATTGGAGCACTTTCAAGCTCTGATCATCCAAATCTGGTAACTGTTAGCTGCGAAGCCTCGGAAAATGGGAATGCCTGATACGGACGAACCTTTTTCAGTGAATCGTCATTGGAATAGGCCTCTCTCTTTGCTGCCATAAAGCGTGACCTGGAGCGGTTCAGGTTGTACAGTTGCGGAGTTGATGTCCCTGATCCAGCAGGAGTAGTCTGGGCGGTTGTGTCTGTCGATGACTTGGACTCTGCCTTTTTCCGCTTCTTCTCCTCTTTCTTCAACTTCTTCTTCTCCTTCTTCGCCCTCTTTTCTTCTTTCCTCTCTTTCTTGGACTTCTTGGACTTTGCGATGTCGGAGTCATCGTCTGAATCGGCGTCCGCTGAATCTTGCTCGGACTCGTCTAGTTTCAGCTTGTCCTTCCTTGATGACTTGCTGCGCTTATCCTTCTTTGACTTTGATTTCTTGCCCTCGTCGTCGCTGGAAGATTCTGAAGACCGCTTCTTGGCTTTCTTCTCCTCTTTCCGGCGCTTCTTCTTAGAGTCAGAGTCCTTGGCCGTCGCGGCATCGTCATCCCCCAGAGACTCCGCTTTGCGCTTCTTCGATTGCTTCTTGTCGTCGACAGTCTTTGCACTTGTATTACCATCACTAGAATCCATCGTGGCCGTCTTATCGTCCTCAAATTTCATCTCGTCGCCGACTAAAAGGCCACCCCGCACGAAGCGCATGGGCCCAAACTTGGAGTGCACGTATGCGTTCA
This sequence comes from Ramularia coccinea, assembly GCA_013461505.1. Taxonomy (NCBI): domain Eukaryota; kingdom Fungi; phylum Ascomycota; class Dothideomycetes; order Mycosphaerellales; family Mycosphaerellaceae; genus Ramularia; species Ramularia coccinea. Next base: position 1,764,077 of record JABNMW010000001.1, on the reverse strand, counting down.
CTTGGAACATGGCCCTCTCCTCCTTGTCCTTCTCCAAAGCCGCATCCGACTTGCCATTGAGGCGACTCAGGATGTCGCCAAACTCCGCCAGGCCAGTAAACTCTGCCGGCTTCTTGTTGAACCCCAGACCATTCATGTCATCCTTGAGGGACACGCGGATGTACGAGGCGTTGGCCGCCGTGTGAAGCTCGGAGTGTGGCGCATTCTGGGCGCCGAGAAACTCGCCGGGCTGCCATCCGTGGGACCTCAGGATCTTCTGCCCAAAGGTATTGGTGTTGCGAGTCCATCTCGTGTTGTTCGGATCGTGATTGAGCTTGCGGCGGCTGTTTTAACCCCCTCTTCGTTAGCAAAGCCCGGTACCCGCAGGCTTGGAAAATCGCAATTACCTCTTCGTCTCAGCGAGCAGACCCATCTTATACTAACGGAGCCTGGTATGGCTGGGTTCCTCAGTACATAAAGACACGGATTGATATGTGGGTTATGGGAAAAAGTTGGCGATGCCCATTATAGGGACGGCTGGAAGAAAAAAAAGTGGTGGATGGCGGGGTGTGGAGAAAGCCGGGCAATTTTGATTGGCCAACGTTCCTGATCCCGCTACTCGTAGATAAGATAAGTGCCACGCTTCATTGCTTTCCAGGGTTAGGGTTATTGGATTGTTATGATTGTAGGACAGGCAATGATATCTATCCGCAGTAGCTTGGTACATGAAATACGCGGAGGTGATTAAATTCATTTTTTGTCACTCAATGTGCAAGTTGAGTACCCAAGGGGAGTACGCGATTGGTTCTACGATACCGGTGCCTGATCTCGCGCTTGCTGTGCAAATGCAAACCCCTGATGCTTAAGTAGGACTACGCTTGTCAATCGTCTGGACTGAAGAGAGATATCAAGTTTCTAGTAAAGAATTGCAAATTTATCAACCTATTTGGGTTATCTTTTTTCAGTATCGCCAAGGGGAATGGCTTGATCTCAGTCAAGTGCTTCAAGTAAAACGTAGAAAGCAGCAAACTCCGATGGCCTTAGCCGTCCTAGTAAAACACACACGATATCGTGTCAAGTACGCTCAGTAGTTGAGCTCACCACCACCACCCCCAGCAACGTGATCAAGATCCTCGTAGCTCTTGAGGCTACGGCCCTGGACGGCCTCACGCGGGCCGCCTGCGGCAGCACCAGCTCCATCGCCCCAGCGCGAACCTCCCACGCGACCTCCTCGGCCACCGCCCTCCCATCTACCGCCACGGCGATCGTATGGACCCGAGCGGAACTGTCCACCACGGCCACCCTGCATACCGCCGCGACGAACGGGCCCTCCCGATCGCTCCTCTCCATTTGGATTGAAGCCCGATTGGAAGCCTGGGAAGAAGGCTGGGAAGTTGCCCCCGGGAATGGGGAAGGGAGGCATCATGCCGTTGTTTGAGGCAAAGTTCGAGAAGTTGAACCCTCTGGGTGTACCCTGGGTTGTTTGACCATTGGGCTGAGGGAAGTGGCCGTTGGAATTGGCATCCGTCCGGGACGGAGCAATGTGAGCCGGATCAATAACATATGAGTTGATAAGTTCAAACTACAGAGAGCGCGTATTAGTAAACAATCTAGCTGTCAATCCTGGACGTGGAATCTTACCTCCTGCTTGAGACCTTCAAGCCAATCGGCGTGTCGCTTCTCGACATGCTTCTTCCAGAAGTGTTCCTCCTTGAATAGCTTGGTGCATTCCGGTACCTTGCATCTGAACTTGTGCTCGTCCTCTTGCTTGACGTGTTTGAGGAGTTCAACGTCCATAGCCTCCTCGACAGGCCGGCCGCCAAGTTTGCGAATGTCTACGGACTGGGGTTCGAGGATCTGCATGAGCTTATCTTCAAAGGTTTTGACCCAGTTGTAGGCCCGCAGCAACTGTTGCTCCGACTTGCTCGCATTGCCTCGGAACTTTTTCTCGCCTTCTGGAGAATCCAATTCGCCCTCTTCTGCGGCTTCGGTGCGTTTCTTCTCAGGGAAAGGTTCCCCGTTGGCACTGGCCCTAGCAACATCTCTCGCAGCAGACGATAAAGTAGTGCGAGGGCGGCGCAGATGACCGGCTGGGCATTTCCGCGATAACTCATGGACAGAGTCGCTCTCAAAGACGCAAAAGAAGCAGAAGTTGAAGACCCTGCGAAGATACTCAATCAGGAGATCAAGCTCCTTCTTCTTCGCAATCATATCTTCATCGTCAACCTCATCGTCTTCAATGGCACCCTCTTCATCTTCTTCTTCCTCTTGCTCCGCAGCGCCGACTTCAGCGTCCATAACCTCGTCGTCGTCGACATCTCGGGGTTTCCTGACCTTCGGTGTGGCAGAAGGTGCGGGAGGCTGGAGGCGACCCTCGCTCCTCAAAGCCTCAATCTTCTCTTCAATCTTCAGAACCCCCTGGAACTCCGAGCCGAAGGTTTCTTCGAAATGATTGACAAGGCGCCGAATCAGGTCCAAGTCCTTGTCAATGCGCTCGGGGGCGGAGAAAAGATCCCAAAGGGCCTTCTTTCTCGGGTGTGTAGGAGGTGTGTGGACACCGACGTGACAGACAAAGTCGCCTCGGACTTCATCCTTGACCGTCTTGCCATTGATAGCCTCGAGCGCCTTGTCGGCGGTAGAGGCGGGAGGCGGGGGTGAACCGGCGCCCTCCTCTGCATCCTCATCCTTGGGATCAACGCGGTCGATGGCCATTGTTGTGTCCGATGAAGGGTGTAGCATAACCCATCCGATCCGGTGGTATCTCTTGCTAGGATTAGGATCAGATAGTGACAGCCATTTGAAGCCACCCTCTTCTTCACCTAGGTGCTCCTTGCAGAAAGACTCTAGATTCTGGCGGCTGACGTGAGGAGCGATTGTCTTGATGAGCAAGGTAGGCTGGAACTGATTCTCGTCGCGGATATCGGCACCCTGAGCAGGGACGAGATCGCCCACTCCCAGGATCTCGTTGGCGGCGGTGGTCTCGCCCTCTTCCTTGTCGGCAGCCCCGGCAGCCCCATTCGCCTCACTCTTGGGGAGTCCCTCCAGCGAGAAGTCATCGAATGTACCGGACTCAAGATCCTGCTCCCATTGATTGTAGGCGCCGCGACGCGTTTCGTTGAGCCTGGCGCGGAATGGATCTCTAACTTCGGCAACATAACGTTCCTTGAACCACTGTTCCTTCTTGTGCTCGGAGACGAATGTGCGAGCCATCTTGGCCTGCAACTCCTCCTTGTACGCGTCATAAGCTGCCTGGATCTTGGTCTTCTCCTTCTCACGCTCCTCCTGGGCCTCCTTGGAACCACGTGGCTTCTCTGGCTCGCGGCGACGGCCAGTGCGAGCTCTCTCCTTCTCGTCCCTGACGCGCTCGTTGAATCGCCACCACTCGCTGAAGTATGAGAAGCCTACCTGATACGGGAGCTTCGAAGGGTCGGCTATGGGGTTGGCAACCATGGCAGGGGCGCCAGCGTCCTGGCCGGGAACGTATCGGTCAATATTGGCAGGCGGCGAGGTGATGCGGCGTCGATCGTCTCTGTCGCGGTCGTCGCGCCGGGATCGTGGCTCGTAACGGTCGACTGGACCGCCTGGCGAGCGGGATCTACGTCGATCACGACGCTCGTGGCCTGCGGAAGATGAAACGTGTGAGCTGCGAAGAAGCGCCATTGCCATGTGTGCTGAGTCTGCACTTCACTTACCAGGTGATCGTCCACGATAGAACGTCTCGCTCCGATCATCGCGACCTCGAGATTCGTCGCGGCCCCATGTTCTCTCGCTCGGGGACCGGGCAGAGGAATCGCGATAGGTGGAATAGGAATCCATGACAGGCGATGTCGCGCAAGCTGTGGCGTTCTATAGGCTAGTCGGCTTGAGTATTGTCAGAGAAATGGCACTTGAACGAGGCAGGTTTGGAAAAAGTTGATAAAAAGACGGCATAGTGAAGAGAAGGTGGAAAGTAAGGTTCAGGGCTGAAAAGTGACGGCAACAATGGGATGCCTTCCTAAAGAGGCTTGAAGAATCAAAGAGGGAGAAGTCATGGTGTGCAGAGTAAGGAGTAAGGGTGGATGGAAAGCGATGCGGCGAGTGGGAGGAGGACAGAAAGAAGGCGGTTCTTTGATCAGAGCTGCCACAAACGACGGGAGTCGAAGAGAAGTATGAGAGAGAGGTAAGGGTGAGAGGAGAAGTAAAAGGGTAACAAACTATGAGTAGATATTCGAGCGCCGCAACCAAAAGAACGATCGCGTGGCAACGATCTCGCGGGCCTCAAATAGCACCAGCAGTCACGACGTGAATCGATGAGGCTGTGAGGCTGGCCGAGGTGAAGCTGTTAGGAAGGGATCCTCCTACGGGCGCCAATGTTCGAGTGTTGGAGAATACCACGCAGCGCGCATCCTGTGCCAACAGACGCTGCTTGCACTGTGCTGACCCTGCCATTGGTGGGCTGTTGGGTGTCTTCAATAGCCAACAACGCGTGGTCTACAGTGCAGGATCAAGCACAGACGGTGATCTCCACTAAATGCATGCACCAATCAAGGAGGCTGATTGGAATCACCCCAGGTACGGAACGAGTCAGGGTGCCCAGTATCTGCGGGCTGACAGTGGAAGTCGTGCCCACTCTCGGCCGTCGTGGAGAGTGGCGATCTCCGTCCCGCCGGTGACAACCGCCCATTGGAACCACCTGGCTTGATATCAAAGTAGTGGTAGTCCATTTAGTAGATCACTTGAACGCCCTCCGTGAATGTCTCGCCCGTCATCTTGGCTTTCGACATTGTTATTTTTCTTCTTCTTCCATTACGGATGCGCCAACCCATCATCTCAAACATTCGGAATACCCTGGTCAATATCATGCATATTCAGACCTCATCTTGCATGGTATTCAGATTGGATTACGGCCCACCAAACGGGTGAACACCGCGGTCATTCTATAGAGCAATCTTTGCGGCTACTTTCTGCCTGTCAACTTGAGAAATCATGGCGCCAGAGAAGGACACAATCTCAGAGCCAGAGGGAATCACGAACTGGGGGGCCTACGATGACTCGATAACAAGGCTGCGGGACATGGAGTACCCTATGCTACGTGGTGCGTTGCTCCCCAACTACTTGAGCTCACGTCCTTTCATTTCTTCGAACTGACACCTAGTCTGCTCAGACTCAGTCTACTTGGATCATGCTGGTGCCACCCTCCCATCCAAGTCTTTGATGGAGGAGTTTGCCCAAGAGATGACGACCACTCTCTACGGCAATCCGCATTCAGCTTCCACGCCCTCGCAACATGCGACCAGCCGGATCGAGGACATCAGGCTGCGGCTCCTTGGCTTCTTCCAGGCTGACCCAGCTGAGTTTGACGTGGTGTTTGTACCCAACACCACCGCCGGGGTTAAGCTTGTGGTAGAGGGGCTGAGGTCGCTTCCAGAAGGCTTCTTGTATGCCTACCATGAGGCTTGTCATACAAGCCTGGTGGGCGTACGAGATGAGGCTCAACAAAGCGCATGCCTTACAAATGAGGACTTTGATGTGCTAATCAGGGGCCATGCTGATTGTTTTGGCTCGCAGCGCGGCTCGACCTCTGCGACCCTAATTTCATATCCGGCTCAATCTCACTTTGATGGGAGGCGCTACCCTCTGTCGTGGTCTCGAGATCTCAGAGGCGCAGGCATAACTTCCCTGCCACGGATATATACCCTTCTCGATGCTGCCTCGCTCGCTGCTACCTCCGGAATCGACCTCAGCAACGCAGAGATGGCTCCCGACTTCACGGTGCTAAGCCTGCACAAAATCTTTGGTTTCCCAGATCTCGGTGCCCTCATCGTTCGACGCTCCGCAGAGCACGTATTCTCACATCGAAAATACTTTGGGGGCGGAACTGTCGACATGGTGGTATGCGGAAAGGAAAATTGGCACGCTACAAAGTCGCGGTTCCTACATGAGCGCCTGGAAGACGGCACTCTGCCATTCCACAATATCATGGCACTTGATGTTGCCATGACGGTTCATAGACGGCTGTTTGGGTCGATGCAACAGGTCAGCACTCACACCAAACGTCTCAAAAACATGTTGTTGCACGGTCTTAGCGACCTGCAACACGGGAACGGCCGAAATGTTTGTGTCATCTATTCGCCAGACGATCGAACCCTCGATCACGGGCCCATTGTCGCCTTCAACATCCAGAATGCTTCAGGGGCCTGGATCAGTCTGGCTGAATTCGACAAACTCGCGATTGTGCAGAAGATACATGTGCGGACAGGCAGCCTGTGCAGCCCCGGCGGCGTGGCATCCGCACTCAACTTGGAGTCCTGGGAGATGCGAAGGAACTTTACAGCGGGCTTCCGGTGTGGCACCGACAGCGAGATAATGTCGGGGAAACCTACCGGGGTGATTCGAGCGAGTCTCGGTGCAATGAGTACAAGCTCGGACGTGACGCAGTTCTTGCACTTTATGAGCGAGTTCTTTGTTGAACACACTCCGGTCGTAAAAGATATTCCCGCCGTGCCCACAACAGAAAAAGAAATCAACGGCAACTTGGAGGTAAAGTCCATCACTGTCTATCCGATCAAGAGCTGTGGTGGGTTCTCCATCTCTCCGGGGTCCAATTGGGATGTTAGGCCCGAAGGCCTTGCATGGGATAGAGAATGGTGCCTTGTACATCGCGGGTCAGGTCATGCTCTAAGCCAGAAACGTTATCCACAAATGGCACGACTAAAGCCCGTCATTGATCTCAAACAGGGGACACTCAGAGTTAACTACCTCGGCAACCCACCAAGCGAGATGTCTGAGAAGTACATCGATATACCTTTATCTGTGGATCCTTCTCTGTTTGAGCAGAGTCACCATCAGCTCTCATCTCGGGTCTGCGGCGAGGAGATCTCGCCGTTTGTGTACTCGTCAGACATTACCAACGACTTCTTCTCTACGGCGCTCGGAGTACCTTGTGTGCTGACCAGATTCCCGCCTGGAGGCCGCGGACTCGCCAGTCGGTCGTCAAAGGCTCGCATACAGGTTCATCAGGGGCATAGGCCAAAGCATCTCAGCCCGCCGGGCGCTTTCCCCGACATCCCCTCTCCACCAGAGTCGGATTCCGAGCAGCAGCAAGACGGAAAGATCCTGCTGGCGAACGAAAGCCCAATCCTGATGGTCCACACAGCCAGTGTTGACCGGCTCAATGAGGAAATCGTCGCGCGGGGCGGCCAGGCTGTCGACGAAACAGCGTTCAGGGCCAACATCATACTAAAGCCAGCAGCCGGATCTCAGCAGATGACACCTTTCTCAGAGGATACGTGGACCACCCTTCGGATTGGAAAGCATGGTTTCAAGCTACTCGGCGCTTGCCGAAGGTGTCAGATGGTCTGTATCGATCAGGCGACGGGGGAGAAGAAACAGGAGCCCTTCGCTACACTGGCCAAAACGAGGCGGTTCGACGGCAAGGTCTACTTCGGTTGCCACATGCGCCATGATACTGGTGGAGGTGAGAGGTTGAGTGAAGAGACTCAGAGCCCGAGCATACGTGTCGGCGATTTCGTCGTCGTCGACGACCACGATACATAGCATAGAAGCATATCATTCAGGTCTGATCTTGCCAAGTATATTCTTGCAACCATTTGGTTTGGCATTGCCGAGGCGTTATCTCCCTGAGATGAACTATCTACGTTTTGATTTAGGTTCAATATATATACGAAAATTGCTCTTGGTATATCCATACAGGTAACCTATTTCAAATGTTCATAACTTCGCCAAGCGAAGATACTCAGTTTCTTCATTGCATATCAAACTGAAATCGCAACAGATCTTTGCTGCAGACTATGCTGTCTCGCGTTAAGTATCTGGCGCTGTCTGACGTTGGGTGCTCGGGTGTGCGATCTAGACAGGGGGTCTGCCCATTCTTTGGTGCCGTTCATTGACATATGACGCTGGTGGTGATGGTAGTTGTGGTCATCTTCTACCGCTGGCGGCGGGACACGCTTCTCATCACGACGCGAGGAGAGGTAGAAGAGGTCGTGGATGAAGCTATGCTCCAGCTCGCGAGGTTTCCCATCGGCAGTCCAGTAGCGCTCCTCGCTGAGCTCATGCGACAGGTGGCGCCGGAAGTAACGGTCCTGGTTAACCCACCAAGCGCGCCAGGAGATGAGGATGAAGAGGGTAAGAGGAATGCAAATGATCCAATATACCCAGAAGTCTCCGCTCAGAACGTCGTCTGAATCAGGGTCTTTCTTGCTAGATTTCGTCTTGTCGTCCTCATCGTCCTCGGCTAGCCAGTCAAACATGGACATGCCAAACAAGGTGCCAATGAATTCACCAGGCAGGAAGACCGCAGTGATAACAGCCAGAGCTTTCATGGAAGCACTGTCTCTGGACGATGCCACGGCCATTCGAGCGTTCAGTGCATTGTCCTCCTGGGCCATTCGACTGTAGATCTGATGACGGAAAAATCAGTTTCTGGCCACTCGGTCTCGCGGAACAAGAAAAGGGGGAGAGAAAGAAAACTCACAATGTCAATTTGCGCGCGACATCGAGCTTCCGCCATACGTCTTTCTGTCTCCAAACTCAAAGAAAGACGGAGAAGACCTTCGAGATACTGTCGGATCTCGTGCCAGTGAACCCCCAACTCGTCGGTCATGGTTGGTGACAACGACCTTGATCGCCTGGATCGCCTGCCCCTAGCCGCGCTCTCACCGGGGACTTGAAGGAACGGCATTGGCGAGGGCTCCCGCTCGAACGAACCAAACTGATCGCCGCCCAAGTTCAAGTCCGGAGGACGGGTTGGAAAGGTAGGCAAAGTACCGTCCAGCCTCTCCGAAAGCTCGTCGCCGGAGAGGATCAACAACTTGACTGCCCTCTCCATCCATCGGATGTTATCGAGCAGCTTGATTGTGCCCCGCAAAACCTCATGTGCTCTTACCATGAGGTTCGTCATATTCATGGGTCCCCATTGCTTGGTTTGCTCGTCTTTTAGACGGCGACGAGCGGCGCTGTTGGCAGGCTCTGAGCCTGCGGGTCCAAGGTTGCTGCTAACTTCCTCCTCCAGCGCAATCACGTCCATGGTGTTCTCGGCGACGGTTTCCTCGCTACGCATAAACTGGACTTGAAGGAGGATAACTGGCATGATGAGAGGATGAGCCCAATAATCGCGGCATGACTCCAGGCGGTGATCATACTCATCGAGATCATCCAATCGATGCCGTCGCGGCTCCCATGATTGGCGGATGAGTATGTTAGTACAGCGAGTATGAATATTGTATGTCAATGACAAAAAGTCACAGGGCGTTCTGGAAGTCTCCGAAAAGGAGAGGATAAGACCTATAGTCGGGTTAGTTCAATCCTACTGCATCACTGCAAAAAAGCAGCTGAGATTGCAAGGAGTCAACCGACTCAGCATAGACCTATCTCTTGACCAAAATCGCGACTCTGTTGCAACACGGGTGGCGTATTGCAGCGTAGCTGGGTGAAGATCCAGATCCGACAGATCCTGGGCAGAAAGGCTGAGCATGTCTGGGATGCCTTCTACCGGCGCCTTACGACGGAAGCATATCCTGTGCGATGTCAATTCGGGGTCCCAGCAATGGCATGGAATGTACAATTGGAGCAAGAAATGGAAATGTACTGACACTCGACGTGCGCGTCCTTGCAAGTCATCCGATGAGTCCTCATCGCCCTCTTCTGGGGGCTTGAATTCGCCCTAGGTCACAGTTAGCCGCCGCTGGAGCTAGCTGGTTTTTCTCTCCCTGAAGAAGGCGCATACATTTCGGTTAACCTTGTAGCCGTGTCTGAAGGCGAGGTCGAGCATGGTGGCACCAGAGGCGTCATCCTGACTGAAGCGGTGGGTGAGGTTTGTGTCACTATGATTCTTGAACCTTGGCTCCGGGCCTACGATGGGCGTGCCCGGGGGCCTATTGTAGACGACGTATTCATCGTACTCAACCCTGGTGTGGGCATGCTCACCGTCCAAGAGCACCTGGGCTGAGACGGACTGCTGGTCGTAATTGAACAGCTCAGAGCCATGGTGGACAAAAAGGTCCATACTGGAGCTGGAACTGGAAAGGAGAATGGCGGGCGCCGCTCGGGACGAGGTGGGGGGTTTGAATCAGGCAACGCGACTCGGAGTCCGTAACCACCGGCCAGTCCGCCGCGCCTCTTCAAGTTGTCTCGGGCGGTGTGGGTTTCAATTCCAGAGGACGACTGGAAATCCCTTGTTGGGCTCTGGAACCATTGTTGTTCCCTCGTGTCTGTGAATCTCGGCTTTTCTTTTGTTCCACGTGCTTGTCCGTGGCTGGTGTCCTCTGTCCGCTTCAGAAACGGAGGTTGAAGTAACTTTGCTTGAAGTTATGGGTGAGGCATGAATGGAGTATGGATGAGATGGAAATAAAAAACGAAAATAGGACAGACGGAGAGACGGAGAGACGGAGAGACGGACAGCAAAACAAACTCGGCGACGCCCAGGAACGGGCCGCGCTACTACTGCGTAATTAGTCGAATAATTATACTGACCCCCGTGGTGCAGCGACAACACATTAGCACCTTGGGGTCGGTCATCATGTCCTGCCAATGATGAGCCAAACGGAAATGGGCATCTCCTTGGGCTGCAGGTCTGCAGGGATGTTGAGGCTGGACGATGTAGGGATGTGGGCGGCACAAGGCACAAAGCCATCGCATGACATGCTCGCCTGCCTGTACCCATACAAGTACTAGACTACTCCTTAGTAGTAATAGTAATTACTCCGTGTGGTACGAGACGCCAAGGTCCCCGTTGCAGAGACCGTTATGGCTGTTCGGCGGGCTGATTTCGACTTGTCCTGGACGGTCTTTGTGTCTCCTTGCGGGGTTTACCATTGCCATTATCAGGGTATCGTACTTCTGAGCAAGTACTACCTACTAGTACTAGTGTACTTCAAGTCAGAAGCAGTAGAGCTTCGGTAAAGTACTAGTAGAAGGCTCGACCCAAATGTCGGATCGTGAGAATGTCCAGTGCTCTTGCCAGTCTGCTGCGAACGAGGACGACCATTTCCTCATTGGTCCGGGCGCAGTTGTGCCACACACTGGAATTGCCCGGTTCGGAACTATTAGTGCAAGTACTACAAGCTAAGTGGGCGTCACGGTCGTACCTGCCAGCGGTTTTGGGCGCGCTAAGAGCCCTGTAAGCCCCAGAGGCGTACCCAATCTCTGGGGTGCTATGGGCTGTAGTAGGCTGTAGTAGGCTGTAGCAGGCTAGCCGCGGTGGGGACCGGCGCAAGTGGCAGATGGGATCGGACCAGCATGCTGAATTAAGCTTATCCTTATCGTCGTGCCTACCAAGTTTCCAACCTCCCCCTTCGCTTCCTCCCACACCCAGACAGAGACCAGAGACCTTCAACAATGCAGCCTCCAACTTTCTGTTTTGAAACTCAAGCATTAATTCCGCACGCTTGATTCTAAAAATATCTGTTACCTTCGAAAAGATGCTAGACAACAAGCAAGCCCGGAGTCACTGGGAAATCTTCACTTTGGACTTGGCCATGACCTGATATTGTGCGGTGAAGGGTGTCCCGTGCCATCAACACAGCGAACATTTGTATGATACAAGGACCATGATTTGACAGATCACAAACAATTCAATCACTGAAAAAAAGAAGAAAAATTCATGATTAGACTCCATGTTTACTTACATCTTTAGTCTTTCGTACCTGCAACATCACGCCGGAATGATCGTGAGTTTAGCCACGATGGAGCTTCATCGGGCACAATATGCATATTCGGAAGCATTTGACCTCGAAAATCGCAGTCAATATTCCATACATGCATAGCCTCTTGGAAAACAAACAATTGTCAACTTCTGGGTGATCCGCAACACCATCCCCTACTATTCTATAAAATGGTCGGCGTCCACCCCCCCCCCCCCCCCATCTTCCCACCCCCTTTGGTCCCATCCGCTGAGCCTCGACTTGAGAGTGAATCACAACCCGCACCTTCAGAACCAACTCAGACCCAGATCACATCCGTCCTAAAGATTTAGAGTCTAGACTCGAAGTCTTTTTTTCCATCTGGTTTACGCACTGCCCATCTCAGGCACGCAATAACCTATAAAGGCTCGCGTTGGCACATAGCCCACCTCCCCCCATCCCTTCACTTCCTTTTCATCCCTTGAGGCTTGATAGTCACAGAGTCTTACAAAGCCGTTGCTAAAACGTGATCGATACCGCGTTTAGGAACGCTCAGCTCGCGTTTACTTATCATACTCTTCACTTCTTCTTCATCATAATCTCTCCCAACCCTCCCCTTCTCCCTTTTTCAAGAACTTGGCTTCCCTCTTCTCTCCTCTTCGTGGTAGAGATCGTCCCATTGATCTGCACGAAATACCTCGAGTTTCCAGCCATCACTGAGTCTCACTTACCCATACATACACGCCTCTTCAGGATGCGTCTTAGCAGTCTCTTCTCGGCGCTCGCCATCGCGCCAGCCGTTCTCTCTGCGCCGCAGGGAGTCGACAGTCGCCGGCAGCAGCAGTGTAAGGCCAGCGCTGGTAATTTGGTTTCTGGCGACAAGGCTGTCGTCGATGAAACTTCGCTCACCACCAAGGCCCCCGGCACTTCGGCCATTGTCACTACCACTACTACTACCAGCAGTGTAGATGTTGAGGATGCTAAGGAGACCGACACTCCTCAGCAGCTCACCAACGTGGCCACTGTCGGTGCTCAGGGCCAGATCAATGCTGTTTACTACCCCAACTGGTGAGTTTTCTCTGCAGTTTTTTCTTCTTCTCAATTGCTTCACAAATCACTGGGACTTGGAAATTGTAAACAATTTGAGGAATCACACAATACTGACATCGTCTTCACTCAGGGCGCGCTACGGAGCCAAGGTCTTCGCCAAGGACATCCCTGCCGACCAGGTCACTCATGTCCTCTACGCCTTTGGAAAGATTTCAAAAGACGGCACCGTGTAAGTCCCCAAGTGTCCATTCCCAATCAAACAACCAAACATGAACCGTACAGTCGCTGACCATTCTCACTATACAGAGTCTCCTCAGACCCTTGGGCTGATGTTGGAGCTGATGCCACCGGCGCCGCTGAGAATGTCGCCAACAACATCCAGGAACTCTTCCAGCTCAAGAAGAAGAACCGCGGCCTCAAGGTCCTCCTCTCCATCGGCGGCTGGACTTACTCCCAGGAGGGCCAGTTCAAGAGCGCCGCGTCCACCGCCGCCTCCCGCAGCCGCTTCGCCGTCAGCGCCGTCCGCCTTATGCGCGACTGGGGCCTCGACGGCATCGACATTGACTGGGAGTACCCGGCCAACAAGGCCGAGGCCGAGCAGCTGCGTCTCCTCCTGCAGGCCTGCCGCAGCGAGATGAACGCCTACGCCTCCAAGAACGGCCAGCGCTACCACTACCTGCTCACCATCGCCTCCCCCGCCAGCAAGGCCAAGTACAGCGTCCTCAACATGTCCGCCCTCGACAAGTTCCTCGACGTCTGGTTCCTCATGGCCTACGACTACGCCGGCACCTGGGAGTCCCGCAGCGGCCACGCCGCCAACATCTACCGCGACGCCAGTAATCCGGCCTCTACCCCCTACAACACCCACGACGTCGTCAAGGACTACATCGCCGCCGGCGTGCCCTCTCGCAAGATCGTCCTCGGCATGCCCCTCTACGGCCGCGGCTTTGCCAACACGTCCCCTCGCTTCGGCAGCCCCTTCAGCGGCGGCGGTCCGGGAAGCATCGAGCCCGGATCGTACCTGTACCGCGACCTGCCCTTCACCGGCACCGGGAGCACCTCTGGCACTGACACCAAGGTCATCGGCGCCTGGACGTATGACTCGAGCCGGAAGCTGCTCGTCAGCTACGACAACCCCCAGACCATCAAGCTCAAGGCCCAGTACATCAAGACCATGGGTCTCGGCGGCGCCATGTTCTGGGACGCCTCGGGCGACAAGAAGGCCTCCGACAGCCTCGTCCGCGTCGCCAAGACCGCTCTGGGTCCGCTCGACAAGACGCAGAATCAGCTTGAATATCCATACAGCCAGTACCAGAACATCAAGAACAAGTCTGCCTAGGCTACTGGCTCTTTCCTCTCCTTTTTTTTTCAGTTTGTAAAACTACCAAGAGGGGATCTTGGTGCTGAGGCGTTCCCATTGTCAACCTTGATTTCTGGAAACGAGCTGCTTTGGTCACTTATGTCCTTTTTTCTTTTTGATCCCCCTTTCTCACGATTCGCTCAATGATGGCATGGTCGGAGTTTCAGAGAGTTGCATTTCCTTTTCCTTTCCTTTTGCTTTTTTCCCTTTTTGTGTGTCGATTTCCCACCCCCTTCCAGTGATACACTGGTCAGGACGGCAACGATAACGACTGTACATGACATAGATCTTTTGATACTAGATCAGATGGATACCCATGAAATACGTTGATGCATGGTTGTCGCAATGAGAAAAATAAACGACTCAGACTCTCTCACAGACGCATTTCCGTGTTCCCTCCCGCGAGACTGAAGTAGTAGGTTACATTTTTTTTCTCAGTACAATTGAATACATTACAAGTAAACGCCGTAGTACCCTCCAAACTGTACCCAAAAGCCACGGGCGAGTTTGTCTAGTCTCGAATTACCCATGTCTTCGGTGTCCGTGTCCCTCGTTCCATATCAATCTCTCATTCAGAATTTCAGTGACTCCCCGCCGTTTGGCGAGATGGACCCTACAAGTCCTGCCCGGGCGTACCGGAGGCATCTACCCCGTGAAAGGCGTCTCCAAATGCAGAGTCCTCCATGTCCATTTGCAGATCCAGCCCCTCGCCCAGCTCGCCCGCGTCACCGTCCAGAGCAGGGGCATCGAAGCCTGCGAGGGCGTCGCCGGCAGTGTCCAGGTCGCCTAGCGAACTGAAGTCGTTCTGGTCGAAGTTATTGTCGGTGATACCCGGGGTTCCAGCAGCTGAGGGAACCTTGGCCGGCGCCACTGCTGGTTTCGGCGTATTGTTGTCTGAGCCAGGCACAGATCCGGGAGCAGAACCGGATGGCGCGGCTGGTGCGGGCGTTTCGGTGGCACTTTCACCGTCCTTGGGCACAACCACCCAGTCCCCGCTGTTAGTCCCTTGGTCAGGTTCTGTGGCCGGCTGGTCCTTAGGCGCGCTGTCGGTCCCCCCCATCGTCACATCCGTTTCGGCGGCGGGTTGTGGCACTGGCTGCGCCGCAGGCTGTGAGACAGCCGGCGATGCGGCGCTGGCGTTCTGTGGTGTGGCGGCATTGGACTGAGCATTTGACAGCTGGGCCTGAGGTGTCGGGAAGTTGTTCGCCGGGGTCGAGTGAGCTGAAAGGCCCGTGCCCATCTGGTCCAGCAAGCCCGCAGCGGTGCCGCCCATGTCGGTATCGGATTCGCCGACGAGCAAGCCGCTATTCTGAGATCCAGTCTGGGACTGTTGTCGCGACATCTCTGGCGCCGGCGGCGCAACGGGTTCCGGCTCGGGCTCGGGCGCTGGAGCCTGATATCCGCCCTCCTGCACGCACTTTACAGAAGGCCGACTATTGATCTTCCGCCCAGTGGAGGATTCGATCTCTTGCATAATCTCCTCCACGGTCTTCTTGAGAGACTCATTCTTAATCTCTGAGCCATCGTGAGGCATCCATAGCTCGGAGCCTGAATCCTTGACATATCTCAGCTCCTTCTCCCTGTCATTGAGCACAGACTTCTTCTTCAAGTCGGCGATGGCCTCCTCGTGAGCCTTTTGCATTTCCTCCATCTGGGCGTTTTGAGCCGTGATGTACTCGTCAACTCGCTTGCGGAACTGATCGGCCTTCTCGGGATCCAGTCGTCCAACTGGGCCCTTGGACTCCTCCGGCTGCTGCTTGTAGGCCTCGGCTCCTTGGGCAGCAAAGATACCCTCTGTGACGGACGAGAGCTCGCCCAGGAGGCCGAGTCCCAGATCAGAAGGTGTGATTTGGTTGAGTCTGTAAGGCGAAGACAGGATCTCCTCCATCCACTCGTGATTCTGCTGATAGCGGGACAGAGATATCTCCCTTGGCGTCAGATGGTCGAACATGTCGCCGCGCGAGGTGTCTTCGTCATCCTCGAAAGCGGCATCCAACGGTTGGACCGCCTGAGCGGGTGCCTGCTGGTTCTGGCTCTGAGAGTGGCGAGCGCGCTTGGCGGGCGGTCCCGCGACCCCCTGGGGAGGATAAGCCATTTGCTGAGGAACTCCGCGAGGGACCATCTGCTGCGGCTCAGCCTGGCGGCCCGTGAGCTCTGGAAGCGTGGGCCAATTGGCTCTGTCGGAAAGCATGAACTCCTTGCGGCGGATATGTCCCGCCTTGAGGAGGTATTGTCTTTGCTGCATAGTCGTGTGAATTCGCTGATCGTACGGGACCATGTTGGACGGGATAGTATCGTTCTGCTCGGCGGGGCCGTAGTGAACGATGAACAGGTTAGGATCTGGCTGGGGTGCGTTGGGGTGGCCAGAGGCTGGGACCAAGCGGAAACGACGTCGCGCGTGTGCTGCAAAACGCTCTTGGGGAGGAGCATAACCAGCCTTGAGGAAGTAAATCTCCATGATCTAAGAAAAAGCAAGTCAGTGCTGCCGTCGATGCAGGCCTGGCGGAATTCCTATCCATACCAATCCATTCCCTAGATCATGCTTGTAAAGCTGTTCCGGTGGCGCCCAGACATAGCCATCTGTCGCGAAGTTGGTCGCGAGCCTCTGGAGAGGCTGCCACACCATGAGAACCGTTCCATCGGCCGGCTTATCGAGGAACTGCCAGCAGAAGGGGGCCTTGTCGCGGGCAATGTGAGGAGCCTGGAGTAGCCATTGCGCTACATCGTTGATGTTGACATGTGCGACTTGGGGGTAGCGGTTCGACGAGATGAGGTGGACATGGGGTATCTGCAACAGAGGAGAACAGTCAGTTCTCATCTCCTAAGAGAAGCTTGTTTGGAAGGATGTGCGACGTACCAGGTCCTGAGGGACGCTGAAGCTGGGGTCGGGTTGGCTCATCGTAGCTGTTCTCGGCGTCCCTGCGCGGCGGCGCGACGATGAAGGATGAGGTAGCTATTGAAAATATCGAGGCCGAAGGCGGTGACAATAGTGATAGGATAAATGGACTCGGTGTTAGGGAGCAATGCGGACAGCAGCGCGTATCAATGCCTGCTGATGATCGAGTGTCGCATACGTGATGGGCGCGGTTGTAGTCTAGTTTGAGGTCAATCAATTGCCCTGGCTTTGCGCGCTCCCAAAATTCGTTTCGCGACGATACCTCTACAGGTTCTGGCCAATGAGTGAATCCATTGTGGGGAATGCATATGGGCCTCAGCTGCCACCGTGACTGCCAGCCTGAGCCCGAGCCTGAGCCTGAGCGCCCATCTCACCTGTGGATCCGAAATATTGCCGGCCCTTCTGAAAAGACACTGGCATTGCTTGAGTCACAGTAAAAGTGCACTAATTACTCTCCCACATTAGACTTGAATAAACATAGGTTATACTCGGTCAGTAAATTTATTAGCTTTCTGCTATTGAAGTTGTTTGATGACAATGTCACGTTTTCATTCTACGGTGAAGACAGCTCACTTATAATGGTCATCATTTAACTACACTCAAGTCACGAGAGATTCCATCCTGACCTGAACGTCGCGGAGTACACTTTAGTCCCATTTTCTTTGGGTGATTATCATGTCTAAATTTCATGGATTTGCCAGTCATTAGGCTCTGCCTCCCTACGTCTCTGCATTCGCCATCATTTTGAGAGCGGTCATAAATCATGCCAATACTACTCGCCGCTCTGGTGGCCCTTGAGTCTTTCCTCACAGACTGCTGCTTATTCCTAAAATGAACTTGCCGCCGCCATTGATTTTTTGGGCGGTTGCTACTCGAATTCACATCATCCACAGATAGTCGCTTTTCTGATTCTTTCCTTAAGCCTGGTAGGTGGAGGCTGACACGTTACCGCCACGCCCAGTCCAGTTGACGTGGTTGTCGACGCCCTCCTTGTACTTGTCGTTGGCAGACTGGGGCTTGATCTTGAAGGTGTGAGCACCAAAGTAGTCACGCTGAGCCTGTAGCAGGTTGGCGGGGAGGTTCTCAGTGCGGTAACCGTCGAACCAAGACAGGGCGGTCGAGAAGGCGGGGGTCGGGATACCAAGGAGGGAAGCCTTGGAGATCACGTCACGCCAGCCGGGCTGAGCCTTGTGGATGGCCTTGTTGAAGAAGTCGTCAAACAGAAGGTTCTTGAGGTCAGGCTGGTTGCGGTAGGCAGAGGTGATGTCCTTGAGGAAGACGGAGCGGATGATGCAGCCACCGCGCCACATGAGGGCAATGGATGGCTTGTTGAGCTTCCAGTTGTACTCTTTGGCGGCCTATAAGGGAGAGGTTTGGGTTAGCTGGGGTTACTTTTACGAGAAGGGCTTGGCACGACTAGTGGCCTGAATTTGAGACATACCTCCTGCATCAGCATGAAGCCCTGGGCATACGAGATGATCTTGGAGGCATAGAGAGCCTGCTCGAGGTCATCGAGGAACTGGTCCCTGTCGCCCTCAAACTTGGTGGTGCGGCTGACGAACTCGAGCTTCTTGGAAGCCTCGACACGCTCGTCCTTGATAGCAGAAAGACAGCGGGCAAGAACAGACTCGGCAATGAGGGTGACGGGCATGCCGAGGTCCAGGGCGTTGACAGCGGTCCATTTGCCGGTACCCTTCTGGCCAGCCTGGTCCAGGATCTTCTCAACAAGAGGCTGGCCGTCGTCGTCGTTGTAGTACATGATATCGCGGGTGATCTCGATCAGGAAGGAGTCCAGGACACCGGAGTTCCACGTGGAGAAAACGTCGCCCATCTCCTTGTTGGACATGCCCAGCCCACGCTTCATGATATCGTAGGCCTGTGATGGAAAATAGTCAGCAGCTGTGCGGTATCCATTGGGAACAGGTGAATACTAGCCTCGCAAATAAGCTGCATGTCACCGTACTCGATACCGTTGTGAACCATCTTGACGTAGTGTCCAGCACCCTCGTCGCCGACCCATTCACAGCAAGCTTCGCCGTCGCTCTTGGCGGCGATGCTCTGGAAGATGTCCTTGATGTGCGGCCAGGCCTCCTCGTTGCCTCCGGGCATCATCGAGGGGCCGTAGCGGGCACCCTCCTCACCACCGGAAACACCGGAGCCGACGAAGCGGATGCCCTTGGTCTTGAGGTACCTGTCTCGACGGTTGGAGTCGGGGAAGTGAGAGTTACCGCCGTCAATGATGATGTCGCCGTTGTCGAGAAGAGGCAGGAGCTTCTCAATCCAGTCGTCAACAGCCTGGCCAGCTTGGACAAGGAGCATGACGCGGCGGGGAGACTTGAGCTTGCTAACAAACTCCTGGATATCATGAGCACCAACAATGGACATGCCCTTGGCCTCATTCTCCAGGAAGCGATCGACCTTGGACACTGTTCGGTTGAAGGCGCAGATGGTGAAGCCGTGGTCGGCCATGTTCATGATCAGGTTCTGACCCCTAAAATCGGCTTGGGTTAGCAAGACACAGCACTCCCGGAGGGCCCGGAGAGGGATTACTTACATGACTGCCAGGCCAATGAGGCCCAAATCCGCGCTTGCCACATTGTCAGTATTTCTTGAAGATCCCTGAGCTTGGGAGGATGATGAGGAGGAGGAGGGTGGTTGTTGATGTTGCGCGCCGCCGAGCTTAATATTTTCTAAGCGCGCGCTGCGTGAAGATGATAAGCTACGGGACGGGAAGCACAGGCTACCAAGAGGGCCAAAAGGCCAAGATATCCAAGATAGAACCACCCAGTCCCGAAAAAGAGGCTCGGGACAGGGTCAACACCAGCCAAAAGTCACGATGCGAGCTTTGGTGGTGCGGGAATTGAGGTCATCGGAAGTCATGGCAGGGCAAACTTTTGGGCGGGGTGGTGGGGTAGCAGTGATGGGCTGGAGGGGTTTGCGGCGACGACTTACACGGGGCCAGACATGATGGGCAGGTTGTATGGTTTGTCTTTGGGGAGGTGGTGAGGTGGTAATGGTGCGCAGTGCTCGACTTGGGTAGCTCTGGCAATCAGAAGATCCCAATATTAACGTTCCAGAAGTAGGATAATGTAGGATGTTGAGGAGGATGAAATTTGGAGGAAGGAAAGATGGAGTGGAAGGTCGGAGGAAGAGGAAGGGAGGGGACTACGAGATAAAAGTACTAATCATGTTATAGTGGCACCTAGCAAGTAAATCTTAGTAGTAGTAGCTTAGTGGTGCTACTAGACTGCTACCTCATCTCGGAGTCTGGAGCTTGTTCATGGGCAACAAACAACACGCAGTGGGTTGCGGTGCGGTGCGCAGCACTCAGCGCTTTGGGACGGCGCGGCGTACTACTGCTAGTGGTAAGGTAAGGTGAGGCACTGGGCTGCAAGGTACTACTACTCTGTACTGGTCCTACCTAATACCCGACTTAGGTTAGGTATGGGTGGTATGGATGGCCCGGAATCCGCAACACCACGCAGGAAGCAGTCGAGACGTGCCAAGACGCAGGCTTTTGGCAGGGTACCTCATGGACGAGACGAGACGATATGATACGAGACGACGACCCCATCCTGCCACTCATCGTCATTTGTCATCCAGGCGTCCCAGGATCCAGGATGGTATGGCCACCACGAACTAATAAGTACGTACGGCAATGATTAGCCAGTCGCAGACTTCCTCCGAGAGCACCGTTGCATAAGGCTCCGTACCTTATGGATATATGTTTTCGTAATAATGACTGACGAGTCGATCCAAGACACACTCCTGTCATGCCAATCCCATTGTTACTGCTGCCTTTACCCACAACTGCTAATAGTCACTGGCAGGCTGTGGCAGTGACCTTGCGCTTGCTTGCCCCACCTATCTAATTGTCCCGGCCAATCTATGTAAGTCAAATACCCTAGCTAAGTCGAAAATTTGCTCGCAGCTTGGGCTTTCGTCACTGCTGTCCTTACTCCCGTACCCGGTCATCACTACCTACCTAGTAGTACTTACTACGGTAGTACGCTACTCAAGAAAAGTACAACTTGTAGTATCAGTAGTAGTAGCAGCAATAGTATAAACTATGATTGCAAAGTGTCACCCCAGTCAAACGATGTCATATTGAAATCATCCTCGTGAGCATCTTGAGCGGTTTTTCTGGGGGAACATTCCATCGCGGTCGACTATCGACCGAAGCTGCTGGCCATCTTACTGCCATCTTCGGCTCAGGTTAGCAACTTACCCCTTTGGGACAGGGTGGGCGCCAGGCGACGCAACAAGGGGCACATTCACCCTGTTAAATGCCCACGCGCGCGCCGGGCAATACCCGTCCAACGCCATTAATCCAGGGCCCCAGGGCTCCAGGGCTTCAGACACATATTGAAGCCGGCTTGTTGGAGATACGAGAAGCGCTTATGAGTTGCTCGGCTACGCCTGCTATTGCACTACCCGCCCGCCAATTGCCAAGCGAAACTTCAACATCACATTTCCGACAATTGCAGCCGCGATATGTAAAACGGTTCCCACGCGGATGCTCTCCGCCTCGAGAACTATCACTTGACCCCAGCGAAGCATCGTCCGCCCCAAGTCTCAAGCATGCCTCCTGCGGCGTTTGTCAGACCACTGTCCTCCAAGTCGTCAAAACAGCCGCCGAGTTTTGCCTCATCTTGTCGAGGGTCAACCCCTCCGTGAGTAGCTTCGATCGGAATATCGGAGGCAACACCGAACCTCGCCGCTCCTGGACAGACTAATTTAACGCTCTGTGGCGATTTCGTCCTGGCCTACAAGTGGGGTTAAGGAATCGATGTCATGCTTTTTTTTTTTTTGCGCATTAATCCCCGCGAAATTGAGGCATTTCAGTACCTTTCAGTTGATCGTCAATATCTCGATTGGCTACGGTACGGAGTGTACACAATATATAACGCATTTCTAACCAAGTTAGCGATGTCGCTGTTGTGAAGCATTTTTCAACAACCCCTTGTCGAGACAAAAAAAGGGTCCGACCTTACCTCTAAAGAAGATGACCCCCCACACGTCGGCGTCTCACCATGAAGCAATCTAGGTGTCGCAGGGGGAACTGTTTACTTTCCCAATTTTCTCCGGCCGTCAGGGCAACGAGCTTGCGGCTAGACAGAGTGGGTAAACCCATCATCCCCGAGGTTGTATCACCAGTAGGTCGTAAGTTGCCGATCAGAGCATCGGACGTCGGGCTAACCGCCGTTCGTACCCTGCATCGGCCCGGCAAGCCCACCGGATCGCCGTAGTGGTGATCCAGCCCCGTGTTACTCCATCGAGGTACACACGACAGTACTCCGTAACGTATCGAACGAATAGCATTTCCTCATGAATGTCCAAATTTCATTCTGTCCATTCCAAGGACAATCATGTTGCATTGACGTATATTGGTAATTCACCAACCAAGCCCCAGGACAACAGTGTTACGCACTTGCAACTGCTCAGAGGTTCTCAATCTCAGGATACTATGCCATCGGCGAATACAACATCGGAAAGTATCTGTAGGCACTGACAGCTAGTTGTAGTACAAATACTACTACGACGACAAGCGAATATACCTGCTGCTATACTGGAGGGGGGATGGACAAGGCAAATGGTAATGATCCAAAGATCATGTGACCAATCACATGACTCGCTGAACTGATAGCCCCATATTCTGTTCGATAAGGCGTCAACCCCAAAAAGTTGCCAGCTACGTTGACCATTACCCATCCCGAGACACACACAGTCTGTTCCAAGTTTCCAGCTACCTCCGCTGCCTTCGAGACATAGACACCGCGGCGCACCAAAACAAGCGACTTTGAGCGACAAAGCTGGCTCAAAGGTACGTGTAAATCAAGCACGCTTTCCCACACGTGCACCCCAAAACCAAAACACAAAACATCGAGGCCAAAATCGTTTTATTCATCATGGCGAACCCTCCCCCTCCAGGCACTATTAGCAACCTCCCCGCGCGCCCTCCCCCGCCCGCCTCCTCTTCCTCCGGAGGCTTCAACAGGGGCGGCTTCAGGCCTGCGTACTCCGCCTCGCAGCCGCAGCAGCAGCCTTCGTCCTACGGCGCCGCTCCGACCTACAGCCCTTCTGCGCCCCCGCAGCCGCCCCAGCAGCATTATGGCGCCCCTTCATATTCGTCGTACAGCGCGCCTCCCGGTGCCGCCGCCGCCTCCGTGAGCGCGCGACCGTCCTACTCGTACCCACAGCGGCTGTCTCATCAGAATTACGGTCACCAAAGTTACGGCACTCCATCAGCGGGCGCAGCCGGACATGCGCCGCCTTCGATCAAGAACCCTTTTCCGGCGGCGGGCAGCGGCAGCGACTTTGACCCCGAGATGGCTGCGCAGATCGCGCAGTGGCAGAGCGCATACGTACAGAAGGATAGTCGAGACGCGGCTCAGCAGGCCGAGGAAGCTGGGGCCAAGCCAGAGGTGCCGCCCGCCGCGGTAGCCGCCCACGCGAACGCCGACCCGGACAACAAGAAGACGGTGGTGAGAGCAGGAGGCGGGAAGAAGTGGACGGACGACTCGCTGCTCGAGTGGGACCCCTCGCACCTGCGCCTCTTTGTGGGTAACCTAGCGGGCGAGACGACGGACGAGTCACTGCTCAAGGCCTTCTCCAGATGGGAGTCTGTCCAGAAGTCCCGCGTCATTCGCGACAAGCGCACGAGCAAATCCAAGGGATACGGGTTCGTCAGCTTCAGCAACGCCGATGACTTCTTCGCCGCGGCCAAGGAGATGAACGGCAAATACATCCAAAGTCACCCTGTAGTCGTGCGCAAAGCGAACACGGAGATCAAAGTCTCCAATGCCAAAGACAAGGACAGAGGCAGGAAGAATAAGAACAGGAACAGAAGCGGGAACGGGAACGGGGGCGGCAGCAACGGCGGAGGCTACGGAGGTTATGAGCCCAACCAGGGCCCGTATGCCGGTGCGGGTGTTACGAAGCCTGGGCAAAAGACCAAGAACGGCTTGAAATTGCTTGGATAGAAATTTCCCGTCGAGATGATAGTTCAGCGGTGTTGGGCGTTAGGGTCAAAACATACCCGGTCTGTGTTATTTGATAGTTTTAGACCAAATCTTGAGCAGTAGTTCCTCAACAAGCGGAGTGGAATATCGACCATCATGTCGTGATTTTATGTATGAATTGGACATTATGGATTCGTCTAGTGATGCTATCCTTTGGGGTATCATACTCGTCTTCGCGGACCCTCTGTAATGCTAACGGCAAAGCCACCCTGCCGGCCTGCCTTTTCTGCTCTACGCCTGCGCTTCAAAGGCTACCTTATGTAAACCTGCGCTGGTGCTCTGAAAAATGTTGTAAGCCCAACCAGATACCGATGCCTAAATCCAGCCTTAACCAAGGCTCCCGTAACGATAAGAAAAGGTAACGAGTAGTACATGTGGACATGGCGTGCCGCCCGACGGCACATAGATGTTTTTGACGTAAATGGAGTTAAAAAAAAAAGAAATGTACACGCTAAACGATAGATCGCTTGTTCGGATGTGGTTGCAACAAGTTCATGCCTTGGAAAAGTAGGTTCTTGTCTCATTTCTCCTCGTTCTTAGATGTCGCTTGACCAGATTGGAAGTCGTCATCGTCATCAACAACGAAAGGATCATTGCGATCATCGAGGCCGGATCGAAGAAGACCTCGAGTCTCTTCGTGACCGTCGTCGTCGGCATCGCTACCCGTACCGCTGGATGGCATGGAGCCGTCGTAATGCTCGGTAGGTTCGTAGGAGCCGTTGCGTGCTTCTTCGCGCATGTTGGTGATCTTGACATAGTTGTAAGCGGCGATTGCGCCAATGGTCGTGACGAGACCGATGAAATTGACGACGGTGAGTTGGTCATCGAAGACGACGGCAGCTGCGCCAATGGTGAGGACTTCTTTGCAAATCCCAGCAATGGAGAGTGTGACAACCGAAGTTCGCTGCAGAAGCGCAAATTCGGCGCTGGTCATGAGGAACGCGAGGCAGCCGGGGAAAAGCAAGAATAGTGAGGACATGATAGGACCCCACTCGGCGTTGAGATCGTGTAACCCTTCCATGAGAGGACCCCAGCCCTCGACGGGGAAAGCAAGGCCAAGGAGTACGACGAACATGACCGGAGTAAGAAAGAAAATGCTAGAGAATGGATTCGAAGTCGCGGGATGACGGATGAGGAGAATTTGGGTAAGACCCCATCGGAAGCCTGAGAAGAAGGCGGCGGAAATGACGAGAACAAAGCCTCCGAGCTTGAACTCAACCTCTCCGAAAACCATGAGTACGACACCAATCGTCATGGTTCCGATAATAGCAACAAGGCGCCAGGTTGGCTTCTCGAGTCGAAAGATGAAGGCGAAAAGGAGAACAAAGGCCAATGAGGAGGACTTGCACATTGCTGTAGACAGTATTAGCTGATGTGACGATTTGAAGAAAAAGGTAGTTATCACGTACTGTAGAAGGTGAGACTGATGAACCTAAGAGACGTATTCCCCAGGCCGATGTCGAGACCCGTGGCCGCGCCGCAAGGGCCCACTCTCGTCAGGTAGAACATCTTTGTCATAACGCTGTTGTTATTGTTGTTGTTGGCGGGCTCTGCCTCGTGCCTTGATCGACCTCCATCTGATGCGTATCTGGCTTGTGGTCGCACAGAAGGGACGAGGTAGAGTACCAGTCCTGACAAGAAAAATTGCACAATCATATGCACAGAGGTTGTGAAGAGGGGGAAAGTGAAGTTGAGCTTTTTCTCATCAAACATCCACTTGTTGTACTGCAATTGACAGTGTTAGATTCCTTCACCCAACGTCTGAAGGGCAATTAAAGCAGAGGATTACTTACGAGTGAGATAGCCAAGGAGAACGCGTACCACAGGAGAATTAGACCGACATTGACCATGAGGCGCCGTATGAGACTCCTGTCAACTTCTTTTTGCTCATCAGGCGAGAGCTTCTTCTCCCGTGCAATGCGTTGATCCAACATGGCGTTGCGCTTGCGCTTCTTCTGTTTGCGCCGCTTCTCTTTCTTTGTCAACCCCGTCTCTTCATCGTCGTGTAGATCTTCGTCACTGTAACTGTCGGAATCGTTGCCTGTCCTACTATTGGCAGGGCTAGACACAAATCCTCCCTCAGACATGTCATTGGGCTCCTCTGCCAAACTCGAGCCCGCGATGGGTGATGCCGGAATTTGATTAGGATTTCGTAGACTCTGCGATCGTGGGCGGCCGGCGATAGTAGGCGTGCTGCTGACGGCGGGACTCATGAGACTGCTCTTGCGCCTGCGGTGACTGGTGACGATGGGCTCCATCTCGATGTCGTCGCGGGCGGCAGCACCGCCGGCAAAGGAGGAGGAGGCGGCAGTGGTGCCAGCGGAGGCTCCGGCGCCTGATCTGGCTGAGACGGGCTCCTTGAGCAATCGGGGTGACGCCTCGCCGCCAGAAACAGGAGGGATGGCGGATGAAGCTGCTAAGGTTGTCGAAATGGGCGGTAAGGAGGGACGAGAGGAGGAGGGTAGAGAGGGAGGAGTAGGTGAAGGAGAGGGCGAGGATGAGGACGAGACAATGGGCGTGGAGCGTATTGTGGGCATGTTGGCGCTGTCATAGGGATGGATGTCCAGCTCGTCAGTTCCAGTCCGCGCGAGCGTAGTTGGGGGGGGGCGGCGGCGGGCTAAGATCAGAATCTAAGCCAAGACCAAGCCGAGAGGTAAGGTACCAACCGACATCGACGTGGTCGGTCAAAGCGCCCTGCTCTGGGTTGTGCTTGTGCTTCTTGTGCCTCTTGTGCCTCTTGTGCTTGTGTTTGTGCTCGTGCTTTTTGTGGCCGGCCAAGTCAATGAATGTTATGCTGGCGGGCCCGTCCCGTCTCAGGTGCTATTCGGCTTAGCAGCGCAGTAATGGGGTAATGCTTAGCAG
The DNA here is from genome assembly GCA_013461505.1 of Ramularia coccinea. Classification (NCBI taxonomy): domain Eukaryota; kingdom Fungi; phylum Ascomycota; class Dothideomycetes; order Mycosphaerellales; family Mycosphaerellaceae; genus Ramularia; species Ramularia coccinea. The sequence continues at coordinate 1,737,287 of JABNMW010000001.1, read as the reverse complement.
CTGCTAGTGCGCATAAGGTTAAGGCGAGGAGAGTAATCAAGCGAGCACTCTATTAGCGTGTCCGTAGCGAGGGAGCGCGGGTCGCTGAACGATGCCGTGACTAATTACCACCCTACTGGAGTACGGAGAACCACTAGTACGGACAACTTGAACTTTCTCCAGGCGAAGTACCTGACTCTGGTACCTAGCGTTAGTCTGGTGCGTGAGGTGGTACAACTACTAGGCGTGGTCGTGGGTGTGGGCGTCACACTGGCAGTGGGTGTGTTGACTGTGGGACTTCCAGGCTGGTTTGGTCCGGGGAGCCAGGGTCAAGGTGGGTTCTCATGGGCCCATCATGATGGCTGCCAATGGCCCAGTGGCCTGTGGTCTGTGGCCAAACAGGAGCAAAAGGGGGCGAGAATGCCTTGGAACTTGGAACCCCCTGTACGGCTTGGCATCGAGGGCGCCTCTCCCTCTCGAAGGTACACCGTACCGTGTGGTCCGTAAGGCACGGCATGTCTGTCCTTGTCTCTGGCCGCCCCCCCCCCCCGTCCCGCCTGTCGTGTCTCCTCGTTGTCCTCAGAGTTTTTTCAGTTTTCTTTTTTCGGAACCTGCTGGCGCTGGGGTCAGCATCAGTAGCGGCCTTGGCGACAGAGAGCCAGCGCCAGCCAATTCAAAATTACAGGTCCCGTGCCCCCTGGGAAATGCGCTGTGGCGGTGGGCTAGACTGTCCAGTCGTCTCTCGGACTCTCTTTGCACTATTCCCTGTGGCCCCACGGCGTGGCCGCTATGTGAAATTCCCCAGGAAGAATGTGACGCCCGCCAGGTACTACAGATATTAGTAGCTTTCTCCGTGCCTACGTTCGTTTACTGGTACGTCAGTAGACGGCATTACCTAACGCGATCGTTCAGGTTACTTCCAGGTCCCCCAGTTTTTACGAACGCTGAGAGTACATATACTGCTACCTTACGGAGTACGGAGTACGTGATTTTAAATGCAGAGTCGTCCAGTCGTGGGCAGATCCGGAATGTATCACATAGGTGTCTCAACTACCTAGGTACTGTAGTGGGTGGCAAGGGCTCAATTAGGGATGAACACGATTAGAACAGTCACGGTCTCGCATCAAATTGTAGATTGTCTCCCCAAGAGGGGATCCGAGTCATCTGTGGCTGGGGAAGGTTTGGTTGCACAACCTTTCGGGCTACACAAGCACAGGAGACTAATAACGTGTTCTGCGTTTGTTGCTGCTCCCCCAGATTGGCGAATAATCTCCGGCGACTAAGCGTCTATGTTGCCCTAGGCCGTGGAGTTCCTGGTTCATAGATCGACTATACCTTACTCGTAGTGGTAGGGTACGGAGGAACCTCTCAACACAATATGCCTCCGTCTGCTAACATGCTATCCTTGCCACTTTCAAGCAAGACATCTCATCTATGCTAGGAGTGGTCTTCCATCTGTTCTGGTCTTGCTTTGTGCTGACAACCTACCACTCTTACGGAGTATTACTACTTGTACCTTACTAAAGAGTACCACAACCACCCAAAGTAGCCGCCGCCAATACGGAGGAGTTCCACCTTGCACTTACACCAACAAGGCAGTAAGGGTAGGGTAAGGTGGTGGGCAATTATCCGTGCATGCATAAAAACAGAAATACTGCTTAAAGTTGTACAGGTAGAAGAGAGGGTGAGCAGGTAAACGAGCGTTGGCCGATGTCGAATTTGATGCCCAGCCTACCTACCTAGTCAGTGCCAGGAGTAACTTGAAGGTAGGGGCGGGGCGGAATCTTTCTAGCTGAGGGATTGCCAAGAAGTGTGAGTAAGACCTTCTCCATCCCTGGAAGACTGGAAGCTGCCCTGAATTCGCAGCCATCTTGGCGGTGTCGCGTGCTGCTATCTAAGGTACCTTAATACCTATAGCTACGCACCTGCCTCTCACGAACCAGTCAATTATTATTGCTGCTGCCTTACTACCTTATTCTTAGGTAAGTATTCTGCCATAAGGAAGGATCCTACTCTCTACCTACCTACCTACTTAGGTACTCTACTTATTCTCCCGGTAGGTAATTAGTGAGTAAGGTAGGAAGGGTCCCGAGAGAAAACCGCTGAACGGGCTACTTAATTGACTCAACTGACAGCATCATGATCTCAGTCCCTACGACTACTTTTACTTGTACTTGTAATTCAGCCACTCATCTAAAAGTAACCCCATAGAAATCTTCTACGGGTCGACTCAGGCACACCAACTGGCAAGCATTTGGGACCTGACCCGCGACCCCGCCACTTCCCGAGCCCCCGGCTCCTTGCCGATCGACATTAATCACTACTATTAATTAATCACTACGTACGTCTATCCTCAGTCGCGAGCGCGACTTCCATGGTTGACATATGCTACATCGCGCGAGCCGATGCAAGACATTTTAAGGATCATGTCGAACGCGAGGTTGCAACGTGATGTGATGCGTCTACAGTGCCTAGGTTCTACTCGAGGCTCTTCTCTCTGACGTGTGCAAGAGTTAGGGTAAGGTCACGGTGTGAAATGCACTCTGAGCTGTCTTCCAAGTATCAAGGCACATGGACAGGGAACCTGCCCCTCCCTCCTTCAAGCTCCTTGGACCATCGAGGGCAGCATCGAGCTCTCTATCTCTCTCGTCGCTACTCCACCACACCTTCTGCCCACGTTCCTCGGTAGTAGTACTAGCAGTGCAATGCAATACTGAACATGGCCTTTCAGTGTAGTACATTCCCGATCTTCAGGTCTAAGGCTTCTGCCAGCAGCTGACCGCTCCTCGTGCATCGTGGTAAGTGGCTATTCGCTGTTCGCTTGTACCTAGTGTTCCAATGTTGCTTATTCGGTAAAGACAGCTAGCTCGTCAGATTTGTGACGATCGTCTCCGATCTTTACTTTTACTCTTTACTCGTACTCAAAAAGCTACTTCCACAGCCGCCAATACAAGAGTTGGGCGATCACATCTTCACGGGTCCCTCAATGCCGATGAAGTTCGAATCTCATCCACTTTCATCATCCGTTTTCGCAGGGCGTAGCTGGAACTGTTTAATGGGCTGACGCCAACTGGTCCTTGCGGATCTGCAATGCAACGCGCCTTGCCAGTGGTCGGGAGCTACTCTGTACATGTCCATGTGTGCAACGGCTCCACCGGGGATCGTGATGTCAGGCAGACAACTCGATTGGCGATCCCTGTTACTTTGAAGATTGCCCAGTTGTGTGGCTCGCCCAAGCTCGAAGGATGACATTTTCTGCAGAGTGGGCATTGATTCCAGGAATTTCAGCCATCCAGATGTCAATGCTTCCGACTATTTGTTCCCGTCCTTGAGCAGGCCGCTCAAGCTCGGCCTTTCATGGGGCGCAACGAGCGCCCGAGGGCCTCAAAAGCCGCCTTTGGAGGCAGCGGCTTCTCCTTTGACCGATCAGGGCTGGCACCAATGCGGAGATATGGGAAACGACCTGGGCTAGCGAGACTCACCACCATGGTCGGGCCCCTGCCAACAGTTCATACGTAACTTGGCAAGGCTATATGTAATCCTAGCCTCCCACTTTCCGCCCGGGCCCCGCTCCGCAGACCAAGAACCAGGACTGCGGCACCGCCGGCCTTACCTTACTTTGTACGTGCACATGGCATAGTGTGAATGGTTTGATGGGAAGATCTTGTCGTCCCTCAAGATGCGATTCTTGCCTGAAACACCGTTCCGGACGCCTATGAGGCAGCTAATGTTGTCGAAGCAGTACAGAAGCCAATGACAAGTTGGGCCTGGAAGGACGTACGACTCCTCGTGTGACCTAACCTTGCAGGAGCTTGCCTATCTTTCATCATTGAGGTGGTCATGAGCTTTTTTTTCCTTGGTGAGGTTTAAGGGATTCGTCCCAGATTGATCGCCTTTTCAACTGGCTGATGCCATAATGTCGGAAACTACTCAATGAATCACAATAGGAAGAGCCCCACGCCTTGCTCCATGCTGCTTGATAAGGACATAGGAATCGAGACATGAAGCTGAAAGGTACTGCTGTATACTGTACCGTAGTGGCCCGCTGAGATGATTATGCGCTAGCGTTCCGCTCACTTATACGCAATCCCAGAGTCATCTTGGAGAGCCGTACAAGGTACAATTCCCCAACTGGTCAAGACGATCACAAAGACAACGGGGCTCTCGGGGGTAAAGAATCAAGTCGGAGCATTTTATCGTTCCCGAACCAATGGCCGACAGTGAATCAAAGTTCCGCCCAGTGTGTCGTCATGATCATCTCGACCTTGAACCTTATCCGTGCCGGCTGAAGCATCACGTATTAGAGCTCAAGCAGTAGTCAGCTAAATCAGTATCCTAATGGCAGACAAAAGCGAATAAGCCGTCTCTTCGGTCACTGAAGCAAGTACCCAGATCATATCTTGTACTTGCACGGCACCGTGAAACCCACCAATCTGGAAAATAATGGCCGCCTCATACTCCAAGACGCACGCTGGAGCTCCCAGGCGTGATCAAACGGGTGGATATCTACCAATTGAGGATTATGGAATGATCGGAAACATGAACACCTGTGCCTTGGTTGGAGTCGATGGTAGCATCGATTTCATGTGCTGGTAAGCAGTCTCCTTGGAGAACAACGTCGGCTCTTGGTCCATTGTGGTGCTCATCCCGAACCGCGCAGGTCAGCATTTGACTCCCCGTCGGTTTTCTGTCGGCTCCTGGACAAGGACAAGGGCGGATATTTCGACATCTCGCCGCCTGCAGAGGTTGCCTGCACCACAAAGCAGCAGTATCTGCCCTCTTCGTGCATCTTGCGCACCAGGTCCATTCACGAGGACGGCGTAGTTGATCTGATTGACTTCTTCCCACGGCCAAAAAGCGCCAAGGTCATGACGAGGGACTATATTCACGGAGCATATCGAGAGGCTACCAATGTTCAGGAGGAGCTGAAGAGATGGCTCGTTAGACGAGTGGAATGTATCCGAGGCTCCTTGACGATCGGTGGGTTTGAATCTCCTTACCATCGCCTCGAACGCCATTACTGATGTGAATCAATATAGACGTGGAGATATTTCCATCTTTTGAATATGGGCTGGCGGCTCATGAAACAATTCTCCTCTACGACACATACTCGCCTGGGGTGGGGGAAAGTAAGATGGCCAGCTTTCGTAGCCGCAACGTGCAACTGCAGCTAGATGTTGCATTGGAGAAGGGCGACGATGACGCGCCTTGTCCTACAGTCTCCTTCAAGAAGGAGAGGCGGTCCGGTCTTCGTGGGGATGGCCTGGTAGCCCGAGTCCGGATGCAGGAAGGTCAAGCCATGTCATTTGTACTCCGTCAAGAGAAACCCGATCACATCACTAAACACATCACGCCTCTCGTGCTCGACCAACAGCAGCATGACACGCAGAGCTTTTGGCACAACTTCATTGCCCAGTCCAAGTACAATGGTCGCTGGATGGAAGTAGTCTCGAGAAGCTTGATGATTCTGAAGATGATGACTTATGGTGTGTACTCATTCGGCAAGCCAACTTCATAAATATCTTTGTCATATACTGACATGGTTTCTCAGAGCCCACTGGTGCGATTGTCGCAGCTCCAACTTTCTCGATACCCGAAGACATTGGCGGCGTGCGTAACTGGGACTATCGATACTCGTGGATCAGGGATTCAAGCTTCTCTATATACATCCTTCTGCGTCTAGGGTTCCGAGAAGAGGCAGACGCATATATGAACTTCATCATGGATCGCTTTGTGTACTCGCGGCTCCCTGATGGAGGCCTACCCATCATGTTCACTATCCGTGGCGAGACACACATTCCCGAGGTAACACTAGATCATCTTGAGGGATACCGTGGAAGCAGCCCTGTAAGAGTCGGCAACGGGGCGGCAACCCATGATCAATTTGACATCTACGGCGAGCTCATGGACGCCATCTATCTCTACAACAAGTACGGCAAGCCAGTCCCATGGGATGTGTGGAAGGCAGTTAGGGAACTACTCGGTAAGCTGGGATGTCTTCTAGGGCAATATGATAGGGGGCTAACCTTGATAATCCAGACTATGTTTTGACTATCATCGACAGTGAGTTGATACGGAACCACCCCCCTCTCTCTTGTTTTCATATTCGCTGATCATTTGCAAGAGCCCGACATGTCGATATGGGAAGTTCGAAACAACAAGCAGCATTTCACTTATTCTCAGATCATGCTGTGGGTAGCGTTTGACCGAGGCTTGCGATTGTCCGAGAAACGATGCTTCCCTTGTCCCAACCGCTCCAATTGGATGAAAGCAAGGGACAGCCTCTGTGAAAGGATCATGACTAAAGGTGCTTTATTCACTGTCCTGAGAAGCATAAAAGATGGTGTGACTAACTCCCAACCAGCCTACAACCCAGATATGCAATGCTTTGTTCAGAGCTACGAAAACAACACCATGCTTGACTCTTCGATTCTCATTGCACCCTTGGTGTTCTTCATCTCTCCTTGCGATCCGAGATTCACCAAAACTCTCGACCGAATACTATTACCCCCTGAAAAGGGCGGCTTGACCAGCACTGGTCTTGTATATCGCTACGACACCTCCCTAACAGAAGACGGTGCGGAGCTCTTTCACCTATGTTCCCCGTCTGAAGCATCCTGTTTTTTTCTCCCCCATTGAAGAGGACTTACACTAACTGGTGGGTATTTATTCTCTAGGCGTAGGCGGTAGGGAGGGTGCTTTTAGCATGTGCACGTTCTGGCTCGTGGAGGCCATGACACGCGCCAGCGTCTACGAGTCAAAGTACCGCATCCGAGCCATCAACATGTTCGAGAATATGCTCAGCTTCTCCAACCACTTGTGTATGTTCTCCGAGGAGATTGCCCGCAGCGGTGAGCAGCTGGGCAATACACCCCAGGCCTTCAGCCACCTCGCCCTCATCAGCGCCGCGTTCAACCTTGACCGGGCTAGTCGAGGCTCGGAGCTGTAGTCATTGCTTTCAGGATTATGGCCTTTTTATTTAAGTTCGTCTTTTTTTGGGCTAGTTTGACATTATCAAGGAAACATGGTGTGACTTCGTCAGTGAGGAATACTAAATCAGGCCAATATTAGGCCAATATGATAAGAATATCTCAATATACTAATATATTTGCTTAGCTCGTTGGTCTCCACACTACTTCCTTGCACATGAATTTTTTCTCATTTGAAACCCCATGGCTTCGAGAGTGGCTGGGGTAATCTGCTTTGGAATCGCGGCTTGGGGATTTGGGAGACGACTTCCGGTGGAGGTGGTCGCCGGGGGAGTTTGGACACGGGCACCGCCAACCGAGATCGTGGGACTTTCTTTAGCACAGTCGGTCTGGTCTCTGTGATCCCATTGGGCTCCTCGACAGGAGTCTCCTCAAGCGGGACTTTGGCAGCTGTGACCTCGGCCCTAGGCATCTCACTAGTGGCACTGGTATGGCTTCCATGTGTGTAGCATATTTCCCCAGATGACGGCGACGAGCTAGGCTCCGAGGACAAGTCAAAGCCGTTCTGGATCGTAGCTTCTCCTTCCCCAAGGTTATGATTTGTCTCATCACTTGCCGTGATACGGGTAGACGGGTCGGTGTCCACTTCTGCGGCTCGAATCCACCCATCGTGACTCTTGATCAGCTCCTGCTTAGGTTCGTCTGCAGATAAAGAACAGTTGAGAGAGTTCCCTACAGCGTTGGTCTTCTCGAGCCACAGCTCGATGGTCTCCGACTTGTCACCCGTCTTCCACTTCGTCTCAAATCGTTTGCGGCACCCAGCTAGCTTCTCCCGTGCCACAGAGAGCTTCCCAATCAGCTGTGTGCAGTTGTCACACTTTCTGGTCAATTTTATGGTGTGCAGACCATGGGGCGTCTTGACAGTGCAAGTATTTAGCCGTGTGCCGTCATTGAAGCTCTCAGCGGCAGCGCAGGGCTTGATCCTTCGGCCCCATATCTCATGCTGGCAATCGAAGATTGTTCGGGCGTAGAAACACATAGTCGCGTGCGTCTGATTTTCGTTTCTGATGAGGTTTGTTTCTCGAGATCAGTCCAGGGTTCCTGTTCAAATGGCCTTTGCTTCAATTTGTATCTTCTGGGGGAGCTTGAGAATGAAGATAAGAGTGCGTGCCTTGCAGAAGACATACTTGAACATCCATAGTAAATCTCCTTTTGCAGTCAATGGAAGTCCATAAAACAAACAAAGATCAAGAAAGGGTCGATTTCCAGCAATTTGAAAACGGGTACCCGCATGTGAACAAAGGAATATAAACGCCCGGAGGGCAGTTCATGGATCCCTTGCGGCTGCACATTGTTTGTTTTCTCCAACGCCAAGATGCAAACAACTTTGTCCGTGATTGAAAAAAAAAATCCATTAGCTCAGTAACCCACTGTCAATGACTTGACGGAAGTTGGTGGCCCAGAAGATATCGCCCTGGCTGTCGTCTTTGTGCGAATCCACGTGAGGGGCTTCAAAGCCAATGCGGCGAAGTGCTTGGATCAGGGAGCAAGAATCATTGTCCGCAATGACCACACCACCTTTGAGAAGACACTCCAGATCGGTGGGTGAGTCCCCAAAGTAGATTGTCTTCTCCCCGTTGGGTGCGAATTCGTGCCGCAGGGCCTCGAGCTTGCCGGCCGAGTTTGTCAGACGGCGGCCTAGAAAGTCTGGCCCATGTATCTTGCCGTCATTGCTAATCTCGTTGGCGATGACGTGAAGATCAAACTGGTGAAGCACGCCCCGGATGAAGGATCGAGACCAGTTGACGGAAATGACCCCAACGGTCCAGCCGCGCTGGCTTGCCAGTTCGACAATCTCTCTGAAGCCTTCTCGGATGGCCACCTTCTTCGACTCAATGGCGTCTACGCCCATCTGAAACAGGCCAATAGGCTCCAGTCCTGCAAACAAGCCAGAGCTCTCAACTCTCTCCAGTGATGCTGATTCCACTGTCCTCAGCCCGCCGAGGAAGTCAACTTCGTCCTGGACGGCTCGACGATCGTCCTCCTTAGGGAAGTAGTTCTCCTTGTACTGCTTACAGTCGTCCAAATAAGCATTTACGACGCCGTCCCAGGTAGCTTTCAGATCATACCCCTGCTGGATCTTCTGGAAGTCGAGCCCTGCATTTGCCAGATCGGATATCGTGTCCTTCTCAGTTATGGTCCCGTCAAAGTCGAAGACGAGATGCATGTTGGCGTTATATATTCCTTTCTTGAAACAATATTTATGCTGGTACTTGTTTTTGTTTTTGATCGTTCAAAGTATCCACTTGACGTTGTTGATGCTGTTGATGCTGTCAATGTTGTGATGTTGTAGAAGTGACGTCGGCGGGTGGCATGCCAGAGAGGTTGATTTGTGTGTGGGGCTCTTTGAGTTACAACTTGGACAAGTTCCCAAGCACAAAGAGCAGCGTCAAGAGGAGTCTGGTCGATCAACAACATTGTGTGCGGGGAATCGTCTTGATTTGTCTACATTACATCGGGTATCATCCACCAGAATATCAAAGCCTCTGTGAAAAGAACCAACCCCAAACGCCATTTTCCAGGTCCCGTGTGAAGAGCCTTTGCTCAGCCCGGCCGCCTCCAGTTACTGTGTCAATCGTACATCTCGAGAAGCGGAATTTACTGCGCTGGCATCACGTCTTCCATCTCCTCGTCGTCATCCTCATCGTCTGCCTCGGCGGCAGCTTCTTTCGCACCATCGCCTGATCTGTCCTTGTATGCGTCGCTCAAACAGTAATTGTTAGCAAATTTGCCAGACTTGTTGAGAACGGCAACCTCTTCCAGGACTTGACGCAAGTAAGCGTCTGGCTGCTGCGTCCTCTGCCGCAAAGCCTTCATAGGCCAGTACTGATACTGACGGAAGCAGTCGAAAATAAGATCCAACAGCTGATCTTTGGGGATACGCGCTGCCTTGACCACCTCGCCCTTCTTGGGTTTGGCCGTTGGGGGGGCGTTTTTCTAGGAACAGTTAACAACAAAGCAAGATGGAGGATCCAGGTCACGGGCGGACTAACGATGAATTTGCTGTTCCATCCAGCGGCAGTAGCCGAGCCCAGGTTTGTGATGGTGGAAGCCTTGTTTCGGCTGATGATCTTAAGACCAGTCTTGGATTTCTCCATGTTGGCCATCTGCCGCATGACCATGTTGCTCTCTTCCTCCTTGTCACGGGGCTCTACCCGAACATCGTAATGACATCGTCCAACCAACTTTGTTCGCTCTAAATCGCAGTTAGACAGGGGTTGGCCTTGCCGTCCATGGAGGCAAAGGTTTGCATCATTGTCTACTCACTCGGGATAGCCTTGCGGTAATAGGGCTGGTAGCGACTTCTCCGATCATAGGTGGGCTTTTCGGCGCGGCCTTCTCTGATTTCTCGGGCTCGGAGAATAGAAGCTGGGATGCCTGCATTGGAGGCCTCGATACGCGCTCGGTTCTTGGCTTTATACCCCGGGAGATCCTCCTCGCTGAAGATGTAGTGATCTCTCATATCTCCATCCGTCAGCTCGATGTCGTACTCTTTCGGCAGCTCCTGATGCTCAGGGATGTTATCGTGGAGAAGCATGCGCAGCTTCGTCTACAACGGCACAAAGTCAGTCATCCAGCTGATCTCATCAGCGTGAACAAAGCCAGCTGCTCACCTCCATTGCGTCGCCGCCGCCTTCTGCTTTCTCGTTCCAGGTGCGCAGTGTGCCAATGCGGATTTCGTCGTTGTCGCCCATGCGCTCCGTCACCTTCATCCAGTTCTCCCAAACATACTTTGGCACGCGTGCCAAGTACAGTGTTTCGTTTGCGGTTCCGGGCGCCTTGCTGTAAAACTCGAGATCACCGGCATCTTCGTAGAGGTCCTCCTCGTCAACGGGGGTGCCGACAGCGGCAGGGGAGGCTTCCTGCTGCTCTGTCTTGACGTTGGCGGCGTCGGCCATGATGCTGAACTCGACCCAGGTAGATGTTTAGAAGGCGAGAGAGAATAAGGGGAGAGGGTTGCGTCTGCAAGTTTCCGGGAGAGTGGGTGATGACTCTGACTTCTGCGACCAAGGAGTACAACCTCCGGCGAGATGGAGCGGTGAACTTTGACGTTTGGATAAGGTTGACAAATGCGCTGCTCGACCTGAATGCGATCCGCGTCCTAGCACAAAGAGTAGCAGTATATGGACCACTATTGAGCGCTTAGTATGACTGTAGAGACCGTCACGTGCACCACCTTGAGCGCTACTGCACTATTACAGAGTGCCTTCAGGTACTCTACTAGCATCGTTGTTGCGTGCAGCTAAGGTACGTCGGCAGCCCCACAAAGGCACAGCTCAGGCGCTGTGCAGCACTTGGACCGCCTACCTTACTACCTTATTCTTGGCCGCAGATGCACTTCAAAGGGATGTTCAACAAAGACATAGCTAACGCCAATATGACACCAAAATTGTACAGCAAACAGTGGCAAGGGGGACTAGAAGGAGTCGATTTCCTTCTCAAATGATACGATAGTATCACTGTTGATCCAAGGCTGGTCTACATGTCTGGGATGGAGTGATTGTCATGTACACTGCCAGTATCAACAAACTCCCAAACTGAGCTACAGAGTATCAGCCCCAACTTGAACTTCGAGCTACTAGCCTGAGTTCCTAGCTGGTCTAGGTAGTGGGAGCTTCAAGTTGTAGTGGGAACACCCCTGTAGCCCCACTGAAACGTCAGCTCGACTCGGAGTACTCGTACTTGTACGTATGCCAATGTCTCGTGGCAGGGCGCCACATGTGAGACTTTCAACTCTCAACCTTTCAAACAAGTTCTGCTCGTAATATATTATATAATATCGTAACCCCCAGTGCTACAGGACATCGAATTTCAAGGATTCTTCTCCTCATCTTACGACTATGCACTGCATAGCCTGAGCTATAAATCATCAGTCCTCCGCCTCCCGCTCTCTGTCCATTCTGCTGTCGATCCAGCGCCAGACTCTCGACGATGCGCCGCCCTCAACGCCGAACATACCTCACTCGTCTTTCATCACATGCAGAGGACGGTTAGCACAACAGCTGCCAATACGTCAATCCTCATCATCACTACGTGACACTCATAGTGTGAGCGAATATGCCAGTTCGCTCCCTCTTTGATCTGGCCTCACAAGCCTGCATCAAGAATGTACGCCACATAGACAGCATCGGCGACTTCTTGCCATACGAGAACGTACGGCACGTCCTCCTCAGGATCGATAGCGCCCAGCAGTTGCGCCGCATCGAGCTTAACTCCCCCCAGCTTGACGGCCGAACGGGAGAAGTATGGCTCAAGTTGATCGAGAAGGACTTTCCCATGGAATTTCGCTCCCGAGCCTACAAGCCGCAGAACCCAAGCAAATGGTACAAGGTGTGGGAGAAGTACAAGAGAGACCATGACGAGGCCATAGAAGAGAGCGAGCGGAAGCTCAAGAACGCTCTGGCAGGCCTCCAGCAGGACAGGGAAAAGAACACCAGCAGGATCGTCGAGCGGAAGCTGCTGCCCAGAAAGGGTGCGACGGGTCCCAGACGGGGGCCGCGAGATCACTCGGGCAGTAGCCTGAACTTTGCAAGCGGAAGTCGCACAAGCACCAAGACCGGCGCCAGCGTCATGCGCAAGGTACGGCGCGAGGTCAAAGAGATTGCCAGCATTCACGGTGGTCTATCCAAGACTATTGGTGCTCCGCAGCGTCAAACACAAATCAGCAAAGCGCCCCAGTCCATGATTAACGAGCATCGGAGGGCTACGCAGCCATCCTATGAACCCGCAAAGAAACCCCCCAAGGTAGCTGTCGCAGTAAGAGAGCACGAAGATCGGGCCACCTTCATTTCGGACTCCGAGGACGGGGATGACGACGACCAACTTTTCGATGAGCCACCCAAGAAGCGCCCTGCCACCGCGCCAGCTCCTAAGCCTACATCTGGCGGAGCTAGGAAGAGTGCCCAAGCATCGTTGCTAAAGACACGACCAGCCGTTCCTGCAGCCTCTCGGCCAATCAAGGACGCTCAGGGTAGCAAGAGTGCAGAACCGAGAGCCAGAATCGAACGAATATCTACATCGCGATCTGGATCAAACGTCTCGCCCACCAAAGACTCTCCGAGACCTTCTGAACGTAGTAGAGCCCCGAGTTCCTCCCGGCCCACTACTTCGCCGCAAAAACCGCCTCCCTCGCCTGGCCTCTCGCCAAGAGCGGCATCCTCGCCGCCTCTGCCTGAAGAATCCGTACGACCCTCGGCAGGGTCTGCTCCGTCACGACCACCCAAAAGGAAGGCGGTAGACATTTTTATGAGGCCAAAGAAACGGTCCGCTTAATACTGGCTTACCTGGCGGAGTAATGCAAGAGCATTGGATACCATCACCGGTTGGTGTATGAAGAGTCTTTGTACGGCATTGCCATGATTTAAAGTGTTTCAATACGAGCGTTCATGATCTGATTTAAGGAGGATATCTACTTATGAGAATCAAGACAAAAGGTTCAGGAGGTCCTTTAGGCACTCGATAGATGCTACAAATGACTTGAGTTTCCAGAAAGTGTTGAGACGGATGGCGTAACACAGGTCTATATAGATGTTCATAACTTCGAAAGTGGACTAGTTATCAAACTCTTGCCAATCTATCATCACCCATGAGCCCTTCAGTCAAGAAAACTAAATCCACATGTGCCTCTGGGACCATATTGAGGAATTACCACTCAGTCTCGGATACGACTAAGCGTTGCACTCCGGCTCCGTGGATTTGGCTCAGGGTTTGGGGCTGACATTGAAATTAGGAAGTAATATGTATCTTTGGATTGGGGTGTTTTGAATTCATGGCTCAAGAGCAAAACGAATGAAGCACGGAAGATGCTTCGCGAGGCACTAACTTTGCCCTCTGGTGGCATGTCCTATTTCGTGCAGACGGAAGCCTCCATCTCCAGCATTTGAGCATCAAGAGCTCTTCCACATCGCATAGAGTTGATCACTCGTCATTTCCAACCAACCCGCTCTTTCACGCATCTTCCGGCGATTGAGGCCTCGTAGGCTTCCGCGCTGCGCTGTTGAGGGTCGCTTCTCGCGGCCGTCCTCTCCCTTAATGTTATCGCTACTGACGCATTCATGCTGTCTCTCGATCCAAATCACCACGTCTCCACTAATGCCTCCCTCGGCTCATCTCGTCTATATGTTGTATCCCGCTGTGCGTACAGCCGCCTGGCGAGCGCGCGGTAGCATGAGGTTCGAGGTCGCATTCGTTTTTATCTTCTTCTTACACCCGGCCTCCTCGGAGAGCCAGCACGAGATGCAGCGTATCACCAGCTGCAAGGTTGTATTCGGCAGCAGTCTTATCGTCGGTCCTGTATCATCGGAACAGTCAGTTTCCGAGGGTTTGTTTTTATCGTAGAGCAAGCACACGCCGCCAGGGAACGAAGGGGCCGGGGGAGTATAAGTCGCACATCTGCTTGCCACCGTGAATTAATCGCTGCTGAACAGGTGGGATTCCCTCCTTCTCCTCAACCTTTTCCTTGATCTGAGAGACCTATAGACGCGGAGCGTAAAGTACTTCGTCAGCTCATGATATTGTTGTACGGAGGTCTCGTGATACAGGCACCATGGTGGCCGTCTGCGTACCTTGTAGTCCATCTCGATGTCCAGCTCGATCTCCTTTCCAGTCAGTGTTCGCACCCTGGGAGTATGCCATCAGCTCGAGCTACTTCGAATACATGGTGAGTCCACTTTGCTGGGAGCTACTTACTTGATCAACATCTTGGGCAATGGCAGTGCGCGATGGGGTTCGATAAGTGGTCAAAGATGTGGCTCTCTAGAGCTTGTGTATTGCGTAAAGATGAAGAACCCGGTTCTCGTCGTCCACAGGTGCGCCAGGCAGGAGAGTCGGGGATTCTTTATAGTTGTAAAGTCTACTCGGTAGTGATGGCTGACGGGAGCGATGAATGGTGGGGTTGGAGCTGTCTAGTAGTACTATCTGGGCCTTTGGAGGGGCGGCTCGGCCTCGGTGGACTCAGGCCGCCACACCGAGTTGCTTACCTACAGTAATACGCATACATTCATCAACCAGGGTAACTATGAGTTCGTGAAAAGCCGAGGGCATCCCATCTGCGGCCCTATGATGGTACATGTTACAGATTAGAGAACAATGGGAAAATATGGGCTACTGTAGTTCATTCATACGTGTAGATCAAGGGTAACTACAATCTGCATTAATATATGCCAGTAGGAGTCACAAGCGGAGATACGGACCAGTCTTCTTTTGTAGGATTACAACAGGTAGATAGATGTCCATACCTAGCCCTTTTTCACTATAATACAAATATTCCGCCTGGCAAGTTAGACATACAGTGGAGATTCCAAATTCCTTTGCGCGCTCTCGTCCCTCACGCCCGCGAACCATTTGCTCATTTCTTGTCGTTGGTGGTGGTGTCAAACACATTCAAGCCCAGGCCCTCCGAGTCGAGCATGAGCCTATTCTTGGAGCCAGCCTCCTGGAGCTGCGAGGCGATCGTCCTCGCGTTCTCGATCTTCTTGAGCTCCACATACGCCTTGTTCTTCTTGATAGCGTCGCCGATGAGCTCTGCGGAGCGGGCCTCACCCTGGGCCTTGACGACCATGGCCTGCTTCTCCTGGCGAGCCTTGTCGACCACAAAGGCGGCACGCTGGGCCTCTTGCTGAGCAACCTGCTTGGCCTCGACGGCGGCTGTGAATTCGGGGGAAAAGGCAAGGTGCTGAGGGGAAGAAAGGAATAAGTCAGCAAGAGAACATTCAAAGGCGAGAGGGAGGAGAATATGGCAGCTTGGAAATACGTACAGTGAGGGAGACGTCATCCAAGGTGATGTTGAAGCGAGCAGCTCGCTTTGACAAGTTCTCACGAACCAGCTTGGCGACCATCTCACGCTGGGTGATGAGCTGACTGGCGTTGAACTGAGCCACCACGCTCTTCAGGACCTCGTTGACGATGGAAGGCAGCACACGCTCGTCGTAGTCGACGCCAAGCGTTCTGTAGATCTGGGGCAGAGCCTCGACTTGAGGCCGGGAAAGGACACGGCAGGTGATGTTGACCATCTGCAGATCCTTGGTTCCGGTGAGGGAAGCCACATTGCGCGGCTTGGCTCGCACATCGTACACGACCGGCGTCTCGAACCACGGGATGTTGATGTGTGTACCTAAGGACAACCCCCAATATTAGTATTTGGGAAACATCGCTCTTGAACATCGCAGGGAAAGCTTCACCCGGTAACTCCGAGCAGGGAACTCACCTTCGTTGTAGATCTCCTTGCTGACACCGCTAACCCTCCTGTACTTGATAGCCCGGTGACCTCCGTCGACGTTGAAGAGCGCATTGGAGAAGACATAGGCACCGCCAGCCAAGAGCAACGTGCCAGCGACGAGGCCAACGGAACCCTTGGGCATCTGGGGGCCTCCTCCCATGCCGGAGCCGCCGCGCTGCTGCTGCATCTGACGCAGACGGCGCATGGCCTCCTCTTGCCAGTTGTTGGGGGACGACATGATGCTTGTCTGGTGCGATGGGAACCTCTCGCACAAATCACGTCGCTTTGAAATTTGGGGGAAGGGAGGATGATGGGGATTGTCGGCGGGATCGTCGTGTGATGGAGTCGTCGGATGGAGGAGCTGGTCACCTATGCGAATGCTCCAAGCCTGAGCCAGCTCGACTCTGCAGGTACCCACAATTTTGACGGGTCATCATTCGCTGCGGGCCAAACTCCAGATTCCAGCATAGATGCCTGACCTACCCTATACACAGACAGCAGCACATATCAAGACGGCTCTTGAGTTTTGATCTTAAGCAGGGGATCAAACTTATGTTTGTAGCTAATGTACTCATCGTATCCTTTGAATCTTTCAGGCTGGTGCTGGTGCTCTGCTGCTCCAAGGAAAAGATTCGCCATGCGTACCGATCTAGTTCACCTTTACAATCAATGGGGTGCCCACGGCAGGGATAATACATTAACGTAGCCCAATGACAAAATTCTTGTTCAAATGCATCTACAGTGGAGCTATCTATTTACTCATTTACATCGATGAAATGTACATTGCTTTCTTACGTCTCCTAGGACCACCACCTAACAGCCCAACTCCGTACGGCACTTCTCTCGGGGACATCCATAGCATCGAGCGAGGGAGACAATGACGCGGCCAATCATAAGAAGAAGAGATAGAAACAAAAAAACAAAAAACGAAAACCAAAAAAAATGAAAATTTCCCACTGAAGGACGGGATCTTGAGACAACAAAAGAATGCCACTTATTCCATCATAGCAATTTGGATTGTCTCGCGGTTGTTGTTCAGGGGCTTGCGAGCATATCCATTGAGCATGCGGAAGGCGGTCCTGCAGGCTCTACCCTCCTCCATCATGGCAGGCACGCCCTGAAGACACTTGCCAGCTTCCTCCATGGCGGCACCGGCAGTGACTGTGTCGGCCAGGCGCAGTTCGCCCGCGACCTTCTCCATCTCACATCGCAGAAGCCAGCGCTCCCAGTTCCACCCGCCAACAATGCTGCAGACACCAGCAATATCCTCAGTGCTACCCATCGGTGATGTAACAGCAGCCTTGGATGCAGTACCATCACTGGAAGTTGGGGGAGTGGGAAGCTTCTTGTTTGCTGGCTTGGAGCCAACGGGAAGACACATCCACATGCGGCGCGTGTCCTCGAATCCAGCCCGAGCTAGACGGCCGAGCCACAGCTTGGAAGGGCTAGGGTCATAACCGAGCCTCTTGAGTGAAAAGCCAAACTCGACACTCTTTGCAAGGCCAAGTGGGCCGGCGTTGATGAGCTCCGAATCGAGCAAGGAGAACTCGATGTAGCCGCCGGGCTTCAGCACGCGCATACACTCTTTGAGGCAGCCTTCCCACTCGTCTTCGCCATTCTCGCCAACAAACTTTAGGATGCTGTGGAGCTCACGGGCGTAAACAAGATCGAAGTGGTTGTCCTCAAACGGAAGCCGGGTAAGTCGCTCCACAGCAACCTGGCGGTGGTTGGAAGGGCCGCGAATGTTGGAGTTGGACATCTGGCGCACTGCCTTAGTGGTCACGGTATAGACCTTGGTGTTGGGAAATTGAAGGGCACAATGCCAGGCCCAGTCGCAAGTTGATTGCCCACCAAGGTCCAGCACCCTTGTGCGCTCGCGGGTGAGGCCATTCTTTCCCGCCCCCGGCTTAAGCTGCGACAGGCGCGCCAACCGCTTTGTGATGGGGGCGGTGATGAGCTTCCCGCCGTTCAGGAACTTCATTGCAGCAACGTTCCAGGTGGGCATGGCCATCTGGGTGGTAGCCTCAAACTCCTTCTCTTGCCTAATCTTGTCAAGATCGTCTACCAGCGTGTCGTCCCCGCGTACGACATTGGTGCTGAGTCTCTTCTTGGCAGACTGGGGCACCACGCTGAGCTGATACTTTCCAAGGAGTTGATTGCGGTGGGAGTCGCGTAGCGAAACCCGCTGGGCTTGGAGAGCCTCAAAGCGAACGAGCTGATGAATGAAAACATCAGTGTTATGGGTGCGGACGATGTAATCTTGGAAGGCGCGGTAGTAGGCAGACTCTGACCGCACAAGCTTGGAAGGGAGTCGCTTTGGCTGCGCGACAGTAGAGTTCATATCGCAGAAGCGAACGCTCTTCTTCCTGGGAGGCATGACTTGTAGGCTGTCAGCCTTTGCGGTCTCCTCGGACTCGGGCTCGGCCTTCTTGGACGATTCGTCTTCCTCAGCCTCCTCAATCGTCTCCAGGGAGCTGTCATCCTCCTCGTCGTCGAATGCCTTGAGGTATGCTCGCTGAGCTACGAGCCACATCTCAGTGCGATCAAGGTTGGAAAGAGCATCTTTTTGCTGCTTGCGTGCATAGTTGGCATCAAGATCGACAACGATCTCGGTGGCAGCCTCCTCAGCGCCGGGAGAGTCGGGCGCAGGGGCACGGATTGTCTCGCCAGAAGAACCAGAATTCTTGTGCTCAAAGACCGGGCGCGCGGTGGGCATATCGTCGGACATGTCATCCTCTGGGACCTCCACGACTTGCTCCACGGGTGCAGATGATCCGCTAACGCTCCTGTAAAAGTCCTCGGCGCTTGTGGGTTCAGGTACCGCCGGCACGGGAGGGGCCGAGGAATCGATGTTCCATGGGCAGCGATAGAATCTCTCGGCGATGGCGGATGTCGGGGGGACCATGGCTTCCGGAGTTCTCGTAACCATGTGCCAAGTGCTGCGAGTTCGAGGAGACAGGTCGGCAAAGAAACCACCAGGGGATGGAATTTCTAGCTTTGTCAAGTCTGCAAGAGATTGACGATTGGAGTTAGGCGAGAAAGCCACGCCCAAGGTGTTTGGTGGCTGGAAGCTGGTGATGAGCCGGAGTGGCTGTTGTGCCATCTCATTGGGTTGCTGGGGCTCGGGTTGAGAAATCTCAAGGACCTGCTCAGGCTGCTCATGCGCCGGTGTGGTCTCCTCCCCGTCCTCACCGGACAAGGCCTGGAGAGTTGCCAAAGCACAGGGTTGCAGCTGGACACCTGTCCAGGCCTCCTCAGCAGGCGGCTGCTCGTCGCTGCCAACGACTGGCGTGGGCGGCGCGCTCATGGCGGCCAATTGCTCCGACGTGAGGCTCCCATCGAGAGAAGGGGGCGCCGAGATGGTTGGAACATCGTAGGCATAATGCTTGTCCATAAACTGCAGTTGCGCGGGCGACATGGTCAACTGAGCAGATGGCGTCAAAGGAACTGGCGAAGTGATCTTCTTGAGGTCCCCCATGGCGGACCGCTGCTCCTCTGCCTGGCTATGGTTCGAAGGGATTACCAAACGCATGGGCTGCTTCTCAGTAGCAGCGGCCTTGGCCATGGACTTCCTGGCGGAGTGTTTGCGACCAAGGCCATCCTGCCTATCGTCCTCGTCGTCGGTAACATCGTAGAGATCCTCAAACTCGGTGGCGGCTGTGGCAACACTAGTTCGATTCCATGGGTTGGAGGACGTTGTCGGTGAGCTGTCGCCGGCGGAAGAGGCAGAGGGCGATGAGGGAAGGACGGGTGCTGAGAGGTAGTTGACGCCTCTGGGCGTGGGAAAGTGGTCGCTCATCGGTGACAACCAGGCCTGAATCTTTAGATGCGACGTATCCGCGCGCCTTGAGTGGTGATGACCGGCATTTGCATGGTGTGTTTGACCATCGTCGCTGTCCTCTTCAATTATTGGATTAAGTGTTCGTTGTCTTCGAGCCTGCGAAGACTGGGTATAACGGAGAGTGTCAGCCATGTTGCCGCGACAGCCTGCTACTTCCTGAATAGGGCTTGGGAGATGGCTGCTACAGAAACGCAGTGACACAAGAAAAGGGAAGTAAAAGATGCCCAGGTGATCTGGTGGTATTAGTGGCTAATGGTTTTGTGGTTGCCTTATCGACGACCAGCGTCGGTGCTTGGAAGAGAAGATGGAAGAGAAGCTGTCAACGACTGGCTGCCTCGGTCAACGAAGCGTCTATTAGATGCGAAATATTACACCGCAAAGGAGAAAGGAAGCATTAGAAGAGAAGGTGAAGGAATCAGGAGGGGAGAGTCAGGCCGGCCCGTTGGCCGGGGACCACCGAGTCTCTTATTCGAGACTTTGGCCGAGATGGGGGTACTACTCTCGTACTAGACTAGGCCATGATGAGACGCCATGGGCGGGAAAAGGCCAGCGGCTAGAGCAGCGGCAACGTGGGTGGCAGCGCATCGGGGGTCGCATTGGCACGCACGCACAAGCTCACGTCCAGAGTCAAGACTCATTCACAGCAACTAAGGTAGAAGTGCCTTAGAGGTGGAGGGGCGGATAGACCAGCTCTAGCGCCGGATGCATGGCTGCGAACGGGGGAGAAGGTCGGCGGAGTGCGGCCGTACGCAGCGGCAAGACTGCTTAATGCGCGTGATGCGGGCTACTTGCATCAATAGTGGTTGTGACACGACGGGTGAGGTTGCTGTTGGAGGAGTTGGATGTCGACCCAAGGCCGTTGAGAAACTGCCATGGCCCAATCAGCATTCGCCGCTGCGTTTCTAAAAATGGACAACATCGATAGAACATTGTTTGGCGCGCGGGAAACAAGGAGTGGGCGACCCTGATTGGGCCGAGGCCACAGCGCTGGCACCAATAGAATGCAAGTTGGGGTAGGCGGGCGGCTAACGTACCGCAGCCCATGCGCCTACTTGCAGTAGGTATGGAGTAATAATATGAGAATGTTCCATGATTTCCTCTACAGAGTACTCTGTAAGCTTGCCTGCCATCCTCGATGAAGCTAGACGTATTCGTCTCTTCATTCCAGGCCCCTCATCATTGGAGGAATTTCATTACCAAGAAAGTTGGGGAGGGGGTTTATCAAGGATGTACGAAAGGCCGAGGCAGGCCTAGGACGCGACGATAAATGCAAGACCATAATCGACAACGGAGCGCTTGCGTCGAATCGATCGACACTAGCCTCAAGCTTTGTCACGACAAAAGGTTTCGCCGGGGAAGAAGCAGGCCGTGCTAGGGGACGAGATCCGGCACTGCAGCCGGAGATCGTTTCGGGGCAAGGTGTTGGCCCGAGCATGGGCCAGATACAAACGGCGTCATCACTGCTGCGACTGTATGTCAAAAGACAAAGGCGTTCCAGAAATGACTCCCATTGCATGACTGATGTTCGATGCCGGTTTGCGCATGATTTCCTCATGTCTGCCTGAGGTCGGAGTTTTGGCAGCGCGAAACCCCACCCTCAGTGCACTAATTGGAGCTTCAGCACGAGCACCACCTGCACCAGCACCCGTTCTTCTGCCGCTGTCAGTACTACTAATGCCAGCGGTCTTGTGGTGTTTGCCCAGGTACTAGACTATCTACTACTCTGCTACTACCTTAGCACTTTGGCAAGCAAGCAAGCTACAATTAGTAGTGCTATAGTACCTACCTAAGGTAGTAGCAGCACCTTACCTACTAGGTAGCCTTAGCTCTGACGTTGACGGCGAAAACGACTGCCCCTCCATTGACTGCTTCTACCCCGCCATGCTGTTCAGCGACAGCACGCGTCTTGCTTTTCTATAGCTTCAACAGACGACAGATACAAAAAGTCTGCAACAATGGCAGAACAAGGAGATGTCCTAGAGCCTCAAGGCCGGCATGTAATTTACTGCGGAGGTACGCACCGTGTCTCTTCCACTTTGAAAACCAAAATTTCCAATCATTCTATAATCGTGCCTTGCTCTAATATCTCGTCTTCTTCTAGTCTGCACTCTGCCGCCGGAGGTACGCCTTCCTCCCCTTCCCGTGCTTTAAGATCGCGAATGCATGCGTCGCCTCAAAGACCTATCGAGTATTTCGCTGAACCAAAAAACCACTCGAGTAGTATTGCGAATATGGAGGAACAACCAAGAAGTGTCAGGAGTGGCTAGAGAGCACGCATCCTGCCATGTACGCGAAAATATGGTCAACAGGTGCGCGCTATTCCCAGGCCCCTTACCCTCAGCTATCCTCCCTACCCTTTCGGAAAGCCTCCCTGGGAATACATCTAGTTTGCTCACACATATGGGTTTCCATTCTCTAGAAGCACTCGAAGCGTCTACCGCGAACCTATCCCTCGACGCACAGAAGCGAGCAGCGAGAGACGCCCAGAAGAAGGCAGCAAAGGCCGAAGCAGCCGAGGCGAAGCAGGCCGATAAGCTAGCCAAGAGCACCATCACCATCAAGCGCATCGAGCGCAACAAGAAGAAGTTTGTCACGGCCGTCATTGGTCTAGAGGCTTTCGGGCTCGACTTGAAGAAGGTAGGGAAGACGGCGGCGCATGACATCCCTGGGGGGAACCGGCTGGAGGGCACGATCGCTAATCATGACGCTAGGTGGCCAAGGACTTTGGCAAGAAGTTTGCTACCGGCTCTTCGGTTACCAAGGTTCCTAGTGGAGGGGAGGAAATTGTCATTCAAGGCGACGTTAGCGATGAATTCGAGGAGTTCCTCTTGGAAAAGTACAAGGACATCCCCGAGGACAACATCGAATTTGTGGACGACAAGAAAAAGAAGAAGGCAGCTGCAGCGGCCGCAGGGGCAGGAGCATGATGGCCTCTTCTCTACAGCATTGCTTGACCAAGCGAGATGAAAATACTCAATTTGCATATAAACTCCTCGCCTGTGTACCCAAATGCCCACCCTTTCCTGGATGATTGCACCAAAACCAAAAAAACATGAATATAACAAAAAGCAGAAAAGACCATTACTCGTCAGGGCGTGCCTGTCTACCCGCCGTTTGTCCATATCCTCAAAAAGGGGAAACGCCTTGATCGTGAAAAGTTGTGTCGTTAACATGAGTTGGCCCACGTTTTATCCCCGATTACGCAAGACTCGACCGGTGCGCGTTGTCGAGGCTGGAGTCGCCGACTTGGCGGGTGCCGTCGTCTTCTTTGCATCGCCGCTCGCCGTACCCTTGCTGAAGGCACCAAGAGTCTTCTTCTTAGCTGCCGCCGCGGTAGACCTTGCAGTAGCACCCTTCTTGACAGCAGTAGTTGTACTGCCCTCGCTCGTCTCGCTCCCGACACTACCACGACGACCCATTCTTGTAGCTGGTCGGGAAGTTGGTGGCTTGGATGGGGCAGCTGCACGTCGTGTCTTCGCGGGCGCCGTGCTGCCACTGCCTCCAGCCGAGCTCGCGCTGGTGTTGGACGTTGTGGTGACCTTGCGTCCCCCAGCGGCGCGGGATGACTTGGCCTTTTCGACGAAATTTGATAGCATGCTGGTGGCGGCGGCTGTTCGGGACCCCGATTTCAAAGGCGAGCCGGCACGGCCTATTTGCGATTTGGCTGGTGAAGCGGCTCGCATGTTGCTGTTCAGGCGCGAATTGGAGGACGTGGGCGATAATATCTGACCGGGTCGTACGGGTGCCGTGTCTGCTTGTGCCCCCCTTGGCTTCTTCCTTGAGACCTCCATATCGTTCTCCTTATCGATATTGAAGTCATCACTGTTGTTATGATTAGATCTCTCTGTCTTGCTCAGACCACAGGTCAAGGATATCCGTCGTGGCATACCTTGTGCGTTTCTTCGAACGCCCGGCCCTAGAGGCTTGTGCGGCGGGCTGCGTATTCTTCTGAGGGCTTCGTGTAGGCGCATCTTTTGCTGGAACAGGCGGTGGACGCGAGCTTGTGGCTGCCCTCTGCTCCTTCTCTGCATATTTGACGAGCAAGTCCGCCATCTTGACCTTTCTCAACGCCGTGGGAATGCGATTGATTCTAATTTCGATTCGTGATCGTAGGCCCTGCGCCTGCAGATGATACTGTGCCCGAAGTCTCCTGGCACGCTCGGTGACTGGCGAGAAACGCGTCAACATGCAGCGCTTCATATTTGGGACATGGTATTGTTGGAGGATTAGAAAATTCAAAACTTACCCTCAAGTTGAAGATTGTCTATCAGGGCTTGCTTTTGCTTCACTGTGATTCCCTTCTTCAGCTGCTTCGTCGGACTTTTGCTGTGCGTCGGTGTTGAGATCAAGTCCATCTTGTTGCTTCCCCGGATGGGCGACTGCGCCGAGTCGCGTTTCTTGGGTCGACCCGGCGGCATGATTGAATTGGATGTGTGCTTGTGATTTGCAGTATATTCACCCGCTATGAGTCTTTGGGGAGTTTTTGTTTTGCGGATCGAAAAATTTGTCAAGAATTGGGCGTTGTGATGTTTGCTATATGATATTTACATATAGGTCTTGGTGCAGTAATAGTCCTTTGATGGGGCCGTTGAAAGTAAACAAACCCGGAACAGCTTCCTCCAGCTACGGGACTGTTAGGTAAGCGAAGCTAGGCGGCGTCTTGCTGCTAGGTGCAACCCACCCCGGGCTGCCCACCTGCTAAAGCCTGATAAGTAGCGCAACCTTTTGTACGGCTAAGTTTTGCACCAACTTACAGTATCTCTACTTTAGCGGGCAGCTCAGGCGCCGCAGCTAGGCTGAACAACCTTACGACATCGGCAGCTCTTTCCATCATCACCACGTCCCCAGCAAGCCCCAAGCCACCCCCCAGCAGCTCACTACGAACCAAACGACTAAAACCACTACACAGCGCCGGCCTTCCTCTTACTTCTTTTTTCGAATCGCACTGGTGTCATCTGAATTATTTTTCAAACAGGACCTTGTGCCACAACCGCCGCGATGGTTCTCGAGGCGGTGATGGTTGTCGTTGACAACAGCGAGAGCAGCCGAAACGGCGACTACCAGCCCACGCGATTCGACGCCCAAGCAGATGCCGTCAGCACACTCTTCCAGACCATCACAAACGGCAACCCGGAGTCCTCCGTCGGGCTCATGAGCAACGGCGGGAAGGGTCCGGAGGTTCTGGTCACGCTGACCACAGAGCACGGAAAGGTCCTGGAGGGTCTGCACCGGACGAAGAAGAAGCTGGGAGGCTCTTCTCACCTCAAGACCAGTATTCAAGTAGCATCTGTACGGACTTCTTCCACTCTTCACAATCTCTCTGTAGCATCGTCATTTGAGCATGGCTAGCTTCTAACACTTCATTGCAGCTTGCGCTCAAGCACCGACAGAACCGATCGCAGCGCCAACGCATAATCGTCTTTGTATGCTCCCCCATCGTCGACGAGCAGAAGGAGCTGGTGACGCTGGCCAAGAAGATGAAGAAGGGTAATACGACCGTGGACTTTGTTCTCTTCGGCGAGCTCGAGGACGAGGAGACGCAGAAGAAGCTGGAGGCCTTTAACGAGGCTGTCAAGAGCAACGAGGGCTCCCACCTCGTCGTCTTCCCTCCCAGCAGCAAGCTGCTAGGCGACCAGCTCATTTCAAGCCCGATCCTCTTAGGCGATAACGCCGAAGGGCCGAGTGGTGGTGGCGAAAGCGGTGGTGCCAATGAGGACTTCGAGTTTGGCATCGATCCCTCGCTGGAGCCGGAACTTGCGCTGGCCCTGCGCATGAGTATGGAAGAGGAGAAGGCCAGGCAAGAAAAGAAGGCCAAGGAGGAGGAAGACGAAGCCAAGAAGGCCTCGCTCGGGGATGTCCAAGAGGAAGATGAGTCCGGGCCCAGCGGCGGCGATGGCAAGAAGGGCGGAGACGATAATAAGGACAAGATGGATACATCGTAGCTGCTGTTCCTCAGTGGGCAGGTGTCCCGGCGCTTGGGTGTGTACAACTAGACTTTGGGTCAAAAGAATAGATAAGCTACACTGGATTATGATCCAAAAACACATATCTCCAGGTGTGCGGTGCAACGCGAGGTTTTTCATCACGTCAGATCAGGGTAATTCGTAATCCACGCAGGAGTATGAATTACAACGCGAGACTGGCATCGTGTAGTGAGAGGCATGTCGATTTCTATCGATTATTGATTTCTCTAATGTAAGACAGCATTTTCCGATCAAATATTTCGCACCGCACAGGCATCTCCAGTGAGTAGAAAGGGTTTTTCATGACATAGTCGGCGTAAAGGTCATAGACTTTCCTCATAGTCACATCCACATTCGTCTGCGTCGTGTCCGTGAAGAGCAGGAACTTTATCCCCGTCAGCGTATTGAAGCACTGCATGCGAAAGTTCTCCGTCTCCAGAACCTCCAAGCCCGTCGGCGGCTCTTGGCGTTCATTGGGGCGCGGCTGATGCTGGGAAGTCCGCGCCTGATTGCCCTTGAGGGGGTCGAGACGGGCGGTGATGGCATGAACGCTGGTGACTCGTTTGTTAGCGAATGAGGGGGATGAGGATGAGGGACCATGTAGGCACTGGAGAGAGCGAACCCGTGAAACGTTCCAGCTAGCACAAGGTAGTCATTTGTGCTGATCTTATTAAGGCCGTCATGGAAGTTCTTGTTGTAGATTAAGCCACCGGCTTTGTTGATGATGATGAGGGCGAAGACGGTCCTGAGAGCGTAGATTCCCATGTTAGTCCCAGGCAACTTTCTAGCGACTAGAGACGCTCAAACAGGACCTTGACCAATGGAATTGCACTCACATTCCGGCGAAGGCTCCTTGGGAGCACCCTCAACTCCCGATATCACGTTGCGCTGGGGCCTCTTAGGCTCGGTGATCCCATTGACGCACTCGAGACCATGAAACCTGACTTTGCGGTCAATACCGAATACGTAGTTCTTTCTACTCCGGGAAGGGGACAGAGTCCTATCAGTGTGCGAGAACATACCACTGTGTGTTGAGCGTGTGTTGGGGATGATTGGGCGATATCGTTGTTATGAGATGGTGCCCATTTCTTTACTGTTGGCCTTTGAGTAGGACACCCGTTCCATGACTCCTTAGTGAGCACCAGAGCATGCGACCAGCAAACGCAGTGGCTCTTGTGTTAACCTTGGGTTGTCTTGCGCAAACACCACACTAAACTCGAATAGGTAACCAGCCTTAATGGCAGATAAAGGCCAATCTTATAAGGAGTCTGTCTACCTTTGGGAAAAGAAGCTTATGATATTATAAAATTGAATTTGATTTTTGTTGTTTTACGATACAATCAATCAAAATTTTAGATTTTTTTTTTCCGACCCAAGACTGTGTGATATTACCGTCTTAAAGTGATATCACTGAAATGCCCATCGCAACCGGTACCTATTCGAATTCTTTGTGTTTGCTACCCTTTTAGGCTTAGCTCTAGCAAATTCACTGTCAATGTCAGGTACCTAGGTACAGTAGATTCAGACCCTTGTCCTGGAAACCTCTCCAGCTCTCAGCCTCATTCCCTCCGCCATTCCACAGTCGATTTATACAACGCCGAAGCGCGCAACTCCCCCTTGGCCCCGAAACCCCGCGAGAATACAAGGCGTCCAATTGCCACACGAGAGCTGAGATCAGCAGGCCGAGTAATTGTCACGAGCTTTCCACGCCTCGCCTCGAAAGCGCGCCAACGTCTGGCCTCCGCCATTGTCGACAGGCTGAATCATGTCGAACCACCCTCGAACCTCGCGACCCAAGCCTCCGCCCCCGGGTAATGAGGAGGCATCCGCCAATCTCAACCTCGGAGAGTTCCAGAATGTCGACACCCTCACATTGTCCGAGGCGGCCCTCGTTCTGAATGCGCTGGTAGCGAAGCGCCGGAACGATCGCAAGAACGTGAACGAGACCGAGTATGGAAGCACCCCGGGCCCTTCTTCTTTCCCGCTGCAAGCGCGACAGGACCTGATGGGGGAAGAAAAAAAAAACGCGGGGGAGAAATCGATTGGCTGACTTTGGATGGCTTCCTGTAGGATGTTGAACACGACACTGAACTACTTGGATCACTTTGCGCGCTTCACGCAGAAAGAGAACGTCGAGGCTGTGGAGCGCCTGCTGAGCACACACAAGAACCTCGACAAGTTCGAGAGAGCGCAGCTCGGTATGGACCACCTGGGGCCTTCCATAGGTCCCACCACTACTTCAGGTGGAAGGGATCATCTCGTACTAACAAGAAGAACGAACAGGCTCTCTGTGCTGCGAGAATGCCGACGAGGCCAAGACGCTCATCCCTTCGCTGACGGACAAGATGAAGGACGACGATCTACAAGACCTGCTGGATGAGATTTCCAAGCTCCAGAACCGATAATTTCGGTCAGCGAAACAACCATCAAGCGGAACATCAACGAATTGGCGGCTAGTCGCAAGAAAATCAGACTACTAAGCCATCACCGGTTCAGGATAGGCCAGGCACTTTTCTTCAAACTTGCATTTTAGGCGTCCAGGGGCATAATCAAAGGTGGGGATACACATGTTTTACACTTCGTTTTCTTTTTGCAAGGCACGAAAAAGGGTAGAGATAGTACGCGAGAGACGAAATACCCCATCCTCGTTTGGAGACCCAAAAATAAATCAAGGGAGTACCCATTGCTTTTGATCCTCATATCGTTGAAACAAAAACTGTGCACAGGGATAGCTAAGTATCATCATCGAAATGTTATCAGAGAAAAGTTTTGGTTACAACTATCGTTCTCGAAACATATCGCGTAAAACAGGTCGTTAAATTCGAACTGCGATAAGTTTCTTTCTTTCTTTCGAAGCTCAGTGGACCAGTGGTCTCATTGAGAAGAAGAAGTGCCATGCATCCGTCGAGAAGTCGACCTCGGTGCCTGGAGATGACTCTCCTATGCAGATGCCAACCTTTCACGATCAATCGTTCGCGCTCCTGCTTGTTTACCGTGTCAAGAGGCCGTCCTAGCTGGGGCCCATCGACCTATACTGATTCCAGTGATTGACGTATTTTGGTCTGCCATCCTCGTTTCCTAGGGAGTTGAGGTTGGCTCGTGGATCAATCGGGTCGCCATTAGCCACCTGGAGCGCTGCTGGCATACTACTTGCGACGGGCCTGGGTTCCGGCTCTGTGGGACCTGAATCAGGCAGCTCAACTGGGGCGGCCGCTGTTGCGTCCATCTCGAACGTTTTGCTTGCCGGGCGGTTAGGGTACTCGGAGTCGGCGTTGACACGGCCTGTGAATACGAAAAGTTAGTGGTGAATCAGGTAGTATGAAGGAAGAGCCACGACCGGGGCCAAGACGAGAGCGGCATCGATAGCCTGGGACTCACCTCCGAAGGGGGCAAAGGGGTCTTTGCTTCCCTGTGTCCCGGTGCTATGCGCTGACATGTGTTGGGGGAAGTGTTTCTCGTCATATCGATCGGCGCCTCCATAAACTTGGTCATCGCTCTCAGCCTCGGTCTGCTCCTGCTCGTGGCGGCGCTTGCGGCTGCGCTTGATCATCACTGCCAATATGACAAGGAAAGCGATAAGGGCAGCGCCGCCTATGCCAATACCTATGATTCCACCGGTAGGTAGCCCGCTGTCCCTGTTGGGGGCCTGTCCGGGTGTTTCTGTTGAGGCTGGCGGCGGATTGCCGACTTGTCTCGTGGATGATTCCTCCGCTCCTGCAGTCGGCTCGGGAGGGTTCGAAGTCGAGCGTGGACTTTTGTCTGTGACGATTGTGGTGTGCCTTGTGACGGTAATAACTTCATCATTTGGAATTGTTACCGTTCGGCCAGAGTCGGTCTTGGTGGTCATGGGGCCTACAATGGTCGACTCCTCCGTCAAGACGGCTTCAAAAGACTTTTCTGTATTCGACGCCCGGCTGCTGGGCTCTGGCTTTGGCTTCGGCTTCGGTTCCGGCTCGTCCTTGGGATTTGCGGTAGGCTGGACCTTTGGGGGTGGCCAGAGAGTGACCTCAGATTCTTCTGGCTTAAAAGTTGAGGGTACACTGAGGAAGACGGCCCTGGAATCCTGGCGCACGGCGTCTTGGAAGACCATGTTGGAGTATTTCCAGAGCGGTCTCGTGCTCCCGTCTGATCCTCGCTCTCAGGCACAAAGGAGGGTAAAGGGTGAAGGAAGGCGGAACACCAAAAACGGGAGCAAAGGCGAGAAGAAGGTGAGTGAATCAGAAACCGGTGTGTGGGCTTGCTGAGCGTTGATATTCAGTTCTGCATTCAGCACAGCTTTAGCATCGTGTTAACACCAAGAGTCATTCAAGGATTAGGCCCCCATGAGTGGATGTAGAGGTGATAGGTTTCAACTCAGGATTCGAGGGAAGCTTGCCGCGTATTCGACGGTAAGGAGGGAAACGAGGCGAAGCAAGCTTTGGTGTTGTGCGAGGGAGAGGGCAGGTTTTGTGTTCAGGAGGAGAGACCAAGTGTCATACTGGAGAGTAAGTAAGGTAGTGCGGATATTGGAAGAGTACGAGGCGGACGCCCTCCCAGCTTGACGGCCCGTCGGCAGCTGACAGCAGCTGGCAGCGCTCGGTAGCAGGCGGCAGTGCAGAGAGCAAACCACCGTCCACCGCTGGCAGTACTACTAGTATATCCTACCCAAAGTATCTACTACTACTATGGTACCTAAGGTAGGCAGAAAAGTGGTAAGGTAGTACCTAGCCTCGAGCATACAACGGTGTGCACTGGAGAAGCCTCGGTGGCTGTGACTGTGACAATACCTTAAGGCATGCTGTAAGTTATGCTGCTCGCCTAAGGTACCTATATCTTCTGTCACCGCACAATGGGGGAAAGGAACGGATGGAATATGTAAGTAGGTAGTCAGCTACTAGGTAGTAGGTAAGGTAGGGCAAGATGCCTTGTAGGGAATAAGGCAGGAGCACAAACAGACAAAAAGTTAAAGTGATTCTTGCAGGCGCCTTCCACGCAAAGTAAAAGGGGTTCAAAAAGTGGCTTTCTTGGGGTCGAATCACCTCTGGAGTGTTCAAGTTACTTTCCGCTGCTCGAACCCACGCAAAACACTCATACCAAATCACTGCGCCGTCACAAAGTCTTTTTCTCAGTGGATAGAACATCAGGGTGCTCTCAGGAGGTGGACTTGTGCGTTTCTCAGTGGCTGTATCATCAGCTCTTCACGTGGGTGTTGTGCTACCATCTACCCCCTTTCTTGGGCATAGACCCCGACGAGTAAACGGGTCACACGGAATCTGTGCGAGCACACTTAAAAGGTGATTTCATACATGCTGGCATATCCTATCATGATTTAAATCTACCGTCTCTTTGTTTTCTGTCATATTGAATGGAGGTTGTTTGTTCAACCAGCCCAAGGCCCTTGATTCGGGTACCCTCATCCACATCGAGATCCATCAATCGCCTTTTAGATGCTGATGACGCCTTCGTTGGGTTGCTGAGGCACGGTGGTCACTACTCGGCCGCTCTCGAGAAAGTAGGACCGTTGATGATACTTTGGTAGTCGTGCTGTGTTACCCCCGTGTTTCAATCACCACCCGACGACCAAGGTCTCATCCCATGGTAGGGGGGGTCAAGCTTCGCACCAAGTGAGCAGTGAACTCGTCTGCGACCGTGACTTGCAAGGTGAACACTGTAGGCGCTTCTGCTCTACGGGCACGGACAGAACCGGAAACATTAGCACACTTTTTTTTCTTTCCAATCGCTGTTGAATTCATTCATATAACTACCGCTCTATAAAGCCTCTAGCAGGATCTTGCTTCCCACATTACCCACGGGCTTTCCACCCTTCTTCTTGCCCTTCTTCCCGCCCTTCTCCTGCTCCTGCTCCTCTGCCGCCTTGGCCGCTTTCTGCTCGGCGGTCGCCTCTGTGGCGGCCTTCTCGAGCAGCTTCTTGTTCTTCTTTAGCGTCTTCTTGAGTTCGTCTACCTGTCCAAAGTCGCTCGCCTCCGCAAGACCAACCACAACGAAAGACCCGGGCCCAGTAGCCCAGTCAACAACATGCTCACTGATTACAGGATACAAGACGTTGGCAAACTCTAGGGGCGGTTCAACCGGAACCACCTTGCCAGCCGCCTTATCGAACCGACCGCCCTGAATCAGTGACTTCAGCATACGGCTTCCGCCTGCTGTCTGAGAGATGTGGACGGCAGCCGCGGGGACTTCGGCGCCCTCGACAATCTCGGCCTCTTGATTGGGGTCGCCGCCGGCGCACTGGGCAACCGCCTTGAGTGCCTGCTGCTTGTCTCCAACACACGAAAAGAGTACGTCGGCGACAAACTGACACCCGAGGCTCGTCAACGTTAGATCCTGTGCGGCAGCTTCCACGGCTTTGATGAGATGCGGTGAGATGGCGGTGACAAGCTCTATTCTTCTTACTTCATCGTCCTTTTTGCTTGTAGTCTTGCGAATCTCATGCACCTCCTTCAAAATCTCGACCTCGGAAGACTGGCCGGCCGGGAAGAGCGACTTAGACAATCCTTCGAGGAGGTACAAGATGGGTATCCTGCCGTAGTTGTTGTTGGCAGCGGCAACAAGATTCTGAGTAATTGACTCCTCGTCCTCGCCGAGGATCTCCGGGAAAATACCCTTCGATGTGAGCTTCGTGTCGTCGATAACATCGAATGCAGTGAGAATCACAATGTAGGCATTGGGGTCTCCGGACATCATTAGGAAATGGTCCTTGTACGTCTTCAAAAGCTGCTTCCTGTCTTTGGCCGTTCCATAGGCCAACAGCAGAGAGACTAGTCGGGCGCCGGAACGGGTGAAAGCCAAGTTCTTCATCAGGTCGCCAGATTCGTCCCCTTTCACAAGCTCTGCGAACTCTGTGAAATCTTCGGTGCCGGGTTCGGTATTTAGATAGTACTGCAGCATAGCGTCGTGGAGCATGGTGAAACCGGTCATCTTCTTCTGGACCAGCGAGTTCGTCATGTCGAAGAGACTCTTCATAATGGGGCCCCGTTTGCTGGGCTCCTCCTCGAGAATCTGCTTGAGATCGGCGGTAGGCTTTGTGTCGTTGACCATGCCCTTGATGGCGAATTCTGGGCCATACCATTCGCGTAGCAAGAAGGCCTTTTGCTCCTTAGTCGCCACTGTTCGGTAGATGTCGTCCAGGATCCAGGAAGCCTCAGGATGATTGATCATCTTCCGGACCTTGCCGTAGAACTCAGGAACGATCATGTCGCGGATCTCATCATCCGTCTGCACCAGGAGCTTGCCGATGAGAAATTTGGCATAGCGACTCTCGGCCAGCTGTGGATAGGCGCCTTGCAACTCCTTGGCAATATCCTTCCTTTGCGCCAGAGTCGAGTACTTGATGGCCGTCTGGACAGCTCGGACGGCGTCGTGCTTGAGGACAAAGTCCCGCATTCGGCCTGTGATGATGGTGAAGAGTTCGTCGACCAGCTTCTGTCGCTCGTCCTTGGGAACGCTGGACTTGATCCTTAGCCTCTCCCAAATCTTCTTGGTACGGTGAACCTCGTCGGCGAGAGGCTTTGCAGCCTTGCGTTCTTGTTGCAACTGCTTCTGCTTGATATGCGATTCGCGAGACGTCTGACCCGGTTCTGGGAGCTGGTTAATCTTCTGAGGGTGAGTGGCGGGGCAAGAGGTGGCCAGGGTAAGAGAAAGAGGAAAGGAAAAAAAAGACCAAGACGAACCTCGTTCAAATGGCTTCCCGCCGGAAGCGCCATTCTTCTTTGATTGCGCACTCTTGGAGCGATCATCTCCTAGCTTGACACCACCATCCTCGGAGTCGGAAAAGTCGCCGAAGCTGTCGGATGCGGCGTCGGCCATGTCGACGTCTTGTTGCTCAACGCGGGCCTTCTTGACCTTGCCGTTGGGCTTTTCCTTGATGGTGGACGAAGCCTTGCGCTTCTTGTCGACGACACTGCCCTTTGCCGCCATGATGAAGCTGTAATTAGTTCGCGGCCGATGTGGGAGACGTCAAGGGGTCAACCTTTTTCCTTTTCAAAGTCAATGGAAGACTTGAGGTAGAAAAGTGCTGTGCTACTAATAGCCTCTTACCATCCTCGGATAACACCGCCGATTTTTTTTTGGTAGGCTTCCAATTTTTTTTGAGTATTTGCCGGGCGGTGAAGATGCCACTAAGCCTACTCCAGGCAGAACCCCACGCAGGATTGCTCTGGCGAAATCCTGGCCCAATATCGATAAGAGCCATCCTTTGCCGCTGTGAATTCCTAGGCCTTTCCACACTACAAGCACTACAAACGGACCAGCATACCTTGATAGTATGAACGATTTTCTCGGTCGTCAGTCTTTATGGATAATCGGGTACTAAGTAGAGAAATTGAACTCAAGTTGTTGTTTATCTTTTTCTTTTTTCCTTACTTTTTTTTTTGGGTCGTCCTTTGAATCGGAAATCAGCAGCGTATGGTTAAGGAACAGTTTCCTACAAATTGATTTGGATCATGTCAAATAAGGGCCTCTTTACTTCAATATGAATGAACGAATC
Organism: Ramularia coccinea; assembly: GCA_013461505.1. Taxonomy (NCBI): domain Eukaryota; kingdom Fungi; phylum Ascomycota; class Dothideomycetes; order Mycosphaerellales; family Mycosphaerellaceae; genus Ramularia; species Ramularia coccinea. The sequence continues at coordinate 1,702,813 of JABNMW010000001.1, read as the reverse complement.
AACTCAAGTCAATCACGTCGATCGTCGTTCCATAGCCAGCTATACTTTCCACGATTCCGGGGATATTCTGATGCACCCCACGCAGGAGTGAAGTCAACATCCGTACAGGTCGACATATGAGCCGTCCGGCATTCTCGGGAAGTTGGCGGGCATAATCGTACATAGTGGTCTCACAGGGTCCCCACTGAACATCAACGACACCACCAACACCACCAACACCACATGGCGCTTCGGCATCAAAGCCGGCGCCGGCATTCAAGCCCCACAGTCACCGGCGTCCCTGTTACATTGTCGGTTCTTCAATTCCTTGGTCTTTGGAGATCCCGGGATCGGTGATTCTCCGCATGACGGCCTATGCGGCTTGTCTTGATGCTCTCTTCGGCAGGTCCAGCTTGCATCTTACTCTGCAGTTGATGGATACGTTCAAACTGGCACTGTTTAGGGCAATGCATTGGCTATAAAACTCCGTTGTTGAAAGATTAACCCTTGCTGTTGATTTTGCTTGCTATGAAATACCCTGCACTAACAAGCTTCCTTATCATATCAGTCATGGCCCAGGCACGACCGTCTTTTGAGTCTCTGCCACTGCGCAAAGACGCCCCCAAAGCTTCAGCTTGGGGTCTTTGGGGTGATGGTGACGAGCTCGGTACTTTGAATCTGTTGACGAGTGAAGTTGTAAAGCAAAGCTCGGCCGAGGTGAGGACAGGGGACACTATCCCACTTAAGTAAGTCTTTGATACTAACTTGAAAGATGAAATGTACATAGTATTTAACAGAGGATCGCAGCCTTGCCTTGGACGCCTTCGTGGCGCCGATGAACCCGGTACGGAAGCCTTGCAACCACACAATTATTGCCAAAGGCAACGCCAATGACGACGAGGTAAGCTTCAACCTGAACTTGGATTCCGAACGAGGTTTGTTTACTCACAAGGTCATAGCTTGATATCAACACACAAGGCTCAAGTCACTGGGATGGACTTCGCCATTACCCGTATCAAGAGACACTTCTGTACTATAATGGAGTAACGCAGGATGCCATCTCCGGTCCTAACAAGAACAACAAGCTCGGAGTACACAGTAAGCGTTCATACAAGTCCAGCTGTGTTTGCTGCTTGGAGTGGGAGAGAAAGAGGGGAAGTCCTCTGATCTGACTCTCGTGTTCCAGACGTCGCCGAAAAGACCATCACCGGCCGTGGCGTACTGTTGGACTGGTGGACCTGGGCCCAGAAGAACGGCATCTCCATTGACCATTTCGCTACGCACGCCATCCCGCTTGACCAGCTCCTGTCGGTCGCCGAGGAGCAAGCCGTTCGCTTCCAACCGGGCGACATCCTCATCATCCGCACCGGCTGGCTTCCGGCCTACAAGAACCTGACCTTCGAGGAGCGGGAGGCCCTGCCCCACCGCCAGGTCCGGTCCTCTTGCGGCGTCGAGGCCAGCGAGGAGGCGATCCGGTGGCACTGGGAGCGGCAGTTTGCGGCTGTGGCGGGCGACACGGTGGCCTACGAGGCGTGGCCGAGCCCCAAGCCTTGGGGGGTCAGCATGCACGAGGTCTTCCTCAGCGGCTGGGGCATGCCAATCGGCGAGAGCTTTGACCTGGAGACGCTGGCTGAGAAGTGCCGGCAGGAAAAGCGCTGGACGTTTTTCTTTGTCAGTGTTCCCCTGAACGTGCCCGGTGGCATTGCTAGCCCTCCGGGAGCTGTAGCCATCTTCTAGCATTATAGACAACTAGATGCCGGTAAAAATAGGGGAACAGTCAGTTGAATCAAGTGTCTTTGGTCTTATCTACCAAACCTATGCAAAACAATTTTCGAATCCAACTCATGAGATGTTTCTGGCGGGTCTGCTGAAAGAGGTCATTGTTCGCTATACTGCTGTTACTGCTAACCACTGGAACATGAACAAAAACAAATACCATGAAATCAAGATCAACAAAGGCAAGACTTATACCCATCATGTCTTGTGCCAAACATCTCATAGTATCCTGATTCCCAGTTGCTTTGAGCAGTTATCCAAGCTCTCGCGCTCCATCGCTCTATAAAGATCATCCGAATCAAGCAACCTCCTATGCAGCGCAGCCTCCATACCTTTCCAGTCAGGATTTCCTCGCGATTCCCCCAGGGCCCCCTCGCCATTGAGGTTCGACTGGAAGATCCCCGCAGCAGAGAGCGGCAAGAAATCTTCATAGGTGGTCGGCATAGCCTCAAGCACTCCTGTATCAATGAGGCGTTCAAGCTTGATCCCCGGCTTGTCGCTGCCTGGCGCCTCAGAGCTCTCGCCTTTCCGCAACTTGTCTAGTTCGGATGCAGCAGACGCAGAGAATTCGCCATTGTTTCCGGCGGCACAGCGGTAGGTGAAATGGATGAGTCCGCGTTTTCGCATCTCAGACCAGTCATCCGGAAATTCGTCAAAGACCTTGGAGAGAATGCTTTCGTACTGAGTGCGCGGCAGAACGCAGCGCCCAGGAGACGCCGCTGAGAGCTCTCTTCGACCCTTTTCCGCCTTCACCATCACATCGTGCATCAGCTTGTCGTACAACTCCCTTCCAGAGCGAGTCACTGCGGCGCCCCTCTCCTCGATCTCCCCGAATCTGGCCCGATGTAGGCTGTCCGATGACCTTCGCCCTCCCTTTTTCTGCTGTTGAAGGTCGTCGAGGGCCCTTTCTGATTCCTCTTTGCTTGACGAGGGGGGCTCTAGCAAGAACCTGACCTTCTCCTCGACTGCCAAAAAGCTAGTCTGGCGAAGTAGAATAGGGCACGACCGGAGCGGCGGACCTTCGATGCGATCTTTCACCTGCAGACCCTCCGACTCCATCGCCTCTTGAGACGCCGTAATGTCCAACGTCCGTGGTGTTAGGTGGTTGATGTGGGCAGTCCCAAAGCATGCAACATCGGCGAGGATGGGGTGCTCGGCTTTCAAGTAGGCATACTCGTCGGCCGTGGCAATCGTCGTTCCCTGCCACTGGAAAGTCTTGAGTGCCTCCGTCACGAACACGTCGCTTTGCTCAATTGTAAGTCTGCCTTGCTGGCCCTCAGCTACATCGAGAAGACTCAGCAACACATCGCTGAATATATTGCGTCTTTCCAGCAACTCAAGTGTAAGTTGCCGAGCCCGCTCATCCACAATCAGCTCCGGCCTGAGAACAGAAGTGAAGACTCGGAAAGGGTTGACGTCGAGCGCGGCCTGGCTTGTGGGCCGAAAACAAGTCGCGTGCATCGGTAGACCGGCCTCGGACAGGTCGTAGTAGCCAACGGGGTGCAATCCCAAGACTTCGAATATCCTGCGGACGGTGGCGAGCTCCTTTTCCGTCCCGAGTCGTATGGCGCCGTGACGTTCAACGTCAAGCCTTGACAGGTCGGCACCTCCGACTTTGAGAGCCAGCGACTGTGAGTCCTGAGTCTGGTCCAGGATCACCTTGTTGATGTCGGAGACAATCCTTATCAGATCGCCATAGAGAGGAACTTCTTCCCTATACATGGCCGACATGGCCAAGGTGAAAGCTGTTCGAAGTTGGTCACAATTCGCCCAGCCTGATCGGGGACTGGACGTCATGGCAGGATTGGATTCTGTGTTTGGATTCATCGCGATAGAAGGTATCGTATATTGGAGGTTTGTAGTAACTGTTTAGGAGATTTTAGACCAAGACCAAGACCAAGACCAAGTCGACGACGAGAACGGGCAAAGGTCTTGGGCTAGTATTTATTGTGTAAGTGCTTGTCAACGTTGACACGTAGGGTGCAATGTCGACGAGTGTCAGTTACAAATACGATCCACATCATAGCTCACAAGAGTTCACAAGACGTCAGTCCCTTGGATTCGCAGGGATTCTTGGGTGCCCTTCGGTATTCAAGCGACCCGGAATCGGAGGGCGCTGATAAAGATGGTGTGTAAGCTCCACAACGGCGCTCATGGTTCGGGCCCAAAGTAGTATCGGTCCGCTGGTTCGGCATGGATCGCCTCTCCTTCTTGATAACAGCTTCCGTTATCATTCTCACTGGGGGAGCTCGGGACAGCCCGAGGACCGATAACAAACGACAGTATCCGGCGGCGACGCACGTTGGGTAGTCATCATCTGATGGGACTAGGGCGTTCCACACGGGATCTCTCCAAGGGCTACTCGTATTGCGTCGTTTCCGGCAAGCGATTCCGACCTTGAGACAAGGTGAATCCTATTCCGGGGAAACATGATATCAATCCCCAGTACATGGAGAATGAGGCTTCATAGCGATCGGATGTCTGCTGATATGTCTGGCGTCCTGCTGCCGGTGGAGTTGACGTCCACAGTTCTACTCTGGGATCTTCTTCAGCAATATCCGTCTACGAACTGAGCTCGTGTCAGAAAAGCTTTGCTCTGTCACGAACAGAGATCAACGTGGTATTGATAATGCATTTGGCACGCAGTCGTATCCTTCATCCCGAATTAGGGAATGAAGCCTCAGTAGGATTATTCTGGTCGAAGGGAAAATGAAATGAAATGAAAAGAAAAGGAACAGCTTGAGCGGGAGCCTTGGAAGGCGGCAGCACTCACGCTTCCAGGGTATTGGTGGGGTATATTACGGCGCTCTAGGTGCCTTGCACTGCACTTAGTACCTACGAGGTCGTACCTACTGTGCTATTCTACGCCCCCAGTGATTATTACAATCACTGTCCGCTTGAGTGAAGGTTAGGGAAAATTCATCCAATAATCACGTGCGAGCGAAACTGCCATTGTTCATCAGTCTCTTTGTCATTCAAGCAGTCGAGCGAACAAGAATTATAATCAGAGTCAAGCGATACCCCTTCATCATGGGACGCGAAGACCAAGTGGAAGAGCGCGAAGTGCTCGAATCCATCTTTCCAGATGAGATTACTGGTGAGCCCCTCATCTTTCATGCTGAGAACCTTGTCAAGGCCCTCCCCCAAGTGACAACATGAAGTGAGAAGTGAGAAACACCCACAGTGCTGAACACAAGTCTTGCGCAATACAGATATCTCAGAAACCGAGTTCAAGGTGACAGTCACCTTGGACATCCCAGGAGAGGACGAGAGTGACGCTCCCAAGTTCTCCCTCAACGTCAAGTACCCGGAGGACTACCCGGATGTGGCCCCGCATCTCGAGATCCAGGCCATCCCCGATGCGCCCTCCCACCCGGACTTCAACATCGCCGAGGACAGGGAGCATCTGCTCTCCGGTCTCGACGACACTATCCAGGAGACCATGGGCATGGCCATGGTCTTCACCATCTACTCTGCCCTCAAAGAGGCCGCCGAGCAGCTCATCCAGGATCGCAAGGACGCCGTAGCGAAAGTGGAGGAGGAGAGGCTGCTCGCCGCCGAGGCCGAGGAGAACAAGAAGTTTGAGGGCACAAAGGTTACCCCAGAGACGTTCCTCAAGTGGCGCGCCGAGTTCATCAAGGAGATGGAAGAGAAGGAGGCAAAGGAAGAGGAGGAACGACTAGCTGAGCTGAAGAAGGCCAAGGTGAAGGAGCCCGTAAAGCTCACAGGCAGGCAGCTCTGGGAGAGGGGGCTTGCCAAGGGTGACTATGAGGATGAGGATGAAGTCGAGGGTCCGCCGACAGAAGGCGTCCAGAAGCTCAAGGTGGAGGCTTAATGAATGGGTCGGGGCTCATTTCGTGTTCGGGATATGGGGTTTGCATTGCTTGGAGTTTTGGGGGAAACATGTTATCCTGTTCAGCAGCAGATGGGAAGGGAAATGGAAAATAGGAGTGGCGCACGTTGGATGTGCAAAAGGCACTCGAAAACCAGCGCCGATAGGTTTCTGGGTATATATCATCATCATTTCTATCTTCAAGAGGCCCTCCTTCATCCAGAAACAACACAATATCTTGTAGTCGACTAGAAGTCAGATGTCTTTTTTTGTACCCCCCAAACGCCTTCTAATGCTGTAATCGATATCCTTCCCAACCATCACTTATCCTTTCATCACTTGGTCTTCGTCGTCATCATCCTCGTCGTCATCCTCCTCATCGCTCCCACCATCTTCCTCGTCCTCCTCATCGTCGCCCTCGGCCGGCTCGCCCAGCACTTTATTGATGTTGGTGCGCAACTCCACGGCATGGTCACCGAGCCTGTCATCTTCGTACTCTTGGGCTTCGTACAGCTTCAGGCACATGGTCAGCCACTCCCTCGCCGACTTCCACACGCTCTGCCAGTCCTCTAGCTCGCCGTCTGACTGCGTCATCTTTCCATCCCTGATCTTCTCTCCCACAATGTAGAGGCACCAGCCCCCCAAGTACCACGCCTCGACACTTTGGTCGTCGTCGCTGACGAGTCGCTGCAGCACCTTGAGCGCATTCTCCTCCAGCTCCACCTCCAGCAGCAACCTGGCCAAGCTGATTCTCGTCGGGAACTCGGGCACAAGAGGGTGCTCGGGGGGCAGATCCTGCCATAGATCCAGGCTGCGCTTTAGCGCCGCTTTTGCCTCCTCTACCCGCTCCTGTGAAATGCGCACATTGGCAACGGTCTGCCATGTCTCTGGCAATTCTGGCGCGATCATCATGGCTTCGGTGATGAGCGCCTCACAACGATGCTCCGCGTCCTCCTCCCACGATAGATCCGTCATGTACACCTCCACGACCGCGCACAGCACACCTCCGAGCTTCTGCTGCTTCTCTTCCAGGCTGAACTTCTGCTCCGGCGTCCGCGCGTTGCCCAGATCGCTAAGGGCCCGAATCTGTTGGCGCAGCGCCGCCGCCCCGCGCTCGAACCACTTCACGCTGTCCTGCCCTCCCTCCTCGCTCAATTGCGCTAGGAACATGAATTTCTCGGGTCCGCCTCCAATCTTCTCGTCGGCGGTGCCGTCCTCGTCCAGCTTCACGGCTCTCTCGAAGAAGCTCTTGGCCTCGTCTACTTCGCCGGCCTCCACGTGGAGCATACCGAGCAGGCTGAGGGCTCGAAGCTCGAAGTCGCCGCCTTCTCCTGTCGTTTCCAGGGCGCTCTCGGCAAGCAATATCGCCTCTGAAAGGTTACCGGCGCTTAGCTGAGTCTCGGCATCGTTGAGGAGGGCGCCCGCCTTCGGAGGCTTTGCATCCTTGTTGGGCGGTCGACTGGGTGCCATATTGGTTGATAATGAGTTGAGGATAACGAATGTTTTTTCAGACCAGGCCGCGATGCTCCGGTTATGCCGCGGCACTTTTAGAATCGGGTTTGTATGCTGTGAGACTTGGTGTCGATTATACGCTTTTGGTAGGGAAAATATCTGGTCGGCCAAGGTAGCACTCGTAGAGCTTAGTAGCTTGCTTGCCCATACGTCTGAAAAATTTAGGTGGGATGGTCTATCGATAAGCTCCGACCCTGGGTGCCACCGCGGGGTTCCTAGCTGTTAGTGCCCGAGGGCGATGACCTGAGTCAGAAGCATCTCGAAGAAACGTTCTATGAGACTCCTGCTACTTCCGTAACTCCTGCATTCGCGAATCAGTTTCATTTCCACACAGCGGAAACATCATCGTATCAATATAGCAGTGCAAAGTAGCGATCCGCAACGGTAATTCTACAGAATTATCCCGAGAAGACCCCGGACATAATCATCATGTTCACAGGCATAGTGGAGGAGATCGGCAGTGAGTGATGAATTCTATTCAATAAGGCACGATCGCCCGTGTTAAAGTCTCTCTCTAGCTGTGACCGAGCTCAACAACAACGATCACACTGGCGGAACTTCCATGACCATCAGTCTGCCGGAATCCTCTGAGCTTCTCAAGGACTGCCACGATGGCGACTCCATCTCCATCAACGGCTGCTGTCTCACCGTGACCTCGTTCAAGCCGACTTGGTTCACCATCGGCGTCGCTCCGGAGACCCTGCGCGTAACTAACCTGGGAGACTTGGCTGTAGCCAGCCGCGTCAACCTAGAGCGTGCTGTTCGCGCGGATACTCGCATGGGCGGACATTTCGTCCAGGGCCATGTGGACACCACCGCTGAGATCCTCTCCATCACCCCGGACGGCAACGCTCTCACACTGCGGTTCCAGCCCAAGGACAAGAAACTCTTGCGTTACATTGTTTACAAGGGGTTCATTGCCATTGACGGAACAAGTCTGACGGTGACCCAGGTGAACGATGAGGAAGGCTGGTGGGAGGTGATGTTGATATCATACACGCAGGAGAAGGTTGTTCTGGCCCAAAAGAAGGCAGGGCAAAGTGTCAACATCGAGGTGGACATGATGGCCAAGTACGCCGAGAAGTCCGTGGCGGGCATGCTGGGAGCTGAAAGTGGCGCTGCCTCGATTCCATTGTTGACCAAGCTGGTGAAAGGAATCGTTGCCGAAATAACAGGATCCAAGTAATTTGTAATCTAGACATATGAGTGTACTCCTAAATAAGCATTGCGTCCCGGGTATCAATTTGTCATAAAACATGTCTTTCAAGCATCGCCCCAAACCTCGGCAATTTTCTGACTGAGTGCCTTGCCAAACTTCTTTCTACCGACCAGGTGGCTCATCTGGCTCGACATGAGCTCCAGCTTGCGCTTCTTGCCCAACTCGCCTCTCCCACAAGCTTCATACGCCTTGACAAGGTCGCATGGTGTCTTCCATTTCTTTGAAATCTCCAGCGCTCGATCTCCGGTGAGTCCCTTGGTAGTCATCAACATTTTCAAGAAGACATCGCGCAGAGTCATCATTTCGGACTTGGAGGCCATCGAAGCAAAAGCCAAATACGTGATGTAGTAACCCTCTGACGGCTCCTTGACACGAAGATGCTCAAGCAGAGGTAGATAATTTTGGGCCGTCAGGACCTTGGAGGGGACGATTCTGAGGTCGCGATTCTCATATGTCCGTTTCAGCATTGCCGTCATTCTCGCCAAGTATTTGATTGTTTCATCCATCTTGGAGGTTCGCTTGACGAAATAGCCATTTACAACCTGTGTGGATGCTATCGCAGACTGAACAGACTCTTCGTAGCGCTGGTAAGATGCCGAGTCCATGGAGATTTCCTCAATGATGTATACCACTTTTTTGACACCACATCTCTTGAGGCGGAATTTTTGTTCATGGAAGCGGCCGTCCTTTATGCTACCAATCAAGTCATCGAGGCGCTTCCTCTCCACGATCCAGTCGAGAACAATTTCATCCCCTTCGGCACCTTGGCTGGAGAGAAAATCGGGGTCGTGACATTTAGCGACCCATTGAATATCGCCCACCTCCAGACTCCTCATGATGGGGGTGTGTCCCTGCTTAGCAAGTTCTTCCTTCATATAGTCTCGGTCGGTCTTTGCCCGTACTTCCCGGACATCCAGCAACATTTGAACAGAAAACGATCCCCGGGGTAGTACAATAGGCGTGAATTCTGGTAGTGCGGCAACGCCACTGACAGCGGGGTCGTTGGTGGCGGTTGGCTCGAACAGCGAGTCCTCAGTCGTGTTGCCAACCCTGACGGATGCGCTGGACTCGTTCCCTCTTCCACTGTTCGAGCCAGTCGTAGGTTCAGACCCGCGCGGCAGCTCTGGTTCGGCGTTTCCGTTCTCGCCCTGCCACTGGCTCGTAGATTTGATGCGCTGCACGACCTCCCAGCCCTCATCAGTCAGGGCGTACCTGCGGAGCGGACGGCCCCTTTCGTACACAAGTTCCTTTTGCTGCAAGGTTTTTATGGAATTCCACGCGGTATAGAACTTGGTAGGGTCGCTTGGAGCTGTGAAGGACGAATCGCAGTAAGGCTGCGCAGCCTCTATCAGATCTGCTTTGGTCATTCCCGCAGTCGAACTCTCCTCTAGCGTCGACAGCCCCAAGATAATGGCGTACGCACCAGATCTGAACGCAGGGACGTACGACTTGGGCTTTCGTGTCTTCTTGGCTTTGGATGTAGTTGTCGGCCCGCCCTCCCCCTCAGCGGCCTCTCGGCTCTTCTCCGCAGCTTTGCGAGCCTGCGGGTGCTCGGGCATGATTGTGCCATCTTCTTCGCACTGTTTCCGAAGCTTCTCCGCCAGTCGCTCGCAGAGCTTTGGGCCGAACCCCTTGAGCTGTTGCAGCTCGGCCGGATGCTCAAATACCAGGGGGCATGCTTTCAAAGACTCGTACGCATTCTTGTATGCCGTGGCACCTTTCGAGTTGCGTTCTCGAGCGACGTCCAGCCATTCCTTCACCCATGCTAAGAGCTGCGGGTTTGAACTTGTAGGTTCATCCATTCTTTCCACCCATCAACATTGAAAGCCAGAGGAAGAGCACAAATTGTTCAATTGTGAACCATTCAAGCTATGTGAAGCAAAGTGTTACGAATGACTGGCGGTTGGCCAAGGAAAAAAAAAACTCCGAAAATTCAACAGTCCGGGCATGAATTGCAGGTCCCCTCCGGCACGACTTGATGCTCGAAACGCGTCGTTGCCATAATCGTGTACAGGTTCGAATGCGTACCCGCCTTACATCACCTTAGTGACACGACAGCACGTGATTGGCTCAGCGAGGTTCGGAAAGTCATGCCGTGAGCTTCCAGCGGATCGAGCCATTCAGAGGTGCTGTCACGGTCTGTTGTGCGCTGTGGGATGACGCTGTCAGACAAGGGCCCTGGCCTAATTAGGTCTGGTGCAGGTCACCTGCAGCCTGCAGGACAGATTCGACAGAGGATCAGTGGCGGGGTAAGTGGCCTGTGGAGGGGTTCTCGATTGTACTTCAGGCGCACGGCAAGGTACCTTCAGAGACTGCTAGCGACTCGTAAGGTAATTACTGCTGTGGTCAGAGCGGGAGAGACGGGTCGGCTGAACCCCTCCAACCCCTCCAAGCCTCCAAGCTTCCCCAACCGACCGGATGGAACGCTCCCAGCAACTGTGAATTTGACGTTCTCAGGTACAGCCTGAGAACCTCGTGTCTCAGTCCCTGTGCTCCACTCAGCAGTAGCACTGTGACCTACTCGTCAGTAGTGATTCCTGGCCTTGGTGGGAGCCGAAATTCGGCACGTACTACGTTGGAGACTTGGTAATTACTAGTAGTAATAGTAGTGGTAGTAGTAGCAGCAGTACTAGTAGATCATGCGTCTTATGCTTATGCCGGGTTTTTCTTATCCTTATCAATGCTTGCGCCACCTCTGATCCACCTCAAAACTGCGTCGAGTGTTGGGTGGGCTCATGAAATGAAATTTATGAGGCGGGGTACCCGGTCATCATGCTATGCTACCAGGGAATCTCCAAGATAGTGGGAGTACTGCAGACCAGTAACCGTACCTAAGGTAAGTAGTAGTATATACTATTGAATCGGATCGCATTGGGGTGTAAGTGAGGGGCTAAAGGTTACCCTAGTACGAGCAATAGTAGTAGTAGGGAGGCAAGGTATGTTCAACTTGAAGGAAGTAATTTGGAGGGGCACTGGCAAGCGTGGGGTAACACCAATAAAAGAGTGAACTTTTTTGGTCGCCGGGTGCCTTTCATGCTGCCTCGTCCGTCGTTAAACATACGATAAGAAATGGATTCGACACACCGGGATGAAATTTGATTTAGCACAGGAGTATTGCTACGACTACCAGTAGCTACTACTGGTGGGAGTGTTGGCTTATGCATTTATTTGTTTTTTCTGTACCACTTGCTCGGCCCGCGTCCTGGTAGTCTGTGTGCAGGTCCTTGTACCCATGCGGTAAATTCAGGTACCTTTTTTTTTGGAAGAGAGAAGAGCGAAAAAAATAACACAAAAGGCAGACTGAGGGAGAGCGAGATCCATCCGGCCTGCAGCACAAGCCTGAGGGCCGCTGCAACAAGTCTCCACCCCAGCTTGTGCCAGGTCCCCTGCTACCTTCAAGTTGGGTAGTACAAGTGAGCGTAGTGGTGGTGGTAGTGGTACTTGGTAAGGCACCTCCACCTCCCTAAGGTTACTTTGAGTTATTAGTAGAACAGAACTGCTGTCACTGCCCAGCTCAGGTTGCCTCGTTTCACTACCATTCTCACCTCATCCTCCTTCTCCGAACGTATCTTCTCCCTTCTTCTTCTTCTTTTCACTTCAAGTCCCCAACAATCGCTGTGCTGTCATCTGACTAACCATCCTTGATTCTTTCAACATTCGGGTCTACCAGTACTGCGTTCAACCTCTAGACTGAACCCCACCATCTGCGCCATCATGGACGACAAAATCCTCGCCGCCTCGGCCAAGCACCCGACAGTCCCAGGCCACACATACAAATATGGCACTGCAGGTTTCCGCATGAAGGCCGACCTGCTCGATGGTGTGTCCTTCCGCGTCGGCCTACTCTCGGGCTTGCGCAGTCGCCGCCTCAACGGCCAGGCCATCGGCGTCATGATCACCGCGAGCCACAACCCTGCCCCGGACAATGGCGTCAAGATTGTTGACCCCATGGGCGAGATGCTTGAGCAGGATTGGGAGGCTCATGCTACTCGTCTTGTGAACTGTGCCTCCGATCAGGAGCTTCTGGACACCTACAAGGCCCTCGCGGCCCAGCTCAAGATCGACCTGTCTGCCCCCGGCCGTGTCATCTGCGGCCGTGACACCAGACCTTCGGGCCATGGCCTGGCTGCCGCCCTCGCCGATGCTTGCGAGGCTACTGGGACCGAGTACACGGACTACAAGCGGGCCACGACTCCCCAGCTGCACTACCTCACCCGCTGCATCAACACCGAGGGCACCCCCAAGGCGTACGGAAAGGTCAGCAAGGCCGGCTACAACGAGAAGATGTCCGAGGCCTTTGTCCGTGCCCTGAGGGGCAGAAAGATTCAGGGCCCGCTCACCGTCGACTGCGCCAACGGTGTTGGTGGACCCGAGCTGGCCGAGCTGCTCAAGGTTCTCCCGCAGGAAACCACTGGCTTCGACGTGCGCATCGTCAATGATGATGTCCTCCGGCCTGAAGTCCTCAACCTAGACGTAAGTTTTTCCTGAACAGCTACCTGCCTACTTACCATCTGGGTGCAAGTAAAAACTGACTGACACCTTCTCATAGTCCGGCGCCGATTTCGTCAAGACCAAGCAGCGAGCTCCCCCCAGCCCCAAGCCAGTTCCAGGCAACCGCATTTGCTCGCTCGACGGCGATGCTGACCGACTCATCTACTACTGGATCGACCCTGAGACCGGATTCTTCATGCTTGATGGCGACCGAATCTCTTCTCTGAACGCATCATTCATCGGAGACCTCGTTCGCTCTGCTGGTCTCGAGGATGACCTCCGCATTGGTGTCGTCCAGACCGCCTACGCCAACGGTGCCAGCACGGCTTACATTGAGAAGCACCTGCAGCTCCCTGTCGTCTGCACCCCCACTGGTGTCAAGCATCTTCACCATGCTGCCTGCCAATTCGATATTGGCGTGTACTTTGAGGCCAACGGCCACGGCACTGTCGTCTTCTCCCAGGAGGCGACTCGTCTGTTCCGCGAGAAGGAGCCCCAGTCCCCAGCTCAGAAGGAGGCTCTCGAAACGCTCTCTGCCGTATCCGACCTCATCAACCAGACCGTGGGCGATGCCATCTCGGACATGCTCATGATCGAGGTTATCCTCGCCCACAAGGGCTGGACGCTGAAGGATTGGGCCTCGACCTACATTGATCTTCCCAACCGCCTCGTCCGTGTGGAGGTCGGAAACAAGGACCTCTTCGAGACCACCGATGCCGAGCGCCGCCTCAGCCAGCCCCCTGGTGTCCAGGACCACATCGACGAGTGCGTTAAAAAGTACACCAACGCCCGCTCGTTTGCTCGCGCGAGTGGCACCGAGAACGCATGCCGCGTGTACGCCGAGGCGGCCACGCGCTCCGAAGCCGACGAGTTGGCCAACAAGGTAGCGCAGCTCATCAAGCAAGCCGGCCAGTAAGATTCCGATTACGATGAGCAAGAGACCTGGAGTTTTATGGGGGATTCTTTCGGGGGTAATTTTTTATAACAAAAAGTGTTTTCTCATCCATTTCGGCATAGTTATAAGCATGATCCAGGCATGGAGGGGAAGCCTGCTGTAGCCGCTGGCTTTCAATGGCAGAAGGAAGGGTAACCAAACCCACAAAAGTTGGCGATGATTTCCGGCACTGGAAAAAAAAGAAATGATTTGAGGGATGAATGGCAAGTTAGCTTATGAGATCACGAATCATGTGGAGGACGGCAAAATTCATAGAATGACGATGACAGATCTGAATATGAGCCAAAAACACTGGAAGATGAAAATACTCGTAACTCATGAAAGCGAATCTATTAGATTGTTGATCTGATGGGTATCACCCGTACATAATCGTCCAGTCAATGCATCAATGAATCGTGCTCAAAATGACACCACACGCGGCATTTTATCTCCCACATGTCCAGCAGCCGCTTTTTTGGCCGCCCATATATCCATGAGCCTTGACATGCCCCAAACTTTTCCAATACGCCCAACAAACTAAGGTACAATGCAGCAATGCAGCCTCTGCGGTAGCCTCTCATCTACCCCGGCCCGAGTGTGAAAAGGTGCAATTCCTTCGCCATGGTTGTATGAATCATGAAGAGACTCTATGATCTTTCCCCTTTTCCCAGTTGATGGCCTTCCGACAACGGAACATCTTTGTCGTGTATTTTTCTTTTTTTCTTTAATTCATTTCACGTCTTCCTTGATGACCCTTCCCTTTGGCTTGTATTCACTTAGCACATGCGATAGGTGCTCTTGCCGGAAGCGGTGCGGTTGGAGTCGTTGGTCTCAAGGCTGTATGAGAGGGAGATATCCAGATCGCGCCTGTTCTTGTCGTTGGGCTTCACCTCGAGGTCGCAGACGACCTCCTCACCCTGCTGGACGGTGAGGACGTCCTTCAGGTAGAGGACGGTCTGCTTCCAGTGGGTGTACTTGGTGTGAGGACCGGTGGAGAAGCGGATGGGCTTGTGGCAGGCGGTGAAGTCAATGTCAAACCACGAGACAAGAGCGTGAATGAAATCATCACGCTTGACGGCCAGCTTGAACGGCGTGCTGAAGGCAAGATCGGCGGTGGTGCAGGTGTAGAGATCGAGGGTGAGAACGGGGGTGGGGTCGGTAACAACTGTCTTGAGCTCGACAGTGTCGACGAGGGGTTCGGAGATGGCTGTCTCCTTGAGCGGCGTGTAGTCGAATCCATAAACATTGTCCCAGACTAAGAGAAGTTGTCAGAGACATGGTGTGCGCAAGATCAGGGAAAGGGGGGGATACGTACAGCCAATCTTCTCCTCCTTGTAGTCTCCGTCCTCGATACCGGCGAAGAAGATGGTAGCCTTGTCGGGGAAGATGAGGCCATCCTTCTGAAGGTAGGTGTCACGAGCGTACAGGACGGTGTCCAGCATGGACTCGTAGAGCAGGAAGTAGCCCATCCACTCTGAGATGATGATATCGACCTTGGGGAAGGGCATCTCGATCTCCTCCATCTTACCCTGGATGAGTGTGATCTTGTCGCTGAGGCCGTTGACATTGACAATCTCACGAGCCTTGAAGATGATGGTCGACATGTCGACACCAATGACGTGCTTTGCGCCGGCCTTGGCGGCGAACCTGTGAGGCTTCGTCAGCACGAAACCGGAGGGATGGGTATCTCGAGCGCCCTCGGGGCCATGGCGCCGGCCGTGGCGGCGGCCGGGGGGGTTTTTAACGGTCAACGTACATGGACAGGATGGCGGTACCGCAACCGACATCGAGAACAACCTTGTCCTTAAAAATGTGCTTATTCTGCATAATCGCATTCATGTAAGACCGTGTGCGGACCTCGTCTTTCTAGAATGGGAGCATCATTGTCAGCCGTGCCCTCTGCTGGGATATTATGGGGTTGCCCTTTGCATCGCGAACAAGCATCGCATCCAACATGGTGAGGGTGGGGGGAAAACGCACCAACATCTCCTCGTGGATGCCTGGACAGCGCCAAAGACGGTTATGATTAGCAAAGAACCCTCAGTAATTGTAATGAATGGGATTGCTTCCATACCATGGTGGTCATAACTGTGATGCAGAAAGTCAGTGCCAGTCCACCCAAAGACTTTGCGCGCGCGCGCGCGCAAAAGCCTGCCTCATGCTTGGACTTGTCGAAAGCGGTGGAGGGACTCACCTTTTGAAGTAATGCTGCTCGCTGTGCTCCATGGACTTCATCTTCTGCTCCGCCGCCTCGACCTCCATCTTGTCGCCGCTCATTTTTCTGGCCTGGTTTGGGTGGTTTCCGAGGTACTGGGACGAGGTTTGGTAGTAGAAAAGAAGTAAAAAGGTAGGGTGAACAAACTGGCTAACGGGTGCAAAAGGCAAAGAAAGAGGTGATCCCGGCACTGGCCAAGACGATTTTTTCCCCCCCACCCTTAAGCACTTTACTAGTAGCACCTTTGGGAGGCAGAAAATATATTTAGCGCCGTCACCGCCCCGTTCATAGAATTGGACCCTGCTAATCCTGAATGCTACCCGCCGCCACTAGCTACTGCCTATAACACTATATGTACAATGGGCAACAGGAAATTTTGAGCTATCACTAGAATCTCACTAATATGCTATATATATTAAGGCTTAATATTAACTATTTATTAACTATTAATAATAATAACAGTGAATACACTATTAATTATTACTTATTATCTTATATTACTTGTTTTAATATTCGTTAGTATTATATATAATACAATCTTTTCTTAATTTCATTTATTAGAGAGTTGTTTTAACTGAGCTATTGTGGCCATCAGTTCACGTCACAGCAGTTGTGTCCAACAGACGTTAAAATCAAAGAGAGTTCTAGCCTCTAATAACAAGATATTAAGGTTCGCAGATGCTACAAATTCAGCAAGACCTACAATATCAAAGCCCAACCCAAAAATGACTCTGCAAAACAAAGGCTATAACAAATAACAATTGCTATCGCGAGAAAGAATTTTTTATACTTAATTGAATCTTTATACTCCTAAATAAATATTAATTTATTTAGTTCACAGTTGCTAGTAAGGCACAGCCAACAAGTTACAGTAATTGTATAGTACGAATACTACTAGAAGTAATTGTTCTCGAGTCGTTATTGTAGGGAAGTAGCACCTCCTCACTCTTGTTATTTTTGTTGTTAATGTTGTTGCTCTTACTGCTACCGTCATAATGTTTGTTATTGCAGCCGCATCTCTAACTTGCCAAATGTTGGCTTCTCCTGCTCGAATGTCATACTTTTGAACCTTTCTTGCCCGATGTTATAACTTTTGTTGGGCAGGAACCAAGTTGTTGTTACCCAGGTTAGCACCAAGACACTGCTCGTGAGAAACGACCCTTATTATAACAATCCTCGCCGTCTTTCCGTATATTCATTCCTATATTCATAAGCGAAGAACCCAGCAAATTTATCAATACATCTATATAACCTAGATGGCCCAACTACCCCCTTCTGAGGACAATGACACAGCGCAGTCCGTCTCTGTCGACGATGATCTACAGTCCGAGTGCATGCCCGAGGCAGAGGATGGACACTACGATGGGAACGAACTGTTTTCCCCAACTAATAATGCGAATGTGCGTATTGTGGAATAGTTACCTCTTTGGCCTACATCTAGGATCTACTCCCCTATCTTTTCAGGTTGACTAACATGCGTCTCCTCCTTCTTCACAACAATGTAGATCGCCGCCACGACATCATCGTCTTCTCAGGCAGAATCTAGCCGAACAGCACCCGTCAAAAAGCGCAAGGTCACGCCCCTGAAATTGAAAATGGAAATGTTCGAGTTTGGAAAGCACTTGGGAGATGGGCAGTATGGCCGAGTTTCCCTCGTGCGCCACCGGCAAAGCGGGTTCATCTGCGCCATCAAGGCCATGAGGAAGAAGAAGCTTAGCAGCCACAAGATGGAGTTGCAGGTCAGGCGCGAGGTTGATGTCATGACTCATTGCCGACATCCCAACATTCTGCGGTTGTACAGCCACTTCCATGACAGGAAGAACGTATACCTGGTACTCGAGTACGGGGCAGGAGGAGAAATGTACAGCAAGATGGGGAGGCCCGGACTATTCACCGACGCCCAGGTCGCCACCTACGCTGCGCAGGTGGCGTGCGCTTTGAGACTTGCTCACAGGAAGCATGTCATCCATCGCGACATCAAGCCGGAGAACATCCTCCTCGGCCTCCACGGCGAAGTCAAGATGGGTGACTGGGGCTGGAGCATCTACTCGCCAGACGTTCGGAGGACAACCTTGTGCGGAACACCGGACTACATTGCTCCCGAGATGATTGACTATGATAGGTTGCTGTGTTCTCCAATAGAACCCTATAATGAAAAGGTGGACGTCTGGGCCGTAGGCATCTTGATTTACGAGTTGCTCGTTGGTAAAACCCCCTTTTCTGAGCCCTCGCTACGGTTATCAATGCTCCGGACGAAGAGGAGGGACCTGCATATTCCCTCTTATGTACCCCCGGATGCTGCAGATCTCATCGACAAAGTGAGTATAATTGTTGAGCCGCGTCCACCCCGGCCGTGTTGCTAATCCTCTGGTGCTAGATATTGGCTGTTGCGCCTGACGAGAGGCTGAGCCTGGACAAAGTGCTGGAACATCCCTATATCCAGCAGCACTGCGTACTCTCGCGGCAAGACAACGCGGAAAGCCAAACTCCAGCTCCAACGACCGGCGAAGCCTCAAAATAAACAAAAATAAAAATAGGTACAGGCCATCACCATACAAACTTCCCCAACCGAATAGCCGTGCACGTACTCGATAGCATTGTTTAATCTCGAAAACATTATTGAGCGATTGAATTGCCGTAGGAAAGAGTGCTTCTAAGCAAGTGTTGCATAAGGCGTCATGCAATTGGGCAATGATTGCACTACTACTACCTCGTCTTAGTCCTTTAAATTCGAACGCATTCATGTTCCCAAAAACTTGTGGGATCTTTCTGAGGCATCCCTGTTTTCTGCTTGTAATCAAATCCCAGTTTCCGCAATATGTCCCCATCGTGCAGGGGCCTGTTAAGGCTGAATATTCTTGATGATCCAGACGCCCAAAACGCCGTACGTGCTTCATTATAACATGGTCGTGCCACAAGCATGATCCTTGGAAGATCATGTCAGCAGAACACTGTTGATGCAGCCTTCGTTCTCCGGGTTACTGTAAAACGTTAGATGAAGTTGCGCAAGAGCCGAGATCCATAAAGAATCTTACTTTGTTATTTGGGCATAGCGACCCCACACAACCTTGCCTCCGGCGGTCACCATTCCCAGCTCGCTGACGTTCACCTCAATGATGGTACTGGGAGAGAATAATTAGCTATGGTTCCATGGAGAGGACGGCAAGTATTTCTTACCCCTTGGTCAAAACACCCAGCTGCGTGTAGAGCGGGTTCTGGGGGTTTTTCTGCGTGACAAGTCAGTTCAACATTGCTCTGGTTTCAAATAGAGGACGGCAAAGAAGGGAGGTATACATACCTTAACGCCTACGATAGGCAACTGTACCGTCAGATTGAGTTCCGAGTGTGTGACATTTGCCTTCTTGTATCGCAGACCAGACGGGCGGATTAAGCGCTCGAACTTGGGGTTTCTGCGGGTGAAGTCGGGGCCGACGACTAGAAAAAAGAGATGAGGTTAGCAAGTCGCACGAAGCGTAAATAAGGCTACACGCTTACAAGTAGGTTTACTATAACGTCCATAGTTAGCAAATTATCACAAGAGCACCCCAGCAGAGGTTCAACGTACGTGATCATGCGCTTCCACGCCTTCTTCTTAGTCTTGGCACCGGTCTTGACGACCTTGAACATCTCCTCCTCCGAGATACCGCGGACCTTTGGCAGGGGAACGTCAAACTTGGCGGCCTTCTCGGCTCGCTTGTTCTTGATGGAGCTGCTCAGCGCCTTGGCCGCGGTGGGATCGGATCGGTCGAGCAGGTACGAGGGCATCGGCGTGGTGGGTTCCTTCTCGTCGTTGGTCTTGACGTTGCGCTCCTCGTGCGTCTTGATGGCCTTCTTCATCTGGATCTTCTCCTTGCGCCTCTTCTCCTGGTGAAGCTTGGCTCGCAGGCCGCGCAGGTTCTGGGCGTCCTGGGAGGCCTTGTGGCCCTCACGGGCCTCTCGCTTGCGGGTTCGCTCTTCATGATCGAGGCGGCGGCCGTGAAGCTTGCGCCATCTTTCCACTATTCGAATTGTCAGAATGTGTCATGCTCACTATGGGATTCAATCCGTCTGTTCGGTATCACATACTATACTCGTTCTGAGGCATGTTGGTAGTATGGCCCGGGCTGGGACTTTTTTTTCGATGTTTTGTCCGTGGTGGTTGGTGAAGTTTGCCTCCCACGATGTAAAGACCGAAAAAAAAAGTACGGTACCTGGAAAGGGTAGCGGGGCAGAGCCAACCACTGGCAGCCAGCCTCAGCTGGGTTAGCCGCTGTTGTTAGTGTGGGGCCGGCCAACTTGAAGAGAAGTCGGGTCGCTTAGTCATTTTTCCTTCGACATCTCAGTAGGCCTGCGCGATAACTGATAGATCTATATTGTTAGGAATGAAAAAAATTAATTCAGAGTCTAGTCAACAGATGTGCTTGTCGTATTTCTGAATTCAATCAAATGCTATCTGGGTCGCTTTGAAACACGCAGCATGTTGTCTACTCATGCATTGTCCCGTATGTCACAGGCTCCCAGCTGACGATTGAGAGCCTGCCAGATGTGCAGACAAATAAATGAAACTTCTGTTTATAAGCAAAATATTTCAATGAAACTATTGTCTCATGAAAAAATAAAGACACAATTACTACTTGTATTAGAAGTTGGGTGAACCCTCTCGCCGACTCAGTCTTCGCTTTTGAGCCGGCGCCGCACTTTATCCGACCCACCCAGCAAGTCCAGCAGGGCAATGGCAACTCGGACGGAGCTTTTGCTCACGCGCGTCGACTTTTTTGCCCAAGGGTCCAGGTCCAGTCCTGAGCCTCCAATTGACCTCCCAAATCCTTCACCCGCCAACAAATTCACATCAATCGAGCTCCACGACCGGGACATTGTGCCTCACGCTTCTTCCCCCCCCCCCCCTCAAGCGGCGCGACGTGGTGCACCTCCAACATGAGCAGGGCATTGTTTCGCTCCGCCTTGGAGCTGCGCTCCTGTGCGCGAACACGACCTGCGACTTCCGCCCTGCCAAAAACAGCAGCATCATTATCATCACCAGCGGCAGCGGCAGCGACGAGCACCTCCCCCTTTGTCCGCTGCTTCAACAGCACTGCGCCCATCGTCGAGCCTGTGCCCCAGGAGCAGAAGCACCCAAACAATGCCGCCAACCCTACCGCCTCCCACGTCCGCCCCATGGCCTTCAAGAAGAGCCACCCGGCCTCTCCGCCCGCCCCGATCGCCGACTCGGTCCGCACGCTGCTCCCCTTCCTGGCCGCCCAGCCGGGCCACTACATCACGGTGCACATCCACGGGTTCCCCTACCTCGTGCAGCAGGGCGACTCGATCCGCCTGCCGTTCCGCATGCCGGGCGTGCTGCCGGGGGACGTGCTGCGGCTGAACAGGGCGAGCGTCATTGGCAGCCGCGACTACACCATGAAGGGTGCGCCGCATATCGACGAGCGGGCGTTTGAGTGCCGCGCTACTGTGTTGGGAAGCGAGTCGGAGCCTCTGAGGATCAAAGTCAAGACGAAGCGGAGGCAGCGTCGGGCAAGGCGGGTGAAGAGCAAGCACAGGTACACGATTCTGAGGATTTCGGAGCTGAACATCAACAACGTGGAAGATTAGTGTACCAACAAAGTGTCAAGGTCACTTGGATGAAGATGGGAGCAGCGCTATCAATTGTAGCAAGAAGCCGATGCAATGTGTTTGTAAGAGTAGGTTGAACAAGGGGTTGAGATAGCATCGTAACACTTTGAGAGCGTGGAACGCTGTTCGGATGTACAATATGACACCATAATCAAGAAATGTATATTTCACTCAAGCAAGGCATACCAAGTTTCATTTTTCTGAGCGCTCAAAAACGTAGCATGTTAATCAATAAAAAAGAATAGAAGAAAAGCTTTGCAGCACTGGTCGGCTTGCAACTCCTGAATCTGAACCAAACTAATTCTATGCCAAATTCAACCAATACCAAAGCCATGTGACTGTGCTTGACCGACCAGCTGTGGTGGTACGAGTACACGCAAGAAAGTAGCAGAAAAAGACAGAAAGCCAATGGGCAGCTCAAGCAATACTCCCAAACACCAAGCCACACTTCGCGTGAATACAGGTAGCGCCTAATCCGTATACAAGCATCTCGTTGTTATCAATGGGTATTTCTGCTTGCTTTTCTCCCCCACCCTCTTCCCCCTTCGCTCAGAAAATCATTTGCAAATTTTATTCGAGAGAAGTGGCTTCTCATCTGGCCACTTCACATTCGCCCGGCTGTTGCTTTGCGGACACTGGCCCAGTATGCCGACGGCCAGACCTTCATGGTCTCGGCTTCGGTTGGCATGCGTTCCTTGCACCTCGTGACGACGCTCTGAATGATTCTACCAAGCAGTTCCTCGTCGATGGGCAAGGCTTTGTCGCTCAGCTCAGCTGGGTATAGGAAAGGATCCGAGTCGTAGAGGAGCTCCTCGCATGTCGGGCGCATGTGCTGCTCTCGGACGAGACAACGCCTCATCGTACGGATCAGCGACGGCGGGACAGGTGCACCACCCATACCCCTCGAGGGGAACTCGATAGCATGGTCCCAGTTGATGATGGCCTGGCAACGTGCCATCTGGTTGGCAATGTGGCCAAACGGCGGGACGCCATACACCATCTGATACAAGATGCAGCCCAAGGACCACACATCACTTGGCTTGCCGAGCTTCATAAGCTTTGGACGACCGGGAACGCGCCCGCCACGGGGATTGTTGGAGTCCATTAAGGATTCTGGAGACATGTAGTTGGGCGTCCCGATCTGTGTCTCACGGTGCACGTTGACCGTCTCGTCTGTCTGAATGGCATTGGCGATGCCGAAGTCGATGAGCTTAAGGCGACCTTGAACCAAGACAAAGTTGGCCGGCTTGAGATCCGAATGCACAATGTCGTATTGATGGACTGATTGCAAGCACTCGAGCATCTCCTTCCAGTGATACCGAACAAATACAGGATCGAACTTGGCCGCTTCTGGGTTCTGCCGAGTCCTGAGAAGGGTGTTCAAGTCCAGCTCACCCATTTCCATAAGCTGTGATCAATTAGCACTACCATTCTATACGGGGCCAAGGGAATATTAGAGGTGACCTACCAAAGTGAGAACCTGTTTTTCCTCATTCATCTCATAGTCAAAGAGGTTGATAACCCGGTCTACCCCCGAGAGCTTGCTCAACAGATCGATTTCACCCCGATAACCGCGGATCGTTGCCTCATCTGCATTCTCCAGAGCAACCCGCTTCAGAGCAAACATCTTGCCATTCTCGGCCGTCACACGATACACCTTGGCGCTGCCTCCGCGGCCAAGGCAGTCGAGTCGGGTATAGCATTTGCCATTGACCCTCAGCACGTTTCTCCTCTGCTTCGCCTGAGTCGTTGTTGAAGCTCCCGCGTTGGATGTAGCAGCGTCGAGTACGGACATCTTGGGCGGCGGCGGTGGAGCTGGTCGGTGTGGTGTGTTCTTTTCCACCGGGGCGAGTGGTTTCCTCTCCGGGGAAGCATTCTTGGTGTGCCTCACATCAACACTGAGAGGGCGGCTGGGAAGCTTTTCTAGGAGGGCGTCGCCATTGGGCCTAGATCGCTTTAGGGACACGGGCACCTCATTCTCCTGGTCATGGCCAGATGGTATTTCGGGTCGTGGCTGTTGTGCTTGGACAGGCTGTTCGCTGCCTCGCTCGGATGGCTGGTAACTTGGGACGTGAGGCGAACGTCTGTTGCTCGCGTGGTCATGTCGCTCAACGGCTGACGGTGGTTGGCGCTGGCTGGCTCTTGCGGCAGCGCCACCACCAACTGGGCTTCCAGAGTTGAAGTCGCGCATACTCTCGCCATAGAAAGAGGAAGAAGCTGCATGGTGGTCAGGTGCTTGTGATCCTGGCTCTTGACTAGACATCGCCCCTTCGCCTTCACCATGCTCTTCGCCATCCTCCTCGCTTTGCCTCCGCCTTCCTCGACGGGCTGGGCCACTGAGGAAGCTCCCGGGAATCTTGCCTACTCGCTTGACTCGCATGGAACCCTGCGGGTTTGCCACGCCTCCGATACTAACAGGAGGCGCATTGCGATACACGGCTTCAGGGTCGTCGGTTTCGGGATGTTCGCCGTCCATGGCCGACTTGTCCACGGCGGAGCGGTCATATGAGCGCCCTGAAGAGGGTCCCGAGGAGCCAATGCGGCTGCGATTGCCCGATGATCCGGTGACAATCCGTACCACTCGTTCATTCTGGTGAGGCGTGTTGATGTCCACTTCATAGATGTCCCTCTCCTCCGCCCTACTGCCGTTCCTGCTGGTGGGCCTGACCGGCTGGCCAGCCGACCTTCCATTTGATCGCGAGGTCGAGGTCGAGCGCCGTTTCCCGGGGCCCATCTGGCTGAGACTTTGTGGCGTGTTGCTGAGTCTAACGACTCTTTTCCTTGGGGGGCTGGGTTCCCGATCCTTGTCCGGGCTGGCGGACTTGTCATTGCGGGGGTCGGCAGCCTGGAGACTACCCGAGCGGAGATGTCTGCGGCTCTCGGTGGCAGATGAAGTTGATGTGTTGAAAATGCTTGCCTGCCTCCTCGTGCGCGGGGGCGACGGTTGAGTCGGCTTCTGGGGCTCATTGCCAGCAGCGCCGGCGGTAGAAGCAGAGGCAGAGGCAGAGGCAGAGTTGGGTGCGGCAGCGGAGGCGGCAGCCGGGGCGGGAGCACCATCGTCGAGGAGGGCTTTGGTGAGAGCACTCAGCTTCATAGGCACGGGAATCTCGTCTTCGGAGCTTTCATCATGGTATTGCTGCTGCTGCGACTGGCTCATCTGGGGAGGAGGCGGGGCGGAGTGCTGCTCGCTGGCTTGGTTCTCGCTGCTGCGGGTGACCATGGGACGCGAAACCGGTCGTCTGAGTGCTTGACGCTGGGATATCCGACGAGCTGGCACCGCGGGAGCTGGTGTTGGCGAGAGCGTCGCCATATCCGCAAGAGATAACGGTCCAAAAAACGCGTCTTATTGGCGATCGTCGGGATTGGAAACAAGAAGCAAGGGCGGTGCTGATGGATTGTTGTTTCTCGGTGTAATTAGATGATATTTACGAGTCGATTGAGGCGCATCGTTCGAGCCAGAAAAGATCAGCACAAAAAAAGGGAAGGGCAAAAACGAACAAAAAGATGAAGCTGGTGGTTAGCAAGGTAGCTTTTTTTTTTTCCCTCTCCGGAGCGCGTCGGTATGGAATTGGATTTGAATGCATCGCCGGAGAAGGATTGGGGAGCGGGCGGGAATTATTATGGAGGTTTAGCCAATCAATGCGGACGCGGTTGCCCAGCAACAGTAGTTGGTGGTGGTGCAAAGCTTGGACTTGGTGCGCGGGCGTCGGGCGTTGGCGTTGGGGCGTTGGAGCCAGGACGCGCGCGCCCGTGGATCCCTTTCCTTTCTCTTGGTCATGCCGGCTAGCAATTAGTTTAGTATGTACGCCAAACCCGCCGTGCCTATTGTGGCGACCGGCAATTGGTCAACTTTATAGTAATATTTTCAGTAGAGTACAAGTAATAGAACATATACGCTTTGACAAGAGACCGAGGTCAAATAATTGAGTAAGACCATTATCACGTTGAATTTTCACTTTACGGTATAATGGAGATCTATCAAGTTTGCCGCGAACACACAGTCCGGTAACTGACAGGTGCTGGGGTCCATGAACCTTTTACTCATACTTCATGCAAGCACTAATTGACAGCCTGAGTGTCTACCTAGGAGGCTAGGACAGCAATAATACTTGTCCTTGTAAGGAGTAGGCGGAGAGTCAACACAGGGAACAAACTTGATAGATCGGTCAATCATTGACTCTTTTGGGTGACGTTCAACTTCAGGCAAAGAGAACAACAGCTTGCTTAGAAGCTAGAGGTCTTTCGAAGGATGAAAATCATAACGCCTATCTAGAATCGTGTCTTTCATAAGGTACCGTATGATTGAAGCTTGAGCGTCGGCAGCTCGTACAATTGTACGAGTTGTCAGTTGTAGCGGTACCTTGAGGGCAGCGTATCTGGCTCATTACCTTCCAGTAAGTTTGTACTTGTACGTGGTAGAGATTGGCTGAGCCCTACCAGGCCTGGACACTCGGCCCCCCGCCAAGTCAAGGGGTAACACCGTAACGGTACGTACCTCAACACCCTGCGAGTCCACGTCCCTTTTTTTGAAAAGCAACTTGAAGGTACCTTTTTACGTTACGGAGTAGTAGACTAGTAGGTAGGGTATCGCTCTCTACAACGACCTCGCCGCACACGATATTCCTTCCCCCTTCTCCTGTCCTCCCCTCCTCCCCTCCTCTCATCCTCTCATTTTCCTCGTTCGATGCTGTCATCATGGCGCCGCAACAATGGGGGAGGTCTTGGATATCGATCCTCTCCCTAATCGCCCTGGCTGCTGTCCTCTTTGCCGGCGCCGCTCATGCCTCCGTCGGTGACCGCCTCCCGGAATTCCAGCAGTGCCTTGAGGTGTGCAAGGCCGAGAACTGTGGTGCCAATGGACCTCATACACCCATTCGTACGTTCTCTCCGACGCCCATTGACCCTTGGTAGTGGACTCTTGTTTTTGGTATCCCAGTTTGCTAATCCGTGGGTCATCTTCAACAGCTCTCCTGCGACGCCTGATGCTCTGGGACTGCGCCGGCGAATGCGACCACACCTGCCAGCACATCATCACCGCCCGCCGCGTGGCCGCCTCGTCCCCGATCGTCCAGTTCCACGGCAAGTGGCCCTTCCACCGCTTCCTGGGCATGCAGGAGCCCTTCAGCGTCCTCTTCTCCCTCGGCAACCTGTGGGCGCACTGGACGGGCCTGCACAAGATCCGCGCCCACATTCCCAGGTCCTACTCCCTGCGCCCCTTCTACGTCGGCTTCGCCTACGTCGGCATGGCCTCCTGGATCTTCAGCTCCATCTTCCACACCCGCGACTTTCGGGTCACCGAGGAGCTCGACTACTTCGCCGCCGGCGCCAGCGTCTTCTACGGCATGTACTACACCCCCATCCGCATCTTCCGCCTCGACAAGCCCACGCCGCGCCGCCGGTCCGTCCTGCGCGCCTGGTCCCTGCTATGCGCCATGCTCTACGCCATGCACGTCGGCTACCTCAAGCTCATCCGCTGGGACTACACGTACAACATGGCCGCCAACGTGACCGCCGGCATCATCCAGAACTTGCTCTGGAGCTGGTTCAGTTTCGACAAGTACCGCCGCTCCAAGCGCATGTGGGCGACCTGGCCCGGTCTTGCTGTTGCTTGGATCATGTTTGCCATGAGCATGGAGCTCTTTGACTTTCCACCTTGGTTCGGCTGCGTCGACGCTCACAGCCTATGGCACTTTTTGACCATTGGGCCGACGGTTCTCTGGTACAAGTTAGTTACTGCTGCCAAGAAATTTTTCATACTTAATAAGAATTTATCATGCTAACATGCATAACAGTTTCCTGGTCAAGGACGCAAACGACGACATTGCAGGCGGTGAGAGGCTGAAGGCTTAGTTTACCATCGCAGCGATATCCGCCCTTCGGAAACAGGGAACCCGTAAAAGGGGCCTGTTCACCTCTAATAGACATATTTATCGCTCACAAAAACTATGTGCAAGCATGTCAAGTTCCTACAAGTAGAGAGTGAAGATGGGGACTGATCTAGAGCATGTTTACGACCCGGACCATCGTCTCTCAATGTTGACCGTTGCATGTACTTTTTTCTTGAGAGGCTGGAACGGAGTAACTTTACAATATTGCAACATCACAGCATTAACCAAGTCCATCAAACAGCACAAAATTAATACAATTAGGAGCTCATGGCGTCTCATGAAGTGAGCAAGTCGCGGACCGAGACCGCCCTCCGATTATTATTCGCAGCGGCATACCCCCTCCGGTCGTTATTCAACATTAGCAACGCTGCTGTCGCCTCCTGGTCCAGATCAGACTGCGGATTCAGGGCTGGGCTTGTCAGCGCCGATCCGCCGTTGCTTGGGGCGTACCCAGTCTGCGGTCCAAAGGCCGGCGAAGTTGTTGTGGATGTGCTGTAGCTATAATGGCGTTGGTGATCGGTCGACACGGATGAGTAGGAGTGCTGCCTCTGTCTGGCATCCTGAGCGTATAGAGCAGGAGAAATGGGAGGCTGGAGCGGACGAGCCTGGTCCGGCTGAGGTTGTGGCTGCGGCTGCGGTTGCGCTTGCGCTTGCGACTGCGACTGCGACTGAGGCTTCACGTGGGAAGTGGGAGATACAGCCTCAGTGTCAGTCATGTCAACATCATCGTCCAAGTCGTCTCGAAACGTTGGATGGAACTCTCTAATGGAAGGGAGCTGAGCCCGGCTCTGGTCATCCACGTGCTGCTCTTTGAGCTTAGAGACGCAATCCTCCAGATAACGGAGGTATTCGATGGAGGCCTAGTAAATGTCAGCATGTTTCATCTTTTTCTCTCCCTTTTCAA
Source organism: Ramularia coccinea (assembly GCA_013461505.1). NCBI lineage: Eukaryota > Fungi > Ascomycota > Dothideomycetes > Mycosphaerellales > Mycosphaerellaceae > Ramularia > Ramularia coccinea. The sequence continues at coordinate 1,674,456 of JABNMW010000001.1, read as the reverse complement.
TCAGTCGTATCTACTGCTTGTCTCTGTGCGAGACGTGAAAACGTACTTGTAGAATGGCAAGTTTGTGCATCTCTCCGGTGCAGGCAGGAATCATGCTCTTGAGCAGTCCGAACTCCTCGTTCATCTTGCTCCGCCGCCTCCTCTCAATCAGACTGTGAGCCGTCTTCCTCGCAATCTTCCTCCCCGCTGCGCTTGTGGCGCTTGGCTGCTTCTTCTTCCCCTGCTGGTCCGTGGATGCTGCTGCTGCTGCTGCTGCTGCGGAGTTCTTCCCCGCCGAGGCGTTGCCGTTTGCTTTGGCGCCCGCCACAGCGCCCTTGCCGCTCTTGGATGTTTTGCCCTTGGGTGGTGGCCCTCCGGGGGAGGCCTCTACGACTTCGTCCTGGCGGGGTTTCATGTGGATGATCTTCCTCGAACGTGTCGGCGGTGGAGGCAGGGAGAAGTTACTACTGCCGCTGTTGTCCTTGGCCAGCTGAGCAGAGGAGCGGCGACGAGCCTTGACGGCTTCGGCGGCCTGCAAAGGATAGGAGGAAGACGGTGATATCGGGGAGAGTTTGTTGGCTTCGGACGGAGGGGTCCGGGAGGCATCATGGAGCGCGGGCGGCGGGAGTTCGAAGGCCATGTGCAGAGGGGCCAGCTGCCGGGTGCCGTCTTGTCCCTTAATGTCCGTAGAGGACCCCGGCGTGGGGGGCAGGCGAGGCATGATGCACTGAGATGTCGAAGTTTCAAAGATAAAGATGATGGTAGGGGAAGGATAAGCCAAGTCTCGTTCAGGCACACGGTTCGGCGAATCTTGTTGTGTGATAATCTATGTATGTATATGGTGGCAAGCAGATATTTGTCGGCTTGTTCCCCTTGCTCACGTCGACTTGTTGGGCGAGACGAGGACTGCCGTTTCGGGTAACAACAGCACGTCTGCCAGGTATAGGAAGGTTTCTGCTACCGTCAGACACACAAAAGAGATGACAATGAGTTCGAGATGGCCAGAGTCCAAATATATGAATTGCAAGATAAGGCAAGAGTGCAATACGTTAGAGGGAAAGGATGAAGAGGAGATGACAGAAGTGAGAAGGAGGGCAACCATCACTCCATAGCCGATATTAGAACAAGGCCCCCAGGCTTGCACCCGGCAGCGGGAGGCCCTCTGAGTATATCAATTCGCTCAGCAAAGTGCAACGTATAGTGTTAATAGCAATAGTAGTAGTAGTTGAGCTACGTTAAGACCGAACCGACTTTGGACTAAGGAACCCCCCCTCCACCAGGACAAACGGTCTCAAGGCACTGGATCTGGGAGGCCCTCCCGGGGGGCGACAAGGTCTAAAGTCAATCCATCAACGTGACGGGAGGGAGAGGGACGAAGAGGGATCGGCGTCGAAGCAACGTGATGGGCCTGATGGCATATGTGCTGCATGTAGGGAACCATTGACCAAGCAGGATCGAGGAAATGGTCGCGTGCTCGCTCGGGCGTCGACTTACTACCGACCAATCAGCGGCCTCCAAGAGCCCATGTGGTCAGAACTCGGGACTTTGCGATTCACGCCTTGGGGGGAAATCTGCCTGCAGGTCCTTGCAGTCTTGCAGTCTTGCAGATGGTCCGGGCAATCCTCGTACAGGTACAAGGGTGGTCTTCCCGAAAGGCCACCACCGATTGGAAGAGAGAAGGGTCGCATGACGGCACTGAGTACAGATAGTAAGTACGGAGTACACCACATATGTTGGTCGCGCTTTCCTGTTCCCTCCACTTGGCCATGGCCATGTTTTCTTTTGCTACTCAAAGAGCTACCCTAGACCTAAGCGTTTACCGAGAAAAAGTATTGGCTTCCTCCCATTTGTGCTGTTAGCTGAATGCAAATTAATGTTAGAAGGTCATGTCAATCATTAGAACATTTGTCTGTTTGACTGGAATTACTCATAGTCTCTATATTATAGATGTTCAGATGCCGTAAAGTATAATTTGCGGTTGGGCAGGTTCATACCTTGTCAAACTCGAGTATGAGTTCGAAAATCTTCCTGTTCGCGGACACCATCTATCACAAAAATTTTGAAATCAACTTTAATGATAAGTTATGACCGTCAGGTTAGGTTCGAGGCAATGGCACAAAATGGGTTGATCGTGATTCATTGAAGATCCAGCCTAGGCGCCCAATCCAAGGCGCCGAAAATGATTTATATGACATACAATCTGCGGGAACAGCCAATCCATTCCCTTCCGACTCTCCTTCTTCGTCCATCGAGATCCTTTTTCAAATCGGGGTATTTTCTACGAAGAGGAAAGAAAGATTACCAATTAACCAAATGGAATCCTTTATCCTCCTCTATCCATCGCAATTTATCTAGTCTTCTGTACTTACTCTCTTAAACCTCGTTGCTGGGGTAGGTGACCTTGGTGGTGGGCCCGAACTCCTCCTTGATGGAGCGCATGTTGACAAAGCGAGTCATCAAGTTAATGCTGCCGGCCTTGTCATCCGTACCACTGGCGCGAGCGCCACCGAAGGCCTGCTGGCCAACGACAGCACCCGTGCTCTTGCAGTTAATGTAGAAGTTGCCGGCAGCGTCACGGAGACGCTCCTCGGCGTGGCGGATGACCTGGCGGTCGGTGGCAAAGATGGAGCCGGTCAGACCGTAGTCGGAGGTGGTGTCGACGAGGTTGATAGCCTGCTCGAAGCCCTGAGGTGTGCTGTCGTCGTAGACGTAGGTGGTGACAATGGGGCCGAAGAACTCGGTCGACATGAACTTGTGGGCAGGATTCTTGGTCTCGTACACGGTGGGCTTGACAAAGTAGCCCTTGGAGCTGTCGTACGAGCCGCCGACAACAAGCTCCAGCTCCTTGTCGTTCTTGGCCTGATCGATAGCGCCGGACAGCTTCTTGAAGGAAGCAGCGTGAATGACGGGGCCGATGAAGTTGGCGTGGTTCCAAGGCTCGCCGATGGAGAGTTTCTCAACCTCCGTGACAAGCTTCTTCTTGAACTCGGCCCAGCGGGACTTAGGAACATACACACGCGAGGTGGCGCTGCACTTCTGACCCTGGAACTCAAAGGCGCCGCGGACGGTCTGGATGGCGGCGTTGTCGATATCAGCCGAGTTGTGGATCAGATGGAAGTTCTTGCCGCCAGTCTCGCCGACGATCCTGGGATAGGACTTGTAGCGACCCTCGGCCACACCCTGCCCGATAGCGCCGTACAGCTTGCGGAAGACAGCCGTGCTGCCAGTGTAGTGAAGGGCCGCGAAGCTCTTGTGGTTCAGAGCCACCTTGGTAATCTCCTCGGGGTTGCCAGGAACGAACTGAATGACGTCCTTGGGGAGACCAGCCTCAAGGAGGATCTGGTAGACCAGGTAGTTGGAGGCGATGGCAAAGTCACTGGGCTTCCAGACGACAACGTTACCCATCAGCGCCGGGGCACCGGGAAGGTTGCCAGCAATGGCAGTGAAGTTGAAAGGGCTGACGGCGTAAACGAAACCCTCAAGGGCGCGGTACTCGAGACGGTTCCACAGACCCTTAGCATTGTGCACTGGCTGCTGGTTGTACAGCTCCTCAGCGTAGGCGACGTTGAAGCGGAAGAAGTCAGCCAGCTCGGCGGCCGCGTCAATCTCGGCCTGCCAGGCGTTCTTGCCTTGGCCTAGCATGGTGGCAGCCATGATGTCGTAGCGGTACTTGTTGGAGATGAGGTCAGCGGCCTTGAGGAAGACGGCTGCACGGTCGGCGAAGGGAAGGGACTCCCAAGCAGGCTTGGCAGCGAGGGCGGCGTCGATGGCCTTGCTGACGTCGGCGTTGGTAGCTGTGTGGTAGGAAGCCACGGTGGTGGCGTGATCGGAAGGGTTCTGTTGCTTAGAGAGCGATGAAGACTTGACCTGGACAAAAAAGTCAGCAAGGCTTGGACGGGATCAAAGCCAAACACATAGGGCGAACGTACCTCAGCACCTCCGACGACGACAGGCACCTCGAGAGGCAGCTTCTTCTGGAGCTTCTCAATGGCGGCGGTCAAGCCCTCACGCTGCTGGCTGCCCTTGATGTAGTGGTGCTGTGATCCCCCCTTTGTTAGCTACGGATCTGAACTATGCGTTGACGAAGAGCTGCATAGACTCACGTTGGGCTCGTTCTCGACACGAGGGGTCTTGAAGGCAGCCATCGTGGACACCTTCATCTTTTGTTGAGTAGCGCCACGGAGGCGCAGGCCACGCGTGGCAGCTCTTCCAAAGACGGCCGACTGCATCGTGAAGGCGAGAGCGGTCGGGCAGCTTTACGTCTGGTAAGAAAAGCTTGAAGCAAAGGCTAGGATGATTTCGATGCAGAAGCACAAGACGGACGGATCTCCTGGCTTGACCTGAGCTGGAGTAGTAGCTGGAGCTTGAACTTTGCAAGGTGTTCGTTCAGGTTTGGTTGGTGGATGGAATGAAGAAGAGAAAGACGGCTTAGGGCGGCTCAAATGTACAGGTAAGTTTTCTTAGTACCACCCAATACCTCTTCAAATCATGTGCTAATTATGGTACCTGAGGTAAAAGTGAAAAGAAAGAAGTGGTGGTGGCGGGGACCAAGCACGTTTCGCCTAGAATGTGTGACGTCTGAGTGAGAACAACCTTGAACATTCTGGAGAACAGTGAGCCCACAGCGCGCGGCGTAAGAGCGATCGCGGAGGTTCTTCACCGACTCCAGACTATCGGAACGGCGCCATTGGCCAATGGGTGCCAATCCATTTGCTAAAAGAGTCGGAAGGGCCCTCCGGCTCCCTGCAGCCACGGGAGCCTCCCCTGGGGATCCCCTGGGAAACGGTAGACCCTCCCGCCAGCAGAGTGCAGGGCCTGTCATGTTAATGCCCAAACCAGCCTAGAGTCTTAGACTTGGCGCCTGTTGAACATGGCTCAGCATGGTCAGGTGAGCTACTACAGGGGCAGCTAGCGTATTTGCTTGCCCCTTGTGGCCCTTATCTCTTGCTGCTTTCTTTCGATGGTCGTCCTTTTACGCCTCGAGTCCGCCCTCTATCATTGCGTTTTCTGGGGTTCGAGTATACATAAGGCAAGGTGGTAGCCACCACCTGCAGCATGCATGCACAATACAAGTGCAATTGTTATCAGGGACCCGATGTACGGAACGCCCCTCCGTGCTCAACCCACCCGATGTCGGCGGATCCTCGTTTTTGGAAGGGTCCCGGCATGCAGCATTGTGCTGCCACAAGACTCTCGCTCATGGTCAATGCGTGCTCCACGCATATCAAAGAGTCAGGACAATAGAATGATCGTAGTCATCGGTGATTGGCGAAGGCACACCATGCCGGCTGAAGCCCATGGGCCATTTCATTTAATACCAAACAAATTATGAGCTTGCCATCCCACAAGCTTCTCCTCAGCAACCGCGGTGAGGAATGTCCATGTCTCGAACCATATCACGATGACACTGAGTTCAGATTCACAGCCACTAGCATCGTGTAAGAATATCATCTTCAAACTTGCGCCTGTCTTATAGTAGTAGATAAAATATTGTAGAAAATCACAAAGAAACCCAATGTCCCCCATCAACTCATCGCCAGCTAATAGTGCTGCTACGTTGGTATCCTTCTCACATAGTTTGGAAAAAATGAACTCTTGACAACGTCATGTTCTGTTGCTGCGTATTGGTATCTTTTTGACAGTATTCAAATCAGGCTTTTTCCCAGCCCTTCAGAGGTATTAGACAATCATGCATAGAAAGGGATTGGAACATCAAGCACTAGAGGCTCTCATAACCACCGCAAGGAGTCCCCCTTAGAAGAGACCGCGCAAAGCATGGGCATAGCAGCCCGCAACATGCCGACCAGCTCCACTATTGTGCAGTCCGGGCTGATTGTGGCTCCTGAGCATGCGTAACCGCAGCGGAAGCCGCAGCCACGGCCTCCGGAGCGGGTGGTGTCCCCGGCTTCCGGTAGTGGAGAAGGGGCACCGTGAGGCCGTAACCCTCTGTGTTGCCTTCGCTGTTCGAAGGGTCGATCTCGACGTTGATGCGGATATCCAGGCTGCCGTCGTTGAACTTGCCGTGCGACTCCATCACTGCAGCCTTGTGCTTGGTACCTGCACCGACTTCTCCCTTATGCAGCTTGGCGTGGCCATCCTTGCCAATGTACTTCGCTGGCGCTCCGTTGGCCTCTCCATTGGCGTGGCCATTGGTAGAGCCGTTAGTCTCGCCATTGGCCTCGCCGTTGGTGTGGATATTTTGATTGTTTGGTGAATTCTCCGTGATGGTCGCAAAGTTACGACTGGGCATCGTGCAGTGGTTGGCGTTGGCCGTCTTGGACGAGTTGCCGGGATCTTTGTCGAACAAGTCGAGCAAGGTCTCGTCGGTGTCGTGGTTCAAGTGATGGATCTTGTTCCTCTTGGCAAGCAAGTTGGCAACAGCCTGGGGCGGTGGCTTGTTGACGATAGCCGACGAGACCACGTTGGAGATGAAGCGGTGATCCTCCTCCACAGGAATCTTGAGCTTGGGGTTCGAGTAGAAGCGACCAAACGCCGCGAGATGGACGTCGCCGCCCAGAATGGTAACGCGAGTCGAGAATTCGGCTCCCACCTTCTGCAACCTCTCGATAAGCTGCGCTCGCTCCGCCTTGTGGATCTTGGCGGTGTAATGGTCGTCGAGATCATCGAGCAAGTCGAAACTGCCGTCGAATTGGTTGAAGAGACCACCACCAAGGCCGAAGCGCTTGTGCATCAACTTCACTGGTCCCACTAGAGGGCTACGTAGGACGTTCTCAAGCCATGTCAAGCGCTGAAACATTCATGTTAGTAGTTGTACTCCTGCGTGTCGATTCGTAAATCAGGTTCTGTCATACCGGGTAGGCGATGGGAATACCTAGCAGCACGATCAGGTGCTTGATAGGCTTGTCTGAAGCGGCGGCGGCGCGAAGCTCCTGGTGCAGCCTATCGAAGATGAGGTCGTAGGTTTCTGGGTAGTTGATTTGGTGACGGGTACGCTGAGTCCGTTAGTGAAGATCGGGGCTACTGCTGGTTGATAGAATGCATACCTCGACACGCGCGTCAATGCCGATCAAGGCCATGCGGGCACCCAGACGGCTGTAGATGTTATAGGAATGCTCCGCAACGTAAGGCCCTGGCTTTTTGCCGACAATGTACGACGCATCCGACTTTCTTTCCGCAACAAAGGTGTCCATCAACTGATTCGGATCCGCGCCCTGGGTGGATTCCTCTAGAGCAGCCGAGTCTAGCATCCACGTTAGAACGTTCTTTGAACCTTCACCGTCTTGCTCATTTCTTACCTGTGGTATAGGTGGATGGAGGAGGCGGCAGATGATGCTGGAAAAGCATGTAGTACTTGTGAGCAACACCGCCGATACCACGGAACACGTCGCAGCGCATAAAGTGGTCAGTGTAGGAGCCGAAGCCGTCGATGATCTGGCGAGGATGTGTTAGCATAACTAGGAAGAAAGTGGCTTAAAAACCGTTATGACTGCTCACGTCGTGATCGTCCCAGATGTTCAGCTGGGGAATCTGTCCATTGGCAGTTGAAAAAGGCTCTGTGTTGTACCAGCGAATATAGTTCTTGAGGTAATAATCATCGCATTCGGTGCGCAGCTTCTCGGGGAAGGGGTAGTCGCGGCGCTTCTGGGGATTGTGAATGTTGGTCCATGGGCGCAGGGGGCCGTTGACACGGATTCCGTCGTTGTAGATCTGGTCTCCGCCTCCCAGCATGACGTGGTAAGGAGCAGCCTCGTGCTTCCTCATAACATCGTTCCACAGACAAGCGCCGCTCCAGGCGTCCTCGTCTGTGCCCACGCTGAAACCATTGCAAGAGTGGAACATGATGCGCATCGACTCATCCTCGGCAGGGATAAAGAAGCTGTTCTTCTGCGGCTTGTAGTCGGTCGAGTACCGCAGCTCGGGGAGGAAGTATTCGTACTTGACTTCGCTCAGCTCAATGGGCACATCAATGTCGAAGGCCCAGAAGGTGTTGCGCGGGTCAGAGTACAAGCGCTGGGACCCGAAGATGGAGCCGCCGGTTTCGTCGCTGACAGCGCCATCGGCTTGGGCATCAGAAGAAGGCAATGCGCCCACTGTACCGACCCTCCTCATGATAAGCGAAGGCTGGAACAGGACCTTGGTGCCGCCACCTTTGACGACAACGAGCACGCTGCCGTGCCAACGGCCATTCTCCATGCGGCGATAGTTCAGCAACGGGCCGCAGACAATCTCCTTCCCATCTGTGGGCGACTCACGGCCATCCTCGGGAGCGTCGTGAGGCTTGTTATTGTTCTCGTCCGTATGACCAGCAGCGACCATGATAGGCTGGTGGCCACCTCCTCCTGTGCCAGGGCGGTCGGTACCCTCAATGCGCGAAGACTTGTTGATAAAGTCGGCCATGTCACTCGTCTTGGCCGCCGTATCAGCCTCCCTAGCATCTGCAGCCAGTGAGGCGGCGTGCTGGTTGCCTGCGTACTTGCTGTAGGCCGTGGACTCCTGGTGACGCCATCGACTGGACGACGCGTGAGGGTTCGCGCGGTTCCCCTCGGCGGGCAGCGGGCTCCTTGATCGATCGCGCGACGCCATCTTGGAGTTCCGAGGCGGGCTGGGAGTTGTTCCTTCTGAAAGCTTGGCGGTTAGCTAATGACAATTGACATTGGTTACGTGGTGTCGACTTGTCAAGTCCAAGAAAGAGAGCAAAGAAGGGTGCTGGGGCAGGACAAGGTGTCACATACGATACCTAGTAATAGGTAGACTTATTTGGGAGATTTTTGGCTCGGCGTCGCCTTGGTCCCTTGCAGCACCTGGAACAGCGTAGGGAAATTGAGTTGAGTAGCCGAGCTGCTCGTGCGCCTAAATGACGGCAAGCCAGTCTCCCGCAACCAGAAATAGAGAGCTCCCCCACACAAACTCTGAACCTTGATGACGATTGGATTTGAGCGAATGGAGAAGTGCACAATGCGATGACAATTCGGTTCGTAGGAAGAGAAGGATGGAGGTCGAGGGAAAGACAATGGAATTCTGACCAAGGAAACAAGCTGCAAAGTTGGCCAAGTACGATTACGACACTACTCTACTCCGTACGATAGCAAGGAGAGTCGCTGGGTAACCGGCTGATGGACCAGCCAGTCAAAGGAGCGAAAATGGCAATCCGCGACAGGGATCTCGATGTTTGGCGTCAGCGCAGCCAAGTTGCAGCGATTCAAACCTGTAGTTCGAGATGCTGCCAAGTCCGACTAGAGCAGCAGAGCGCAAGCAGTTGTGACACTAAAATTGGTAGCTTGGGAAAATATCATTCTAAGTGAAGCAGAGGGCGGGCAGGGCGGCAGCCTGAGTCTGCAGTACAACGAGATGCCACGCGTTGTCCTGGAGGACAGAGTCCCGATTACCACCAATCATTATCAGCAATGTTACCTTGCTGAGCCCACCTTGGTGGAAAAGCTTTGAGCTGATGTTCGTCAGGCCATTGTACGCTTGGCCCGTGCCGTGTATGAGAGGATTGGCGAGCCGTGTATCTGAATTCTTGTAGTGAGTGGGACACGGCGCGCTATACAGAGTCTTAGTGCTAATATTGAAGAGTATGTGGCTCTGGTAGATCAGAGGCACTAGCAGTATTTTGGCAGGCAGTGAGAAGTCGTGCCAATACATGATATCGGCTCCGAGAAGCCGATAATTTAATGGGCATTGGGCTAAGCCAAGCATGCGTAAGGTAAGGTACTGAGGTGTCTGTCACTCTGAGCTGGACACTAAACAATCGGGTGGGCTTGATCGACAGCTGCGACTGGATCCCGGGTGGGCTTGTCGTTGCTCAAGACGTCAAGATCAGCACCAACAATATCTGTTTTAACATACCAAATGCCCGAGGAATAATTTAGCAAGACGTGCCGAATTGCCATTCCATACTTACTGGACACGATGTACTTGTATTCGTGAACAAGTCGACTTAGCATCGCAGTGGCTCCCAGTAGCCTACAAGGCTACAGGTAAGCTGGGGTACCCAAAACAGGAGCTTGAGCCCTGGCGACTAGGGAGCTGGGGAATGACCTCATCGGCATCTTCTAGGGCCGCCACCAATAACCCGCGTTTCGGCGCGGGTCCCCAGTGCTCGAGGATCTTCAAATTGACAAATCCATAATTTGCCAGGCCGGATATTCTGTCTCTGTCATTCATTCTGTTAGGCCTGCCGTGCTCGTTGAGCCCCGGCAAGATCATGATGATACATTATATTATTGACGTCACATGGCGATTGGGATCTGCTCTCTTACAACGTATGGACGCTATCCCCAACACACTGCAAATCATTCTTTGAGGGGATTGATTCAAACATCTAATAGTACCTTAGTCCTTGTATTCGAGATTGCTGCGGAGGTGTGACCCAAATTGCCTGCCGCTAACCTGCCGCTAATCTCTATTCTTCCGCAAGCTGTTCTCCAAATTTGTCGAATCCCCGTTTGAACTTGAATTCTTTGGTGCTTGGGAGTGTGGGGCGCGCCAGCCTCCTTCCACTGGCAAGACTCACCCAAGCAATTATTGGATGATTATGTAAGACACTGACCAGTGGAAACGGTGCAGGGTGCAGAGCTCATTCATCTCCCACTGAAAATTGTTTCTTCAGATTTCACTCTGTCGTATTACAACTACAACAAACCTGGTCAACCACACCATCGCCACACAGCCAGGCGATGAGTGGCCGCGCAAGGCAGAACACAAACATGCTATGGAGTCCATGAGAGTCTCTCCTCTCGATTTGCGGACTGCTCCTCGAGTCTCGGACGAGTTCGACGGCCGACAATTTGGCTCAAATGGAGACCGAGCTAGGCAGATCAAAGCATGCCTCGAAAATGCTCCCATTCCCGTCCCAGGTGAGCCGTCTCATATCTCGTAGAAAGTGAACAACGGCATTAGTGTGTACAGCAATGGGCTTCAAAATCTCTGTGCCCTTCTTGCTGAAGGAATAATCTTCGTGCCGAGAGCAAATCTCTTCTACCCTACTATTACCAAACACCTCTGTTCCGCTCACTCCACGGGCATTCGGTGCATGAAAGTAGGGTAACAGACCCAACATGATGTTATACTCGTATCACGGTGCCCACGACTGCCTATGATCACGATTTGCAGACACGCTACTACTGATGACATGAGACCTTGCTAAGACGTTGCCATGGCTGAATACTGCGCGCACATATGTGAATGTTGAGCCGAGTACTGTCTTTTTCGTGCCTCTGGCTGTGGTAGACACGGGCAGTCATCTGCTATCTACTGGGTACCCCATCGAAGATCGTGCTCAGTGGCTAGTGATCAATCCAGTGTATCGATTGATTAAACCGACTGATGCCTTTCGTAGTCGAGATACCATCCCCAACCTTGAATGCACCTCCCACAAGTATGCAGGCGATCTTGCACGTGCATCTACAACTAGGTATGTACGAAGGACGTGAGCGCTAGCAGTGGGGAGAGTCTCATGGAAATTGTCCCCTTGACTACAATATTGCAGTTTAATCCGCCAACCGACAAGATTTTCCCATCGTTTCCCCATCTCACCGTCCGTCTCATGGAGTAGCAATGGGGCCAGCCCCTGGGGCTAACGCAGCTAAGAATGACCGGCGCTGAGGTGATGGTGGGCTTTTCAGCCGCCATGGAGAATGTGACACTTGTCGATCGGGTGTCGCATCGGAAACCTCCGTCAGGTACATCGCCGGAAAAAATGAAAGAGAGAGGACGAATATTGCCTTGCCCAAGTACCTTGGGAAGCCACAGACTCCGTCGACAGCGGCGCAATCAAGCAGTCACAATCCAGAGAATCCAAAAAGTTGCTTCGGAAGGCCATTGAAGCCCAAGCTCTGTGAATTCTGTGTATTCGTCGTTACTCAGTAGCAAATCTGTCCATTTTCACATGGTGAGAAGCACTCGTAATTTTTCAAGGAGTTTGGCGCGTGGTGTTCGCGCCAGTCATCCAACCTACGGAGCAAGTCTGTGTTGCAAGACGGTTCCGCCGTCGTGACCATGTCTCCTAATTACCAGGGCTCTTTTTGTCACGCCCCTTCGACGTCTGGTGTCAGTCACAATGGAACCTGTTTTCCTGGCTATCAAAATGTCCGTTTCTAGTTTTTCTAAACGATTTTCAAGACATCATATGCCTTAAGTTTTGGCGTCCATTAACGCCATCATGCGCAATCGATTGTTACATGGAGGTGGCGTGTCTCGTATACCAGCACGGACGTTGCATCGGCATCGGAGCAACTCACCAATGCCCGTGGCAGGTCCTGTTCGTGTGGGAACCCCATTTTGCTCATGTCTTGAACTTGTGATACTCTCCACGATAACATGATTGCTTCGATAGGCAACCGACAGAGGAGAGGCTGGCTCCTCCTAGCTTTGGATATTCACAGCATTTCAGATTCTGGGTCCGCAGGCGACTACCACCTGTGAGATGACTTTAGTACCTGCCCATCAGCTCTCGCTCCCGCTCTCGGTGGGGGAGTTGAGGGATGTGGGATGCGCGTGCACGGTACATCCGGCTGTGGGAAAGGATGGAAGGATGGGACTTGTGCGGTGGCTCAGCGCCGCAAGGGAAGGAAGAGGCAAATTCTGGTAGAGCATGTACGTGTAGACTGGCCTCGCATAGACGACTGTGAATTGCAAGCCTCCTGGTGCTTGGTACGTGCACGCTGGTGAGTTTCAGCGTCGACGTTTGACGGGTTGACAGGCAGTCACTATTTCTGACCGACGTATGGTGAGCTATCATGGACAAGGCTAAGAGTACGGAGTACAACGAGTAGCGACAGTAGTGCTATTACTGGTAATACTACTCTACCACTACTTGTACTAGAACTGTCACTGCGCTCTGTAGGACACCAATGCAGTGATTTAAAACCAGATCGTTGCCAACCGTCACTAGCACTCGCTGGCGATGGTCTTGGCTGGGTTCCTTCAAGTTGATCCGTGTCGGTGGGGTTTAGGGAAAACAGACGGACCTTACTCCGTAAGTAGTACCTTCCGTACGTGCGAAACGTGGCGCGCAGAGGCCCTGTTCAAGGGTTCTTTGCAGGAAGGCGTCAGATCACGTACATACTTCCAGGCAAGTACGAGTAGAGTTTGTACCACCTCGCTTTAGACGACGTCCGTGAAATTACTACAACTACTTGCACTCGTTCTTACCTTATCCAACAGAGGAAGCTGCGGAGCAATGATTGAACGGAGAAAACACTCCATGCCGTACTTGTACTGCTTGATCAACCCTCGTAAATGATCAACCCACGACCCAAGATTGAGTGGCGCCTGGTGATGCCATCACTGACAGGGGACTACTAACTAACTGCGGCCGTCGATTTGGGGCGCGTCGAGGGGTCCTTTCCATTCTCGAGTAACCCTTTGCGGCTTTCCCAGGCTGCCGTACTTGTACAGGTCCTCTAAGTACTAAGTTACGGAGTACGTGAGTGCCCCGGGTGGACTGCCAGTGGTCACTAAGGTGGTGGTGGCTTACAACTCGCTTCCGAATGGACAAGAATCCCCCCCATTCATTACAGGGCAGCCCTCGCTACTAACGCTGGCATGCCAAAAGCCTAAAGGGGTGAGTGGCCCCCTTCCATTGTCGTAATGACACCCACCAGGGCCCTGAGGATCGTCGTCCTTCAGCGGTGCCGGCCTGCTGTTGAGATTGCCGCGCCTGCTGTAGTCCCTGCAGCTTCCGGCGCCCTGCGGATTCGTGTGGGGATCAGTGGGATGCGCTGTGGTCTGTGGTTTTATGGGACGACGTCAGTGCGAATCGGCATGCCTGCCTATCTGTACTACCATTTTCATTTCATTTCATTTCATTTTTGAGGGCCTCCAGTATGCCAAATCTCGCGGGGCCCTCGGCCTACTGTACGAATACCTTAGCCACTGCCGTAGGCCCGTAGTAGCCCGTAGTACGGAGTAGTCCCCAGTAGCCTCTTTTTGCCATGTCAATCGCTGCCTGTTTGATGATTTGCTTCTTTTTTCGTCTCACTGCTACTGCCCATCAAACAGCGCTTACTGGGCACAATCCATCAATTTCTCCGCAGGTGCAGCATAAGTCAATTAGAGCGGTCGACAAAAGTGTATTACTCTACCTCCACCGTGTACTTGTGGTACTCGTACGTACCTTATGCACCTTGAGGTGAATGTCCGCTAGTCCGTACTTTGCCTTCTTACCGTAGCTTTTCTTCCTGTCTTTGTCTTGGATCATCAACCCATCTCTGGCGGTCCTCCTACTGCCTTTTCCTTCCATATTTTCCCTTTTTGTTTCGTGTCTTCCCCCTCTCTTTTTCCCTCTCTTCCTTCTACCGTTCCTCGCGAGCGTACATCAATCCACACCCCGACTTGGATCCAGAGGGGATCATATGTACTACTCCACCATTCTTTGCGAATCTTTACATACAGATCTCACCAACAGAGACTTGAGTCTATTGTTGCGCCTCAACCTACTATAATTACATACTGGTGTACTAGTCTGAGTAGTCAATTCAGCCCAGACTAGTCCAGCTCAGCCCCTGCATCCTCACAGCTGTATAAGCCCGCGCCCACATCGGCCATGTGGAGGCTGCCATAATTATTCAGACAGTGAGGAATTACTTTTCACTTCTGATCTTTTGGCCCTCCCTTAACTCGAATTGCCCTGAAATTGCCCTGACCCTCCCCCGGTCCTTGCTTTTCCCCCGTCTCTCCCTCTCTCTGTGTCTGCCTCGCAATTCTTCGTCACTTCTCTTCTCTATCCTCTGTCCAAAAGCAGAAATCAATCGAGTTTTTTTCCACTTGGTTTCTCTGCCGGCCAGAGCCTTCTCTCACCGGATTCCTGGAGCGCCATGTTGGATTGACCACCCATGAAACCAGCCCGCCGATCTTGGACGCTTTAGACGCTCGCCGCCGCTGGCCACCAGACCAACCCGAGCGGCTCACAGCCAGTCCAGCTCCAGTCCAGCTCCAGGCCAGCTAGGCCATCCAGGCCATCTAGGCCATCCAGGCCATCTAGGCCAGCCGCCTTTCAGCCTTCAGCCTCCGCCGTCAGCCCTCAGCCGCCAACCCAATCAATCCCACTCTTACGTCTCCGCCCGGCTTGGACTGGGACCTAAGGCGCTGCACCATGAGCGGCTCAACCATGGTGATGGCTCCGGCCATGCAAACCTCCTCCCCGTCCTCCCCTTCCTCAGCCGGCAACATCTCGAGGTCCCAATCTGTCTCCGAGCTCTTCTCCTTGTCGCATTTCTCCTCCTACGGGGATGCACACGAAGACAGACCGGCATCCCGGACACATTACGACCACAATCTGGACTGGTCCTTTGACGGCGACTTCAAGCTGGACACCAACTTCTCACTGCCGCAGGTCCACAAAGCCCCAACGTCATCACTGGACCCCCAACACGAGGTCGCTGGCAGCGAAAAGCGGAACATGAATGCCATCCAAGCCAGCGACAACACTGCACACTGGCGACCTTCCGGGCGTGGAATGGGCCAGGAGGAGAGGTCCAGGCTGGAGGATCTAGCTCTACGCCGCTCGAGAGCGGGCTCTTTTGCAAGTAGGCGTACCCAGTCGTGGTTCCCAAGCAGCAGCAGCAGAGTCTCCAACGAAGCAGAAAAAGCCGAATCGCCGCGACCATCGCCTAGGGTTCACTCATGGTTCCCTGGCAGCAGGTCGGAGAAGACGGAGCCTGACCACCAGTCAAGTCCCCTACCTGACAGGTCGTCTCAGGCAAGGCCCGCCACCGCTATCGGCGGTGTTGAGGCCGCTAGCGAGAGGCGCCCTGCACCGACAGCCGAGGCCAGGAAATCAACTGTCCAAGACGGCTTTGCCAGTTTCGCCAAGCGCTCCTGGCTATCGTCATCTGCTGAGCCATCAGCCAAACGTAGACCGAAAAGCGCCAAGGGCACGTTGCCTAATAACGAGGAGGAAGTGAGCAACAACGAACCCCCGAAGCCACTCGCTCGATCATGGACAGGAGGCCCATCCGACTTGAAGCTCGACCAGGACCGCCGAACCGCCGAGCCCTCCAAGACGTCCAAGTCTTTCAATCGAGCCAGCAACTACTTCAATAAGATGAAGTCGAAGCAGCCGATGTCGCTGAAGAAGCTGGCGAACAGCAACTCCGAGAACAGGTACAACAGTACTGTCTCCGACAACAGCTGCGCCTCCTCCATCACGAGCTCGGCGCCACCGCCCTCCAACGCGACCGATACCAATACCTCCCAATCCATTGCTTACGACACCAGCACCGCCGTCACCGATGTCTCATCCGCCGAGATACCCCCGCCGATGCGCAAGCAGAGCGATGATCCGCTATGGTCTGCCTTCAAGAATTTGGAGATTGAGCATAAGAGCTTCCACTCCAAGTCTACGCCGCAGCGCCTAGTGCAGGTTGAGACCATACTATCGCCGCTTCTGCGCAGTTCGATGCACCACAAGTCTACAAAACAGCTTTCCCCCGAAGATATCGAGAGACGAGCGTCCATTCTGAGTAAGTGGTGGAGCAGCATTTTGGATTGCTTGGAAGGTACGGGTTTTGGGTCAATACCATCCATGGATCGCCATGTCATGTTTGACGCCCTGACCGAGATGATGACTCGGCCCGAATGGCGCCAGACTACGACTTCTTTCCTGCCCCTGGCCGATCGCGAATCCAGTGAGCGACCAGGAGCCGGAAAACCGGCTCATGGCTCTCAGCCCACCGACGACTCTGACGAGGCGTTCCTCGCCGAATCTGCCCAGCATAATGTGAGGACTACTTTCATAAGCAGCCTAGCGAGGCAATTAGCTTTTGTCGTGGACAAGATGGCCATGCGCAATGTTCCGGTAGCGTTGGTAGGCATTGCTGCCAAGACTTGTGCTTATGCATACTTCTTTGTTCCTGGCGTTGCCGACGTCCTGGTCCGTCTTTGGGGCCTAGGACCTGAGTTGCTCCGACGAACGGCTGATGGTATGGGTCTGACCAGGGCAAGCAAAGGCGACCGGGAGGATGTTGTCGCCCGGTTTCCGCCCGACCTTGCCGTCTTTGGTTGGACGTCTTCGAGATCCATGTGGAGCATCCTCAAGCAGATTCCCAAGATGCCTGTCATGATCTCCAGAATCAACTGGATGGGCCCTTGGATCTCCAGGTGGAAGGGTCGGGATACAGACCTGTTGTTTGCCTTCTTCAAGCAATTTCACATCTTGGCAGACGAGTTCATGCCCTCTACCCTGCCCTTGACCGAGAAGGCTCGAGCACCAGGGTTTGTGCTGGTTCATGCTCAGCTCCTGTCAATCATCGACGATACTATCCACCTCCAGTCAGCGCTCGGAGGTCCTGCGATCATGGACCCGCTGCCTGGTGCCGATGCGTCTGCCATGGCGATGGCGATCCCGCCACCGAATCTGATGAAGGGTATGTCTGAGAATAGCTTGGTCATGCTGTTGAGAGAGATCCTGGCCGACGAGTCGCCAGAGATTGGGGGTGCGAAACACACCTTTGCCGAGGCTTGCGTCGCCATGACCAAAGCAGCGGTCAAGAGGACCTCGCAATTTGACACGACGGCGTGCTTCACCTTGTGCGACTTTCTCGAAGAGGCCTTGACCATATACGACGGATTTGACGACCCTGTCAGTGCCAAGAGATACACAGACTGGCCCTTCTGGATCGATGTTTTCAAGAAGATTTTTGGGTCCCTGAACACCATGGCCGAAGTTCGAGTGTTGTCCTTCATTTACGCTATATGGGATACAGTGACCAAGGACCCGAGGAGAAAGGCCGCGCTCTGCCTCGATTGGTTGCTTACAGAGGAGGTTTTCCACACATACTTCAGCCATTGGTGTCCGATGGTCCGCGCGTACTACCAGCGCCTGCTATGCTGGAGGATCTGCCGGTGCGATGGGGACCCTACCGAGGTAGATGTGTAAGTGCACATGGCTATGCCTTTTTTTTCCTTTGCCCGCAAGATGGCCTTTACGCTAACACTGTTTCAGGGGAATTTACACCGTCGTCGCAGCACGACTGAAGGCTACTTGGTCACATTACTTGTACCTGAAGCAGACGGCCGACGACGCTGGACGCCTTCCCCCATCAACTGCACCCATGTTCCCAACGCCAGGCAAGAAGTTCATGATCATCCGGCAGGAGGTGAACCAGCCACAGCCAGGGCTGTTTGTAAATTTTGACAACATTTCCAAAACGCCTGGCAGCGACACGATATCCAGCGAAGATCTCGTCGAATCCAACTCTCGCTTGGAGAGCAACAAAAAGAAGAAATCGCTTCTCGGCAAGGTTTTGTCCTCGATTGCTGGCACTGGGAATGGCGCCACTGGTGGTCAGGGCAAGCCGTCATGGGACGACGACTTCGTCAACGCTCGCCGCGAAATGGCGGATGCCAGGTCCAGGACGGGTGCTCCGGCCCCTATCTCCACCAGCGGATCCAATACCCCGGATTCTGCATGCTCCTCCCCTCTGTACGAGGAGCAGAAATTCGTTTTCAAATTCTTCCTAGCCTTTCACCAGCCGGCTTCGCCTCCGCGTGACCGTATTCTGACGCGTCCGCGCTTGCCTGGGCCGGCCCAAGGCGCAGTGAGTATCCGAGCTCGAAGCACCGAGACATCTACTACCTCAACGGACGCTCGGCAAACCTTGTCAGACCTCGGTGCACTGGATCTCTCCCTTCCGCCAACTGCCAGCTCATCAGCTGCCACACTGGTTGAGCAGGCCAAGGAAAGCGTCAACGAAACCGTTACGCAGCCAGCGAAACCCGTCGGGATCTGCGCGAAGAACGCGCCTTACACGGGGCGGTCCTTGGCGGAGTGGCATCAGGTTACCTGGGAATGCAACACTTTCGCGGAGCGTCGCCGGGAGGAGGGAATCGAAACACCGGGCGATATTGAAGTGCCCATCCTTGGGGTGGAGAGCTTCCGCAAAACGGGCTGTTAGAAACTGCGCGGCTGAGCGCTGGGCTCGCTCGACTTTTCAACAACTACACCACACAGCCTCTACAGAGCAACTGGAAGGGGTGCGGAATTTACTCGATGTGAGAGTACATGATCGGCGCTTACATTGCTCTTGGCGTTATGAATCTTCTCGTCTCTCTTTTTCTTTTTCATCTTTGTCTTCCATTTAGCCATTTATCTAGACTGGACCATTTTGTCGCAACGGCGTTCGGGGTATAGAGCCAAGGCAAGACGCTTTTTGAGCTGTCGATTGGGGGTATATTTCTTGTCGGTTGATCATGTGGATTGACGGCAACATTGACATTCCGTCACATGACTGCTGTTTGATGGCATTTTAGTACGCGATCGAAAGGGATTTATTTAGACTGACTGGTGCGTCCAGCGTTTTACTACCAGGGCTGGCCAAGATAGCCTTGTATTACTAGCATGACATGAAGAATGAATCACCCTTCTTCAGAAGGGAACCGGCAGATTTGCCTGGTGTAAAAGAAAGATCCTTACCGTTTTCCGTCTACCATACTTTTTCTCCTCTGATTTGTTGTCCAATGGATGCAGTCTTGAAAGAGGATAGACGGTTACTACTACTACGTACTTCAAGTTGTCCGTTGTAATGGACTCGGAGAAAGTCAGTCGGTGGGCCAGGATCGCTGTCGACCAGTTAGCGGCCAGCATGGAGCCCGATTGGGAAAGTATCGGCAGGTGGTGGTGCCAACCCTACCAGACAAGCACCCATACTACTGGTACATCTAACCACTACCTTGAAATGGTGTGTTGATTTCAAAGTACATCAACATATGATGCTTTTATAATTTCCTATATTACAAGCCTGATTGCGCCTGCGTAATGATCATTTTTCCGGGCTGGGTCGGCATGTCTATTCGTTGCTCTGGTCAGGCAACTCACCATCTTAGATGGGTACACTTGATGCACAAGGGGATTCGATCGTAAGTCAACAGTCTTATAGACATTTCGAGAGTTCTAATCACGGCCATTTATCTATATATTATTGTGAGATCCAATACCGGGAGAATACTGCCGTCGATATTTTGTCGTTATGGGGGCAAGTTCGAGAGCATGGTGCCTTTCGGTACTACTACTGGCAGTGGTGCGTCCTTCCTTCCTAGTGGTACGTAGTGCAGGTTTCACACCTCGTGCGGCTGGTGGCGCCGACGACACTAGGCCCAAGAAAAAAGTGCCCGTTCACGCACAACCAACAACCCACGACCCTGGAGCGAGCTCGGGCTTGGCGTGCTGACGTCGCTAAGCCCCATGTTGGGCAATTTGGTAATGCCATTCTCTTGGCAACCTTCTTCTTCCCTTTTCCAACAACCTGCATCCAGCGGCCCTGACGTGAAAGTTATCGTGCCTCCCCTAGGGGTCGCAGAAATGTGATACGTTCCGCGGCCGGAAGATTGCTCACCAACGCGCCCAATGCCGCACAGCCGTATCGGGCATATGTCTCGTGCGACACACAATGCCAAACACCGGCAGACCTAGCAAGGATTGTCATCTATGCCGCTCGCGAAGAGTGAAGGTGAAGCTCATAACTCTTCTCCCCCCTCTGAATGTTCAGTCTGGGATATCGAATTGCTTGGCTAACGTACTCGATTAGTGCGATCTCGGGCGCCCGAGCTGCCAGAGATGTATCAAATACGGAGCCGAATGCCCCGGCTACCGCGATCCCACCGAGCTCGTCTTCCGCGACGCCAACCCGACAGTGAAAAAGAGCCGGAAGAAGCGCATACAAACGGCGAACAAGGTAGAAGTGCCCCCTACGCCTCCCTCGGAATCGTCGTCGGCCTCGACTTGGTCGGTCGCGCCCACGACCTCGAACTCGACCTCGACCCTGACCTTCACTATACCTCCCGCGAGTCTAGGCAACGAGGGCGACTTCAATAGCATGATCTCCATGGGCATGACTCCAAAGACGGCAGAGGAATGGGCAATTTCCAACGACTTCCACCTACCTATGGTGAGGTCAATTAATGAGCACTGGACGAGCCATTCCGTCCCCATCCTCCTCAACGTGTACTCGACCATGAGGTTTCTCAGCGACATGTATCAAACCTGCCCCGCCGACGGACCCCTCGTCTGGGCCGCCCACCTCTTCTCCCGAACCTACGTGATCAACCTGCGGTACCCGACCGTCATGCACAGCGAATCGCTGGCCGAGACGCAGAAGGAGCTGGGCACGTACATGGGGAAGACGCTCAGCGCTGTCAGCTCCGCCCTAAAGGACCCGGCAGGCGCCATACGCGATGACGTCTTGGCCACCATCTGGGTGCTGGCAAACTACGAGCTGCTGGTGGGCTCGCTTGGTCGCGCATCTATTTCGAGCCCCTGGCACCTCCACGCCCGTGGCATGTACAGCATCCTCCGGCAGAGGGGCACCAAGTCACTCGCTACGAACGTGGGCCGGACTGCCTTCTGGTCCGCCTACAACATTGTGGTAAGCTTATTCTTTGCTAATCCGTCTGGCTTTCTTCTTTATTTGTTCTTGTCAGACTTCGGCTGTTAACGAGGAGTGGCAGCTACTTGAATGCATGATAAGCGCCACCCGGTCCCCTCCCGAGTCTCGAGAATGGTTCGCCGCCATTCGGGCTGACATGTCCGACGATGAGGTGGTACCACTCGCGGCAGCTGTATTCATGGATCGGATTTCTGGCATTCAGTCAGACGTTTTGAAAGCGTTGCGCGAGGCAGACTATGAGACGACGTCGGCTCGGTACGAGTCGTGGGCTGCAGAGATCTTCGCGGCAGAAAATGAGGCCGAGGCTGCTTTCCAAGCTGCCCCGATACTTGACGAAGTGCCCAACGAATATTATTGGCGCAACGTCTACTGTGCCGCCGTCGTCAAGTGCTACCATATCACTCACCTTCTCACCAACTTCCTCACGCACCATGCCCAATGTGACATCCCGGCTCAGCGGCTCCGCCAGCACCGCGACTATTGCCTCGAGCGCGTTAGAAGTGCCGCCGCCGAGATTATTCACTTCTCCACCCGCTTGATGACACCCCTGATACAGCGGATGGACCCGTCACCCAAGGCGCTCTTTGATGCATTCAAGCTCATCTGGCCTCTCACGTGTGTGTATATTATCCCTACCACGCTGCCCGAGCAGAAGGCGTACGCTGAAACAAGCCTCTTCTTCATCGGCCGCGAGCTTGGTGTCAGACAAGCACTGAAATCCTATCCTGGGGACTCGGCCGGTAGAGTGCCTGCGGAAGCGCAGGTGCCCAAGGGGATTGGAGGATCAGAGAATGTTCAGTGGGTCGGACGGTTGAGATGAACTGCCATGGGGAGAAAATTGATCCTAACGGTTCTCTAACAGAACAACGGGTACCGAGATGACGATGCCGGTCCGCAACTCGCACCACTCACTGGAATGACGGGAGAGTTAAAAAAAGGCGTCTGATATCCAATACCACGTTATCCACAATTAACGGCTACCGAGGCTCACTACAGGTCTCCCCCACGGATCATGATTCTGACTTACCCTCATCCATGCCTTTGATCAATCTACTCCAGGGAAGTCGAGCAGACCTTGGAGTCCAAGAATTAAGAGGCCGACCACGACTGCCCGTTGTGCAGAAATTGTGAAGTCCAACGATGCCCCGCCTGAAGAGTCATCGCTCGTTTCCGACGGCTTCGACTGCGACGAGGTGGTGTCTTCAGCTGTCGACGTTTCATACACCGTCTCTGTTTCCTCCGCCGCGCTTGTCTCGGTGCTAGGCGGGGAAGTCTCAGCCGTTTCCGAAGAGGACGTCGGCGTTGATGTCGTCGACTCCGAGCTGCTTTCTGAGCTCTGGGGAGCAGAGTCGCCTGGCAAACTGGTTGTCTTCGAATCTTTTGGCCTTCCCATCCGTTAGATTCGATTGCAATTGTGACTACGGCTCCTAGACGCAGATTATGCTTACCAAAGTGTGGTCACAGTCCCCTCCTCACCCGTCTTTTCAGATCTATCAACAGGGTCAGCGTCACGACACAAACGAAGGAAGGGTGATACGGTGTCAAAGTGTCGCGGAACAGACAACCCCGCGACTCGGTCTCGTACTCAGCTCCTTCAGCTATTGAGCTGTCATCCGGGTCGCCATAATCTCCGGGTGGCGGCCACGTGGACTGCACGTCGAGCGTGGTGATGGTCTGGGGCACATCGACCACTAGCGTGGTTATCCCACTCGTTTCGGCAATGTCGAGAGTCAGGTGAGCGAGCTTAGGGTCGAAGACGACGCTACTGGACGAAGAGGCGTAGGAGGATTGAGGGGCCACCACTGCTATAGACATGATGGACTCTTGTGCATGTGGTTGGATATTCTTTGGAGGGGATGCGGTCCCTTTCACTGTATGATGTTTTGCTAGATCTAAATGGTATTTTGATTGTTGGTTGCAATATCTCTTTTTTAAGAAAGGAGGGGAAGAATGCTCGTCGGCGCAAGAGACAGGTAATAGGTCTGCGATGAGGAGATGAGGAGGAGTCCACTGATGATGCCTTTGGCCTCGTGGGTAACACCGGCTGGCAAACGTTTTGAGCCATGTGTGCGGTCGTGGCATCATGGCTCACTTAGTCACTGCTGCATCTTGGCCTGTCCTTCTTTGGCGGGCACGATGACGATGGTGTTTCTTGCCGCGTCCCTCGCTGGTGTCGCGGCAAGCGCAAGTTGACCACGGTGCTATGATAAGAGTAATACTAGTAGTGGCGGCACTTTCTGCCTCAACGTGAACTGGGTTTGTTCTACGATAGGGATCACTGGCATTGATGGCCTCTTGGTGGACCCCCGATGATCATCTCCAGCGCCTCCGAGTCGTTACACATGATGAGGTAGCAAGCCACTGAGGGACAATCAGTCGAACATGAAAATTCTGGGAAGGACAAATAAGGACATTATGCCTGGTCGCCATCTTTTTAAGCATATAATCATACTCTGATACCCGACTGTTGATCGTGGAGGGACATAAACGAATAGGGCTACAATTAAATCGTCCTGCCATTACTACTGGTCTTTGAGTGGTGAGCCATTCTTTTCGCGAAATGTGAACACGCAACAACAGGACCATTACCCGGTACACAGGGTAGCAACGAGGAAGGGTGAGTGATGTGAAGCCTTGCAATCTACTAGACGATTATTGAAGGCAAGCAGTTGTGTGTTGTACAAGTAATGGCCTGGTAGCTGGGGTGGTGATACATGCGCCAGCTGATGGAAGATTAGGAGAACACGTCAATGCGTAACGTTTACCCCTTGCTTGTGAAAAGATCCGGCATGTTTGAGGTTTCAAAATCAAGTATGGATTTATTTGGTCAACGGGCGCAAGCGCGATTGCCCATGATGTGGTGTTGCTCAGACGTCTGACGTCAACAGATGAGTTCCCATCCTGCTGTGCCTGAAATTAAGGTCAAGAACAGAGTAAGGCGTCAAAAAACAGGCCTCAGGCAGCCTTGCCCTCTTCAGCTGCGATGGTGTCCTGAGGAAACCTCAGGTAGGTAGTCTGGTAGGTAATCTATGTGGTAGTAATCTGATCATACACATCAGCGCCAGATTCAATTGCCCATCGCATCCAGATCAACATGTAAAATTTGGGAGGCTTAGCAGAATAACAACCAGAGCAGCCTGGCTACCTTGCGGTCCTTGCCCATGGATTTGCAGCACATAGCGCCATAACCCTGACCCTGGCACCGCGCACACCACACGGATGCAAATGCCAAATGCAAAGGCAAATGCAAATGCGAATGCAGACGCAGATGCAGATTGCTACAGAAGAAGAATCGAATACGAACACGCACGCGACAGACACCTTCTCGATCATCAACAAGAAGCCC
The DNA here is from genome assembly GCA_013461505.1 of Ramularia coccinea. Classification (NCBI taxonomy): domain Eukaryota; kingdom Fungi; phylum Ascomycota; class Dothideomycetes; order Mycosphaerellales; family Mycosphaerellaceae; genus Ramularia; species Ramularia coccinea. The sequence goes on along the minus strand of JABNMW010000001.1, from coordinate 1,649,784 downwards.
AATCAGAGCACTCCGGACCTTTTCGACCCAAGCCCGGACAGGGTGGCCAGTGGCCAATGGCTTGCGGCCAATGGTTCACGGCGAATCGACATGGTGCGACGATCTATTTATCCCAGTGCCCACACGCATCGATGATGTAGTGCCGACCAGGGTTGTTCGCAATACTCCAGTAGACCGTTGGCCCGCCCGCCCGCTTCCACCCCATCTCTCACTTCCCACTACAATGGTCTTGGGGGGGCCTAGCACTCGGAAGGGTAAGGGCTCATTGTTCAGGAGCAAGAGAATGCGTTGGCTGCCCGGTTTGGGGCAGCCCTTTGGCCGTTCTGGGTAGCCTGGACCGTTGCCTCGACCGAGCCTACGTTATGCTGGCTAAATGTAGGCCCCCCGGAAGTTGTGAGGAAGGGATGCGGATTACCTCGAATGGCGGAGCCATGCCGTAATAACGTTGCGTCGAGTTGCACGGCATCGCGCCTCCTTTTCGCCATGCTCTCTCGGCAATTCGCTGCCTCTCCTTTAAATCCTCACTGGCCTCACCCACCGTCCCCTCACTCCGCACCGCCATTGTACCGCTGAGGGTGTACACAAACAACAACAACAACACACATAACGCATACGAGAGCAAATTCATCCTTGGCTGTGTGTGTCATTTATCCCGCTTGCCTTGCTGCTCCTTTCACCGGCGACTACGAGTACGAGTACTGCTAGCCTTACTGCTGGCACAATGTACGGGGTATTACTGGTACTCTAGTATTATTACGAGTCGTAGTAGTATGCCACACCGCGAGGTGTTGTCAATAAACCCTGCTCGAACGTCCCACGCTGCATGCTGGCTACATCATACCTCATACTAAGTCACCCATTCGCCTGGCAACGCACTGCTGGGCCTCTCGCAACCTTGAATCCGGACGAGTAGGCAGGACCGCTTCAGCTGGACCCTGCTCGCATATCGTCATGCCTTTCAGCTTTTCTCGTCCCACCTCTACCTCGCCCTCGCCCTCGCCCTCTCATTCTGCCTCTGCCTCTGCTTCTGCGTCTGGTTCATCATCTAAGTCAGGGGTTGTACCTATGACTGCCAATACATCTGCTGCTTCTAAGCGTTCCTCTACCCTCAGGCGCGACGTAGCACAGAAGAAAATTAGCATAAGTTCGCCGGTGCGACCGCAGTTCAACTCGCAGATCACCTCCGAGCGCTTACGCGAGAGCTCCAACCTGCAGCAGCTCGTATCCAAAATGGGATCCAAGATCCCCAAGGGTCGCCGCTCCGTATTCACCGAGATAGGCCTGGACGACGCCGCCACAAATACGGCTCGGACCCTAGTCGCCTCTCACTCCCATCAAAAACGTCCCTCCTTTATTGAAGTTGATAACGACAAGGAAGAGGCGGACTTTGGAGACATCTCCAAATTGGCAAGACGGTCAACTGCTGGAGACAACAAGAGAGCGAGGACTAGGAAGCAACCTGACACAGACTCTTCTTCGCCTGTCCGCCTTCATAAACGTCAAAACTCGGCGCCAGCGGAGCCCTGGTACTCGAAACTGACAAGTTACAAAGGCAGAACGCGTGTTCGGAGCGCTACCGGTGCCCCCTCCAGAACGATGCCTGGATTACAGCGCTTCGCCGTCATCGCGATGCTTATCGCCGTCATCGTTCCAGCCTTTACCTACCGCTCTCGATCCTCATCGGCACCAGCTATTGGTGCCGAAGCAGGACTGGTGCGCAGAGAGAAGAGCCCAACAAACATTTGCAAGAGATGGGCTCACCAGGCTGCCGAAGTCAATGGAACACTATACCTCTATGGCGGCGAGGCCAAGATGGAGAAAGATCAAACGGATAACACGTGGAATAATTACTTTTGGTCCTTGGATCTGAACAAGGACTGGAAGACAGACTCTCCCGCTCTGGTGGGTCTCGAGGTGCCAGATGGTCCCCCAGCTGTTGCAAATGGATTTCTCTGGAAAGATCTTCAAAACCTCTACCTCTACGGTGGCCAATTCTCCGACTCTCCTTATCGCGATCCCAAGCCGGAATCCATCTGGAAGTATTCTATCCACGACGAGAAATGGTCCGAGTTCAAGGATCCAGAGACATCAGACGGCAATTACTCGGAACCCGGTGGTGAGCCTGTTCATCGCGCAGCAGAGGGAGCTGGCGTGTCCGTTCCTGAGCTCGGCCTTAGTTGGTACTTTGGTGGGCACCTGGACTGGGCAACTGTGCCCGGCTGGTCGAGGCAGACCGATCGCGTCTTCCTTAAGAGCTTGCTCGAGTTCACCCACCCGCATTTTACCAATAACGGTATTGAGGAGTTCGCGGATGGCTCAGGTCCCGGCGACGAGGGCGCCTTCCGTAATATCACCCGTGCCGGCGTGCAAGCCGATGACTTCCCGGAGCGTGCCGATGGGATCTTGGTCTTTGTTCCAGGATGGGGAGACTCAGGGGTCCTCATTGGTCTTGCGGGCGGAGCCGGTTTGAACTACACACACAACTTCGAGACGCTCACCGTCTACGACATTGCTCATTCCAATTGGTTTCACCAGAAGACAAGCGGCGATACACCCGATGTCCGCGTGAACCCGTGCGTCACTATTGCCAGCGCCCCAGATGCTTCGAGCTTCCAAATCTACATGTTCGGTGGGCAGGATTTGGGTCCTCCTGTGAGTTGATGCCTTCTGCCCAGCACAGATATACAAATTGCTAACCAGTTTTTCAGGAGGAGCAAACTCAAAACAATGACATGTACATTCTCACGATTCCCTCTTTCACCTGGATTAAAGTCGGCGCAGACGACAATACCCCCCCTGGAAGAGCGGGCCACACGTGTACCATGCGTGACGGCCAGATTGTTGTTGTCGGTGGCTACCTTGGAAACGACACCAGCTGCGAAGATCCGGGAGTGTTTGTGTTTGACGCATCGGAATTGAAGTGGCGCAACGAGTTCAAGGCTGGAGATCATTCGCCAGGCCACCACCCAGACAACTCGGTCCTTGCTGCCTCTCACGGCTACGAGGTCCCAGAAGCTGTTTGGGATGTCATTGGAGGTGATGATGAGGGCAAAGCAACGGCAACACAGCCGGCTGACGGACCAGCGACGGGCGGTCCTTTCGCAACGGGCAAGGCCCCGGTTTTCACGGTCACGGCCTCTGGACCTGATGCAACTGGAGACGCGAATGATGATGGGGGTGACGATGGCGACTCAGACCAGAAGCGAGGGCCGCTGATTGCTGCAGGCGTAATCGCCGGTGTATTTGGCTTGCTCGCGCTGTACCTCGGATTCTGCGCCTGGCTCTACCGTCGTCAAGTTGCCGCCTACAAGCAGCATCTCGCTGCCCACAATCGCTTCTCCGGCGCCTCTGCGGACGCCTTGAACGCCCCTACCTTTGGCAACAGCGCGGCCGCAAACGCCGCCGCCGCCATCTTTCCTGGTGCCACGCGAGGCAAGCACCAGCCCGTTAACAGGCGCGACAGCTCGGAGCAGACCTTTGGCTGGGTGGGCTCCGAACGCGGCGAGCAGCAATTCCTCGCCGAGCCCAAGTGGTGGTCGGAAGATACGACGCCCACCGGCGAAGGCAGTGCAGCGGCTGCAAAGAAGAGTGGAAGCACGGGTCGGCGCGGCAGTGGAAGCGGAGAGTCCACGGACGGCCTGCTGGACGGGCAGGAGCCGAGCTTCTTCAACGTTGTCATGGGCCCGAGGAGGGCACTCAGGGTCGTTAATGGCATCGACTCATGATCTCTTTCTTCTTCTCTCTTTTCTTATTTTCTCTTCTCTTTTCTTATGGCAAACGAACAAAAAACTGGATGGACACATATTGGACACAGAGGGACTTTCCTCATAATGGGTGAACGGAAAGGCCTATTTACATTGATGACGCTGATGATGTACCAAAGTGCTTTTTATATGAGAAGAGCTGCACCCTGATAGATACCCTTTGCAGCATAAATATTGGTTGCTTATAATGGCAGATGTATGGCCTCTGAGCGCATTTGAAAATAAGAATCTGGAAAACGAACAGCTTTGATTGACAGGGTTTTACCATAATCGCACACCTCATGGTTCATGCCATGTGTGTTCTTTCTTCTTGCTATTTTGCTATCTACTCGTGTTGTTCGTGTATCCATATATGACTGAATACTTTGTAATAAGCATAGACTCTATCCAAAAAGAACGACACTATCTAATCATATCATCCCATCAAGTTGGGATAAGCGTCAATGCCTCGCGCCAAACTCCGGACTTGCTAGTAGAGAAAAGAAAGTCATCTCTCCGATCAAGACACCATTGGAAAGTAAAAGACAAGTCTAAATATCATCAAGCCATTCTCTCCAGGTCTTCCTCAGCCATCGTGCCTACAAAGGCGCGGTCTAGGAAGCTCAGCCACGTCTTGTTCTTTTTGTGCTTCTTCTTCTTGTTCTTCTTCCCTTTCTTCTGGGTATTCATGTCTTCCTCATCATCAAAATCGGCATCATTGAGCCCAGAGCCAGATTCCACGTTTTCAATCGTTTCGTTGTCGCCGTCTGCGTCCGTTTCCCGGGCCTGAACATCCATCTCATAATCTTGAGCTTCGAGATCGTCATCCTCGATGGCAAGGGCACTGCTTTTTCCCTTCATTGGTTTGCTCATCTTGTAGGCCAGCTTCAGGTAGTTCTTGACCGTCAGGTCCTTCAGCTTGTAGTATTTGTCGTCAAAGGTGCTGTATTCAACCTGGAACTTGAACTGGTGCGGCTTGGCATGTTTGTGGTTGGGCACGTCGTCGTCCCCGTAGTCGCCGTCATGCCATTTCTGACCATCGACTTTGGAATTCGTGAGATCATTATTGATGTAGGTGAGGTTGGCAAAGTACTGCGTGTAGCCCGTGAGGGTGAGCGGCTGAGGGAAGTAGGCTGGGCCGGGTGTCGAGCCTTTAGGCGGATCATCTGGGATAACAAGATCGGGATCCTTGGGCTTCTTCTTTTTGCCCTTCTTGCCCTTCTTCTTTTTCTTGTTCTTCTTGTTCTTCTTTCTCTCTGTCCACAAATCTCGCTTCAATTCCAGATTCGCATCATCATCAGCATCATCATCATCCGTCTCAAGCTCATACTCGTATTCCAGGAGAGAGTCTGCAGGAGTATTCTGCTTGACGGTGTCGGTCCAAACGGCGGCATCTTCCAAGCCAGTGATGTTGTACTCAATTACCCGCATTGTCGGAAAATAGTTGGGGACAATGCTAGGGCTCACAAGAGCGAGATGATACCTTTCAGCGTACTTGCCGCCGATTTTCTTATGCTTATCCTTCTGTTTCTTCTTCTTCTTGTGCTTCTTTCCCCTTTTCGACACGTCCACTTCTGCCTTGTCTTCCGACAGCATCTTGATCGCCGCGCCAGGGAGATCTGACCAGCCTTTTCGTAGATCCTGGAGGTAGTCTTCCTTGGATTCGATGGACATGTGCTCATCAAGTGCCTGCCTTGTGTTGAATTCGGACATCCCAAGCTCAAGATTGACCTCTCTGGTGTCCTGCAGAAGGAAATGGTCGATATTCATATGCCCGTACAGAGAAGCGGTGACGACATCGCGGTACTGCTTCAGCCAGAGTGTGTATCTCTGCCAGCAAGTCTCATCCCAATTTTGCTTGCTGCTGGTCCTTGCCGGTGGTACGTGGCCGATGAGAATGGCCTTCATGCCCCTCGCTCGCAGCAGGCCTAGCTGGACGCGCAGCCATTCCATGTGGGCGAAACCCGGCTCTGACGGGTCGGCACATCCGTCGACCCCGGCGTTACGATCGAAGAAGTACATTGTATTCAGACTGAACACGGCAAGCTGGTTGGGGATGACCTCGACGGAGAACCAGCCGCCGAACTGGAAGGAGTGGCGCTGAGCCTCGGGAATGAACTTGTGCCAGATCTCGGCGTAGTGCCGTAGCCATTTGTTGGGGCCAGGATAGAAGATGTTGTGCGGTAGGAAGTCATTGTTTCCCCACGTGGGGATGACGGGCACTTCGAGGCCGCCGTGCTTGGAAGAAAAGACATCGGCGAACTTGTCTGCGATGATGCGGTTGGTTTCTAGCACCTCGTCGGCACTTCTAGGATGCTTCTCGTCGCTGTCGTGGCGGGCCGAGTCGCCTGTCCAGATGACGAAATCGATGTCATCCTTGAGGCTCTGCTCAAGCCAGTCGAAAGTGGCATTCACGAGAGAAAAGGGCGAGTCGCAGTCGGTGGTCTCTGCACCATAGGCACCGGCGAGACCTGTCTTGCGATGGCAGGCGATGCCATTTTCCGTCGATGAATGAACCTTGTAGAACTGATCGGGGTGGAAGTCTGCAGCGAAACGGGATGATATGTCAGTAAGTTGTGTTGGCAAAAAAGTTTCAATGCATTCGTATAGACATCGCCATCGCACGAAGCAGAAACCCAAGCCCAAGCTTGCGAGTTGGTGGCATTCGCAGCAATCGCCAGCACTCGCCAGCACTCGCCAGCACTCGCCAGCACTCGCTAATGGTTCCAAGCGGGCGGGTTTCTGGCTTATTTGATTGGAGTACCATCACCGCCACTTGCACCACCAACAGTAGCACCAGCACTTGTCCCTGCGTCAGGCACCGACGCCAATGTCACCCATCACTTTTTGCTACTGGTATATGTACGAGTAGATGCCGCCCATCGACCGCCAGCCCACCCATTAAGGTTAGGCGACCACGCGTACCCCCCCAAAAAAAAGAATAGAAATGATCGAAAAAAATAGAAGGTGTCACAACAACGTAGCTGGGCCAGAAAGTTTGCAAAGGGAAGGAAAACAAAAAATCGCGAGAAAGAGAGGAAAGGCCTAAACAACCTAAGAGCTCCGCGAGGGACGAGACGTACCGGTGATATGTAGGAATCTGCCATTCAGCTTGCGCGATCCGGACTGAGCCTGTGGCTCGGATGGGCGCAGGTTCTTCTGGGAGTTGTCTTCTTCTAGGACGTCGTTGGGATTGAAGCCGTCAAGCGGTATCGTTGCGCCTGCTATGCGACTCAGTCCCAGGAGCAGCAGCTGCGCCCAGACAGCCGCTGCTGGCGCCATGGCCGTGATACCGGAGGTCCAGGACTTTGAAGGGAAACCCGAGCTGTGCTAGTGGTGTTTGACTCTGGCAAGGCCACTGGCAAGGCCAGCCATCAAGCGCAGGAGATCGAGTGAGATGTCCGTTAGCGGCTCGAGTGTAGAGGCGGAAGAGCGAGGTAATCGTAAGCGTGATCCGCTGGCGGTCGTCCTCAAGAGGGCGGCAAGTACTTGTAGGATTATAGGAGGAACGAAAAAGGAGAAAAGTTCAACAGTCATCAACGGAGAGCTGACTGTAAAATGACGAGAAAAAGGTAAGAATCCTGTTGTTCAGGCACACACGCACACGTTCTAGCGAGATGCAACAGATTGGGACGTCCTCCACTCAGGTGGCGCAACGTACCCGTCAGGTAATAATCCCCCGGCGTTGGCAGACGTGTGCAAGTCCCCGCGACGTCACTGGTCGAGATAATGTCAATGGGGGTTGATGACGGGAATAGATCGTCGCCAGGCCGCTGGGCTGCCTGCCAGTGGAATGTACAGGGGGTGAGAGGGGGGGCACTGGGGCAGTAAGGTCCCCGAACCGGAAAACTCGAAAGGTGCAGTGCCTTAGGTACCCAAGTTGTAGGTTCAGATACCTACCAACCTAGTGCTAACAATTGAACTTGAAAGCAGCTTCTCCCTCGACAGAAGTAGCAAGCAGGGTCAAAAAGAAAGGCCGTCTCGAAATCATGCAGCTGAGGAAAATCCCACTATACATATAATCAGATCTCAACCTCCGTCAGTCGGCTCACTGCCCCGGACCTCCCGCATTCATATGCTGGAGCTGCAGCTGCCAGTGGACCCAGCTATTGTTGATGGTGCGTTCGCCAATTGTGGGAGGGCGGGTCATCCGTACCCTTTTCACAGCCAATCTACACTGGCAATCAATACACGTGCGGCAACGAAAGGAATCCTCGTTGCTTCCTTGCGTCGAGGATCCTCACATTGTCACACGACCCGACAACCTTGATGGTTTACTCCGTACTGTAGGCTCCTCTTGACTCGTCAAGCTTGGTGATTACTGGAGGCTCTCGCTAGTTCATCCGTGGCTGTTTGTCAGCTCATGGTGATTACATGATTGCTTCAATGTTATCTCATATGGCATAGGCAGACAACTCATTTTGCTCTGAGTACATGTCAAATAAGGATCTTCTTATACTCATTGTTATTGAGAATTCAAACATGTACAAGTAGTAACAATTATTGGATGTGCAGAATTGCTAGCTAGCACTATCGACATTTTGGTAGAAGGTCGCTAACCGACTAAAGATGGCTAAGCTTCCTTCCATTTCAAGGGTTTCATAACACCGAAACATAATAGATCTGACACATATGATAATGCAGTCGAATGTGCTCTCAAATTGCAGCAAAGAGGACCACTTATACTCTTCAGCGTGGTCAGCGCTTCGTAGCTCACAGGTGCTTGTACTTGTACTTGTATGTGTAATATCCGCACTGCCTGTCTGTCACGAGACCTGGAAATTTCCCAGCTACTACTAGTAGAGCAGAGAGGTTGATCCACCCCAGAAGGGGAAAAAGGCCAGTTGAGTGGTCTCTTTTTTTTCTCTTCCCTTTCCCTTTCTCTTCTTCTTCTTCCACTACGCAACTTGGCTCCCACGACACGCCCTCCATAGCGTGCTCAAAGTCTGGTCATGTCCCCAAATGCCTCCTGGGTCACGAGACTTTGTGGAGAGCCGTTGCTAGACCAAGAAGTTTTCTGCCGCTCGTTTGAGGGAGGCCGTACGCTTAACATGTGACGGCTTCCTATGGTTTTTTCGCGGCCACATACCATGCCACTGCTCATTATGAGTCTCTGTCATTCGCAGTCGTAGTCATGCGGATCTTGAATTCGTTATTGTTTTAAGCCAACATTGTTTGGCATAGCATTGTGCTCAAATCGTCAATTCGACATAAAAGGCCATTCGACTCGCAAAACATCAGCCAAAACATCATGGTATAGTTAGTCCACGTTGTTTGAGGGCGTAGCCAAATGTCTAGACTGAACGCACCCCGGCCTTGTGAGACTCAAAGATTCAATCGTCTGCGTATGCACGACAGGGGTTGGAGTTCCATATCATATTGAATTGAAGTAAATGCTCCTCTTCGAGCACCCTCGTCCACAGGTACGACTATGCCGCGATTGTATGCCAATTACACAAAATGAAAACCAGACCATCTGCCAACTTCATCTCTAAAATGGTCGCTGCTCAAACCTCCACCCTCGACGCGTATGAGACAGAAAAGCAAAAATCCACAGATGGCTTATTGCTGTTCGAAAGTGTACTTGAGCCACCCACCTAGCGCGTGCAGGCTCTCCCACCGGATGCTTTCGTCCTCGGACTGCATCAGCTCCATGACCCTTCTCTTGAGACCAACCTTCTCTAGCTGGTGGCGTCTCTCCGGCACCTCCCTCACAAGGGCCCCTACGTCGTTGCAGGCAATGGCCAAAACCTGCTTGTCGTTTTCCCATGGCTGCGACATAATCTCAGCCAGCTTCCGAGGAATAGCACCGTTTTCGTAGTCGAGAATCTTGCGGGCATTCTCCGCCCAAAAGACCGTATTGCGGTGGGGAGGCGACCATCGAAGGTGGCCAGACTCAACTTCCGCAACATACTCGTCAAAGGTGGTCTTGTTCTTGGTATATTCGTCCAGCATCTCCTTCAGCGCCTCAAGGTCTTCCAACAGATCGGGGTCTGTGAGATGACGGCTAGTCAGATTCTCCAGCACGCTGGGGAGACGGGCTAGAACGGCTGTGGGCAGGAGAGACTTGGGGTTCTTCTCCAGTAGGTTGTAGAGGGTGGAAAGGACTAGGCGGGTTGTCTTCTCCTTGGGCGACAGGCGCAGGAGTTGAGTGTAGAGCAGGATGATGTCGTACTCACTATTCAACGTTAGCCTGGCAATCGCCACTTGTATCCTCTGGGGTGAACAAAGGATATACGTACTCGTCCATCTCATCGCCGATATTCTCCGACTCGAAGCTCACCTGCCAGATCACCAGTAAAACGTGGTAGAGAAGCTGGAGACCGACGCCGGTGGCCAGGGAACCCTCGAAATTTGCGCTGCGATTGTTGTTATTGTTGCTGCTGCTGTTACCACTCCATAGGCTGGATGTAGAGTTGCCATTGCCCCCGATACCAGCAGCCGTGTGAAGGATCTTGATGAGGGGCTCGATGGTCTCGCTGCGCTGATCCCAGAATTGCCCCCTTGAGACGGAACCAAAGAGGAGCGACGAATATTCCTGAACGGCGATATCTTGCAGGCCAGCATCGCTACTCTTGGCCAGACCGGAGAGATAGGAGAGCATCAAGGGAAGGGCCTGGTGGGTGGACCGGGACTCGTCTCGGGCGGTCGACATGAGGCGGGCCAGGGCATGTGCAGTGAGCAGGGGAATGGGGTCTTCGGTATTGTTGGACTTGAGGAGAGGTAAGAAATGTCGGTACGGATCGTTTTCCTTGAAGATAGCTTTGGCGAGGGACGGAACATCTAGGATAAAGCACGAAAAGTCAGCACGGTGGACATTCCAATATGTACCTGAAGGGCTTCGATGCCGAGTTAGGTAGTAGTGGTGATCAAGCCGCAACGGAAGGCATGCCATTGTGCCTTCCACCGTGGGCCTCTTAAAAGGATACTGGTGCTAGTAACTTACCGTCAATTAGGTCAGACAGAAGGACCAAGATGTACTGAATGACGTTGGGGTGCTGGCTGGCCGACTCAACCACGCCTGGCTTCCCCGAGCCACCGACGAACAGCACGCGGTAACCGTCAAGGTCTCCCTGAACAATCTCCTTCCTCTGCTCAGACTTCTTGGCCTTATCGACAGCTCGGATCTTGTTGTAGTGATCCTCGGTCAAGGTCCCCGCCCGAACCTGGCCGTCCCAAGGAATAGGACGCTGGCGAATGTTGCTCTGCAACGAGGCCAGATAGGTCGGTGGGTCGAGCGACATCCTGAGGCGATGCCGCAGCGGGTGAGGGCGACGGCGATAGTAAGTTGAGGAAAGGGTTATGGAGGGTGGGTGTGTCGTGGCTGTCGTCGTCGTTCCGTGTGTTGGCGATGCTTTTGGGGCCGGAGCGGACGAAGCAGATGAGGTGCGGTTGCCAATGATGCAGCGTCACCAGACAGCTCCCTCCTCCACCCTCCTGTGGTTGGCTGGCCTGACACTCTGCACACACTCCAGCCACTACTACTGTTACCAGTCTACCACTACCAGTGTGGCGCGAGCGCCCAAGGGAAAGGGCGCCACAAGCACGAGCCACATCCGGGTGGGGCTTCTCCCTACCCTACAAGCTGCCAGTGGCCCGAGCTCTGGCTATGATGTGTGAATTCTCAGCCACAGGATTCGGGAAACTTGAAACTAGACTAGCACCGTGACAGGGCCTGGCGAGTCAACCGAGGGATCCACCATGGCCCGTCGCCCAGCCACCGAACAAAACATTTGGAACTTTGGGCAGCAGCATTGATCGATAATGGAGACCCCCGCTAAGTAGTAGCGCCATCACTGTCATGGAAACACTCAAAATGATGATGCCTTGTCGTAAGGCAAGCAGCCGAAAAATTCACAAGCCGTACTGCAAGAAAGCATTGCTGCTATGTTGTAAAGTGATGGATAAATGCTGAAGGCGTCGGGTGGGCCGGTCCGAGAGCTTGCTGTACGAGGACAGGATCGTTTGCAGGCGCTACTACTAGTAGTACCAATGCTACTGCTGCTCTTGAGCACAGTACGTCTAGTAGTCTAGGAGGTGTAATATGTATGGTAGCATCTGTAGGAGGAAGAATCTGCAGGTGGTGAGCTGGCAACCCCGCCAATGTGGTGCTGCAGGTCCCAGAATGGGCTAAGCTCAGCATCTATGATGCCGGAATTTTGGGAGTCACGGAACACCGCTAGAACTAAGATCACACATTGCATCAATTCCATGGGGCTCGGCGAATTGGCCCTTGCAGACTTTTCGTATATCCTTTCATTTGGGGCAATCCATCGACGACGTCGCAGAGAAGATGAAAAAAAAAAAAAAAAAAAAAAGAGACCCTGCAACTCATTAGCGCTTGAAGGTGATGGGTACCTGGCCTTAGTAGGCGGGAAATGGGAGAGGCTGGACAGGCGGCGGCGGACAGGGCGTGTAAGTGGTGAGAAGGTGAGAGGTGGGAGGTGGGAAGGTGGGAAGTGGGAGGCTGGGACAGCGCACACGCCAGTGACACCACCATCAGCGCCCACCTCATGCACCCTCTTAAAAGTCACTTGGCCCTGCGGCGCCCAGCTCAACGCCTTTCTACTCCCTTCACAAGTTACTTTTGCATTCCTCACCTCGTCTGGGCTTCGCAACTCGACTGCCATTCCATCCCAAGCTCAAACCTTGAGCTTCGTGGAGTAGCTTTCCGTCGGGCATTGTTTGCAGTCTACCTCAACACCCAGTACTCTGTACACCAAGTACACAGTGCCATCAGTACCTACTAGGATTATCTACCTGGGTACTGCCTCACTTCTACGAAGCGGTAGAGTCTTGCTCTTGCTCTCTGCCTCAGTATTTCAAAAAAATAAGCCTGAGCCAGGAATTGGAGTCGACTCGCCTTGATTGAGTGAGCGAGGACCGGCATAACGCATTGCTCTTGCTGGTGCTTTTTGAGTCGTTGGCTCCAAACTTTGATTCCGAAGCACGCCTAGCTCTCAACCCACGCGCCGTCCCGCTTGCCGCATTCCAGCAATTGTCTGGTTTCTCGAGACACCAGGGACTACCTTCGTTGCGACTCTTTCTCATCCCCCGACTGGACTGGGAATTTCACACCGCTGCCATGCGATCAAGCCGGATACCCTGGCACTCTGTGCCGTCAGCAGCCCTTCTGCTGCTGAGCTACGCTTCACTCAGCTCGGCATCGCCCTTCCCCAGAGAAGCTCTGCAAGATTCCGGCTATGCCTACCTCCTACCTCGCGACTGCGAAACATACTGCGGCGCCGACAGCCAGATCTGCTGCGGCGGCGGCGAAGTGTGTCAAACACAAGCAGGCATGGCAACATGCGTGGCTGGGGGAGGAGGAGGAGGAGGAGGCTGGGGCCCCATTGGCACCACCACCTGGACCGAGACCCATACCTACACCAGCACGCTCATGACCCACTGGGAGCCCGCTCCCGAGCCCACCGAGGGCGTCGACTGCGTTCCCAAAAACGACCAGCAGGAAGCTTGCGGAAATATCTGCTGCGCCGGATGGCAGACCTGTGCCCACGAGGGCCAATGCTCTGCCAAGCCAGGGTACGATGAGCCCTCCACCATTGTCGTCACCGAGGACGGCAAGACAACCACGCAGTACTCTGCACCCTACCGCATCACCACCACCGTTGTGAGCAGTGGCATTTCCACACGCACCGAGACGGCTACCGACGGTATCACCGGCACTGCCTCTGAAACGGGCCAGGCCACGGAAACAGCTGATGGTTCCGTTGGTGGAGGTGCAGGCGGCGGTGACGGCGGCGGCGGCCTCAGCGGCGGTGCCATTGCCGGCATCGTCATCGGCTCCATTGTCGGTGCCATGCTGATCCTCTTCATCGCCTTCTGCTGCATTGCCCGCGGCCTGTGGAAGGCCTGCTTCGGCGGTGGCAGAAAGAAGGAGACCGTCGACATCTACGACGAGCGCTACTCCCGCCATGGCAGCCGTCCTCCGCCCGAACGCCACTCCGGCTGGTTTGGAATGGGTGGTGGGCGCCGCTCCTCGTCTCACGGCAGCGAGAAGAAGTCTGGCGGCAAGAAGTGGCTCGGCCTCGCTGGTCTAGCCGCCACGCTGTTCGCACTGCTCAATTTCAAGAAGGACAAGAAGCCTGCTCGCAAGCCCGCTTCTCGCTACAGCGGCTCCTACTACTCCTACTCAGACGGTACGAGTCCCAGTGAGTTCATCCCCCGCCCACCGTGTCGGGGAACTCATTCCCCAGACACTTTTCGCTTTGCTTGCATCACATAGACTAACAATTTTCTTCTTACAGGCAGCTCAAGTTCCGGCAAGAGAACACATCGCAGTCGTCGCACAGGGGCGAGTCGAAGCCGAGGCCCCGGCAGCCGGGCTCCCACCAGCCGTCCTCCGCGCTCGCACTACAGCCGTTCCCGCTCAAGATACTCTTAGTAGCCTTCTGAGGCGAATTGGCTACCGTACGACTGCTAATACACTACCATTTCTTCACACGCACAAAATACTCTGTACAAAACAAAGCAAGCTTCATGCAAACTGTCAATGATTGGTCACGAGTGTCTACGAACAAAAAAAGAATGGCATAAAGACATGACACTCAAATGGACCAAGAAAAACGACAAGAATCTCTGCACATATGGGACGAACATTGATGAATTTTTGATATTGGCGTTCTGAAAGACACGGCCAAGACGGATACGGGCCGGTCGCGGATTCATATACTGATTTTGGAACTCGTTGACTTGTTTTCTCTCCTGTTTATTTTTTTCCCTTTCACTTTGTTTCTGGTACATAACGCTTCATGGCATGCTCGGCACGAAATCTTTTTATGAAGAAGAGAGAAGAACGCAAGGGAAAGACGAGGCACGACTCCGAGGGCTTTGCCTCGACGGACACATTACTCTAGTTAGCACAATAGATATGGAATGGGCTCTGACACGAACTCGTTCGTTCAAAGGCCTTACTACTATGAAATTTTGTCTGCCCCCAAACGTGCTCGCCAATTGTATTCGTTCTTCCGCATCGTCCAAGCTACTTGTTTTCTGGGTCATCTGTGTCTGAAGTAAAAGAAATATACCAAGTGTTTCAATCCGCAGTCCGGAGAAAGGTCGAGCCCGCGAATGATCCATCCAGTGAAATGTACGTGGAGCACAAAATCCCAATACAATAGCCACACGGCAATCGGCATCGGTGTATTAAGACCTCAAGTCCTGTTTGGTAGCTTAGACATCTTCACAGTTGCCGTAGATTGCTCGCGCATGTATCTTTAGAGGGTGATAATCTCTTTGCTTTTTAATTCGTGGTTGTAGCGCCGTGCTACATGACATGCATTCGATGACCCATCGCCACTCCCGAGACCCAGAAACGCAATTAGAAACAAACATCCGTGTCCGGTTATTTAGACGTCCTCTACAACGTTGCCCTTCTCGGAAACGTACAGACCGTCCAAGAACTAGTTGAATCAGTTAGTCAAAGATGATCTTCGTAGGATGGGAATTGGATCACCAGCGCTCTCAAAGCAGCACAGCAAATGCGTACCTTTCGGATATCCTTGTTGCGCACCCGGCAAGCCTGCTGGATGTCGGCAGCGCTCTGGGAGACGTGCTCCAGGGAGTTGCCGGTCAGGACAAGCTCGTCCTTCTGGCTTTGGGAAATCTCGACATCGACGCCCTCCTGCATTGTCACCCTGCGCACAATCTTCTCGCCGATGAAGTTGCGGATCTCGACCTCGAACAGACCAGTCTCGCCATTCTTGTCCACGTTGACGTTGATGGGGAAATGGGCGTAGACGTAGCGCATCTTGTACTTGAAGCCCTTGGTCACGCCGATGATGAGGTTGTTGATGATGGAGCGGACGGTGCGGAGGGCGGCGACGCTCTTGCGGTTGCCATGGTGGATCTCGATGGAGATGGTGTTCTTCTTGGGCTGACCGAAGACTACAGCCAGATGGCTGAGGTCCTTGACGAGCTTCCCTGCAAATCCCTCCTTGTTAGAAATGACAAACTCATGCAAAACATCTCGTCTCTCCTTTCCCCGCGCGCTCGGGGAATCTGGAATCGGGGCGTGGGTTCGTACCTCGGGGACCCTCGACGGTGATGATACGGGTCTTGATAGCGACCTTGACTGCAAGCACAAAAAAAGTCAGCAGGCGTCCAAAATCTCCAATTGATCGGTTCCCTCCTCCGTCGTTGCCGTTTCCCGGTCCGAACCAGAATTTGCAATCATTTTTCTCTCATCCCTCTTCCTCGATCCGGGCAGCCTATCGTGCAGCAACGGCAAGGAAAGATGTCGCAAATTCGGGTTCGGAGCCGGGTCGCAAAGAACGACGGGAAGATATTTGAGAGAGAGAGTCGTTTACGTACCACCCTCAGGGATGTCAAGGAGCTCCTGGGAATGAATGTATTTCATCCTGGCGGTCGTGCGGTGTTGTCGTCGGGGGATGAGGGTATCTTGGACAGCGCGGGCCGATCACGAAATGGGTTGGACGAATTTCGTGTGGGCGGAAAAGTTCTAGGGCTTGGTGGTGCACGTGAGGGCCAGTTCGCTGCGTCCGGAGTTGAGCCGTCCAGAATTTTTCCCTTCCCACTTAGGTCCTTAGTACTACAACGTAACCAGTAGTACTTAGTAGGTTGGAGCAAGGTGGGGGTTACCCACGAAACCTTTCTAGCACTGCACGTGACATGTCCGCGTAGACGACCATGATGACAGTAGCCCAAAGCAATGAGATGGGCTCCATAACGATGATGGGCCCTGAAATTCCGGTCGGATTTGACGATTAATTACTACCTGGGTACTACCTAGTCGTAGTACTTCATGTGAACGATTACAGTACTTGATCGCCCTGCTGGTAATTACCTTATCCGATACTGCTGCTTTGGATTCATGCAACGTAGAAACCAGATTGACCAGCCGCGGACGTTGACCAAAACGGTGGGATTTTACGGAAGGCCAAAAAGCTTATAATAAGAAACCGGAGGCTCTCAGCTACGGGCCTAATTGAGGATGACTGAAAGGTATGTGAGGGAGAAGGACTGTTGTCGTTGCGTAGAGCGTCCATCTTGGTCGCCCATCTCGGCAGCTCAGTAAAACTATGCAAACAATCCAATTGTATTCAAATATTTTACTCAGCCATGTTCGAGGCATATTTCAGCTCATATACAAGTCAAACATGCTCAGGACTGATGAAGGCCAATAAACGGAGCTTGGTGTTCTGAGGCGTTGCTCTTGATCGGTGCTTCGAATGAGTGGTTTAGCGGGGTGTAGTCTGCGGAGGCTTTCGGTAAGGTGGTAGGTAGTAGCATGAGCCCAGCTCAGCAGTCAATCGGTGGAGACTGTAGAGCTCACGACCGCACGCCCGCCACTACTGCTACCGACTCGTACGTCAGCCTGGCACCACAGCACCGCCCACGCGCAACGTCTCATACCCAGGCAGAGAGATACGGCTCCATCGCGGCCTCAATTGCACAAGCATACCTCGACATCCCGAATACCAACGACAGAAACATCAACAAGAGACCCTCGCGCTCTTTTCTGTCTAGCCCATCATGTCGTACTTCTTCTCCACACCGGTCGATATCGACATCGTCCTGGAGGACACCGACGACCGGTCCATGGTCGATGTCAAGCTCGACAAGAACCGACGCGAAAAGGCGCCGCTATTTATGGACGGCGAGTCTGTCAAGGGCGCTGTCACAGTGAGGCCCAAGGATGGAAAGCGATTGGAGCACACGGGCATCAAAGTCCAGTTCATCGGCACAATAGGTACGATGCTGAGGAGACAGCCCTTTCTGGATAACCTCTCGGAAAGCAGAGCAGCATGCTCCCCAGGGGCTATATAGCTTTAACATATCACAACGGAGCTAACATAGAATCTTTCTCATTGTACAGAGATGTTCTTCGACCGTGGGAACCACTACGAGTTCCTTTCACTCAACCAGGAGCTTGCCGCGCCGGGCGAGCTGCAGCACCCGCAGACCTTCGATTTCAACTTCAAGAATGTCGAGAAGCAGTACGAGTCGTACAACGGCATCAACGTTAAGCTGCGCTACTTTGTGCGCGTCACCGTCTCCCGGCGCATGGCCGACGTGATTCGCGAGAAGGACATTTGGGTTTACAGCTACCGCATCCCGCCCGAGGTCAACAGTAGCATCAAGATGGACGTCGGTATCGAGGACTGCCTTCACATTGAGTTTGAGTACTCCAAGTCCAAGTACCACCTCAAGGACGTCATTGTTGGGCGCATCTACTTCCTTCTCGTCCGCCTTAAGATTAAGCACATGGAGTTGTCCATTATCCGCCGCGAGACCACCGGTGCCGCCCCCAACCAGTACAATGAGAGCGAAACCCTCGTGCGCTTCGAGATTATGGATGGTTCGCCGTCCCGGGGCGAGACCATCCCCATCCGGCTGTTCCTTGGTGGCTTCGACTTGACACCGACGTTCCGCGACGTGAACAAGAAGTTCTCCACCAGGTACTACCTGAGCTTGGTCCTCATTGATGAAGGTTCGTGTACCCCTGGGTTTCCATACGCTGAGAGGAACTGTTACTAACGATACGCGCAGACGCTCGGCGTTACTTCAAGCAATCGGAGATTATCCTCTACCGTCAAGCCCCTGATGCGCCTCAGCTTCAGAACCCGGGCACTCACTCTCTGCCACCATCAGAGAGCAAGCTCGCAGCAGCGCAGGCATGAAAGCAGCCTTGCCAGGCAGCATGTTCAGCGTGAAGGAGAAGAGGGAGAAGAGGGCGAAGAAGAGATGGAGCGGTGTACTTGTTGATGTGAGAAACTTTGTCGATATGGGTCTATTCGTGCTGCCCTTTATTTTCTTATTTAGCATATGTTCCGGCGTTTCGGTCTTTCTCTTTTGTTTTCAAAGAACGGGAAGCAAGTTGTTCGGGATAGGCTACGCCCTTAGACACCCAAAGATTCAATCAATTATAATAACCCCTCAATGAACCCTTATGCCTTTTGTCGTAGGTATCGCGTGCGAGATAGATAAGATTTAACAATTGATCCCCCCCCTTCGCCAGAACAAAAGACCTTCGTTCCATACGGTATGCAGATTGTTTTAACAAAATTCTGGCGCTACAAATCGTAACCATCGCCTCATGCAATTTCCATCATATCGCCTGCCTCAAAGCCGAACTGGTTATTCTGAATGGCGGCAATTCTGTCCAGCTCGTCCTGATACTGCTTCCTAATGTCTGCCAACGAGACCACCTTTCGCTTGTTCGGCGATTCCCCATCTCGATCCTGAGAAACGCCCTCGTCGTAGATCCATGCTTGCTTCGCGTCGACACAGCTGAGAGCGTTTATCAGGAGCAGATATTGCTTGGTGACCGGCGTGTCGAGGATGTCGTCACCGACAATTTCGTCGCCCTGGTTGGAATTCTTAAGTTTCTGGATGCGATCGAGCAGTACAGAAGCAGCTCCTCGGAAGTTGCCGTGGCGAATCCTCCACGAGTAAAGCACCTGATGATAGGGAAAGCCGCTTGTCACGTTCATTTCGCCCTTGCAGCGATGATCTAGGATATCATCGACATCTTGCTGCATGCCGGGGAAGGGAAGGGCCACGAGGTCCAGATTGTGGTAAGTCTCGCACATCCTGTCGACGAATTTTCGTAGGCTAGAATGCCTGAGCGCATTGTCCTGAAAATTGATCAGAGTTGTGTGAGCGAGTTGGAACTGCGATGTTGCCACGGCAGCATTGAACAGCCGACTAAGCATGTCCGTCCGAGCAAGGTGGTTCTCCCCCTTTGAACCGAGGAATTGCACTGCCAGTCTCGCAAAGTCCACTACGTAAGAGTACGCTCGATACTTTTCGTACAGAGCAACAACGTGAGAGTAGTACTTTGCGATTCCAGCATTCAACAATTTCCATTCGGTGTCATCGAGCAGCCCGCTGCTATGGCGATCCATTTTGAAGGTTTCCGCACCTGCATCGCATTAGCAATATGACCAGAAGTCAACATCTGACTTGACTTACTCATGCCGACAGCTGCTTTCCTGAAGCTTACAGCGGCGGAGGCGAAATCTTTCAGGGCCAAAAAGACGCGGCCCTGAACATAGACGGAAAATGCACTCTGATCCGAGAACGGTGCAAGATCCAATGCCAGGTCGGCTCGTTCCTGTCGGATAAGAGAGCACTGGACGTGAGGTGGAGAAATTTCGATATCACTATCGGGATCACATAGGTTCGTTACCAAGTCGGTGATGGCGACAGAGAGAGACTCTTTCTTGAGAGAGCCAACCCCAAGTAGATGACCAACACTGGACTCCAGTGCAGTGACTAGCTGGTAGTCTTCAGCCAGCTTCTTCGTAGACCCGGGCCCAGAGCTCTTGTCTTTCACCAATGCGACAGAGGTTTCGTTCCTAGCAAGCCATTTGAGCAGCTCCAAGCGCCGCAGCGTGTCGATGAGCTGACGATACACGGAGCCGATATCGACTCGATGATGTAAGGCATCCTCCTCATTATCGAACTCGAACTCCATGTGAACAAGAAGAATCAGCTGACTGAAGCATATTCGCCAATAAAGCTCAGCGCTCTCTTGAACGGCCTTGATAGTAAGTCGTTGGCCAAAGTCGCTCAGAGGGTGCACAAGCTTGCCCTTCTTAGCATTAATCGGTAGTGCAACCAGGTCAAGAACCTCCTTATACAGCTTATCGGTGACAAGGGCAAAGTTTTGACCCAGCAGTTCAACAACTTGAGCGCAATCCTCGTCGGTGATACCTCGCCAGAATCCGGACTTGTCCGAAAAGTACTGTATACGCTCCAAGTCTGTTTTTGAGGACTCCTCAAACAGCTCCGATCGAAGCACAGCTTCAGAGATCTGGATAAAATTATCGGAGAATCCGTCGACAAAGATTAACCCAGCGTTAATGAGTGCAGCGTGCTGCTCTTGTTCCTCTTCTGGCGACGAAGTATTATGATAAAGACGCTCCATTGGACTGCATTCTCTGACAGCTGACAGCATGTCTGCGCAGACAATCCACGTCATATCTGCCTCTGGGTCTATGACCAGACCGATCGCCTCACCCCGTTGCTTGTCCAGTTCAAGAAGCAGTCGGTAGAAACGTCGCCACTGTATCTCACTCGAGGATCGGAATTGCTCGTAGTCCATGCTACCAGATTCACCCTTCTCCAAAGATGCCGTCGAGGCCAGGACAGTGCAAATTGCTTCTGCTATCCCGCGGCCTTTGGTGGCTTCTTTGGACACGCCCAAGCTTTGCTCGTAGATTGACAGTGCTGTGCTCAGAGTCGCCTTGGTGAATCGCCCGGGTTGCAGTATCGTCTGGAGCCATTTCTCCGTGACGTCTGTAGGGTCGCAGGGACCAGATGTTTGTGGAGTCCACGCGTTAGTCTCGGAAAAGACGCCCTCCCAGCTCTCGTCCCAGGACCTTGCCATGTCTTTTCTGTCCAGTGCGAGGCGTTGGACCCTGTATGTCATGTTGTTCTTCCACAGCGTCCACATGGCAATCTCGCCTTCGTCAGGGGTTGAAAGGACAAAGTCAGCCAATGTCCACACATCAGACGAAGGTGTGATCGGTACGAGCGAGACCTGAGGGAACAAGTCCTCCACGATGATGGTGTGCGTGTCTTTGGCGATGATTTTCCAGAACTTGAACTCTCCGGCGCCAATAGGCGAGTACGTTGCACAAATCCTCTGTCCGCGATTACGACCAACAATCTGTACAAGGTTGGATTGGTTTGGGTCGATTGCCCATTTCCCAACCTCTTGCGGCGGCCTGTCCACGTCGAGGATATCTCCTGTGTGCAATATCTGCCCGTCCTCGAGATTCCAGATACGCATTCGATGATCCAGGCACACAGTCACGGCGTAGAGGCTGTCTTCCACACCCAAGGACGTCACCTGCACGGCAGTGGCCGCGCTGTATTCCATATTAATCTTGTTGTGTCGAATCGTGTGATTGCCTTGGAAAGGGAGCAAGCTTCGCAGGTTCTGTTTCCAGCCCTGGACATTGAAGAATGACTCTTTCCAAGCTGCGCTTGATGCTGCAAAGATTGTAAGCTTTCATTCAGTCTGTTTCAACATGACGATTAGAACGTACGGTCATCGGGCAGTGTTCGATCGAACCGCATCATCCCGCCATCGTTGACCGTCACCAGCAAAGTATTCGCCGAAACAGCAACCATGCGATGAGGGTGCTTGAAAGAGAGACCTGTGGGCGAGTGTCGCTTCGCTACGTCTGACAAGCCGGCGTCCACTGCCGTTCGTTTCCTAAAGAGGTCGGGTCGCAAAGTGAATGTCCAGAGCATGTGCGATTGATCCAGCACAAACAGGCACAGGGCGTCATGCTCCTTCGGATCGGCCAGAGCAACGCACTCTGGGAGGATCGGCGTCGCAAAAGTGAAGTTGAGGACCAACGGCGCGTCTGCGCTAGCTTTGTCTCGCTTGCAGACGTCCACGGCCCTCACGCTCAGCGTCGTGCCATCGTCCAAGATCCTCCACAAAAAGCTGCGCGGCGAGTTGTGCCATTCTCTGTGATATACCGATGCCGCAGTAGCAATGTTCTTCTTTCGAAAGCTTGACTCGTCTTCAATGCCGCCGTTTGCAGGATCTTGCCTGCGCTTGCTGGCACTCCCGGGCACTCGAACCGTCGCGACGCATGATGTCGACGGGGGCTCGAGGTTTAGTCGGGTCTCTCTGAAGACATACTGCGTCTCTCTCGAGTCCATCTCGCCTCCATAAAGTGAGCTGGCGCTCGCGAGATGCCTTGTGGTTGGGAATCGGGCTTTTGGTCGATGGGAAATGGTTCAATTGATCGCGTTGTTGTAGGGCAGAATTTCTGGTCTGCGCCATTCAATGTCGCTTCGCACTAACCAAAACGGGTAGCCACCTCACCTCAGCTCACCTTGCCGACAAAGTAGAGTACTTGTACAAGAAGTTCCTACACAGCATTTCATCCTATTTACACTCGACTTTCCACAATCAATTTTTTAAAAGGGAGGAAACAAAATAATTGATAATCGTTTCAAATCAACTACAGCTATTGCTTTGCGAGCGTACAAAGTCTAAAACAGCAAAAACACCCCAATATGTGACAAATAACGCCAAACAGCCATGCAACAGCAGCAACGTATACCTCATTCTATCATTACTTTCCCAAACATCCGGATACTGAACACATGAATTATTCCTTCTCCATGTCTTTCGGAGCAGGGTCGCTAATGCCTTCCTCGCTGATGGCGAATAGCGTATCAGCCTCGGGCAAGCAGGGGCTGTCGTAGATTTTGGCTATGCGGGTTTCGGCGCGACCCTTCTTGAGACTCAGTCTTGTAGTGCTTGCGTGGGCGATGATGTTGCCGCCGATTGGCTTCTTGGGATCTGGGTTGAACATCGCACTTGGTCCTCCGTCGACTTGGGCAACAACCTGGTTTGTGATGACAACGGCGATACCAAATTCGTCTGCCAGGCGCTGCAGCATGCGCATAAACTTGGCAAGATGTGTCTGGCGATTGGATAGCTCACCGCGCCCACAAAAGTCAGTACGATAGAGCGATGTCGCGCTGTCGACGATGATCAGGGAGAACCGGGTCTCGCACATCATGGCGGCCGCTTGGTTCAGCAGCTGAAGCTGATGATCAGAGTTGTAGGCACGGGCGTAGGCTACATTGTCGAGAACTTCTTCACCAGACAGACCGAACCTGTTGGCCACCGCTAGAAGACGAACTGGACGAAATGTGCCCTCCGTGTCAATGTAGAGGCATTTGCCCTCTCCGCCACCCATGTCGAAGGGCAACTGGCACGTAACAGCCAGTGTGTGGCAAATCTGACTCTTTCCAGTCCTAAACTCGCCAAAAAGCTCGGTCACAGACCCGGTCTCGATACCACCGGCGAGAAGCGTGTCCAAGTTCTTCGATCCAGTGGTGATGGAGATCAGCTCACTGCGTCGTTGATGCATCTCCGTTGCTGTTGTGAATCCCATTGGTACAAGTTTTGAAGCTGTTCAAATCTATCAGCACCGTGTACGAGATTGGATTTCACGAATGGGGTGGTCTACCTTCGCCGAGAATCTTGGCTGCCTTCTGCTCTGAGATGCCCTTGATCTGCTCCAGCATCCTGCGTGGCGTGTACGCCACTGATTCCACTGTATTGAAGCCTCCATCAACCACGAGTTGAATATCTCGCTTAGTCAATCCCGCAATACCCTATAAGAAGATCGAATGTCAGATTTGCATTATCTCAAGGGCAGTAGTACATGGCACGCTTACCTCCAGCGCGGACAGAGGAGTAGGAGCACCGGGCCCGACGTTGCCCTCATCCTCGCCCATCTGGTTCTCATCGTACTCCTCAGCCATCTTTACAGTTGATTAGTCGAGTTGTTTCGCTCAGATCTGAAATGAAACGTTCACGAGGGGTGGCGAATATTGAGCTGTGAGGTTTTACAGTCAAGAGTTGATGTTGATGGGGTAGTCGCGACCTGACGCGTCTTGGGTCTACCAGCACAGGCATCCATTGACGCCAACTCACGTGACCCTATTAGAAAACCACTAGACTTGCCACCGTCGGCACAACCCCATCAACAATGTTTCTAAACTATCACCCTGAATAATATATCAACTACTAGTAAACTCCTCAGTGTAGTCGTCATATAGTTGTTGAGAACTGGAAAGACGTCTCACGAAGGGGTAATGGGAAGTAACCTACACATGTTACGAAAGGATCGCATTCGATGACTCCAATGCTCCTTTTCACAATGGCACCAGCAGCCTGGCATTTCCCGCAGATATTAAACATTGCTCCTCATCAGCTTCCGAATCGTTACTCATTTTTGACACAATAATGAGTTTAAGATTATACGAAAAATCGTAATGTTTTAAAGAAAAAAAATAGTACTGAAACTTTAACCCATCTGCTGGGTTATCTTTTCACTACATGATTTCGGTACCATTACCAATATCTGATAATGTCAGTACTATGTAAAACGTGTCTTAGTTCTGTCACCGTTACACGTGGGAGTGCGCATTTGTGGAGATATTGATCAACAGAGTACTTGACAATTGGGGAAAATAATTAGATTCGTGACTACCAACTATGTTACAATCAAGGAAAGAAGCGTGTCAATCAGTATTAGAGACCAAAGTGAAAGTCCAGCAAACGCCCTAATGCTATTCCATGCAATGCCATCGTCCGTGAGAATTTATGAGGGTAATGAGTGAAACCTGAATTGAGTGAGATGAGCTGACTGCTCAACTCAACTCAACTCACAGTTGTAGTGTGTGGGCATGTAGGTGGCGAAGATGTAGGTTTAGTTGATGGCGATGCGACGGGTTTCGTGCTTCTTGGCCTTGGGAACCGACACGGTGAGGATGCCGTCCTGAAGGCTGGCACTGACTGCGTCCTGGTCGACGCGAGCAGGGAAGTTGAAGGTCCTGGCGAACTCTCCGATGCTGCGTTCGGTGAGCCAGTATTTGGCCTTGTCGGCAGCCTTCGCGGGAGTCTCCTGGGTCTCCTTCTCGACGTGCTCCTGCTGGTCGTGGGACGAAACGATCTCGGTGTCTTCATCCTCCTCATCCGAGACAGTTGGCTGGTGTGACTTGCGGTGCTCGTCCTTGTTCTCCGTAATGGCCTTACCAGCAGGGGCAGCACCCTCAATCTGGCCGGTGGGGGGAGTACCCGCAGTGTAGGTGCGCTCAACCCTGCCGCGAACGAGCATGGTCTGGGGCTCGGTGAACTCGATGTTGACATTCTCTTTGCTCAGGCCAGGGAGCTCGCCGTGAAGCTCGTAGGCCTCGCCGGTCTCCCGGACGTCAAACTTGGGCTGCCATGAAGGCGCAGTCTGGCGGCGTCCTCCCTGGCAGTTGTTGCCGCGGGAGTAGCTGTCAAAGTCGTCGAGGAGGCGGAAGAGAGGGGTGAAAGAGGCGTCGCTAGCGCCGGTGGTGTTGTAGAAGTTGCGAGGGAAGAAAGCCATTGTGCGAGTTTGGGTAGTAGTGGGCTTGGTTGAGGTGGTGGTAGTCTTCAGCTTGCGAGAGAGTCTTCGAGGAAGAGATGTGCGATAGCTGTGCATAAAAAGCTTTGGCAGTTGTGATTGTTGTGTGTTGTTTGCTGTTTGAATGCTGTGATGAAGTGAAGAGAAATCCTGGAGAGAGGGACCATGGATTGTGCTTTATACTTGGGAGGCATCACGAACAGCAGCTTCTAGGACATTCAGGGTGGCTCCATTGCGAAGCATGGCGAACGGCAGCGATGACACTAGAACGCGGGCGAACATACTGGCAACTTACGAAATAGGCCAATGCCATCTCGGCAGGCAGTTGGCAGTGCGTAACCATTGCATATTTGTCAGTTTGTCGTCAACTTAGTGCTGAGAAAGCACTGTTGAGATGAGTTGTAGATACTCGTCGCCTCTGGAATTCACCCGAAGCAGGCCGTTGGTGGTGGAAGATTCCAGCACCTTCCAGACTTCACACACAGCGCCTCTCTCACCTCAGCGCCACTCGCAGCGAGCGGTTCGTCCTGCAGGGCCATTTTCAGGAAATTGAGCACAAACGCGCAGTGCTTACGCATTGGTGATTCACAAACGTATGGTAGTTGAAGTATGACTACCTCTTACTACGGACGCTCAGGCTTTGCATGAATGGCGCTGAGCTCGTTACGGTTCTTCAAGTTGTCCACGGTGCCAGTGCCAGTGCTTCTGGAAAAGTGGGCCACCACCGTTAAGCTGGATTATGTCACCCACTGGCAGAGATCGGCACAACCTATCTCGATAGACAATAGACCCTTTGAATTGGGCCCAAGTGGACAAAAAAAAGGAAGGCAATTGTCAATGGCTAGTGCCTTAACAACAGCAACTTTAATGTGCGGGATAGTCTTGAGAAACGTCATGAATGACGCTTTAGACATTTATGAAGAGCAGTAGCTCTTTTGATCATCTTTTTTATCACTATTCTCACCCCTAAGGTGATCTTGCCAGCGGATTTCCAACTTGGTCGGCGACAGGTTCCGTATCTATTTTGGCACCGAACCTTGACATCTCTTCACGCTAAGTGACGTCTATGCCTGGTAGACCTGAGCTTTCCTATTGGTTGATGTTGGTTGAATTCTTATATCGATCCCGCATTCGCTACTAGTAGTAGGCAGGCAATAGTCACTCGATCCCGTACTTGAGCTATGACGACAGTGACGTCCAACCCACAACTCGCTTAGAAGTGAACGGATTAAGGAAGGATTCGTATGGTCGATTTGATGGCCCTTGAGGAAAAGTTGGACGTTTTTGCAGCCGTGTCTTCCCAGTGTCACAATCGGAAGTTCACCAAGTCTTGATGATCGCGTTGCGACTCAGACGATGTACAAACTGGGTCACTTAGCTGCAGCAATCGTCATGAAGTAGAATGTCGATGTCCCTTTACCAAGTCATATGCCCTCTGTGCGTCAAAGGCAGCTGTTCGAGTCACTCGGCGGCGCACAACAGGCTCAAGTTAGATGCAAATAACCATCATTCACGGGGTCTTCGTGAATCCAAATGCTTGTATGATGATCGTCTTTCTCGTGTTTGCTCGTGTGCGTGTGCGTGTGCGTCTATTTGTGACAACATGAACGCTCTATCAACGGGTGTCAACACAGCCTTGTTCAATGCTCGAAACAAGTCTTTCCATCCATCAACTCCAAACCCGTAGGCAAAAGGTGCTTCAAACCCACACTAGGCTGGCGGCAAGTCCTAAACGCCTGAAATGCTGCTCTGGCTCGGGTGACATGACACCCTTGAAGTCCAAAATTTTTCGTCCGTATAAACTCTCAAGGTCCGTATGGTCGCATCTGAGGGTATCCAGGTACGATACCCATTGGGTGCCTGAGAGGCACACCATACTGTTGTGTATTCTGTGGGCGGTTGAAAAGCCCAATCAGACGACGACCGATTCCTGGTTCCAGTTCTGTCCCATCTCTTGCGATCTTGACCTCCCTGTTAGAGTTCCAGGGGTTTCGTAAACCTCTTGCTCTATAGAATGGTAACCGATTAGTAGATAACCACTCCAGCTTAAAAGGTTTACCCCAAGTCTTTTCCCCGTCTTCCTCGGTGTCGGCGTCTTTGCTGCTGGCAACTTCGCTCTCTTCATCGGACCCATTTTCGGATTCGTCTCGTTCCACTTCCCAGAATATAGTGCCCCTGGCGGAGTCATCAATGATACGACCCTTTGGAGCATGCTCTGTGGCATCGGTGGAAATGGCCTTGGGCAGGTCGATATCGACTGCGTTCGAAGTTTTCGGGGCAAACTCGATGGCTGCGTCAGGATCATCATTGATCTCCGATCGCATCCGTCCGTAGCCAAAGTACTCTCCTGATTTGTTGGCGGAGAACACGAGATAGACATTCTCCGCAGTCTAAGAAAGTGGTCAGTCTCCGTGCCAATCCGTTACTGTACAAGACAAGCCAAGGGAATCACAAACCTTGAAAGCCTTGCTCAGGCTGTCTTCGTTGTGAGATTGTGTCGCCCATATTCCCGTCCTGACACTAAGCTCCAAGTCTTCCACCGTCAAACTTTTCAATATGAAAAACTTGTCTGGCTCAAGTTCTTCAACAGTAGTGTTGACTCCCTTTACAGGCGCCTGTTTCGTCTTCGGACTCGGAATGTCGGTATCTGAAGGGGATAGGTTCGAAGCGTCGTCATTCACGATGGCAGCGGGGTTGTTCGAAGCAGCAGCAGGACCAGTTGGGGCTGTGGCGCCACCAGCACCCTCGACGGTGTTCTTTCGCAGTCGACTGACAAGACGGACAGACTGGAATTTGGAGTCATGCAACTTTTGCTGTGCTTCGATACAGCTCGGCTCGTCTTTGAAGTTGGCGAATGCGCAGTTACTCTTCGAAATCAGGAAAAGGGATTCTAATCCTAACGCTTCTTTGCACACGTGATGCACAAGAGCCATCAAATCAGTTTGTGGGGGGAGATTCCCAATCCATATGGCATGACCTATTTCAATTTAGTATAAGTTGCCAACGCCGGGTCCGTGAGTACTTCTCACCACTCTGTCGAGGTTTACGAGGCGGTCCACGAACAGTGCTCTGTCTCCTGTCTAAGTCTTTTTTTTCGGTCTTGTCAGCGAGAACCTCGGGGCGACGTGACTAGCTTCTGAAGATCCAACTTTTGGTCGACGAACCGGTGTGTTGAGGAAGTCTTGCCGCATCTGGTGCAAGTCCCATAGCTCTAGGATCCGATCCCGTGGTCGGACTTCCTGACAAATACTGTCCCGACATCATTGCTGAAGATACCCCTTGGGGGGGTGCAGCATATTGAGTGGCCGGCGGGTAGTAATAGCCCGCCTGTGGGTGTCCCATCATCATCTGATTGGGATAGTAACCCATGTTCTGTCTAGGATGTATCGGCGACTGGGCTTGAGCAGACGGCATTTGACCACCAGGGTAGTACTGCGCCATCTGCGGTGGCTGTTGTCCATAATATGCTTGATTCGGCATGGACATCGACGGTGAAGGCCCGTAATGGGACATTTGCTGAGGCATCTGGGGCACCATTGGCGGCGACGCTGCCGCATTGTAACGATGCTGGGGGCCGTTAGGGTAGTGATTGCCACGGAAAGAAGATTGGGGTAAGGAGTTGGCCAACGGCGCCATGTTGTACGGACCGCCTTGCCGGGAAGCTTGTGCCGGGGTCGTCATATCGAGTTGAGCTGCGAACGCATTCTGAGAAGTAGCAGAGCCCTGCAAGCCAGGGTCTGCGTCTCCATGATCTGCTACCGGAGCTTGTTCTTGTGCTGCTGTTGTCGTGGAGAGCCCAGCATTGTTAGTAATGGTCTGAGGAGATCCGCCAACTTGCCCACCGCCAGACACCAAAGGAGAGATTGTGTCCCCCATAATAAGATGTCGAAAGATGTGCAAACGGCCTACCAAGCCGTTAGGCTTGTCCTATTTCAAAACTGCGTCAGCCCCAGTCCCGTAGTAAGCATCGAGTTAGTGTAGAGAGGGTTCAAGCAGAAGGGGGTCGACAAATCCAACCTTTGCAAAGGAACAGGCGCAAGATGCCAATGTGAAGGTGTGAAACAGATCGATTCGAAAGGCAGATATTTCCAGATATCATACACTTAAAAGACAGAAAGTTGCCACCCAACACGCCGCAGAGTGCAGGCCTGTGAGAAGGATCGACCTCAAAATGTCTTTGATCGGACGGTCGTGGCTTGTCAAGCAGAGGGGAAGGCGGACAACGGCAGGTGGTTTGGTTGTGCAGAGCAGCGGGTCCAGGAGCCCTGACAATTCAATGCCGGGGCGGAAGACAACGTTTTTGAAAGATGCTGCTTTGAAGATTATGCAGCAACCAGGTGTCCACTTACAAATATCCTGTCCAACTAGGCAAGTGTACCGTTTCCTTGAGCAATAGCGGGCCACCGAAAGGGTTCAGGGCTAGGTACCAATACTCTGGAGCAAAAGGTACCAGGAGGTGGTCGGAGCTGTCCCCAGAGTTCTGCTTGCTTCCGTGTCAAGGGGAGGGTGGCCCAGGTAGGAGGCTCGTCAGGCTTGCCTGGGTGATACAGCAAAGTGCTGAAGGGAAGAAAAAGACAGGCCAAGTGAGATTTGTACTAGAGAATCAAAGATCCCCGCCAAGCACAAAATGCAACGGGTTTGGACAGTACATGTGAGCTCGCCCCAGCTAGCATGGGTCGCTGGAGTCGGAGAGCTGTCTAGGGACAAGGGTCTCTAGACGAAAGCCGCTCGCCAGAACGTCGGTTTCCAGCGCTCTCGTGCCTGGCCTCTCAACGGTACAAGGGGTTCCTTGGCAGACCCTACGTGTTGCTGGTGACAAGGCGGATCTTGGGGACACTGAGGCTAGTGTTCCGTGTGAAGGGGGTCACGGACCAGGAAAAGCCGTGAAGTCAGGGGGGTACGAACAAGGAAGCCAATGAGCTGGAAGGACAGCAAGTGAAGCCTGTGCGCGATGCCTTTAACGGCTTGATCGAGGTAGGATGACGATTCGAACAGGGCCAGGTACAAGTAGGAGGTTGTGGGTAGTAGGTATGAAGGGAAGACCCCCAGGTGGCTCGTGGGGCTCAATATGGGAAAGAAGATGGGAGAATCAGCCACCCATGTTGACTAGTGATTATAGAATGTTGATGGGAGGCAAATGCCATCATGACTTTTGGAAATGGGGACATGGTTGAGCCCCAGGGGTCCCCCCCCCCCTCCTCCGTTTAACCATGCCCGTCTACCGTCCGCCGTCCGCAGGGCTACCGAACAGGCTGCTAATCATCGGCCCATCGAGCCATCCTAGCTGATGAGTGGCCAATGCCAGGGGCAGCAGCCACTTATTCCCAGCCTAGCAGTCTAATAGCTGGCCTAGCAGTACTAGGAAGTTAGATCAATTCACTTTACTGGATAACAGTGGAGGTCAAGATGCAACTCAAACCAGCAAGACCTAAGCCTGCCAAGGTATAGCTTTGGTGGGCAAAAGTTAGGTCAAGGACGAACCGCACGGACTGAGCATGTACTCGTATCCCTGGCATATTCCAGCGTGACCCAGACGTACAGGTACAGTAAGTAAGGTATGGTAGTTCCCAACGTAGAGTCACGGCGGAGTGTCGTGGGTGTCTACCAGCAACTGCTCCATCGGTGTGTGTGTAGAGAAGCAACGTCGGACTCGAGGATTTTAGGCACAGGAGATTTCGAAAAGTCGGCATCCACAATGGCACTCCGACGGCGGAGACTAATGGCCGGGGGGTGGAGTGGATGGAGCAAGGGGAGGAAAATGGGTGGGAGGAACTTTGAAGGCAGATGATGCCTGCGCCTACGTTTGGGCACTGGGGCGTCTACGCCAACATTCGCCACTCAACTTTTAAGGGTCCTAGCGACGATGAACGGGGACCAAGTTGACTCCATTGACCCAAGCCCAAGCGTTGGTACCTACGGTACCTTAGGTACCTGCCTTATGATTTGTCAAATAGGGTACCTGCCTGCCCTGCGTCCTGCATTTTTCTCAGTCACCCTCCATCAGCCACACTTTGGCAGTCGCAGTGAAGAATACGAGTCCGTGCCTTACCTGGTAGGTACCTACTAAGTTGGTAGGTAGGTTGCTTCCTCCCGCGAGAGGATAGTCTCAGACTGAGGGTCGTTGGGTCACTACCTTTTCTTATACAGTGTCTCAAGCTGCATTTTCGTTCCACCAACACTGAAGAAGGCAATCCACCTCACCTCAGGCGCTATCTAACACGAGATATGCTTGTGGCTTCGATTCCTTGTGCTCGGCAGGCGGGTCCTACCGCCCAGAGCACGTTCGACAACTACTTCGGGGACCTCTCTCGTACGAGTGCTGCTCATTCTCACCACTGTGTCGTCGTTGCTGAATTCAGCCACATGTAAGATGAGCGCTGGACACGGCAAGTCAGACTCGCCACCCCGCACAAGAGGAATGTCCCAGCGCCTGAGCTAATCCAAGCAATGGTACTATTCCCGCTATTGGACCGAAGCTTTCGCTACTGTACTGTAGAATCGTACTCCGTACTGTACCTTAGTGCCCCAGGTAGGGCGTTGAGGTTGTTCCAGGCAGATTCGGGGTCAACTTGAATTCAATCGATGGAGGCGGGATGCGGGCCAGTGACGTTGTGGCACCTGTGCAATGTGGGGCCACCCTAGATTTGATCGACATGTTTGGCTAATAACCCGACCAGGCCGAAAAACTTCGATTTCCCAAGAAATCGAGGATTGTATTCACCGATCGAAATTTAACCATCATCCAGTTCTGGTCCCTGCGACCCCTACGTCATATCTTCCTCTCCATTTCTATTCTCGGTGCTCGCCTCATCAGCTACCGGTGCTGGCAACGCTGTCCAACATACAGTACCATGACTACTACAGACTTGAATAGTACGTACATACGACACGCCCAAATCATTTGACTCCGATTCCGCACTAGGCACCTTCACTCAAATCAATTTCGCTTCTTTGGTTATTGCGCACAGTTCTGGTGCACCAAGAACCTGCCAACCTTGTCCCCAAAGCACCGTGACATTGTGGAGAAGTGTACCGTATCTTAGTTAGCACCTGTACGTGCTGCGGAAGACGCTGGACCCGTCGAGGTCACCGGTGGGGCAAACTGCGTAAGAGGTGCTACCGGTTCCCACAAGCACCATGTACCTCGACGTAGGCGACCCACCACGGCGCCAGGGGACACTCGACACTATTGCTCTCTAATGCGACGAGTCTCGTCTATCGTCACGCACGAGCGAATACATGCCACCACAAGTGGATTCGCTGTCCGAGTTTCGTCTTTTCTGCATGTCTTGTCCAGCGCAATTTCAGCGTGATTACGGAGTGCTCCGTACACTAACTCCGTAGACTTGCTCCTACTTGGAGACTCGTCCCAAGAACGACAAAAAAAAAAAAAAAAAAAAAAAAAAGGAAGCCATCGCGCCTGTAAGCCGCCGTGACTTAGACTGTCCGTCTTATTATACTTACTTATGTGGTGTTTTTCCCTACGCGCAATAAGGTCTCGTTCTCAGCAATAGGTAACCCTTTGCTTCCAATCCCATGTGTATCTAGGATCTCTGCCACGAAGTCTGCTCGCAACTTACGTTGGTACATGATATCATGGTCAGCCTCTGCGGCCGTTAGAGTGCTGGGCGATCGAAACCATATCGGCACCCCTTCAATATTGAGCAAGGGTCCGCTCGTCCACGCAATAGGAAAGAACAAGACGGTAATTATCTTACGCATCTACTGCAACCCATCCTGAATCACCAATGCAGCTGCGTTTTGGTTCGTTTAGACCTTTCCCGTCGTACACCCCCTAAGCTTAGAGAGCGCCCAGGTGGATATTCTTGAGACATTCTGACAATTACATCCCTGGACAAGGCTCGTTCTCCTTCATTGTTCTGATTCTCGTGGTCGGCCTGAGGCCATTCCCAAGCTACTAGAATATCGATGCATGCTGGCAAGCAAGAGTCGTCCCAACTCTCGTCCCAGATTACATATGTACGTGATGGTCAGGCATATATAGAGTATTATCACTCGCTATCCTGATCTAGGCACAATTAAGCGGCAAAGAGATCATCTCGAAAAGACAGCATGACGCTCCCTATCTCGTAGCCCCAAGAACGAACAGGCTCGGATATCTGGCTGCCAATGGTGAGAAGCCTGTCTTGACGGCGAATGAGACGTCCACGGCTGCGTTGAGAGCATTCGCCACGTTTGTTCAGCGGCCGCGAGTCCAGACCAAGTCAATGAAAGCGCTGATCAGGCCTGTTCTGATCAAGACCCACTGGCACTTGGCACTGGCAGTTTCGACAAGCTGCCCCACCCTCCCCGTCTGCCGCTCGACCCTTGGCTTTGACCCTGGTTAGACTATGACGACACCTGCCGAACTCATGGGCGGGACAACATTTAATGACGGACATGGCTAGGTGTATCCGTCAGCGGGTTCTAGCACCGCTGTTGAAATACGGTCACGACGGTGAAAATTCGATCGCAGCAATGGCACGGTGCCGAAACGTGGCCCCGTCGGGCGCACCGTCATCCACAGCGTCATAGCCCATCAACTGCGTAGGTGGACGCCGACATGACCTCATCCAGGAATCTGCTGGAAAACCATCAGCACAACATGCAAGCTTTGTATTCAATTGATTAGGGGCGAGGGCATACGGAGTACATTGCACTTGCGGCGCCGCGCGTGTGAGCAAGTGACGACAAGGGGAGGGTGAAATGGAGACGGTATGAGCGGGTGAGAGGGAACCAAGACACGTCAAGTGTGCTACCTTCGTAAGTGCGTATACTACAATACTACGTGACTACTACTACTACTACTACTACTACAGACAGTTGTACCTAGGTAAGGTAAGCAAGGTGAGCTGGAGAGAGCTTGAGTGCCGTTGGCCTGCCTTACCGTTCTTCACCTACCTACCTACTTAGGTTCCGTATCCAACGTTCGACACAGGTCACTTTTCGATACTGGTGGCAAGATTTGACTACGCTGCGAGTTCCTTACGCTGAAAGGTTAACATATGGGGTAACGGACCTTCGACATGCAGCACTCCCATCGTTGCGCAGCGGTGCAACCCAGTACCGTTCTGGTTGAGGTAATTGCTACATAGGCGCAGCTCGCTGCTTGGGGGTCTACAAGTAGGGTTGATGGATATTCAATTACTGATCTTCATCTTCATGCCTGCAAGCTCCAACGGCTCTAGAACCCCGTGGCTACGTACTTTGCTAGTGGATGCGGCACGGCCGTCTCGCCTCACCTCGCTCAGCCACGAGCGGTGGCTACAAACCTACACTTACTACCGTTCAGGCGAAAAGCCACACCCCACACACAGATGCAGAATTCGATAGTGCTAACAGGTACTAGTCCAGTGACTGTTTACGACTACCTACCAAACTACCTTGTCCAACACCTGCCAGTGCGGTCCTCCACAGTTACTTCAAGGTCACTATGTAGCATTGCATCCACAATATTGTGGAAAGTGCCTTACCGGCCTTGTTGTTTAAGTATGTATACTACTAATCATATATACCTTGGGTAGGCCGCAGA
This sequence comes from Ramularia coccinea, assembly GCA_013461505.1. Lineage (NCBI taxonomy): Eukaryota > Fungi > Ascomycota > Dothideomycetes > Mycosphaerellales > Mycosphaerellaceae > Ramularia > Ramularia coccinea. The sequence continues at coordinate 1,614,589 of JABNMW010000001.1, read as the reverse complement.
AATGAACATTACTACTACGGAGTAGACTCGGCTTCTCGTCATACCCGCGGGAATCCACATACCATTGGTCCTTGTTCGACCGTCTTCTCCATTGAAAATTCTGGACATATCCGATCTCACTGCCAAAAATGACTGCATCTGTATGTATGTAAGGCACTCGGGAGTGGGTGAGCCTCTCTCGCCAGGCGCAGCCGCAGTTGCAGTTCTTGCGCGGGAACACCGGCAGATGTAACCCACATGAGGACTCCCAAGTTGTTTGCAACCATTGAGTTTCTTCAAGGTACATTTTTGTTGGCGCGGAGTCGTTACGTTTAGGTGTTGAGACGTTCGGCAGGCGCCGAAAGAGCTCCGGCCGAGTATGTGTGGATGCCGAGTACATGTCAAACCTGCAACACCCCGGCGCCTTGCTCGGGCAGTGGCGAGAGCGAGAGTTCCCGGTGATCAGTCAGAGCTCTTTTGCGCTTTGGGGCCAGGTGAAAGGGGACTCGGAACCAATGGTGTGTCCTGAATGTGATTCTGCAGCCTCAGCTGAGCCCATGGAGGCGATGGGATACGGCTCGAGAGCGGCCCGTGGGCTTCCCAATTTGACGTTTGCCACCGCATATGGAGGGTCTCAGATGATCCATTGAGCATTGAAGCCCGAGCTACCTTTTGCGGTCGGAATGTGTTCCGGTTTGACCAAAGCCAATCATGAGGGTTCTTTTCCTCTGGGGCTGAACACCTTGCAGAGTATCGTATACAGTACTCAGGTAGCCGTCGGTGGGAGCAGGCTCAGCTCTTCCAGCTCCAAGCTGCCGGCGAGCAAGCTTTTGCCACCCATGCGAGCCTTTGCTTTCTTAGCCTGGCAGATGATTGTCCCTTCTGCATACGCGTAAGACTAGCCACATGGTTCTCATTCCCCCATCTCAAAGAAACCCTGAAAGTACTTGTAAAGCATTGTGCATGTGTTGGTGGAGGGAGGAGGGGAGGGAGTGAAGGGAGTGAGACCCCTAATTGACTTTTCGGTGGTTTGGCGGGGCCCTCTGTCCAAATACCCAGGGTCTCCATAAAGCTACCTATTCGCCACTTTGAACCCCCATTTTCGAGTAGTGGTCCTCTTTTTTTTTGTCCTTCCCATTTCCCTTCCTTGGATACCGATAAAAAACGCCATTGCCCAAAATTCCCATTCTTAGCTCCGGCTCCCGTCTCCGAGGACACCGGGGGCTCCTCTTTAGTGTGACCCTTTTTTTTCCCTTGCCTTTTCCTTTTCGCCACGCCGCCATCGACATTGGCTTCCGGGGTGGTTTTCGGAGTCTGAGCATGCCCCCGGTGTTTCGGCTCTCCCAGTTGTCACTCTACCGGTTGATCGGGTCCGGCGAGTCGAGAGCTCTCTCTCCTAGGCTGTAAAAATCATTCGGGCCTGACCTTCAGATGTCAATTGCTGCTAGCGTAATATTCACTTCATACATAGCAGTTGGGAAGTTGTTCATTAAGCAATTGACTGCATCATTTTGTGATTAGCTCGTTCTGTTTATTTGGTCTGCCATATACTCTCAATCAGAACTATTTACCATGAATAATTTGCTCCAATGTCTTTCCTTGACTTACTAGGAGAAGCGACCTCGAGTTGCCAAGTAACTTTTCAATAGCCACATTCAATCCCAAAGCTCACAATAAGACCTCACTTCGCCAGGTGAGCGCTGCGGTATAGGGTAGCCGATGTTGGTCGTCTCCAGGGTAGCGATTTCCAGACGGGAGCACCCCGCTGAATTGCATCAAGAATTGATAGAATATCGGACATAGACCTACTGCGCATCTACCCCTTTTGCAAATTCATCCTACATGTAGTCATCAATAGACCCATGGCACATTGCGGAATATCTAGTCAACAGCAAGACTGGCAAGACTCAAGTACTACGCACATTTGGGAGTTGCATATTTCACTTTCATTCATCAGGTGCTACGTACGAGGCAAGCATCCTCTGCTCAGCATGTCGCCTACTCTAATCCTTCTTCAGAGGAATAATAATCTCCTCGATTCCATCCGCCGTGATGACCATCATTTGCAGATTGTCGCCGACCTCAATATGACGCTCAACAGCACCGTCAAATGCATCCTTCACCAGCGTCTCCACCTGTGGCCGGGCGAGGGGATAGCGCTCTCGCTCCTTCAGATCGTGACCTGTCCCACTGCCAGGAATGTACTGGTTCTTGAAGTTGACCTGGTTGTCGAGAAAAGGTGTAATCAGACTGGCGGCAGCCCCGCCAGCACGGCTCTGCTCCCGCTCGTAGCTTCCAACGGGGTCGTAAGAGTAGACAGCACCCTTGCCCTCTTCATCCAGACCACCGAGCATAGCATGCGTGTAGTAAGGGAAGAAGCGCTTGTTGTAGAGAATGGTCGATAGACGCTTGGCGCAGGCGTTCACGGACATGGGCTTGTTGTGCCTGTATCGGTAGATCTTGCAGATGGTGTCAAGCTGGTCGCGCAGAGCGTTGCCGTCGGCGGCAAAGCCGCACACGGAGAGGACGATGGAGGCATCGGACTGATCGGAGGTGGTGCCGCCAATGCGAAAGACCTTGGGCGCCATGCGGGAGTTGATGCTGTAGCCGCTGGTGTGTCGAGTGTCGCCAGCCATGATGGTAAAGTCAGCCCCCGCGATGGCTAGCGTCGAGCCTCCATTGTCAGAATAACTACTCCGAGTGTCAGTTTCGATCCATTTCAGTGCCCTCTGGGATTGATCTTACGGGTTGAAACGATGCTGGCGGGGTTCGGAGTGGTTCGTTGGGACCTCAGAGGTTGAGTAGTTGGGCCCGTTCATTAGCGGGTTTTGGCTGAACATCGCAGCCATCCTTCTCCGTCGGAGCCTTCTGTAGGCCTTTTAGGGTTTGATCCTGAAGTTTTGATATCCTGTAGATGGGTCGAAGATGTGCTTTCGTCGGTGCAGTGTTGGCTTGTGGATGGGTGGTGATGCCCTGTAGTCGGACTATGACAGCTTCCGAGCACGCGTCAAGCTTGGAGCCTTGCGTTGGGGTAGCTCAGAATGACTAAGCCGAATTTTCTTCGGCTACTAGCTGGTGCGCCTCCTGTACCTTCAAGTTAGTACAGTACGTTGTAGTGGGGACCTACCTAACCTACCGGGTAAGGCAAGTCCGTCATTTGGGCCGCCGCTAATTACCACTGGCCCGAGGCCGTTAATTGCGGGTGGTGAACGATCGCGAGTGTACCTGGGTGCCCCCTGATCGATTCGCTGCGACAACAAACCTGCATTCGATACATATACTTATCAGTAGTGTCTTGTCCACGACCTCAACGCGTGTTGTCGCCCAAGTGCATCATGCCGGCCAACCTCCGCGCACAGGCGCTGCAAAAGATTGCATCCCTGTCTGCGTCGAGCTCGTCGTCCTTCGATAGATCCGACCTGGACCGGCTCTGTCGTGCCTGTCATGCCGCAGGCAAGTCTAGGGATTATGGCGCCAAGTCAACGGGCTCGCTGGGGAAGATACCCATGGTTTGTCCATAAGGAGAACCGAACAATGGCTGAGAGGGAGGCTGACAACAGCATAGTCCATCCGCGAATTCGAGGTGTTGCTGGCACTCTGCAAGACCGCACCTAATGTCCAGTCAGGCCAGAGCGCGCAAAGGCTCACGTACCAGCTGACGCCGTATATTCTCGAAGCCCCGATTCAAAGCTTCGCTCCCTCGCCATTCTTCCGCAAGATTGACCCGTCACCGACTGAAGCCTTAACTTTCAACGTCACGGGTGCGTTGCTAGCTCTCGGGCTGAACTATAGCGATTTGCAGGAGGCGGTCACCGACAGTATCTGGTCTTTCCTCAATACCTGCACTAGGGCTGCAGACCATGCGGTGTCTTCGCCAACGGGGGAGAATGTCCAGCTTCAGGACGCCATGCGGACTCTGACCATTGTCGTGGCATTGCTGGGCTTCCTCGATGCAGCCTCTGCCCAAACTGATTTCTGGAAGGCCGGTGGTAGACTGGCCCTGATTCGGAAGGTTAGGCATCTTCTGTCCGAACCATTCCTCATTTCGGTGGAGACGGCGCTGTCGACTATCCGCAACTCACACAGCCATGACCGGGCGGCCAAGGAGTGGAGGCGCATCGTCCGCCACTACGCTGAGCTGGAGCGACCACTCGGAGCTATGCTATTACAGCGGAGCTTCATGTATCTTGTCGTCTCAAGCACCTCGCTCATGGTGGCAGATGCGGGACGGCTCCGCAATGCTCACATTCTCGACATCCTCATGTCCCGAGGCGCAAAGCTTCTCAACGGCGTCCCTGCCGGCGTAGAGGGGGATTCGCACTCCCTAGAGGTCTTTGCGGCTTTGGCAGCTGAGCAAATGAACTTTATTGAGGCTGGCGCCGATTTTGTCCGCATGGGCACGCCCTCTCAGCAGAAACTCGCATGTGCTGTCAAGGCATCTGCTCTTGTCGCTTTCCTGAACTGCTCGCTGCTCTACGATGAGGTTGCCGATGCTGATACCATCTTCACTTGGCTCCAGGAGACCATCGAGGATCCCTTTCAGATGGCTGATGACACCCTCGCTTCTGTTGTCCTTCGCTCCTTGGCGCTACTCTGCTACATTTCTCCCGCTTTTGCGTCGCCAGTCAGTAGATTGCTACCTCGATTCCTTGTTCAGAGTGTGCCGCACGGGGACACGGTGACCGTCACTTCGAATTGCTTGGCATTTGTGCTCAAGTCTCTGTCTAAGGATGCAGTCATCAGCACCCTTTACTCGCTTGGTAATGTCCTGAGCCCGGAGCCCGAGGCGGTGCTCACGGATGGCCAAGCCAACGGGAGCGCTGGCGAGCCGGGGGTGACCTCGGTCTACGCCCAACGGAATACGATGGAAAGTGCCATATCGCTAAGGATCAATGGCGAGGATGAGAACATTATCGCTTACGGCAATGTTATACAAGCCATTTGTGGTATCGCAGAAGCCTGCCAGGATGAAAAGATCACTGCTCTGGCGCAATCCATGCTACTGCAAAAGTTGGAGAAGGTCAATGCCAGTGCCGATTCCCAAATCATTATTGGTGCCGCCAAATTATCCCTTACCGGTGCTCAATTGGAATTCCGAGCTCTGCTCAAGATGTACACCAGGCTTTGCCAGATTGGCATCGTCGACAACAAAGATTTCGTCCTCGCCGCAGTAAGTGCGCTCGCATACCTACCCATTCAACCTAAGATTTGCTGACAAGACCAGGTAATGAAAGCTCGTGTGTTTATTGCCGCCAATCTTAGCCGCGAATCGTCACTGTTTGACATTTACTGGGAGCATCTTCTGGAAACCATCATCTCATTTGGTGATGCCCCATCGTCTGGTCATACCAAGGAGGCTGACGTCCAGCTTGCGGCCAAGGAGATTGCTGAGCTTCTTCGCCCGCTCGCTGTCTTCATGTCCCGCAACGATTTCGCTGCTGACCCCATTGACAGCGACGAGACAGCCCAGCTTCTCAGGGATGCGTGGTTCAACATTGTTGTGCACGGTTTCACTGCGTCCACTGATCGTGGAAAAGAGTACATGAACGAGCTCCGTATCATCGCCGTGCATAGCCCTCCATTGGTAGCGGAGCAGCGCAGCGAACAAGTCGAGAGTGACATTGAGCTCAACACAGTCCTCAGGCGAGGCAACAGCAACGAGCGGGAGGCTGCGCAGAAGAAGCAGTTGGCCGAACTGATTCCGTCCAAGACTGGTGACATTAGGGGTCTGAGCTACCGAAAAGTCATCTTTCTGCAATCAGCTTATCTGGTGGAGAGTCTGAGGGCAGATGCTGGCGACTGTACCAAAGTTCTGTCCTACTTCTTGGAGCCCAGCATGAGAAAGGGCGACGTCAGCAGTGCCATGGAGGGGATTGCGGCTGCGGTGGTCGAGAAGTACCTCAGGAAGACAATCGGTGGAGTTGACCCGACGTTCTCTGGGCAGTACGTTGCGAAACAGCTTGCGTCCATTTTCTGCGGTTGTTGCCATCGTATCGAGAGAGTCCAGCAAGCTGCCTTCACTTGCGCTGATCGAATTATTCGTGACATTCCCTCAGCGCTGTGCAGTCAGACATCGCTGTTTGCGTTGCTGGAGCTTCTATCTTTGATGTGGTCTAGCTGTCTTGAAGCAGAGACAGATCTTTACACTCCTAGGGCCATCTTCAAATCTGAGCTTGGCAACGTCACACTGGAGCTGTCCGATGACTATGACTATAGGCGGTGGACTCTTGATGTTCTCAACCGTCGCGCCAAGGTCTGGGTGAACACTGCCATCAACCTCGCGCCTCTGGATGTGAAGGGCCTGCTCCAAACTTATCTGTCAGAGTTCAGCGACGATGGTGCTTACGGCCACATCTCCTTGGGTAGATCCTTTGCCTTCGAGCTAGGATCCGTCATTCCCTCGACTGACCAGAGACTTCAATCCTTGGAAAGGGTTGGCGACTGTGACATTAACACAGCGTCGGATCTCATTGCGCAATACACCACACGCCAAGAATATCGCTACGGAGAGGCGTTGCCAGATCGGGGCACCGAGTTGGTGAGCTTCATGAAAATGAATCGTCAAGCGTCAATGCAGCCGCCCCTCAACGAAAGTGCCAACGCGTCGACAGCCCTTGCCCACGTTGAAGCTAGGATTCTCAGCAAAAAGACGACCTCGCTGGATGAAGTCCGCGACATTCTGCGGAGGGCTGCCGCGCTCTTGTGCCGCAGCGAGCGTGAGGAGTCTGCCGTCGCGCGTTATCTCGTCAGTATTCCTTTCGCCTTGTTCACGAAGCAGTCGATTAAGCTAGGTGTTTCACTCTGGCTGGGAGTAATCAACGAGAACCCTCGCTTGGAATCCAAGCTTGTCAACGAGATCGTCCAGCAATGGGAGCTTTCCATCACACGGAAAGTCGGTCTCTTCAACCCGGCACTGACACATCCCGATCCCTTCTTCCTGAAGGAAGAGTTTGCTCCTAGCGAGCTGGATGCTCTTGCCAAGCGAAAGCAGCTTGTTCACGATATGCTGTCGCCCCATGCCCGTCTACTTCAATTCTTCTCGAGTCATTTCAATGCCACTAGTCTAGGAAGCATAGATACAAGGCGCAGCTTCCTTCGCATGCTCGACTTTACTCTCGTTGCCATGAAGGAAGCTACTCCACACCCAATGGCCCGAGAGTTGCGTTTCCAACTCATTCTGTTCGGCCTTCGTGTCTTGCGCTCTAGCACAATGATAGGATCAGTGGCACAGTGGAGGCTCAAAGAAAAGATTTTATCAGCGGGCCTCAGCTGGTTCAAGCATTCGCCAAAATGGTCTTTCGGGAGCAACGTCCTCCAGTTAAAGACAGAAGTCCGTCTCATCACAGATGTCCTGTCCGCTCTCAAGACTGTGGCCTTCATTGGGGCCCACACGTCTGGTAATGTGAAGTCCCTGCAGTCCAAGGAGCAGCTCTTCCAGCTGCTTTTAGAGCATGAACAGGCTCGCCTGGGCGTGTGGATCAATCCTTTGGGCCATCAAGGAATCCACGCTCACTTGCACTCCCCGAAGACGGCGACCGAGAACGCTTTGGCTTCCTTGGTCCGCACGGCTTGGTGGCTAGATCCCGCAATCGCTGTGGAGCTTGCCACGAGGTTCCATTTTGCCCGACTCCACAGAGACATCCGGCACCTGCTGCTCAACATGCCAGAGAAGGCGATCTCTCTGCCTGAGGCTCTACCCTTGATCTTTGGTGGTCAACTACCGAACGATGTTGGGCCTGCATTGAAAGTAAGTGGTCATTGTTTGCGAAGTTCTTGATTCAGTTGCTTACAGACATATAGTATCTTTTGTATTGGGAGCCTGTCAACCCTGTCACAGCAGTGACGATGTTCCTTCCCGCTTACAAGGACCACCCATTCATCATCCAGTATGCCATGCGTGCTTTGGAGTCCCACGATGTGGACATTACCTTCTTCTATGTTCCGCAGATTGTGCAGACGCTTCGATATGACACTCTCGGCTACGTGGAGCGTTATATCCTGGAAACAGCTCAGTTTTCACAGCTCTTTGCCCATCAAATCATCTGGAATATGAAGGCCAACTCCTTCAAGGACGATGATGGGCAGATACCCGATGACATCAAGCCGACCCTTGATAAAGTCATGGGTAAGATGGTTGACGGCTTTGCTGTTGCTGATCGTATCTTCTACGAGCGAGAGTTCTCCTTCTTTGACGAGGTGACCAGCATCTCCGGAAAACTCAAGCCCATCAGGGAGAGGCCAAAGGAAGAGAAGAAGCAAAAGATTGAGGAAGAGCTTCGCCAAATCAAGGTCGAAGTTGGCGTCTACCTTCCCAGTAACCCTGACGGATCGGTCATCGGAATCGATCGCAAATCTGGAAAGCCGCTTCAGAGCCATGCAAAGTGCCCCTTCATGGCCACCTTCCGCATCAAGAAGAGCAAGTCTGGCGAGGCGGAGGTCAACAAGATGCTCGAGGACGTCAAGCACGCGCCTCAGGAGGCTCAAGAGAACGGCACACCGCCTGAGAGTACAGTGGAAGTCTGGCAGTCGGCCATTTTCAAGGTCGGCGACGACTGCAGGCAGGATGTGCTCGCTCTCCAGATGATTGCCGCTTTCCGCAGCATCTTCCACGACGTTGGCCTGGACGTTTGGGTCTTCCCTTACCGAGTCACCGCCACCGGGCCTGGCTGCGGTGTGATTGATGTTCTTCCAAACTCCATCTCCCGAGACATGCTCGGCCGCGAGGCTGTCAACAAGCTCTATGACTACTTCATCTCCAAGTACGGCAACGAGGACTCGCTCCGGTTCCAGCAGGCTCGCAACAATTTTGTCAAATCCATGGCTGCCTACTCCATCATCTCCTTCCTGCTGCAGTTCAAGGATCGTCACAACGGAAACATCATGATCGACGACGCTGGCCACATCATCCACATTGATTTTGGCTTCTGTTTCGACATTGCCCCCGGCGGCATCAAGTTCGAGCGCGCCCCCTTCAAGCTGACCCAGGAGATGCTCGCCGTCATGGGCGGCTCCACCGACCACCAGAGCTTCAAGTGGTTCGAGGAGCTCGCCGTCAAGGCTTTCCTCGCCAGCAGGCAGTACTGCGAGAAGCTCTGCCAGATGGTCTGGCTTATGATGGACAGCGGTCTGCCTTGCTTCAAGCCCGAGAGCGTTAAACACTTTCGCGAGAGATTTGTGCTCGACAAGACGGAGCGCGAGGCTGCTGACTTTATGAAGGATCTCATCAGGAAGAGCGCCTCGAGCTACAGCACGGGCATCTACGACCAGTTCCAGTTGTTAACCAACGGTATTCCTTATTAAACATTGAACAAGTATGAAATTTTTTTTTAAGCTTCATACTGGCACACGTACTTGCTTATTAGCATACTGTTGGTCTTCACATTATTATCAAGCCGGCGTTGCGCATGAGAGAAATTGAAATAAGTTGACCACACTCCGCCAACGCTACAGTAGATAGAAGAACAATCGTAACTTTTGCTCGTATATGAGATAATATACCTCTTAATGGATACCATATCGACTTTCCTTTTTACCTCTTTTGCCTCTGACATTGTTGGGAACGCACTGCTCTATATTCAGAGAAATGATTGAGTGAACAATGGGAAACGCTAACACAAGGGATATATATATATCTTGTCCAAAAGCACAACCTAGAAACATCAAGACGCGGATGATTGCTTCAGCATGTGTGTAGGCGCATTGTAGCTCGTGTAGTCAACGTGAACAAAAGCCCGATCGACGATGGGCACCGACTCGAGGAAGTATGTGAGCACCTCGGACAAGTCATGGCTGTCCTTGAGTGGCATACTGGCATCAAGAACGATGTCGACTTCGACAAAGAGCTTGTCTCCAGCATGGTAGGCGCGGAGGTTTTGGATCCGGCGGATGGCGGTGGCGAAGCGCATGGTGAGATATAAGAGGAGATTGCGCTCATCAGGGGTAGCAGAGAAGCCGGTGAGGTTACGAACATGATGGGCCGATGTGTGACTCCATTGCACAACGACAAAGAGGGAGAGGAGCAATCCACCGGTCGCATCAAGCCACCAAATGCGGCCGTAATACCCAACTAGGAAAGACAATTCGTGAGCAACGTCCAAGCTTGAGATAAAAAAAAAAAAAGGGAAGCACATGTAGTAAACTTACCAATCGGGAAGAAAATAGAGCCCACGTTGAACACAATGTCTGTCTTGGCATCTTCCGCTCTGTGTTTTTGGAGTCAGCATAATATCCTGAGGGGGCAGTAGCAGCAGCAGTGGTACTAACAGTGCTCTGACGCTCGAGTTGTTGACCAATCGACACCAGATAAATGCGGCGCCCTTGATCACAATGGTTCCGACCATGATGCCAATAGCAGGGATAGTCATCTGAATGAACGAATGATCGCTCCCGGCTAGGCGCTGCACACTTTCTGAGCCAACCTGGAAGAAAGATGTGATCATAATAACAGAGAACACCAAGACGCCAACGGGCTCCAGGCGTCGACGGCCCACGGGATAGCTGTGCTGGTCCTGCTGGCTAGAAGAGATAAGACGCGTAGTGGTCCAGACAATAGCCGTGCTGAGGAAGTCTAGCACCGCATCGACCAGACTGGCCAAGACGGACATGGAAGGCACGGAGAATACGACGATGAGCTTTCCAATGAGCAGAACAATGTTAGCAATCATGTTGATCCAGATTGCGAAGGTCACAACCGGGCTGTCGCTGTCAAGTTCAATGTCTTCTAGCCAAGGCAGATTGGGCCTGGGTCCAGCGTCTGAAGCCGTGCCGGGAGTGGCAGTCGCGTCGTTCGCTGCTGCCTCTATCTCGTCTTCGTCGTCGCCTTGCATTTCAGGGTGCGCCAGCAGTGGGAGGTTCTCGGAGGAGCGGAAGATGTCCCTGGGCGAGCGTTTCTGGGGCAAGCCGACCTTCGTGGATCCGTTGGGAGTTGTGGTGCCATAAGACAAGGAACCCGAACCCGATTGCGACACCGATGCTGAAGCTGAAGCTGATGCCGAGACGGCTGTCTCCGGACGAGTGGGCCCGGGAGAATCCTTGGGTTGAGAATCATCCTCTGGGATGGTGTCGGGTACATCGACAGGACGATAGGCTGAGGCTTCAAGCTGATCGGCGTACTCATTGAGCAGCTCGTGAGGAATGGTGGAATCAAGCAAACGATCAATGTACATGTACTGCTCAATGAGTTCATTGGTCCGCTCATAGTATTTGCGACTAAGGGATCGTGTCAGTCGCGGGTTGCGATGCGCTGGGAAGAGTTCTCCGAGAGAGCTGCCTGGTCGGTAAAATGGCCACTTACAGCGGTTTAGACATATTTTTGAGCTGGTCCTCGTACTTCCAATATCGCTCCCAGCGGTATCGGGGATTACTCTTCCCGATGAGGTTCTTGCTTCGAGCCTGCGGTCCCTGGAGTAGCCTGGTTAGGCGCGGCTCATCCTGCAGAAGACGGCCGATGTCCTCCTCGTCCTCGCGGGTCCAATGCCCGCGGCTGAAGAGAAGCGACTCCTCATCATCGTGAGGGCGACGATATCCCGTCCCGAAACTGGACAAGCTGGTCTGAGAGCGGGATCGGATGAGAGAGTGCAGAGCACCGCTGCGTGTAGGCAGAGGGTTGCGGTCCTCGGTGAGGGAAAGGAATGAAGGCGTTGACGGGCGGCGAAAGCGCTCGCTTGTAGGAGTGGGATTGGTCATTATCGCGGATTGAGGCTCTTCGGGGATCCGATCCGACACTCAGGTGCTCAAGCTCAGAGCGCGAAGCTCGGTACAATGGAAAGGTTCACTGCTTTTCTTCCAAGCAAAAAGGTTTCGCGGTGTTCCTGAGGCAGACCCTCCAGAATGCGAGGCTGGGCGGAAAGAGACGGCGGTAGGTAAGGCACTACCAACGGTAGGTAGCTTCCTTCCTCTCGGTGTCGGACAACAACACTGCAGCAAATAGAACAGGCGCGCGCAGGAAGTGAGTGGGATGACGCCACTGCCAAATCGTGTTCCTGCAGCTGCTCTTGACTCGCACTTTCTTCTCTTGTCTTTTGTATGAGTCTACCTCGCGGGCTGTGAAAATCAAAACAAGAAAAACAAAGGGCAGATAATTTCAGTCAGGAGCAAAAGTCGGGGGACAAGGCGATTGAAGAATAAATTGTCGAGAGGAAGTCGGCAATTCGTTTGATAATATGAGCCGCCAAAAAATGGAACTGGCCCGAGTTGATATGTCACAGCACTACTAGATGTATGCATCTTCATGGGGCCCTGGTCTGGCTATCTGGCGAGGGCGGTGCAGTAGCGCCCCCAGTTGGCCCCTTCGGTTTCAGAAGCACTCCCGGGCTCCCACATCCAAGCTGCAAGCTGCAGCAGTACGGCGGATAACCCCAGCAGCGAGGGTAGCACTGGCAGTGTTCCCATTCCCCATTATATTTGGGGGGTAATTACAGAGCAGACCGTACCTACCTACCTCAAGGCGCGACAACATTGCGATGTTGGCATCGTAGGTCATTTGCCACTGGCAGACCTTACTTCGGCACCCACTGCAGCCTCCGAGTCCTGACTTGAAGTTTATCCACTACAGCTCCAGCATCCCAATTGTCCACTCACAGCTGCGTTCTGACAGTAAGGGTCCTCCTGAGCGGATCCCCAAGACGGTCGGCTAGCGTCACGGCGCCCACCTCATTTTCAGGCGGTTTTACAGCCGTCCGAAACGAGGACCTTGACAATCGTCGTCTGAAGTCCCCCAGACCATGCACATCTTGGCCGCAAATGGACAAAGGCGTCTTGCCCCCCCCGGCGCGCCAGAGGCCGTCCGCCGTGGTAGTATTCTACGTATTAGTTTCGTCCCATCCTTAACTTGAGTTTATTGTCTACAAAGTACTACGCAATGACATGCCATCCCTGGAGATGCGGACCTGCACCCTGCATAATCTTTTCCTTCTCCCGTCTCAAGAGCTGGGGTAATTGGGGTTGTTGAGGATGACGACTAACTGATTTGGCCGGCGATACGGGCGGCGAATTGGCTTCCTTGACCGAAGTCTGTATGATGATGCGGCTGACGCAAGCGGTAGAGGGAAACAAAGCCACCTTGTGGCTTACTACTACTACTACTTAGCAGTGGTAGTACCACACTAGCGTTTGGCCGATCTGCTTTACTTGGGTTTTCCCCCCCTCTTGCTCATACCATGGCAAATTGTTTAAAGGGAAAGTTGGAGTAAGAGATTTGTTCTCTATTCCCCAATCACTCTCTCCCTGTTTTGGTACCTTACCTAGGTAGGTACCTTAGGATTCTCATACTCCAAGTGGCTGCTGGCCACCGCCGCTGCCACTGACATTGTCGCTACACTGGAGGGGAAGGATCAACCCGGGCGCTACTGGGGGCGACTTGTGTGAGAAGAAGCCCCTTCCCCGTTTGTTCCTGCCGCCAGATATCGGGGATACTCAAATTGCATATCCTTCCCTGTCTAGACTCACATTGCTACCGTCTGTATTCCTCCTTGATGATGGCGTGTCTGTCCATCCCTTCGCCGTCGTAGATTTTCAAGCCAATCTGGCCCACAAAAGACGGGAAACGTACATCTAAGCTCCGATTATATAAGCGCAAAGGCGCCCGATGGTCCGGGTGGCCGTGACGATCAACATTTGTTTTTTTTGTTGCTTTCTCTACGTTGCTCCGATTTTCACGTGTCTTTGCTATTGGCCTCTTCAACGTCGGTCAAGGTGTTTGCTTCGAGATCGGCGCTTGGAAGGCCCAGTCGAAGACACAAGCACAAGGCTCTGAGGGCATAATTTTTTTTATAGCATTTGATGATGTTTATGACGGCGTGAGTATTTTTTAAGCCAGCCAAGATCCGGGTCGGGAACATCAATGTCTCACTACTCATGTATGAGGAATCGGCATGTCTCATATACGGACTGTGGGCATAACGGAGAGTAGGATGAGTAGTAGAAATGCTTAGGTGGCGGCGTTCTCTGTGGCATTCTATAATATAGAGAGTACCCGCCCGTGGCCAAGGCTTCCATGCTGGCGCTCCAGGGTACGCTACACTACCACGTCGGTCCTACTACTACTAGTATTACTAGGTAGTACTATCTACTAGGTGTGGTGGTAGTCGAGCCAGAATTTCGGCACGATATTCACACAGTCCCATACGAACGCAAATGACGATGCGTTCCTGTTACCAGAGCATCCTGATAGGCAGTGCCTGCAGGTTCGTGAGCGAGTTGACAGGGTATAAGACGTATAGGATGGGGTCGCCGTGGCCAGCATGACGGATACGAGCGGTGGGTGGGCAGGTGCCAGGTAGGCGCAGCGTCCTTATGCACGACATGACGACTGACTCCATTCCTGGTAGAGAAGTGGGAATCCGTACAGCGACAGTACGTACATACTATCCAGCACATGTAGTACCACGTATTGTCTAGACTGTGATATCAAGAACCGAGCCTCACCTCCTAGATACCGCAAAGACTATCGGGCAGGCAATAAAGGGTAGGAGCTTAACATGAGGTGTGGAAGGCAACGTGCTATATGTAACGCGACAAACTCAGCCGTCAATTACTACAAGTAATTACTAGCTCATGTAGCACGATTGACTACTACCGCTTACACAAAGTATTACGGCAATGACGAAAAACCGAATGGGCCCATCAAGAACCCAGATCCCAGAAGCCATTTCGGAGGAAATCAATTCGATCGGAACACCAGGTGGTACAAGGGCCGACCAACTACGCCCTGTGGCAGGTCGGGAAATTCCTCGATAATGCACCGGGAAGGTGGGCTCGGGTCTTTGGCCGCTGGCTTTCTTGGGCACAGGCTCACAGTAGGGCTATTGTACACATTAGTATGTACCGTACCTGACCCTACCTCCATGTCTGATGATCTCGGTACTGCGCTGTACGACTGGCATTACTCCGTACTGTTATTTGTTTTCCCATCTGCCTATTGGCAGAGTGCCACCAATCTCGTGGTTGTCCATCGGGGTCAAGTCGATGAGGTACAACAACCACCATTATAGTAGCACTAAGACCGTCTCATTGCTGGTCGCGGCTACTTGTGTTCAACTGGAAACCATCTACAGGTACCATTGTCGTGGAAGCTCGGTGGCTCCATTGCTCTTCTTGGTCAGCTTCGGTGCCCTTCTTGGTCGTGATGAAGGCATCGCGACTATGCTCAAACCAAAAGGAGAGGCAATCCAGACCGCAAGACAAGCTAGCATGGACATGAGCATGCCGTCGATCAGAAGTGGACAATTGGCTGAAGCCACGCTAGGTGGAAACCAATGGTTACGGCTCAAAAGAAAGCCACGCATTCTTCCAGAGACTCCCGCAGAGACAACGGCCGACCAACAGCCACGAACTTGGCTACTAGGACGATCAGGCTGCTGCTGCCAACAACGATAAATGTTGGCTGCATTCTGCCACACATTCCGATGAATAGGAAAACCTTGTATATGTAATGGATGGTGAATGAAGGCCCAGATATTTGCCACGGCTTCGGGCCAGCCCTTCGCGCCAAGCAACAAGTCTCTTGCCAAGCTCAGGCCCGAAGGGCTTTGCTGGGTCCGGAACCCCGGGCGCCCCCGCGCCTCTATCCCATTCGATTCAGGGTCGAGAATCGAGCCTAAATCTTAGGTCATGCCGCCATGCCCACCATGCCGCTGCGCGCGCGCGCGTGCTGTAGCTAGTAGCTACTAAACTACTAGACCTATGCATTATTAGCTTGGCTCTTCTTTTCTGGTGTCGGCCAATCTTATCCATGGAATGGTGCGTGTTGGCGAGCATGGCGGCGGGATTATTAGCAAATTTCAATTTGCTGACCAACACTGGTTGGTGTTTTCTCTCTCTTGTCTCCTGAATGAATAATCCAGATCGTTTCTGGTTTGCATCGATTTACTTGTATTACCATGTGCTCGCTACGGGGCACATGGTACAGCAAGTTCGAGCTCATCGTCCACAGTACATGACTGACTCAAGTATCTGGAGCTCGGACCTTGAAAGGTGACGGGCTCCCTAATGCGACACGGATCCACGAGTACGAGTACAACCTTCTTTCAAGCTGTTGACGGTTGATCCACTCGCCGTGAAGTGGGCGACTGGCAAATTTTAGCTTCCCGAACTCTCAAGACCCGGCTTTCGATAAAAAAAGGAGAGAGACGTCCCGAGTCGGTGTCTTGGTAAATAAAACATTACTCCGTAGCGTATTGGAAGGACCACCAATATCTGGTTAATGAAATCCACACAAGCGCCTAAGAGCATGCTCGGCGAATTGAGCGATCCGCAAGTTTGGGGACTAGGCTATGATTACTAGATAATAGTCTAATACTCGTGTCGTAGGGACCCGTATGATTCTGGCGATAAGTTTCTGAACGCGCTGACGAAGCGACCGTCTCCATCTTACTCGGATATTTTCACGGCAACTCTGACCATGACCGTCGCTCGCCAGTAGCCATCAGGCCGCAACCAGGGATACGGCTGGCAGGCATGCGGAGCAATCATACTTTGTTCTAGAAAGTTGTTGACCCGTCCCTGTGCCGTGTCAGCAATCCCAACCTACTCCGTACCTATACTCCGCAGTCAGTCATACTATACGGATAGCGATAGCTAGACGCAGGGAAGGGAATAGTATGATGCCATACATACGGAGTATATAATCACAAGTCGTGGTCAATGAGTTGACGACCCGTACCAAGTTCAAAAGCAGAGGCACTGCGAGAGGGTCTAAGCACATGCTTAAACCTTGTGTGATGTTAGTGTCAGGTCCCCATTGACCTGTGTGTGTGTGGAATGCATTGGCCAGGCGGATCCCTCCTGGCCCCATCATTACGAGATCTACTAGGTGCCACTAATCCAGCAGCCCACTTTAAACCTCCCGTCTAAGCAACCAGAGCTTACCAGAACGCTACCTTGACGGAGGTGAGCGTCGCAGTATGGTCGAACGGCCGAAGCCAGTCCTAACTGGGAAGGGCCTCTCGACCTTGATCCTATGCCTCTGCCCCTTTAACGCGCGAGTACGAGGTGTAGTGTTCGTTGGGTGGGTTTCCGCTCCGTTGTTGCGAATCAACAAACCTTGAAAGATATTCTTTGTGAATGAATGTGCTCTTTCTGCAGGCGTGGCTCCAAGGAAGGATGACGATGATGATTCGGATAGTTTGACGCAGCTTCTGGGTCCTAAGAAGAATACGATCAAAACTCGTACATTAGTATGGCTGTGCTCAGCTTTTGCAAGGAAGTCGATGGATAATAGGTCCCCCACGCAATGCGAGGTTGGTCGTTCGTGACGCTCGCTTGACTGCTTCTGCTGGACCATAAGGTAGCTTATCTGGCGGCGTGGTGGTAGTGTTGCTCTTTGGCACGGGTTCCCTCCCTGAGTCCCAAGGACAACTCCTACCTTAAATGCTACGTACTACTAGTGCTACCTACTGCAGGTGCTGGTGGTACTCCTACTATCTGTACTACTACTAGTAGTGGTGCTGGGTCGGTAGTAGCACCTGTAGGTAAGTGGTTAAAACAGCTGAAGCTGAGTTTGGAGCTTCTAAATTGTTGAAATTACAGTGGTGGGATATCATTACAGCGCACTGTAGGCCGCTACTGCCGGCCCTACAGCAGCACATGCAATGCAATGGAGCTGGCGGGCCACACCTGCTCGTCTGGTGGTCTAGTACCCTCAAGTTCAGTTCAGGTGGCAGGCCCCATGTGCTCCCCGTAACCATAACCGTCTGGCTGGGCGATACGTACAGAATTACCGACCCTCCATATCCGTCCACCCTGCTGCTGTTGCATCGCTCTCGACCTCCACCTTCTTCTCCCTCCTTTCGCACTTGTCTTCCACCTCATTCTTCTGCACCTGTCAGCCTTCTCCCGACGTTCGTTCTCGACGTTCGCTAAGCATTCTTTGCTCTGCCCTTTTCCTTGGCTCACAAGCTGATCATCGGGGTTTCTTGTCTTGTCTTGCTTGTAATTATCATCTTGCTGCACTGGAATCCACTACGGACTCCTGGACCGTGTACGAATACGGTGCCACTCCCTTCTCGGACCCTCCCCTGACCCGACGACACCGACAGACATTCGCTTTCTTGGAAAAAAAACTTTTCTCGACTCACGATACATTGTCGATTTCATAGTTGTGACCGGGCATCAATATTCAAAACGTACATACGCTCGTCCATCTTGTTCTCAGCGCATCTCGCCCTCACCGGCTTCTCGACTGCTAGACCAGGCAGGCTAGGTTGGCTTTTCGAACGTCCAGTCTCGACTGCCGCATCTTAATACTTTGGATTTACTCCCTTCTCCAGCGTCTCCTTGCCTTTTCTTTTTTGGTCTTCAGCCCAGGAGCGACAAAGGCTGCTTTTAATACGTGCCAACTGCACTCGCTTTGGGAGATTAATGTGAGTCTCAACGCGTTTCCTAAGACATGACACGGCTCGACCGCCGCTTTCCGCAACCAAGACGATCAACGCAAGGCCAACTACTTGCCTGTCAGGTTGGGGCTGTCTCAGAAATTGGCAACCCTGACCAGAAGTAAAGGCGGCCTCTGAACGTTACATTATTGCTTTGCAGTGTCTTTTTGCCTACGCTCCAACTCTCGCCTTGCTGTCGTCTCGTAACACTTGTCGTGAAATCAGGCGGCGGCTCTGTGTACTGTTGCTAATTTGGTCGCTCCGTCATGCAGTTGTCCGTCGTTGCACCTCGTCGCACCTTATTCTCCTTAGGACACGACCGCCTCTGTTGTCCTTCCCGCCCTTGCGTCGCCTTCACTGCGTCCGCGTCTGACAGCACGGTTCGCTGTCCCAACAACGCGTGGTGATTTCCGCTCAGCTCGGATCCACTTCCCTGCAGCTTCGGCTAAGGGCTTGACTTCGTTCTTCGCTTCCTTCTCCAACTCATCGTCTATATGCCTAGTCGATTCTCGGCCGCGTTTAGGCGGAAGTCTGCTACAAATCCGGACGAGCTCAACGCTTCGCCCAGCGAGTCCTCCTTCCGTGTCCTCGAACGACAGCCGGCACCAGCAAAGACCTTCGATGGAGGTGCCCGCATGGCTCGGGCTACCGGGCAACCCACACACAACCACTCCAACTCAGAGCTCGAGGTGGAGGATAACATGTTTGCGGGCATGGACAACTACCGGTAAGTACAAATTGGTTATCGTTGGCCTCGCCTGTCCGAGTTCGAATCGTGCTAATGGCGACAGTGGAAGCGGAGGCTCCAACACTACCAAAGCCACGTCAACGGACGCTTCCTCTAGGCATAGCAATGCTTCGACAGCCCCCTCGTCGGCGGATATGACTCACACATACGAGGATGGAAGGGGTGGGAAGCGCGCGCCTGCCCAAGACCCCCCGCGAGCGCCATCTCAAAAGTCCACCGGCGAGAGCTTCTTAGATAGAGCTGGCCGAACCTTTTCCTTTGGTATGCAGAGAAAGGGACACGCCTCCCCGCCAAAAAATGAGGTACCCGATGTGCCACCCTTACCTACTCTCCAGCGCGAAGACGAGCACGGTAGGACCAGGGCCATGACAGCATCTACAACGAGCACAGCAACGCCTCCTAGGGTCGAGGACCATAGCGGTGGCTTCGATTTAGGTGGTGATTTCGGGTCCATTCTCACATCCTTCGACAAGAGATCTAGCACGGCAACTCTTCGAAACGATGGGACGGCCGGGCAGCGAAATGGCTCAGCAGGCCCCGCCCCTCTCTCCTTCGATGAAACTAGCGCTGTAGACCCATCGCCTGCTTCTTGGGATAGCGCCAACTCGAACGACAAGCTGATCATATCCCCTACGATGCCCACGACCAATGACAGACCCCCACCCGTTCCTCGACACCAACCATCTTTCGAATACCGATCCTCTACTAGTCCCACTGGCGTCGTTGAGGACGAAGATGCCAGGTTGCTGGCAGACTCGGTAGCTGCTACTCGGTTTCTGTCGGACAAGCGTCCTGCCCAGCCCCAGGTTAGGCACTCTTGGCGCAATGAAGACGCTTTTACCGAGCTTCCCCGTAAGCCAACACTGTCGAGCGAGACGGACAATGAGGACAACATGTTTGCCAGTACGACTGCGAGTTTCTCGAGACCTACCTACCGGGCTGCCGTACAGTCGGATGATCACCACAGAGGCAGTAAGGTAATGACAACTGCAGAATTCGAGCGTCTTCAGAAAGAGAAGGAGCGCCAGCGGCTCGAGAGGGCGGTGTATGGTGGTTCCGCTGAGGATGAAGACGACGAGGAGGAAATTAATTACGACGATGACGAGGAGGATGAGGAAGAGAAGCACAAACGTCAGGCCAAACAGACCCGCAATAAGCAGGTCCAGATGCAAGCGTACCGCCAGAGGAACATGAAGACGACAGGAGATCTAGGTCGCATTTCGCCATCTCCGATGAACCGACCCAGCCTGCCCAACTCGCTTAGCGCGCCGCAGCTGGCCATTGCTAAGACGCCTTCGCCGGAGCCCGTGCGCCCATCACCCGATGACGACGATGATGAGGAAGTCCCCTTGGCCATTCTACAAGCGCATGGCTTTCCTAACAAAAACCGAAATTCCAATCGCCTCAGCACGGTTGGCTCTATCCCAAACTTACGCTCCGTGGTACCGGCCCAAAGTTCGCGACCGGCTTCTATGGCCGGAGAACCAGCACCTGCAGCATCCAAGCGGACGTCAACGCTGCCCGCATTCGCTCGCAATCTGCCCCAAGATCCATTTGTTGGTGCCAGCGTCGCTCGGCCAGCCGTCAGAGAATCGCTGTCATTTGGAGGTGGCCAGCCCGCCCCAGCACTTCAAGCCCAACCCTCTCCTATGCACCCAGGTGGTTTAGTCGGTGTCATTGCCAGCGAGGAGCGAGCCCGGGCTATGCGTCGTGGTAGTCCCAACATGGAGAGCCAGAGGCTCGTTCCAGGAGGTGGCTCCAACTTCGACCCCATGTCTGGCGTGCCTCAACACATGATGTACGGCGGTGACGCACAGCCTGGCGCTGCTGGCAACCAGCGAATGTCTCAGCAGCCAGCGCTCACACCCGCCGACCAAGCCCAGATTCAGATGAATCAGCAGATGACCCAGTTCATGCAGATGCAGATGCAGTTCATGCAGATGATGGCAGGGCAAAATGGAGGGCAGAATCCTCAACAAATGCCATATCAGATGCCGCCCCAAATGCCACCCCACATGCTGCAGCAGATGCCTAGCATGCAGCAAATGCAGCAGATGCAGCAGATGCAGCAACCATACAACATGATGGCCGGCAGACAGTCCATTGCTGATTTCGGCGGACAATCTGTTGCTGGCCAGGGCTTGTCCCAGCCTCGACGGTTCGATGCGGGTAGCCGTACTATGAGTATGGTTCAACCAAGTACGTCCGCTCCATTCAACCACACCGGCGGGTACGCCCCGTCCATGAATTCGCCAGGAGCCGGCTACACTCCCTCGATAGCACCGTCAGAGCGAAGCAACATTGGTTTGCCGGGACGCTATCGGCCCGTCTCGCAAGCCTCCGGATCTGTGGTCGGCAACCCCCTGCACAAGCGAACTGCGTCTTTTGCAGACGCACTGTCCTTCTCTCGGGCTGAAGACGGCAAGAGCAAACTCACAGGTCAACCTGCGGGCAAACCTAAGGCTGGCTCTGACGACGACGACGAAGAAGGCTGGGAGGCTATGCGAGCTAAAAGAGATCAGAAGAAATCCCGCTGGAGGCGACAGAAGCCAGGGGACGGCTATTAACCGGATTGCCAGTATTGGAATACCCAGCTAGGGTATTCCCCGTGCGTGTGAGAAGACCTCTGCCTGTGCTGAGCATCAAAAGAAGAGACGGGAGATCCAAGTCTGCTCAGCCAGGAGAGGCAGCGACGAGCATTATTGTTATTGTTTTTCTTTCTTTTCTTTTGGATATAAAACCCAACACAGTGGTTACCTGGGCGCCTCGGGCGAACAGCGATTGGATTCAAGGGACTTGCTTTTTATCACACGGGGATCGTTTGCATATGGGTCATAGACAGCTTTACATGGTAATTCATTAATCTGAGGCGGACCGCGGAGCAAAATTCAGCGTCCTCAATCTCGCAGAATCGTTTGTGAAATTATGAATGAGTAATATTCAACCACCTAGATGGTGTAAGGCGCATTTTGTTCTCCAGAATCACACGTTTCCTTTCTATTGTACAGGCAAACTTCTATTGACGAATACTCGCAACGCCGGTGTTCTCGTACCCCTCGTTTCGTGCTTCCTTTGCCGGCCGCAAGCACCGGCTTAGCCCTCGATTTTGCCCGCCGCCCATTCCTGCCTCTTCACACCCATCTCTACGGCGGCGGAACCCCAGTCCTCGCCGTGGTTATGGCCCTTGCCGTCGATACCCGCTCGAGCTTTGGCCTGCTCTTCGTTCAGGACAGTCAGGATGCCGAGAATGACGGGCACTCCTGTATCTAGCTGGACACGCATGAGGCCGTGGACGGCAGCATCGGCAATGTACTCGAAGTGCATGGTCTCCCCCTTGATGAGCACGCCGATGGCAATGACGGCATCAAATGGACCACCGGTGGTGGCGGTCGCTGTCGCAGTCAAGTCGGTAGTGGAGGAGGCGAGGAGATCGGTCGCGGAGGGGGCGCCGGAAGCGTTGCTCTGGATGGTAGACGCAGAGATGAGGCTAGCGTGGATTGTCAGCACGTCCAATTCTCCGTACAGCTTTCGAGCTTCGAGCAGACAGGCAAATGAGGCGAAACCTACCGCTGGGCGGCAATGGGCAGCTCCCAAGATCCAGGGCATGATTGTACGACAATGTTATCCTCCTTTACTCCGGCTGCGACCAGCTTGGCTTTTGCGCCGGAGACGAGCGGCTCGATGACGGTGGAGTTCCAGCGAGCGTGGATAATGGCGACGCGAAGACCCTTGCCATCATGCTGTTCGGTAGTGGGACCCTTGAGCGACATAATGATGATAATGATGAGTTATGAGTTGGCTTGTTGAATAAACTGTGGTTACAATGAATAGTAGATTGGCGAATGTGGATGGAGCGGCCTCGGTGTGCAAGGGATGGCAAAGGGAAGCTCTATGAGGGGTTCTGATGATATTAGTACTGAAGGTCATGGTGGCAGCTGTACGTAAAGCTGCGCTGCATGCGGGAAGCGGCGGGGTACCCTGAACCGGCGTGTGGGTCCTCCCTTGTACCTGAGCTCGAGAATGAAAGGGCAAAGTAAAAAGATCGGCTGCGGTCAACGTCATTGGTCGAGGCGGAAGCTTCGCACTTACACGGAGTTGAACGACACGTCGGTCGCTCCTACTCCAGTGCTAACTTCAAAGCAACTGCACAATGTCGCGCCTTCCACCCGAATCTATTGTCGATTTGGGAGATTTCTCGCCTAGCAGCCTAAGGCCATGTGGAAGCTATAAGGTTCCGTTGAATTTGTAGGTAGGATCTAAATTTACGATGGCTCCGCTACTTCTCCATGCTCCCTCCTACTCTAGGTCATCTACCCATTCCTTCACCCTGCACTTGCTATCTAGTATGCCTTGTACCCCGTGAAGCTCGCCTTCCACAGCTTTCAAGTATCAAGATCTCCCAGAATGCCGATCGCACAGCTGCCGGAGGAGGTAACCCGCCTCTTAGGCTCCTCGGTCGCCATCTCCGATGCCCCATCGCTGGTCAAAGAACTTCTCGATAATGCCATTGACGCAGGCGCGACCTCGGTCGGCATTCTCATTTCGGGGAATACGGTTGACAAGATTCAAGTGCGTGATAATGGGGCCGGTATCCCGCCCAGTGATCTCGAGTCTCTTGGCCGTCGTGCTCACACGAGCAAGCTCCAAAGCTTCGAGGAGCTTGGGAAGGGCGTGTCGACTCTAGGTTTCCGCGGAGAGGCCCTCTCTAGTGCCAACTGCATTGCTAAAGGCGGGTTGCTCGTCACAACTAGAACGTCGAGTGAGCGTGTTGCGACGCAGGTCAGGCTTATCCCCCAAGAGGGCGGCGTGAAGGAGCGCCGATCAGTGTCGGCACCCGTCGGCACGACAATCGCCGCCGACAGCTTGTTTGACATGATCCCGGTGAGAAAACAGCAAGCTGCGAAGGAAAGTCGGAAATCACTTGCCAGGATCCGAGATCTACTTCTCGCCTGCGCTTTAGCAAGACCCGGCCTGAAGCTGAACATGAAAGTCCCCGGCGAACCGAAGCAAGAGTGGAACTATTCGCCCGTGTCCCATCCGACCACGGAGAATGTTGTCTTGCAGATGTTTGGAAAAAGTCTCTATTCCCAGTGCACGTACACAGAGCTAAAGCGAGCAGCCGACGCGGACTACTACACAAGCAAAGCTTCGAACCCGAGCCTAACCCTAGAGTCCTTCATGCCGCTACTGAACTGCGACGTAGGGCCAATCAAAGGCAAAGGTGCTTTTCTGTCAATCGACTCCAGACCAGTCACGTCTATTAGAGGAACTGGGAAGAAGATCGCCGCGATCTACAAGTCCCAACTACGCCAGGCCACCGGCTGCAGTAAGCTGCAAGCCCCCTTCATGCAGCTCAACATACGATGCTCGCCTGGCAGTTACGACCCCAACATTGCGACTTTGAAGGATGAAGTGCTTTTTCTGGACGAGGAAAGAATCATCAATTGTTTCGAAGAGCTCTGTCAAGTCCTCAGTCAAAAGTCTGGGGCGGCCCCAGAAGACAACATCGGTGTACCAGCAGCTGAGGCAGCAATTACATTAGGGGGCACAGAAGTCCGTTCCGGACAGGTAAATGAAGGGGAGCCAATATCTGCTGATCAGATTCCAAGAGTGGAAGCCAAGTTAGCGGAGGAAATGGCTCCTAGAAACGAGGATTGGGATGTGCTTCGACTTCTCCAAGCGGAATCCTTCGGCGATGATCGAGGTCCGCCGTACGTGCCACGGGAAGAGACTCAAGCGTCTCCGTACGGACGCGATGGAAGCTACACTGAGGGAATTGAGCAGATCCAGGCTGCTGACGCAGAAGCAAGAACAGTGGTTAATGTGAACATGGCTCGAAAGGTTAGCGATGTCACTGATGAAGATGCCATGGTGGACACACTTACAGTCCAAGTCCCCGCGCAACCGATAATGCCAAACAAATGCAATGCCAGCTTGTCTAGTACCAAGGCGGGATCAGATCGCAAGCTCACGTCACCGAAAATGGCTGACATCCACAGCTACTTCAGACCCCAAAGCAAGCAGGACTTCGAGATCGCAGTTAACGACACCGCGACCGAAGAGGATCGTGGTTCTAATTCTATGGAGTCACAATGTCCGGAGAGCAACCCAGCTCGTCGACCGCTTCAGCCGATACGCAATGAGCATCCACGTCAAGTCAATCGTCGAACTGAACAAAGGAGTCCAAGTCCGCCACTCGAATTGGAGATGCTGAGATCTCAGATTGCGCCACAAGGCGATCTAGATATGCCCCGCCTTCGTCCAAACATTACGAGCAGAATGATCCGGGGCGAGGGTGCAAACCATGTCACTGAAGGGACTGGGGCGGGCTCACTCCCGTCAAGTCCTAGATACGAACCACCCTCTCCCTCGCTTTTCGTTCCTGATTCTCCTAATCCCGACTCTTCTGTGCCCGACTCTCCTTTGCCCGACTATCCCGCGCCCGATTCCCCCCCTCTTATCACACCGCCATCATCCAGCTCTAGAGCCCTCTTTCAAAGACCACGGCGGCTGGTCGGACCAGGAGACCCTCGAACCTCAGCAGCGGCAGATGGCCAAAGACGACGAGGTGCTGGCGGGACAAGCGCAGCTCGAAGACAACCTAGAGATCTAGCACGTGCCGATACGGGGAGACAAAAGACAGTGGGCAATGCCCTAGGCAACATGGTGAGTCGCTGCAGGAGGGACCGACCCGCAATTCCAGCTTCCCGAGCACCACGGGAGCCTCAAAGAAAGATGATAAGTCCTTACGACCTAATTCCATCCGTATCCAATCAGAGTTAGGAGCCTAGGGAAACGAATGAGTTAGGGGACGAGGAGAGCATGGGATTTCAGAGCACGCTCGATCGCTTCTTGTCGGCGAATGAACCAACAGACGGCGCAACGAACGATTTCGAGGTTGAGCCCTGGTCACACACGTTGCAAACGATGCTAATGAAGACACCTCCCCCGGAGCCGATGCGAGTCGAGCTGGATAGCGCAGAGCTTTCCACCTTCAACGAATCACCTTATTGGCCTCGTCAGGGAAGCATGTCGGCCCCTAGCTCCGGGCCCAAGAGACAACATAACGCAGGTTTTAACCAACTTGACATCTCAAGGCAAGATGTTCTTCGGCGACAGGGCCCAGATGACGAGCGTCGAGAGCTTAGCGAAACGTCTTCTGACCAGCTCGCGCTAGAAGCCATACCACATGGAACGACCATCTGCTCCTTACTGAGAACAGTAGATGTTTCTTTGTCTCAAATAGCTTTGGAACTAGGAGTATCCGAAGTCGACGATTTCATTGACTTTTCAGGAACGCGCCCTACCCTGGGACTCGAGTACATGTCCGAGGTCAGTAACGTGGAGGAGAGACTCAAGAGAGTGGTTTCTGCTTGGGCCACAGCCATAGGTCACGAGGTGGATGTCGAATATTTGCTGTGTCATCAGGCGAAAGGGAAAGATCGAGCATAGAATATGGAATGGCGTAGCTTCGTATGAGCTAGGAATCTCAAAACTCAGATCTGCTTTGCTCAAATACATATGCGGATCAATGATTGGGCAGTCTTTTAGTTCCAACGACCTAGTATATAGCGTCACTGCCCGTGAGCCTATATCAACAGGAGGAGCGGATCATGCCATCCAAGTACTTCCAGAAGTATCTCATATCTGCGGAGAGCGTACTAACAGAGAAGAAAAAAACGTTTGTTGATACCGCAAATACCAACCCGATCAGTTCCTGAGTGGCTGAAGTGGCTATAACTGCTATGTTTGATCAGTGGGACTGAAAAGCGATGTCTGTCTGTGGAAAGATCCCAAACAGATCTGCAGGACGGCAAACAAGCTACGCAGTCAATTGCCAGGCAAATTATATGTAGTAAATCAAAGATACGCTGCTCCTATGTGCCGGCTCAATGGGCCGATAGATCATGGGCGAGTGAAGGGCGGCGCTATAACATCAATACAATAATGGCCCATAGTACTGGTCAAGATCACGCGGAGCGGCACGCATTGGAAGCCGAAAAATACGGTCGGCACCAATCATCACAGACTAGAACGAATGGGATGATTGAACAGGGGACTGGAGGACCCTATCATAAGTACGGAGTACTAGGTACAGAACAGGGCTGTGTGAGTATTGAGTAGGTAGATGTGGCAGTGAAGTTTAAAGGGGGTGCGATGCCTTTGATTATTTCCCTTTCGGGCTGTACGGTTAGCTGACGGTAACCCGCTCTCACCGTAGATTGTAATAGTGGGCGCGGTGGTCAGCAACCGTCCCGAAAGAACTTGAGCTTGTTCCGCTTGGGTTGGAGATTGTGGTGGGACGAGGAGACGATGGAGGGAACGATGGTGTGGTTGATGGAATGATAAATGATGATGGTCACGCCTTTAGTTCTTGTCGAATGCTATAAGTCGATGGTCGCGACGAGCCCAAGCTGGGGGTGGCTGGTGGCTTGTTGAAAGACGCGCGACTGATGCGACAAGGGCGAGCCAGTCAGTGGGAAGCCAGGTTCGTATTCTGCTCGAACACAGACGAGGTGCCGAGTCCTATTCGTGGCCCATGCACTGTAGCCTGTAGGTACTCCGTAGGCAATGGAGGGTAATTAATCCCCAGAGTGAGCCGAGCACATATTTTCAAAAGATTCTTCATGTGAGCTTGGCCGAGTGAGGACGTATTGAAAAATCAAACAGCTAGACCAAGACCAGGGAAGATTCGCATGTGGATGAATTCCCCAGAGCCATGTGCACATATTGTACCGACCATCTCAATTGCCGTGATCGAGAAATGAAGGTGGCCCTGATCGTATGCGTGGTGAGTCGTCAGTGACGACAGGTTTAAAAAAAGATCGGATGTATAATAAGTAATAATGGAGGGTTGTGCATTGGATGGGTGGGTAGAAAGGGACGAATGGGGACAAGGCCATTGAGGCGGAGTCTCCCAGGGCGCGGCACCAAACTGGCACTGGCTCTGTCGTACGCAGTTCAATGCGCTGCGTTGTCTTATGTCGCGTCGTGCTGTGCTTTACTGTGCTGTTCTGCGTATTCTCACATTGGTACTTAGTACTTGCAAGACCCTACCTTACGTATTCGTGTTAAAGGTAACGTTCACCGTTGTAGCGGGCTTTAGTGAGGTGAAGTAGGCTTCAGTGGGCGGTTCTAGAGACGTTTCGGCTGTAGCGGCCTCTCCTTTGAAGGTTGAAGTTTGTTCGCCAGCACCTGCAGCATCGAGCCTCGGCCAATGCCCAACCGGGAGACAGCACCTAAGGTACTAACCGGAAGGTTCCAAGAGAACCCCCGAAGCCACTGAACAGCCGCCAGAGCCTCTGTTTCGACCCCACTAGGTACCGACCTCCCTTGTCCCTGATTGCCTGCTAGACTCCGTGCTGAGGGAGACGTAATTGTGCTACCACTATCCAGCGACAGTTATGCCGTAATCGATTATGCTGTAGCGCTGCCTTACCTACTAGAGGAGAGTCCTACTAGGATTTACCAGTCTACGGTACCTACGGGAGTAGTTACGATGGTAATGCCTTGATTCTCATTATTATGTTCATTGCCTATTCTGGGACTGCCCTCAGCTTTTGCTAAACCTTGTTTCGCTTCGTACGATCTTCTTACCCTTTCCCCTTCCTATGACCAAGCCCAACTAAACTCCTGTCGCTTCAACTTAGGTACTGCATTCTACCACGACTTTTTCAAATCGCCCTTGTTGCGCCTTCCCGACGCTCGACCTAGCTGAGGTTTTCTCATTACCTTCGCTTGCACCAAGCCACTCGCTCTCATTACACCATTGCCACCAGCGATCCCACGCCTCCCACCAGACCTTTCGACCGATCGGCCGGCCAGCCTCATCGCCCCCGGAACCTAGAATTTCAAAGTCCACGGTCCAGACTTCTAGAGCCCAGCATACAAGGTCCAGGATCTCAAGGCCCAGGGTATCTTGCGGAGCCGCTGCTCGCCTTACGCGCAACCTCCCCAATCTTCGAATCAGTAGCTTAGGCCCGGAGTAGAATCCCATGATGCCCGTCTTCTAAATCAAAGCCATCGTCAGAGGTCCAGCTGCCTTTGGCTTTTGCTCTCTGCCAACGATTATGCGGCTGGGTATGGGCACATCTGCTGGCGCTGACCGCAGCTGTTGCTGTCGCTGTCGGTGCCTGGTTCCAGGGAACGACGGCACCCCGGTCTCACGCAGGAGGAAACCGACAGACATTGTTATGCCAGTGAAGTCATCGTCGGGCGCACTGCATGACGCGTTGCCACAATCACGGAATAGCGATGGCGGACGACAAGCTCGGCAACCCTGGGACGTCTTCTGGAGCAGACGCCAAATTTCGAGGCTCAGACCAACGCGCCAATCTCCTTCGCCTTTCAACCTCATGGCCTTCATCTTCTTCGCCCTTATCGCCGTCACACCTGCCGTCGGCGTTCGCATACCTTTCAGCAACTGTCTCGACGATTCGTACCGATTGAACGAGCCTCCTTTACTACAATGGGTGCCGCTGTATGCCGATGCCGTATTCGATACCGAGAACGAAAGCCACAATTTACAAGTCACAATATGGGGGAACGTGACTGGTTCTAGGAGCGAGAAAGACCTGCCGGCCCCTGGCGACCCATATTGGCAGAACAAAGATGAGGAAGAAGGCAAGATCATCCAGACACCGGAGCCTGATGCAGACAAGCCCAAGGCTACGACCCTGTATCGAAGAGTCAATGTGCTCACGTTTGAGCCCTGGAGTAATGCTGTAGACTTTTGCGAGCGCGGCTTGACCAATGGATCTTGCCCTCTGCCGCCAATCTTCAGCACAGATGACATGTAGGCCGAGGCGACCGATTCACTGATTGGAGAAGAAGATTATGCTAACTGTCTGGCCAGCGAGGTTCCTTATGACCTACCGTCCGTCAACATGAGCCACGACTTCTTTGCTTCCTACGCATTCTCGACCTTCTCGCCCACTTTCCTTATCATTAATGGCGACTCTCGCGCTACCGACATAGGCTGCATCTCGACCACCATTACTCCGGATCTAGGGGGACTTGCTCAGCTGCTCCGATTTCTACCCCTGTTGATCTTGATTCTGACTGGAGGTGCCGTTATCTTCGCCGCGATCAACAGCCCCTGGGGCAGTTCTGACATCTTCCATTGGACCTCTAACTATGGCCGGGACGCCGACCTGCTGCGGCTCGTTACGCCTGGGTTTGGCGACTGCCTTCAATACATACAATTCATCGTGTTGACCGGCGGCCTCAGCTTGGACTACCCTGGTTTCTTCCAGCCAATCGTTAGCCAGGCATCCTGGTCTGCCCTCATGTTCAATCAGACCCTCGTCAGTGATAGCGAACCTTGGCAGAGTGTTGTGGATGGCATTTACGTCACCAAAGGCTCGCGTGGCATGCAGCGCCTTGGACAGCTGGTGGGTATGGCCGAGCCTGAGGACATTTGGGGAGGCATGATGGTGTGGCTCTGTGTTATCATTGCTGCCGTCACCGTCTTGTTACAGCTCGGCTTCCTGATGCGTTGGATTACGCGGACCATTTCTAGTACGCCCAAGGAGGACTTGCGCGCTAAGAATCTCCCTTTCACTCTAGGCAACGTCATCCGGATCGTCTACAACTATTTCCTTCTTCCCATCATCTCGCTCTCGGCATTCCAGCTTATTCTTGCAGCTGAGGCCCCTGGGTTCACCATCGGCCTTGCAGTTGTCACTATTGTCCTGCTGATTGGATTCGCTTGCTGGACGTTTTGGCTGATTATCAAAACGAAGCCCAAGTCCGTCCTCTTTGACGACCTGCCAGCCGTCCTGAAGTATGGCCCGCTTTATAACACATACTCCGATCATTCAGCGGCATTCGCCCTCGTTCCTGTTCTGCTCACCTTCATTCGAGGTATTGCTATCGGTGCAGTACAGGCCAGCGGCATAGCTCAAGTGATTCTGCTGGCCATCTGTGAAGTCATCCAGGTCCTAACCATCCACGCATTCCGGCCGTTCAACCCTCCGACGTCGATGAATGCCTATCATACAGCCTTTTCATCGATGCGATTCATCACCGTCATGCTCATGGTCGCCTTCTCGCCGTCTCTTGGTGTTACCGATGGACACAAGGGCTGGATAGGCTACGTGATTCTTCTACTGCACGCTGTCGTGTTAGTCTTGGGTTTCTTCATCAGTGCCTTACAGACGATAGTCGAGGTGGTAGCACTGATGCTGGGCGCTGGTGGGGATGATGACCGGGGCCTCACCAGGGGCGGTCTTTCCAAGATTTTCGGCATGCGCCAACTTGCTCGTCGCACAGGACCAAGAAATGGCCCTTCGCGAGCAAGTCAGCTATCTACCTCGGCGATGCTGGATGCCGAGGATGGGAGCAAGACCGGCTATTCAATGCCGGGAGGACGGCTCAGGAGCGAGTCAGGGGCTAGTCTGGGTGGCATGATGGCCACCCGCCGACATAGAAACAGTTCGGCCCTCGATAGTCTGGATATGTACGCGGTCCACGGGCATCGCCACGCCGAGAGCGCCAGTTCCCAATTCCCTGGGACACCCGGCGGCGACACGAGTACTTTCTCTTTCGTCACCTCACCCACCGCAGCTAGAGGACAACCCATGCAGGCGTTGCCGCTCGAGGCGTCGGATCCGTACTATCGCCCCCCTCGGCGGCGACAAGACACGATTACCGCCGACTCGCCGAGGCCCAGCACCCAGCGCGCATCGTTACCTATTGATCCGAACAATCTGAGCGCGACCCCGGCTACCGGTGGCGATGCCGCTGAGGCAGGAGCTGAGATATCCCGAGGAGCTACGCCGGCCCCGCCGGCCGCTTCGGGTGTCAACCCCGTCAATATCCTCCCAAATCGACCTGACTATTCCACTCGTGAAGTGGATTTCTACTACGGCGTGCGCGGGCCGGCGCTCAATTCGGATGCCCCCGGCCGTAAGCTTGGCACGGGGCCTGCCGATCCGACAGGACCTGTTGCGACAGCAGCCGGATGGTTCCGCACAATGTTCGGGAACAAGACCAAGGAGAAGGGCAAAGGTTTCGAGGTCGTGCGTAGCGCTCGCATGCCACCCCATATGGCTAGAAACGGCGGATTCGGAGACGAGACTCCTCCCGAGGGGATACCAGTGGCTATGGGCGTGTTGAGGAATGGGCCCATTGATTCTGATGACGAGGACGAACCAGGCCCCAAGAGGACCCAAAAGCGCAAGCCCGGTGATTTGCTGACGGACGATGGCGCTCCTCGAGGCCCCGAAGACGATGAACCGGAGAGTCCCATCGCGGAGCGACTTCCGCGCGGCTCTTTACCCCCAGGACCCCATGAACCGATTGAAGAGCAGGACAAGCTCGAGTTACCAAGGAAAAGCTCCAAAAGGCATTCGGCATCGGGCGGCTCTTCGGGTTCTGCCACACCCGCGGGCAATGAACGTGAACGAGAGCAAGGGCAGGCAACACCCCAAATTACTCGCCTGCCCTTTGAGCGGACCGGGTCGCAGAAGCGCTTGTCTTCGCACTCATCTACGGAGTTTAGCTTAGAGCTTTCACGAACCTCTAGCAATCGCCCGGAATTGCGACCGACAAGCTTCGGCATGGTTTCCCAGCACAGCATCAGCCGGGTTGACCCGGAACACAGGGAGGCTGATCTACTGGGTACTACGGCTGAGCTGGTAGATGAGCGGAGCAATGCGAGCCGTTGAGATTGGAATTTCCGGCTTTCCCAGAGACATGGCTTTCTCCTCCCCCAAACCCGTCTCTCCCAGATCTGGGAACTGGCAGGAGGGTCAACCGGCATTTCAGAGCATCCTCATATCGTGGATGCATAGTCACGACTATTTCTTCACTCTTGCGTATTTATAGAGATTCACATCGGCTCACAGCTATTCTGGTCGGCAAACGCTGGATATCAGATCCAGAAGGGGGCAAGAAAACACATTCTCCGGATTTTGGGAGAGAAATAACTTGTAATGTTCTTCTTTCCTGTTTACACATACGGGAATCACTACACTTTCGGAACCGGGGGCAGAATGTCCTACCAATTTGGTTAACTCTATGCGCTCCTTCAGTTGTTGATTTATTTTGTCTCTCAGCGACGGCGTAACACAAAAGCAGACCGAGTTCCTTTTTCCTCGAAGGGAGATGACGAAAACAAACACATAAGGATAGATAATAAGGAGGAAAAAGGACGGTATATGGGACGGTTTCAGTAATCATAGCTAATACGAGGGACCAAAGCGTCCCTTGCTTTATGAGTATGAACAGCACATTTCTAGGATATCAATTTGATTTTCCCTGTCTTAATATGCGTTTCCACAATGCCTTGCTGTGTTTTCGTGTATGTTGTTAGCCTGAGAAATTCACTATTTCTGTGCGCCGATGTCCTATTGTAGCCCTTTTTGATATATCTAGCTATTATGTTGCTGAGCATTGTATTCATACATTGTCTCTATTCAAGGCGAGTTGTATGAGATTGTGTCAGTCGACATGGCAGATCGGATTCTCGTGTTCTTCATGTCATCGTTCTTCATGACCTACTTGACCCCAATGAAGCCAATACCCGATCTTGCCTTCTTTGCAGCTCTCTTCAACGCCTGCTCTTCGTCGTCGGTCCACTTGACGCTGAGCTCGTCCCATTTCTTGCCCGGCGTATTGTACTCCTTGCGCCACCGTGCCTGCATCTGCTGCAGGCGAGCCATTTCGCGAGGATCGCCGGAGCCGCTATATACAATGAGGCCCGTACAGCGTGGCAGGGCCTCGTAGATTCTCGTTAGCCGCTCTGTGAGATTTAGTAGAGCGCGCTCAAGAGGCGATGTCTTATCGGACGTAACCCCGTTCTCGGCGGCGGCGTGGCTTGCGTCTTCTTCGACTTTGGGTGGTCCGCCGTCGCTGTTGCTCTGGTCCAGTCGATTCTTATTCCACCAGCCTTGGAGAGCCTCCAGCTCGCGCATGCGTGCCCACACAAAGTCGACGCCGCCGCCTTTGATCTCCAACCCGTCCTCGTCGCCGTTCACGGCGCGAATGACGTTCTTTGTGACATCCTCGTCGTTTGAGCAGCCCAGCTGGTACGTGGCGCCGGCGCCGGCCCCCTTTGAGGGCTGGCCCCAGTCCACGGCGGCGCTCGTCTTGCCGACCTCGAGGCCTCCGACGGCGGCATCGCCACCCTGTGCCTTGTAGGATGTCCCGGACCGCCCCAGACGGCGAAACAGGTTCTCTCCGTGGGCGTCCGACGTGCCCCACAGCTTGCCCTTTTCGCACTTTTGCTTGACGAGATCCAGGCAGGTCTTTGCGTCTTCGATGCTGTTGTGACCGCTGGCGCCGCCTTTCTGGATCTCCCTGGAGAGGTACTTCTGTGCTAGCCATTTGAGAGATGACTTGAGAGGGGGTCCGCGGGGGTGGGGATAGAGGATGGAGGTGTCGACAATGTAGGGGTGGGCCAGCCTGATGGCTTTGGTGTCAGACTCAAGGGAGTGGCCTATGAGGATGGTTTGTGGGTGAAGCAGCTCTACAAGTTTGGCCTGGATATCTTCCAAAGTAGTAGTGACGGGCTCGAGCATCTCCGCCGTGATGCCAGAAAATTGAGTCACGTAGT
This sequence comes from Ramularia coccinea, assembly GCA_013461505.1. Taxonomy (NCBI): domain Eukaryota; kingdom Fungi; phylum Ascomycota; class Dothideomycetes; order Mycosphaerellales; family Mycosphaerellaceae; genus Ramularia; species Ramularia coccinea. Next base: position 1,579,932 of record JABNMW010000001.1, on the reverse strand, counting down.
CGGTGATGGGCTTGTCGGGCTTGACAAGCTCGTCGAGAACGACCTCGCCTGACCAGTCGACGAGGCTGATGCGAGTGAGGGCAAACTCCTTCTCGCCGGTCATGCACATCTCGCAATCTAGCGCGAGGACCTCCCTCCCAGCGGTGATGCTGCCCTGCTGGATCTCCGCCTCGGGTACACAGCCGTCCTCGAGCTTGTCGACCTTGGTGGTGACCCAGCCCTCTGGTGCGACAAACTGATCCCGCCGCTCGCCCTCCGGCAGCAGCGCGGGATGCAGGAGGTAGCCGTTGTCAGCGAGCTCGTCAGCGGTCGCGATGAATTCTGTGATGCGGGTCCGCTCGTTCTTCCACCCTTGAGGCTCGGAGGCTGGCTGGACCCCGGATCCTTTCTTGTTGGACTTGTTGATGGGCACTGTCAGGAAGGCGGCCAGGGGCGAATGCATCTTGCCGTGCTTGTCGTCGCCTGGGGTCCGCACGGGCCAGAGGTGGGAGAACATGTCGGCAAATGGCTTCAAGGCCTCTGGTAGATTCTCCCTCTTCAACTCCCGAGGGTAATAGTCGTCTGGAGATGATGATGATGAGGAGAAGTCGTCTGTGGTGGTCTGCTGCTTCTGGACCTCGTCGTAGGCGGCAAAGTCCACTGAGGCCTTGAACATGGCCTCCTCCAGCCCTGGGATCATGATGGCAACCAGCTTCCTAAACTCTGGTCGGTGCGAGACGCCGACCCACTGGGGCCCGGGTCCATCGGCAAAGATGTACGTGACGAGGTCGCGCAGGCTGTTGAGGTTGACCTTGGAGTTGAGGCGAGCGTTGGGGGAGAAGGTGATGGCGGGATATCCCTTGCCCGGTTTGGGGACCTTCTTGGCCCTCTTGTTGGGCCTCGTGACGACCTGCCAGCCACCCGATCCGTCCTCATCGTCGTGGGTCTTGGACCGCTTCAAGCTGCCGTCGCTTTGGGTGGCATCTGGCGCCTCCCTGGCAGGGCTTGTCATGCCGCTGCTATGGATAACGTCTGTCGCGCGGCTGGTCTCTTCTTTTTTTTTTTTTTTTTTTTTTTTTTTTTCTCTCAATCTTTATATATGAAACACTTGATGAGCAGGATCAAAGAAAGAAGCGTAGTCCAACGTATGTTGCGACAAAGGCCAAAAGTCAGACGGAGGGTATACTTTATAGTGAGATTGGAATTTGAAATTTGAAGGCGCTTGCTTCCATGAAAAATGGCAATGAGGCTAGAGGCTAGAGGCTAGAGGCTAGACTCACTGAGTGAAGTTGATGAGCGGCTGGTTGTCGGTGTTGGCTTATCTTATCTTATCTTATCGGCGGCGGGACACTGCAGGGCGTGCATCTAGCCCACCGCCTCAGCTTGGTCGCCGGGTAGTACCTACTCTAAGTACTCCGTAGTAGTAGTAGCAGTAAGGAAGGTGATGATAATGGCGGTAACTTGTAACTTATAAGGATAGTTTACTAGGTAAGCATCTAATATGATATTATGCCATTGTTCCCGATTCTAATGTATTTATTTGTAATGTTTGTTTCCTTATATTATTACTTTCTATGTATTGTTCCGTCACTCACTTGAACCCTAAAGCCTAGGCGATCAGCCCGGCACATATGAACGATCATGGCGACAAATTCTGTACAATTTACAAGAGGTTAGCTTAGCTTTATTCATGATTCAATCAGAGCTGTCAATCTTGGCACATACCAGGATGGTCTTCTCGGGGGGTTGGGTCGACATCCCTGAGGACGATGGCCTTCCAACCGTGCTCCCGCCCTTTCGCGTGTCTCAAAGTGCCAAATGGTTTACTATGAAGGAGCTATTCACTTGGTAAGGACAAATTGTTCATTGATTTATACACGTTGTACAAGAGACACCACTGACCTCGTGTAGTAGTAGACGCTGTATGGTGGACATTAAGATGTCTACTGGCGCTACTGCGTCGATGGGAGACTGATCAGTCAAGGGCTGTGCTCTGAATTTTGTGTATTTTTCTGGATCGGTAAGAATGTCCCAGAATGCAGGGTTGGATAGCTGATCAGGCACTTGTGTTAACCACATGTCCCATAACCGGGGGTTGATGGCGATAATCTCCCCTCTATTTGCATACTGGGGTAATCTATCCGTATCGCGCATCAATGTTCCTGCTGGATATCTCAACTGAGAATCTGGGTGAAGAAACGCCGTTTCAGGAATAGATTGGTGTCTTGCGACTCCTGTAATCTTGTTATATGCCCAGCCAGGCTTGTTTGGCCACGCATCGAACTGCATAAATGACCCTGAGTTATAAATAGACTAAAGCATGTTAAACTTAGGTTGTACTTGTCGTAATCTTTGTCTTGAAGGAGAAAAGGGGAAGGAGAAGAGGAAGGGGAAGAGGAAGGGGAAGAAGGAAAACATACCACACCACCATCGGCATTTCCATTATACCAAGTGTCCTCATCGTCTTGAGAGGGACCCTGGTCAAGGACACCCTTTGCGACTTGGCAATGTGCCTTTATTTTCCGTAGCTTTGTGAAAGATACATCATCCTTGAGAACTTGAGTAAATTGACTGGCTAGATCTGGGTTTTGTCCAGCCACCACTCTGTCGATATCTGTCATAGCTCTGCCGACATTTCCCCAGATTGTTTCAAGGTGCCAATACATAAGATCTGGAAGAAAGAACTAATAATAAGTAAAGTCTTACTTTACACTCCGCTTGCTGTTGCTGTTGCTGTTGAAAAGATACTTCAAGTAATACGTACCGCGACCAACCCACTCGGCCCATATTTTGGGGGCTGCAAGGACTTTTAAAGCGAGCCATGAGAGACCGAGAACCAGATTCCTTGGCAACATTACGTGTGTATCCTAACATAAGAAGGAAAATAGAACTTGAAAGAGCAATTAAAGACGAGAAGGAGAAGAAAGAAAAGAAGAAAAGAAGAAGAAAAAAAGAGTCTCGTAATTGAGCTGCTTACTCCGTATATGGACCTAGTATTAGCAGCATAATTACTATAGGTGGAAATTAGGCAGATGGCAAATCTTTCTTTGAGGCTTGAGCCTGTTCCAAGAGGAAACACTAACGTACTCACCACGGGAATTCCGACTCGGCAATTCTCCACCAAGAAGACTAGAGCGTAAGCATACTCTCCTCAAAGGGTAAGTATCCATGTTTGCCATCCTGGATTTCCTGGTGCTAGACTAGACTAGATAGTTGCTCGGGTGTAAGCTCCTAGCGTTTTGGACTCCTGCTGCACAAAACCGCTCGGACTCTTTCGGACTTGACCAGGGGAGTATCCGTGTTTCCGGGAAAATAGCTTTCCTAACTCATTGCTGTTCCTGAGTAATTAATATCTGTATGTGCTGGCTGCTCCGTGATGGAAAAGTACTTGCACATATAGAACCCTCCACTCTGGGGATTTACCGTTTTCTCGTTCAGTATTCCTTCCGTCCGGAAAGTTTCGCATGTTCTAGAAAAACTTGGCCGCTAAAAGCGAACGGCTTTGAAAAGTTTCTGGCAAAGTCTTTCGCATAAGCTATCTCGCTCGGTCTCGCACTTTCGGACTGTGTTGATATGCTTGAACGTAAGATTGTGGGCGGCATCAACGAGAAAAAAAGCGAAATTTGAGACACTAACGAACGTAAGCAACGCCCCCTTTGCTCATTTCTCGTTGTTGCCACAAATTGAATGGCTCACATATCTACGGGAAGTAAAAAGAGATGATACGAGATATCATAAATTGACGTGACCTATCCAGATTCATAATGGCTCGTTCCTCCCTGGTTGTTCGGCGCGTTGTAGAAATCTTCTTGGGCCGCGGATAGTAATGCAAAAGTGAAATGCGAAGCTTAGCGTGAGCTGAGCTGGGCAGGAGGCGACAGACACCTCAAGCACCAAAGTCGGAGGCAATCTGGGCCTTACCAAGCTCTGCTAGGGTATGGACGGGTCCAACGACAGCGTAGTCGAAGAAGGCTTCCGACTCTTGGTGCTCCGGATTCGTCGCCCACGCGTCGATGAGGGTGTGTTCCTTCTCCCGGCCGGGGAGCTGCTTGATGTCCCGCAGCATCTCCTGTGCGCTGGAGGAGACCTCCCACTCATCGACGTGCCCTGGTGGGGACAGGTGCAGAACGAGTAGCAGGAGTAGCTCACACAGCGAGATCTGGTCAATCTCCGTCAGGGCCTTTCGGATCTCGTCTCCTGTAGACTCTGGATCGGCTGTTGGCTTATCAGCAGCAGCAGCAGACGCCATATCGGCCGCCGTGTTGGCGAGGAGCTTGGCGATCATGAGCAGGCCCCTGACCCGGACGGGGTGGAAAGGAGCTGGGTAGCGGTACGGGTCACACCACGCGGCCACAAGACACGACGTAGCGAGCGCGCATATCCAGTTCTGCTGCTCAGCATAGTGCGTTGATATATCCACCATGATCGTAGGGAGCGGGGACATGGCCCATAGGTCTTGGTCGATGAGCGTCTTGCAATGTTGGTAGTTCTTCCGTATACTCGCCAGGTCGGAGGCTCCGGCGCCCAATTCAGAGGGGTAGCCAACTCTTTCGGAGGCTTTCTCGGACTCGGAGACGGCAAGTGATGACTTTTCCTTGTTATATATGGCGGGGTGCTTGATGATCTCAGGTGCGAGACCCAGTCTGTTCATGGCAACGTTGGGGGACGCCGCGCATACTTGGTAGACGCTGAGGTTGTCACGACAGCGGGGGCACTGGCATTCAAAATTGTAAGGCTTGAGGGCCGCTTGACGGCTTCTCTTGGGCCATGTGTAATCTTTCAGCGAGTAGTTAGCGATGCTCTCCAACGCTGTTGATGATTAAGGGAGACGGGGGCCGACTGACCGGTGTAGGAGATTTCAACCTCGCTGCCCGCTTCGATAGGCGTTTCCGCTCGAAGAACAATCTTCCTCCCAATGACTTCAATCATGGCATTAGGTGTGCACGAATGATTCATCATGGCCAGCGTCGGTTCGAGAAAGACGCCAACCTGACCCGCCTCGCCGTCCGACCAGTTGAAGGCGTTGGTGTGTATCTGTCGTTTCCCCCCTCCCAAATCAGCAAAGGTTGTACTCATGAAACACCCCATGAGGCGTGATGCTTTTCCTCCTCCTCCTCCATCCTCTTCATGTCTTTCGTACCTTGCACATCAACTCGCATGCCTTTTTCACTTGCTCAGTCTCCGTCCCCAACCCAGCGTAGGCACAGGCCCCGGCCGCCATGACCTCAATATCCGCCCATTTTCCGCTGTCCTCCCAGGCCTGCGTGTGGCCCTCGAGATCGGCCATCGGCCGCCCCAGCTCATCCTCTTTCAGGAGCATCTGCATCAGCAGCCTCACCGGGGTAGGAAAGTGATCCCGCCCCGCGGCCCGCAGCTTGCTGAGCGGCTTGCACTCGCACGAATGGGCCGCCTGCCAGTGCTGGCGCTGGCACGCCGCGCCGCAGTAGTAGGCCAGGCGGCAGCGGGTGCAGGCGCGGGGCTCGCCGGGCTTGAGGCAGTGGGTGCAGACGGCCTGGAGATGGGACAGCGTGGGGAGCAGGACGAGAGGAGGAAGTGTGAGGATGACGGCGCCTGGGTTGATGCGGCGGGTAGAGACGAGCGCGCGGCCCTTGTCGGGAGTCTGGCGGATCTCCAACCCCGAGTCGGCGAGGCTCATATTGACGGGCAGCTAATGTCGTCTCCAATTTCTTTTTGTCGGGGGGCGGTGACGTTTCGGATGAAAGCGCTGTGAGCTGTGCAGGGAACAAAGGTGAGTTGGGTCACTGGCAGTTTGAAAGTGTGAGTTTTGGTGGAGCCTCTGAGCAACTACTACAAGCACACATGGTTTGAATTTAGAATGTTGAAGCTGTACGTTGCCACATTCATCATTGTGCCACAATTTTTCAACTATCCTTACTTTGGTGTTTTTTTCTCATACTTGAATTTTAAATGTACATATGAGAATAGTACTATTCTGAAGATCATACTTTAGCTGCACCTACCTTTTCGTTTATAGTTAACTCACAATAGTAGTAGTAGTAGTAGTAGTAGTAGTAGTAGTAGTAGTAGTAGTAGTAGTAGTAGTAGTAGTAGTAGTAGTCAAGCTGGATAAATGCCTTCTATTAATCAGAGGCGTCAGACAGCCGTGGCTCAGTATTCGGCTGGAGTCTATGTTTAGCAATGTAAATGACAAAAAGAAACAACATCGCAAAGTGCTGCTACAATTCCACGTGCCCCCGATCTCCCTTTGTGTCCTTCCGCAGTGCCGAAAACCTCCGGTTGAGGTCCTGGCTCCAGTGGTCCTTGTCCTTCTTGTTCGCTTGAGCGATCCTCCCTACATGGTATTCCCAGCATCCCTCCTCCGTCTGCGTCTCCGGTGTTTGGCACTCGGCGTCGCTCAGTAGCGCAGCTCGGGGGAACTGGCCCAGCACCGCCCCCATGTCCGCGTCTAGGAAGTTGTCGAGCACGAGTTGCCCCGTCTTGCGCTTCGCCGCCGCCCACCCATCGCCCTCCTGGAGGAGCACCTCGAGCAGGAGCTTCATGCCGCCATTTCCGAGAAAGTCCTGACGAATGAAGCCGCCCTTGATGAGGCCGTTGAAAGCGCCAACCTTGGCCTTGGCCTTGGCGGCCGCCACGGTGTTCCCCCCGGCACTCTCGCTCGCCTCGGCGAAGCTCTTGTAGAGAAGCTCTCCCATGGGCTGGCCGTTGGGGCACTCGGTGGCTTTGAGGCTAGGCCACTCGGCGCTCACCTCGCTTAGGGCCGTAGGGTTGTTGGACAAGGCACCTGCTAGGATGGCGGCGGCCTGCTGTTCCCTCGGCGTCACGCCGTCTGGGGACTCCTCGCCCGTGCCCACCATCATACAAAACAGGGCGTGGACGGCGGATGTGTCCTCGGTAATCTTCAGCCCGTAGTACAAGTCGTGGGAGATGTCCTCCAGCGATTCCAAAGCCTGGTCGAGCCCGTCGGTGGACTTGCCGCGGCTCTCCTTGACAATCTGAAGGGCGTCGTAGAAGAAGGCGGCGTTGTTCTCGGGCTCCTTGATCTTGCCGACACTCTCATATGCCGGCGCGCCCTTGGGGATCTTGGGTTGCTCGGGTGCCTCTGGCTCCACGACCATGACGGACTGGTCCTTGGCCAGCCCGCCACTCGACTCCAGCTCCGCGGGGAGCTCCCCGTCCACGTTGATCTTGGCTTCCATCTCGCCCGAAGTCATGTTCATGCGAATGTGCAGGCCCTTGGGGACTTCCTGGTCTTTGTGAACGGTCCGGAACTCATCTGTGGCCTGGAAGATCTTGGGGTAGCATTCATCGGGATTGGATGTGTGACAGATGAGCTCGTTTTCCTTGGAATCTGTATCGTCCCGTGTTGGGGACCATGATGACGCGAGGGCTATGGCTGGGAACACACAGAGCAACACCACGAATAGAGCCGTTAACCCTAGCGGAGTGGCTGACCTTCTCCGTGACGACCCCATCTCTTCCGTTCAGGAGCGTGCTGTCTTGTGTGTTTTCTTGTGCTGAGAGCTCGCTAGAGAAGGAATCTGGAGGTAGATATGTGGGGATCCAGGTCCTGAGTATATGGCAGCCTTGAATAGTACTACTACTAGTACGTCCGAGTCTCCTCCTTCTTTGGTATCGAGAGAGGACTTTACACTAGATATCTTTATTTTAAAGAGAAGAGACGAGAGAGATGTAGAGGCCAGTGTCGATAAAAGAAAAGTGACGCTCTCGAACAAATTAAGAAAGAAATATGCTAACAGCGTAAAAGCACTTGGACAAAAGGGTTGTCCTTTGTTGAAGTAGATATAAAAAAAAAAAAACTGATGAAGCCAGATTTCATCAAAGTCGAGAGGATTAGAATGATTCTTGAGGTTCCAAGTGTCAACTTCCAACGAGCCCGCTAAGGTTTTAGAGCGCCACGCTGCTGTCTGTTTAGCGAGCCGAGACCCGCTGTAACGGTAACCGCCATTGTGGCCTCTCAGCCACGAAGGTACTAGCGCCTTCCGCCAACTCTGGGGCACCATATCAACACATGACCTTGAACTTGAATGTACACCATGGCTGTCCCTTAACATGCCTAAACGGTGCTAGGAGTACACGTACAGGCGCTATTCTGCTTTACTGGGTTCAAGTTGGTGGGCTTAGTTGAGCCACGAGCTCCATATCCCTATATCCCCAACGGCACTGCCTAATAGGATAGGCACTAATGAGATGTCCTACCTAAAACTCGGCATCTCAGGAAATCCGCTTCTCTGTCATCTTTGAAAGGTGACATTTGTCCCTCGCAATGACTCATTCGCGACGCTATCAGGCTTCGGGCCCGTCTAGAGCGACACGACAAGCTCACCCAAAACAGTCGACCAGCCACCCGAAATGAGCCCACTGCTTGGGTGGAAGCCTGGCACGCTTCGATCTGACTTGGACCGAACCAGACGGGATCACGAGGGCTCAAACGCGTGTTGCGAAATTCCCCATTGTGGCCGGCGCCTCTCTCACACAAGGCCGTCTCCATCAGATCTAGAAGCTCCCATCTCACTGACCACCTTCCACCAGCTCAGACTCAGGCTGGCGGGCCACTCTTCTGCGAACCCTTTACACTAGGTACAGCCTACAGGCTGTCCCAGCCTCGCCACACTGGAATGGACTTCGTATGACAAAATGGGGGAAACGCCTCACCCGGATCGTGCCTCCAGAGTCCAGAGACATCATGTCTCACAACCGCCACCTGAATTTTTTTTACAGACTGAATGCTCATGTCGTCACCTCATAACCTGCTGGGGCTGGCCGAGAACCTAAAGCAATTCGTTTTGCTATCGAAACCCAACTTGTATAAACAACAGAGCCCAGCACCATGGCATGTGATTCTTCTTACTCGACAATTCGGCTATACACAACGGCTCATAAATGAATAAGCTCTAGGTCCATTGGCAAGATCTACCAAGAAAAGTATACCGGATCTCAACAGTGAAAGAAGAAGAGAGATTTCTTTGTATACTTGCCTTCTTGCCTCAAGACCACCCACCCCCCTCCAGGCCAACAATGTTTAGCATCAAGACCATCTTTCTCTTCTTTGTATTTGGCTTTCTGACTCTTGAGCTGGACGCCGCACCCCTGCGACATGGCCACGGCCACGGCCACGGCCACCGCTCGACTTTTTCAAGAATGATGTCGGCGCCTCACAGACACACCAAGAGGGCCTCGCACGCCGCTGCTCACGGGGTACAGAGGCGGGAACGGGAACGCGCCGATGTGGAAAACGCCGCATCGCCGGCGAGGAGGACGCAAATCGTCAAGGCGATTCTGGGACAAGAAACAGTCCAGCCCGCAACTTCAGCGTCAGGTCCGTTGGAGGCATTGGAGGCACGCTTCATTGCGGACGACACCGCCTTGTAGGCAACGGAGATTGGCTTTGGTTTCTCATGGTAATAGCGGAACACGGCTCAGTGGGAAAGGGGAAACCCTTGACGACGATCAATGACCAAGATGCTCTGCCGGGCAGGGCACGGGTGGAGATAAGAGGCTGGGCTGGCCTTTTTTTTTTTTTTTTTGCTTTTCTTCTTCGACGACATGGAACTTTTGATAATTACAGCAGCGCATAAACGGTTCATTCCACGGTAAGCAAGCGATCGATTCGTTGGGGATGGGGACGAAGGGTGATGCAGCTGGGCTGCAAGGGGCTTGTTACTTGAGATAACGCAGGGCGGCTCATGAGTCTTGTGGACTCAGATAGTTCTCTCATTTTATTCATTACCAGAGCGGTTTGGAATTGACAGCTTCGTGTTATTGACCATTACAACGTCCAACACCAGTCTGAAGAATGCGTGAAGAAAGGTTGGAGTTGGGGTGATTATATATGTACGATTCATGCTCGCTACCTATGAAATCCCAGCCATGTGGTACTGAAGCAGCCTGATCCATTGGGTAGGTTAGGTAACTTAGCAAAGAGTGTTCGATGACGGGGGAATGATTGGGTTGAACATCAGTCGGCACTGTGCCAACGAGGCATCAATGCACGTTTTTATTGGGATGAGATGTGTCGTTAGAACAGTGCGAAGCACATATAGTCCGCTATCCTTGGTGACCCTGCCCGCGCTCATACTCAAAAAGGTACGAGTACAGCTCCACCGCCTGCCGTACCTGCCTTAGCGCTCGTACTTGTACACGTACAGGTCGTATCGAAGAGCACCCGTGCCCTGCATTCCTCCATATGGGGGGTCGGGCGGATAAGAGGCTCCCCAGGCCAGCTGCCAGTGCTTAAGGTACTACCTCGCCATTCGCATTTGCCCTCAACCATCCATCAATCCATCCATCGACCTATTGTATCCCTAACGCAACGGATTACTGTTACACCTCGCTCTTGCAGCACTCCTGGGCCATCATTCATACAGAAGCTACGCCCCTCCACATTCACACACATCCCACGCCGAAGCCCCCGAGATAAACCCATCGACAGCTCGAGCCCCAGCCACTGGCGGGCGAGACGTCGACAATCCCACCACGCGCAGAGCTTCACGCAGGCTGCTGTCGCGACCTTTACCATCAATCGAATTCGCATTTTTTCTTTCTTTTTACGCACTGGTGGAGATCACTATAGATTCGACCTTTCACAATGCCGTCTCCTCGTCGGATGCGCTTGGTGATGCTGGCGGCCGTGACCACACTCATCATCATCTTCTTCTACACATCGCGCATAGAGAGCAAGACGGGTCGCGAGGGTCGATCACTCCAAGACTTTTACGACAGGACAGTCAACGCAATGGACAAGGGCGAGCGTCTACAGCAGCAGCAGCAACAGCAACAGCCGCCCGCAGAGGCACCCAACAGCCCGCCCAGCACGAACCCACTACCCGTCGCTGATAGGGACCGGGACGGTGACATCGATGCCGACGACGAGATTATGGGCGTCGAGATGCAGGAGCGTTTGAAAGCCGCCGAACTCCGCGCCAAGGAGCACGCCAACTCGAGGGCCGGCTTCAAACCCGACCCTCCTAGTGACGTTGTAGGCGTAGGCAGCGCGGCGCAGGGGCAGGGCGAGCACTCGGACGACGGCAGCTCGTCCGGGGACTCAGAAAAGTCGGAGGCGCAGGTGCATGCAGAAACGGAGCTGAATTCCATCCTCAAGAAATCCCCAAGTACGTATCCGGCCCCACCTAAGCTAGTACTACGAGTTACGTCGCTATTTTCCCAAGACTCGTCATGCTAACGTTTGATTCAAGTCATCATTTTTTCCAAGACGTATTGCCCTCATTCCAAAAGGGCCAAGACGATCCTCCTCGAGAAATACGATATCGTCCCAGAGCCGTACGTTGTCGAGCTCGACGAACATGCTCAGGGGAGCGATCTACAGGACGTGTTGTTAGATAAAACGGGACGGAGGACAGTTCCTAACGTGCTCATTCAAGGTGTGAGCATAGGAGGTGCCGATGATGTTGTGCAACTTCACGAGGATGGCGAGCTCATGGACAAGGTGTGGGAACTGGGACTCAAGCGGGTCGAGATATCCCGCAAACCAGATGTCAGGGGAGGATCTCGGTACTAGCAGCGTCACTAGTAGTACCATCAACGTGGAGGTAAGGCGGCAGCAGCAGCAGCAGTAACAGTAACAGTACCTGGTGTAGGGCCGGCGATAGGGAAAGCGAGCAGTAGCGGATATCTGGGAGCTGGTATGTTCGGCGCTCCTGTGACTTTTAGGCATCGTATTTTTTTCTTATGGAAGGCGTGCTGGACGATGTTAACGATAGGATCCCTCCCTGTTTTTGGAGGAAACAACTGGGCATGGAAGGCGTTAGGTTTCAGTATTTGTTTCATTATTTGGAAAATGACCACGCACACGAATCGTGACCAGAGTGCCTCATTCTTCTTGACCGACAAAAAGAACGGCATCAACCAAGGCTGGCCGCCGTGATCTGTGGGCTCATCGTCGATGGAGAGTCTGGAGAGTGAGCACATGAACAAAAAGAACCACGTGGCTTCTTACTGTTGAGCAGCAGTGTGATTCACTGGTAAAGACATCTCCGTCTTGTTGCCCGTGGAATTGTTGATTCGCACTTGCTTCTCGTTCTTCGTAAGCCACTTTCGCCTTCATCGCTCTTCAGCTTTCTACCCATCTTAATGATCCACGAGTTCTGGACACACCCCCAAAATCATCGTGACCATGCTTTTTCAATCCTTGCAATGCAATTATCCTCCGCTGTGCGGGCTTTTATCAGGTTGAAAACTACTGTCAAGGGGCACACAAGCATCTTCTATCGTTCATCTATTTTCGAACTCTGCATCTTACAGGGACGACGTGGCAAATACCACAAGACACCCGAACATTGATATCCTCGTCTGGCTCGGGAATCGTACGTCATAATGGAGCGGTTTCTGCGGACAAAGGAGCTCGTGCTGCGCTTGGTTGAGCTCTCTGACTTTCAAACCATCACGAGGATGCGTCAAATTCGTGTAGGTGCTATATCTGAGACCAAGCCGCACAAGCATTACGGAAAGGAACAGTTAATCCGAGAAAGGGTTAGGGTACGCTAACAGTTCTGGCATATAGTTCTTCGAAACACTCATAAACCTCCATGTCAAGTCGATTGTGCGAGAGAAGCATCGAGATTATTTACTGCCCCCTGGCCACGGCGGGTCGCCCGCCTGCCTTACATACGACTTTGCTCCCCTCAGCCACGACCTGTCTAACCTCCATTGCCGTCCGGCTCTGGTCTCTGTCTTGGGCTGGGAGAGCGCAAGGGTGGCTGCGGACCGCGAGCTCGAGATCGAAGTCCTGCTCAACGCCCCTTATTTTCGACTGCGACCCGCCCCCGGCGCTGCCGACTTCGCCTGGCCGAGGCTCAACACACATGCAAAGTGCAACCTCCGAGCCCTGCTGAAGAGAGCCCTGTATCAGACCGACGTCATGCGTGACATGGAGGCCAAGGCTATCGTATCCCTCGGGGTGCCCGCCCATCGTTGGAGTTTTCAACCGGGTCGCGCCCCCTTTGACGCCTTTGACGTGTCGACAACGGAACTGGTACAGCTCGCCCATAGCATCCCCGAGTTCCAGAGCTTACTCTCCAAGGAGCTCATCCCCATAAGGACACGCCGTCTGCAGACTGCCTACCTCCGCTCCTTGTCTGAGCGCGACCTGATCGGCCTGTATGCGCTCTGCCGCATCGCCGTGGAGAGCTGGCACGAAGTGCGTATGCTGCCGGCTCACAAGTTTGGCAACGCGGAGAGCACCCTGTTCGAAAAGGAACTCTCTTTCAAGGAGACGGTGCTGCGTCATGGCAGCTAGTTCCTGTATGGCGAGGTCCGTGGGTTTGGGGCTCGGGCCAACCACAGGCGGGACCTGCTCGACCACGTCCACCTCGAGACGACCAAGGTCCCCAGTGATTCGATTGACTTTGAAGTGTTTCTTGTAGGGACTATGCACGAGCTGCTGATGGAGCGATTGCATGTCGATATTCGAAGATTGGAGAGAAAGGTGTTGAAAGTGGTCGAGGACATGGTGGGCGCCGATGAGCCTGCTTTCGAAGCGCCGGCATCGGCACGGGGACATGGAGTGGCTGCTCTATAATGGAAAAAAGTCGTTGCGATGCTTCTAATAACTTTGTCTATTATCTTGTTTTTCTGTGGGATGGGTGCGTGTTGGGTATCAAAGAACGCAAGCAAAGGCGGCACAGCTGCGCTTCTGGAGAAAATGGTCTGGAGTATGAACAAGCCAACGATGGCGCTGGTTTGACCATGACCAGGTGCGCAAATGAAGGGCTGATTACTTGTCGTTGTGTTTGGTAAAGATGGCGTTTTCATCATGGCTATCCTCTATCACATGGTTAGAGCTCTAGCTTAGCAAACATTGTTCACCATCCAATGCCAAATATCCCCTAACGTGTTCTCATGGCACTTTTGGATGAACCCTCTTCCTCTTCTCTCGTCTCCGGCTACTCATACATGGAGATCCCTGACGTTGAAAAGAATGTGTCGATTCTATTGTGAAGTTTCTTTGAGCTCTATCAAGAAAATACTCCCCCAAAAATGTGGCCCTCATTACCGCCGTAAGTTCTTGCAGAGTCGCCACCTTTTACAGAAGCTTTGTCCAACTTTGAGGGCGTAATATGTACAATCACTAAGCTTTGCTCCAACGGAGTTTTGTTGCCAGAAAAAAAAGAGATAAAAGCGCAAAAAATGACATGAGTAGCATTGGTATTCGATTCCGTCGTGGCCATGGTCGTCGTATCTTGAGTATTATATTCCCACCCACATCCCAAGGTAAGCCCTTCCCAATCATCTTCTGGATATCCCCAAAGAAAGATGAAGAAAAAAAATCCATGATATCCCCTGAACGCCTTCGAGAATGTTGATACACGTCGTAAACAAGGCGTTGATCCCCTTTTATAGTACTGGAAGGGTCTCGCCGTGCATGAATTGGTCGACACCGTCGGGACCAACTTGTCTGTACAGCGGAATCACAAAGGTCAGCCTCCTTGTCCTTGAAAAGCAATAAATTGGATAAGGGGGTGGAGGACACAGTTGAAAGAAGAGAGAAGCAGGAAGAAGAAAAGGGAAAGGCACTCACGTCATCAACAAGACTTTGGTAAACTCGTCAGCGTCTTCGGGTCGGCCATACATCCAGAAATCCTTGAAACAACTGTCCAGGATCCCCCACTGCGGCTGCTCGCGCCACGAGCGGAAGAACTCGACCGAGGAGCTCGCCTCCCAAAGGTGTCGGGATGCTGTGAAGGTGTGCCCACTGATCCACATGGACTCATCCGCTGCGACGACACCTGTTAGTTTCAAAATCTTGTATGATTTTCGGAGGATGTCACGTCTCCCCTTGGGGATAAAGCTCTCCGGGGGTAGATTAGACTCACGAATCTCGGACTTGAGGATGGTCAAGAGACAGCAAAAGTACACGGAAAAGATAATGGTACGCCGGATGCTCTCCGCCAGAATCCAGTACTGCAGAACGTGAAAACAAAACAAAGGTCAGCAATCTATTCCTGTGTGAAAAGCCCCAAGGTTTTTTTTGGGGGGGGCCAAGAATGCTTACCTCCCAGCTCTTCGGCGGTTGGTCCTTGGAGGCCTTCACTGGCGTCTCCCCTGCCTCGATCTCGTCCTTGAGACGGTTGAGTTCATGCACCCAACTCATAAACGTCGGTCTATCCTTCTCCGCGGAATTTCTCAGCATAATGTCTCCGTCGAGCACCCTCATCGAATCCAGCAGCGCAGCCGCCTGAACCCGCGCCAGCTTCTCGTGAGGCGTCGTTGCTGCGTTGCCCTCGGAGTAGACCTCCCGTGCTGCATCCGACAAGAGCCGCAGCGCCCAGGCCTTGGTGTCCGCGGTGCGGTTCGCGTAGGCCGAGGCAGCGCAGAAGGCGGACATCATGTACTTTGGCAGGTGAGCCGAGTACAGGCGCGGATGGATGAAGCAGACGGTGCGGGTCTGGGCAAAAGTCGTGTGGAGCTTGGTGAAGTAGTCGAGGGCGAAGCCGATGCGGGTGGTAGGGTCGTGAATCTGGAGCAGGTCGGTGGCTATGCAGTCGTCGCCCTTGGCCTCCTTGTAGAGGGACAGATCCCGGATCTGGGACCTGGGCTGCTCCACGGGGGTCGACATGGGCATGGGGACGGGAACGGGGAAGTTGGCCTTTGGTTCAGGAAGGAAAGGCAGGCCCCAGTCGTGATTCCCGGTGCTGGACGTGCCATTTATGAGATCCGCAATGGAGAAGTCGAGGGACGGGTCAATGTGAAGAGCATCAGGGCTGGTTGTCTGGGTTCCCGATCCAGATCTCGACCCTGAGGAGGTGCCGAAGTCGCCAAAGCCGGTGTGCTGGTGTTGTTGGTGATGATTGTGGTCAGATGTCATGTCCATGCCAAAGTCGCCCATGGGGAAGTCGGAAGTCATGTCGACGCCAACGCCATTGCATAAGTCCTGGTCAGTAGAGACCGAGGCAGTCGTCGGCGTAGAGGTGGCGTTGCCGGAGTCGTTGTTATTGTTGTTACTGAAATTGGGCTGAGAATTGCCGCTGCCACCAAAGTGAATGTCGACTACAGACACTGAGGAAGACGACGAAGGAGGAGAGGGCGGCCTGGCTGCGCCTGTGGTGCGCTTCTGGTAGACGCATTCGAGGCCCTTGTCGGCGCAGCGATTGCACCTCGGCTTAGTCTTGTCACAGCGCCGTTTCCCACGCACGCAGGCGTTGCAACTCTTCTGTCTTGACGCAGCCGCCGCCGCGGCCGTAGATGCTGAGGCGGATACCGAAGATATGGCGGAGCCCTTGAGGTCGCTCCGATCCATCCGATTCACGCCGAGCGAGTTGAAGATATCGTCATCCATGGCCGAATTGGTATTATATGATCCTTTCTTTTCTTTGTCCTATTATTTTAAAATGAGTGCCTTGATATGAAGAAATATGGTAAAGATGAAGATTCATAGGCAAAGACCTTTTGCGACAGGGGAAATCCATGGGAGGACCACAATGTCATTCGAATCCGATCCCATCTTACGTTGTCCGCAAGCGCCAAACCGTAAGCCTCACCCAGTGGTCCCTCAGTCACTAACAACAACACTAGTGGAATGGCTTACCAATTCGTTAGTGCTTCTGCAAGAGGCACTACCGTCGATACTACTACTTGTAGCACCTGCAAAGATCCACCCCAACCAAGTCCGCTACCCGAACTCCGCAAAGTCCGCAAGGGTCTTTCCTGCCTTTGGTGCGCCTGTGGACTACTACTAGACTAGTATTTCTACTACAACTACGGAGTAGTTGTACTTACTTAGAGTAGTAGTCAATTACTAAGGCAGAGCTAACTTTAAGCTGAAAGTAAGGAACGAATACTCAACTTCGTTCTCGCAAGGCCAGACAAGCCATGACGGCCTCTCTTGCTCCTGCTGATCAGCCCACACACGCCGCATGCCAACACTTATATCAATTAGTACTCTTGCTAAGAAACGTCAATGGTCGCTACGAGTAAACTTGCTTAATACTTCTACTCTACTACCACACCTCACCCGCGTGTAGCCAGGTGTCATGCCCCCAACAGCTCCTCCGCGCACGTTGTCGTCTCTGCATGCCCTGTTGTGTCCTTTTTTTAGCCGGTTTCAGCAGGCCCCGTCTCGTCCATCCTTTAGCTAGCTACCCCTTGCCTTACTCGCGTGCCTCTTGTCTGTGCCCGACGTCACCTAGTTGTATAGTGAGAAGAAGAAAAAGGGGGCGACGACTTTTTTGCGAAATGCCGTGTCGCACCCACCCAGCGTCAGCAAAATCAGAGACTGTCAGCACATCATCACCAAGGTGTTTCCCTCTTGCTTCACCTTGGTCTGCAATTGCAATTGCGAATGGATGGAAATTGGCTTTCTCTCTTTTGCTCTGACAAGACTACAGCTATCACTCGTACTGTTCTCATCCGATGCGAACATCCAAACGCTGCCTTGCTGCCGAGAAACCCAGCTCCCAACTCTGCCTATGCCTCTGCATCCTCATAGATGCTGGCAAGTGCCTATATACACCTTTTCTCGCCCAATCCCTTCGAGTCGTTGCAGACCCGCCAGCCCATGCGGCATCCCTGTGTCCCGGATTTCCCAAATCTTTCCTCCCAATGTACTATCCTTGCCGAAGTTGGCCTTCCAAGCCATGTTGCAGATTCCTGCTTTCGACTGAATCCTCGACTCCCAAATTTCCCGCCTTCCGATCCGCGCCCAGTGTATCTCAAGTATAAGAAAAGAAAAGATAGTTGTCAAGTAAAACCAAATAAGGGGCGTCCACACTTGAACGCCTGTAGAATGAGCGCCCAGAGGGGCTGGTATCGACCTCTCCGGAGCAGAAGAAAAACCAAGCGAAGAAATGAAGAAACGGAAGAGAAAAAATAGCCCACGTCTCTCAAGGGCCGTACAACCAGAGACAAGAAGTGAAGTGACTCTAATAACACACATGAAGTTTTGTAGCTTCCTGTTCAGGCAAAAGAAATGGTTTTGCCGAGCGCTCTCCCGATACCAGTATTATTTCTGGATATGTCAAGGATGTGCGCAGGACAACCATTTCGCCATATAAGCGCCTGTCGTTCGTTTCGTTGATATAAAGAAAAAAGTGGACATAAAAAGAAAATCAAGATGAATCGGATCATCGTAAAGAGTGGTTGCTTGCAATCAAATGCAATGAGGTTTTGTCACATTGGTATTAGTATCGTTCCTGGCGGTACCCATTGACTGCGCCCTGTGCTTCGTACTGCACCCCTGTCATAGACTCGGGTCCGGAAGGGATGCCATTGCTGATGGACCGCAAAGGAGGCAGCTCAGTTCGGCTTGTGCTGGCGTAGTGTTCGGGGGGGTAAGGGGTGTGCGGTGAGGATTGAGCTTGGCTTGGTGGCTGCGAAGGCGGCGCCTGCTGTGGCTGAGAGGACGTGGGAGGAGCCTCGCTGCGATGGTATTGCTGCGGTGTCTCTCCTCGATACGACTGGAGTTCACGGCGAAGCATCTCGTTCTCACTCACTGCTGACTGATAGCGAGCGGAGAGTGCCTTGATGTACTCCTTCTGAGCACGGTGCTCGTTGATAGCTGGCAGCAGATTAGAATCCATTACTCATGGACCTGAAAATTGTGAGAATGACTTTGCTTACCTTTAGTTAGAATCTCCCATTTGGACGCCTTGGAGCCACGCTCCTGAGGCATCTCGTCTCGCAGGGCATCAAACAGCTCCTTCATCTCCGTTCGCCTCTTACGCTCAGCAAGCTTGTGGCTCACTCTCAGCTCCGGAGTTCGGCTGTACGGCTGGCTTCCTGTCGGGCCCCCAATATCCTGCTCTTGGAGGTCGTTTAACTGCCGATGTTGCATGGTGTGGTGGTGCACGGGGAAGTCGGCAAGATGAGGCGGCGATGGGCCATCTTCCAGCCTGCGCTGGCCGGCAGGAAGGCGCGAATCGGCGGTGAATTGGCTGCTTGCGATGGATTCGGAGATGCTGCTGCGACGCGAGGCATCGTACGATTGGCCGTGGTTGGCCCTCTGAACCTCTTCTTCGGGGAACGCCCACGCTTGACCTTTGGTAGGCTCAGCTGCTCGGGCAATGTTGCCCGTGGCGGGTCCCGTAATGGCTGGCGCCGTCCTGACCATCTTTTGCTCGGGGTTACGTTCCGCACTCGGGGCGTATCCATTGGAGATCCTGTGGATCGGGGGTGTATCCAGCCCGCCTCGAGGAATACGTTGCTGGTGAAGGGTGTTCTGGATCGAAGTGGTCGATTGATTCGTGCTAGCGTACGGGGAGTTGCCGAGTCGCATATCACTTAGTCCCTGGTTGATGCGACTATCCACGCTCTCGCGGCGAGAAGCAGCTCCCGAAGCAAGTCCGTCTCCTAGCGTTGCGGTACTGTGACTCGAGTCCAACGATGGCTGATGCTCCAGGCGTCGTTCAGATCCACCTGGTGTAGTAGGCGAAACCATGGCGGCCACACTCATGTGGCTTGTGGAAGGGGAAACGACAGTCTGGGGAGCCATGTAACCGGCGACGGGCGAGGGTGTTTTGTCTGCGGAAGATGTGTAGCCAGATGCCGAAGGGCTTAGGCCGTTCGTTTGGAACGAAGCAGCAGATGTGTCTGGCAGAGAGCGTTAGCTAGGACCGAAAAGGCTTTAGAAGGTAACAATGATTTATTCGTACGCTTGCTGGAAACGTCTGCTGTGGAGTAGAATCCAGAATCTCGAAGCTGGGGTCCAGGGCCTGGCGAGGCCTGGTCGTCGTTGTTTAATATGTTAGTAAGGCCAGCAGCCTTGGGGGGCTGAGGCCGCGACTGCGTCTGCGTTTGCTGCTCCATGATTGCGTCTGACTGGTTTTGGAACCGTATTTGAAATCTGTCGTTCGTGTATAATTAAGAGATCAAAGGTCTGTCGGGTTTGGTTGCAATTGACGATTGGTGAGTTGATGTGACCTTGGTATAGAGAGAGCTTCTGAATGATATTGATTGTCGCAAATATCAAAGATAACGGAAGATGTGATCGGAGCCCTTTCAATCGAGGCAGGGCGCTGGTGTACAAAAGGGAGCCAAGGTAGGCGATGCTGGGTCTTGGAAGCAACGAGTGTTGGATCGAATGTTGGCGGATTAGAGATGCTCTCGACTGGGACCGTGTGACAGCTACAGACGAGGCAGTCAATTATCGCAAATGTCGACCATCGAATCCAGCATCATCGGTTCGAAGTCGAAAATGGAGGCGCGTGTGAAGGTAGGCGAGAGTTGGGAGTTGGAAGGTGGAGGAAGGGAGTGAGTGAGGTGAGAGAGCGCTGGACTCCTTGAACCTCAGAAACCAGAAACGGCCGGCCCAGCAGCAGCGCCAGGTGGTGGCCAAGCCACCAGGCCAGGAGAGAGGAGCACGAACGCCCATGCGTCAAGGCGAGGAAAGTATCGGGTACCTCGACTTAGCCGCTGTCCAGGGGGGACCCCTCGAGGCTTCCGGGGGGGTTCTTGGGGGGGAAACTTTAGCTAGTACGACTGCTATTTGGCAGTGGGGGGCGCCAATATCGGGGCGTGCGAGAAGGAACGTGGATGGGTGGAGGGGGTCATAATCGGCCAAACTGGGGCCACTACAGTATGTAGATGCTCTGTTCCAACTGTGCCGCGCGCGCTCCTCGAGCTCCTACGCAAATGTTTGGCCCTCTACAAATTACAGGTACTCTTCAAGTCGTAACTTCGGATGACATTCTTAGATTGGAGCATCTTTACAAGTTGCAACGGGACAATTCATCTCAGTTGATGAATGGCCTAAGTGGTGAATTTCTGATATGCTCCATCCTATAGGGAATGACCCAGGGCGAGCCAGCTTTGCCTTGTGGAGAGGGTGAAAGTGAGGCTAGCCTTCGGCGAAGGCGTAAGGCACCTTCTTAACCTCACTGTCTAAGATGTGGCCGGAGCTACGAGTTATAGGTAATACTAGTACCACCACTATTAGTACTCGTAGTAGCAAGTATCGAAAGGGAATCGTCTTATATGTAGCCTACCGCCTTTGCAACCTCAACACGAGCGCCTGTCCGCTTGGCCAGATCTTCCCAATGCTACTACGAGTAGAAGCTCGAGACTGGCAGTGAAAGTCATCTACGAGTACTAGTTGTACAGATACTTCCATTCGTACCGTACATGATGTTCACAGCGACTTCCCTAGCGCATTGGGCGTCATGCCATCCATCCAGCCACCCAGCGGCGGGTAGCTTGGCCCCGGAAGTGACCCGTGCGCGTGCCAGGCAACCTTCCCGCGCGATACCTTCTCAGCCCGTACCCCAAGCGTCAGTAATCACCAGAATGCAGGGCGAGTCAGTGCCAATTCACCTAGCGTCGCCGGCCGACTGATCCTTCCTCGTGTACCTCCGGTACCACCGTAGCAGGTCGCCCCCACTTTCATGACCTTCCATGTGCCATGGTACCTCGCTACCTCCCGCACACCTGCCTGTCCTCGCTGAAGCCCCGGCCTGGGCGAGGAACTTGGCATGGGGCACCACAACCTTAAAAAGAGGGAAAAAGGAAGAAGTAGAAAAGGAAGAAAAAAAAATGGCCAAGCCCTCGCGACCGAGCGTGATCCTCTGCCTGCGCGAGGATGTCGCCGCTCGCTTTCCCCGAACACTTCTGCTACGCTTGCGAGCACGCGCTTGCAATTTGTTCTCACTGCACTTTTGCGAAAGATAAGATGCGGTCCATTGCAAGTGTCGCCGCATGCCGCTGCTTGTCATGTACCTCACTGTACCAGTGCTGAGGTACGGCCAGGTAGAACGTGGCGGCTCTAGCCACAGACTAAGGTAGCAGTTGGTAAGATACCTGAGCTACCGTAAGTAATTACTGAATAAGGTAGGATGCACGGATTAAAGAAAACTCGCTGCCCTGGGCATTTGAAGGTAAGCCCTGGTAGTTGAGCTACTACAGTACTTACAGATGTTGATTATGTCTGTAGCGATGCTCCTACAGCGCTCCTCAGTGACCTAACTCAATAAGGTACTGTCATGCACAGTAACCTGTTCGCAGACGAGAGCTCGCACAGGTTATGGAGTACCGTCGCAGTGAAACGTGAAAACGCGGAAGGTGCGACGCCGCAAACCGTCTGCGCTTGCAACTGTAGGTGCAACTCTACGAGTATCTTTGCCGTCTTCAAGTTCACTTTGTGAAGCTGCCGGCCGTTATTCGTACTCTTACATTTAAGCGGCAGTTCTGCTCTGCGTGGCGGCCGTCGTAGTCCCTTGCACCGGCAAGGACAGTGCACGCGGACATGAACGTCTGCGCCGCATGCAACTAACTATTTGCTTCGGAGGCAAACCGAATACTTTACCCTTCGAAGATGGCAATGGCAACTTACATGCTATAGTTGTTCATGATCGACACTAGTGATCCGCGCCGTCACACTCCGCTGTTGTACAGTATGGAGAAACTCAAAGCCGATGATTTGAACTGCCGATAGACCAGCACTTCCTGGAGCATGTCAGCGAAGTTGTATAATATGTATTTGTAGTTGATGAGAGGTGAGAAAGATGGGGAATGGACGGCACACAGCTTGTCTCCTCACAGGCATTGTTAACCGCTGTAACAGAGAAATCGACCATGTCACCAAACACGTGTAACTTCGAGGAACAACCGAATTGAGCATGCTTGCCTTAGCCCTATGATCCGCCGAATCGATTGCGAGAGTCCCGACATCAGGGGAACTTGTTTTAACAGAGAGGCCGTTCAACTCGGGCATTATCCCACAATAGGTTCATGGCAAGTCGAATCCTGGCAAGAGGGCGGCGTTAACGCGGCAGCCAGCGGCTGTTCTACCGGACAAGTACTAGACCCAGCGAGTTCCATGTAGTGGCTACCACTACTTCCACTAGTCTACCCACTACCTTACGCACTTCTATTAGTAGACGCAGTATGCAAGGGCTGACCAACACTACACACTGTACGGGCCTCCAGTCCCGACCAGGTGAGGCCTCGGACACCTTTACGTAGGGTCATCCATGTCATCATGGCTTTTGTGCATTCGCGATCTTCCGCAGCCACGTGAAGAGCACGGCACCCCCCAGAAGCCCCCTCGATGGTCCCCCAATAGGCCCCCCAGGACCCCCTAAAAGCAAGCCAGTGGGTGCCACATATTGCCCGATCTCCCCCTAGGTAGGAGCTGGCACATGGAACCTGGGCTTAATTAGTTCCTTGATAGGTCTTTCCCTCGCGCATGTGGCATGCGCCATTGCCATACTGGCACCACACCCCCCCAAGCCCAGAAGGCGGCACCGGCGTACAACGTGCCTCTCGAAGGAATTCATGGATATCTAAACAGAACAGAGCCGTGCCTCAAGTTGCTTCCTTCCCTTGCTTCACAGACCTACCTTGGCACCTTACCTTCCATATAGTAAGGTACAAATGACTGCTCACTCGCTTACCTACTAGGTAGGTAGGTAGGTAGGTAACAGCACGCAACCTGAGGCCACTTGATCGACGTCAAGGGCGACACCCATAACCCCCCATCACTTACGGGGTAGTTGTACTTGTACGGAGTAGATGGCACAAAGACCCAAGTTCGACAAGTACGGACCACCAAAAGGCGACAGCGGCCTGAGCGAGATGGAAGAGGCTGGCGACGCCTGCAGTGCAACATTGCACCGACTCGCATGCTCTCCTCAGGCGGGGAGCCTCCCCCCAAGAGCAACCCAATGAAAGCCCAAAGTCGACACCACCCGATTGGCCTTCAGCGTGCGTCGCTCCACGGATTGGGAATGTTAATCTCGGCGCTGCCACCCCCCCTGCGACAGGGATTCGCTGGTGGCCCATGCCGGTCGATAGCGTGCGCACTCGGCGATAACCACGGACAAGCTCTTTATGGCGCTCTGTTCTCAGCGCTTCGGCCTTGGGAACCTTTGAACGCGCGCGGGAATAACACGTTTTTGTGCACTTGAGCATTGAGGCAATACTTGTAGTACTCTGTACCGCGAGCTAGCTCATAGGAATTACTCGCCGAATTTCCAACCACCTCGAGTTCAAGGACCATCAAATGCTGCTCTCACGGTGCACGGGAACCGCATCGGAGCACTAATTACAGCCTTAAAACACGCCGTCAGATTCTTGATGGGGATCCAAAACGCAGCGGTCGGACCTATGGCGGGTTTCGTCATAAGACAAGGTCATCAACACCACCGACTCCTCAACCAATGCTTGCAGCTACTTGACCTAGATGCTGTACGGGCACGGCTTCCCTGGCGAATAATCTTCAAAAAAAGATGCGATCCCTACGAGGTTGTGCAGCTTGAAATCTCCAACTCGCGATGCGCAACTGAGATTGACGGCGCTATGCGGGAATTCCGCACTAGTCGCTAGATTGACGGCGATGGCTCGACTATCGATCCATGTGCAGGTTTGCATGCCATTCCGCCCCTTGGCTACGAGTGCACGATCATAAGGTGGATGGCAAAAGGAACCCACGTGGTGGTTCGTAATCATGTACTCCGTACGAGTACTCCATGTGACCTAGCCAGGAGCTGACAGGAGCCGCTTGACAACCCGCCGCCATTGTACATAGATCCTTTCCTCGATTGACCATGGCACCAAGCAACATTCGACTGGGGGGCTGGGCGACGCTGCGGAACTCTCAGGGTTGCACAGTAAACGTCAAGCCTTACGGCTGTTTTACGGCGCTTCTTGATCCGTGTCTTGACGTTCAAAATGCTCGCAACTGTACAAGAGAATGCCCTGCCGTTTATGAAGCCTGCTAGGACTCTCCACCCGAATTCCTTATACACCGCGCCTCGAAGGAATGGCAACCAGGCGCCTCTCGCACACATGGTCCAAGCTGACGACGCGACATCGTTTGTGGAAAGCCTTGAAGCCGATGCGACCATGTAAGTCATTTTCATTGACGCAACTAATTGATCCTCGCGCAACACACTACTTTTGAGTCTTCGGGTACCGACACGCAGTCGGCCATGGCCGGTAGTTGTTTGTGGAGAAGGCGATCCTCCAGCGATACTACCGGCTTATCTGACGTCCTTCAGGCACGTGTACTTATAGAAGGATTTACATAAGCTGAAGTCATTGATCTTGCCGTCGAGTCTCGGCGATTGACTCTTACGGGATCGAACGCCTTTAGCAGCTCAGGGAAGCCCTAGTCGGCGGTTGGTCCCGGATGACAAAGGTCCAATGTATATTCGTTGCAACCATGTATTGGCTCTTACAACCTGAGAGAACCTAGCCATTGCCACCGAGAAATCCGGTCTGGCCAACGTGCGACAAGACCCCCCCGGGGCTCGAATTGTGGATGAGTTAGCTCTCTGGGTCAACAACGGATCTATCAGTACATCTTGACGGTACTCCGGTACTCCGTAAGCCTGTGGAGTCTACTACATATACTACTACAAGTATCTGTTGTAATATCTGCGGATGGGTTAACCACAAGACCCCCAGCCTATGCAACCGACTGCTAAGCTTACTCGGCTACCACCAACTGATCATTGGCTAGCAGGACCAATGTTGCCTTGCCACAAGCTCCTGCCGATTCGAGACTGCCTAAGGCTGGAATTGCTTGGAATTTCATAGCTGATAGTGTTATTATCGCAAGAGCTCGGCATATCTTTAAAGAGGGTCTACGAAGATACAATAATGTTGAGCGCAGCATCAGCTTGGCTTTGATCCCTTCAGATATCACTTGGGAAGCCAAAAACTAGCGCGCTTCTTATTCTGCAAGGACTTTCTTACCAAAACGGCAGTGCCTGGGGATTGCCGAAAATCCGGACTTAGGTTTGGGCTAAACCAGCCGTAAGGAGTGGCCGAGTACTCGAGACAACAGCCATCCACACGGAAGATACTCTGTAGAGGAGGATTTTCAAACCCGATCGATTTGATTCGTTCATTTCGCAGGTGGGAGAGCATGGCAGATGTGACAAGCCGATACATGAGTGATGGCTACATGTCTTAGCCCACCCATACTTTCATGGCTTTGGACGCCGACTGGCGACGCTACTACATTTGACCTTGCGCCTTGTCATACCACCAACACCTCGTTCGTGGAACCCGCATTTTATTCTAATTTCACGTAAGAGACCGAAAACTTTCCCGAGGAGAAGGGGGAGAAAAAGCCTGGCAGAAGGCGCCAAACCGAGGACCTGCCTACCACTCTTTCTCAGTCGAATGGGACGGGGTCCGTTCATTGGTGAGACAACACCATGCAGGTTTCTTTTTCGACAGAATGCATCTAACAGCATTCCACAGCGTCCGTTTGACCCAGATGAGATAAAGCACGAGGTGCAGTACTCCGTGGAAAGGAGAGAATAACGGACGAGACCGGCTGCCCTATGCACTGAGACGAAAACGTTTCTTAACGCGCCACCTTGGTTGAAACTTCGCCTGATGAACGAATCAAATCCGGATAGGATTCCATTCCCCTCGGCGATTACCCGCACTCTGTGCCGAATCCGAGTGGGTGTACGTTTGGGGACTGCTCGTCTTGCACTCGAGAGATGCTCTAAGAGGATCCCAAAAAGGTGTCGCATGTCTCACACGCCTCGGGCGGATGTTCGAGCGAACACCTGAACCACAGAGATAGTCAACTATTGACGACACTCCAGTTAGTGGAACAAGTTGGACCAGCACTTAGTCATGGCCCTCCCTTGCGTACTCACGGGTAGAGGAGACCAGCATCCCCGCCGAAACGCGAGATGCAGTTCGTGACTCTGAGGACAAGGGCCCTGCCAGAGGCGAGCCTTTCGCGAACCAGAATCAAATGGCTCCTTTCCGAATATGCATCTCCCAGGCTCAGGCAGCCGGAGGCTTATGAGCATCAATTGCACAGTTTCGAAGTGCACAACTGACAGGGATTTCGGACAGTGGCGTATCAACTCTCAGTACGACCAAGGACCGTGGACCTCCCGATCCGAAGAAGCCATACTGTCTAAGGAGTACAGCATGACTGAAGCGGCCAGACTACATACGGATACGGAGTAGAAGAATACAGAAATGGCGACCGGGATGGGGTGCCCAGCGAAAAGAGAGCGCCCAACAACACTCTACTCGGTGAAGTCAAGTGTGCTCGGATTACCTAGCAGTGGTCGATACACAGGTACCAGGTCCGCGGTCGTGGTGTCTCCACCATGCTTGATCCCGAAATATTTCGCACAGAGGAATTCGAGGGCGTTCGCTTGCTGGGAACGAGCACCTGTTCGGAGTACATGTAGTTGTACAAGGTATAGAGTACTCTGTAGAGGTAAGCACCTCTGCCTGTGCTTCCCTAGCCGACCCCCGGCATCCTTGGGCGAGACATCTTCACAGTCATGTTTTTCTGGGACAAACAACCTTGACAACGTTGCCTTACATATGTATGTACATACTGCGGCCCCAGTACGGGCCCTGCCGCACAGCGGATGTCGACCGAGAGGCTCCCTCCCCCTGCTTCCGCGCGCTCCCCCCATGTCGTCGTATCCCCTGCCAGACTTGCACTTACATTGGCTTTGACCTGCTCGTTGATACTTTGCAAGATTCGCATAGAACGAGAGAGGCTATGGTTTCTTGGTCTTTGTGTGAAGGTGACTTATAACAAAATTAGTTACCTGCCAGACTTATGGTTGTGTGCCGATATCATTGGGGGCTCGCGAGCAACGTTCGGAATGGCCCGTTATCACCCCAGCCTGGAAACCGGCTGGAATACGATGATGTGACCATCAACCACGTAGGGAACAGTTTCATAAACTCCCAAAGCTGACATGCAAGCTCTGTGGCCACCTTTGCGGCCACCTTTGCGGCCACCTTTGCGAGACAGGATAGAATCGTAGGTATGAGAAAGACCTGGTGCATTCACCGTCAGTGCAATAGAGTCGGTACGAACAAGTGCTAGTACAAGTACAGATACAGTACAGTATACACTATGGGGCTGGCACCGCCCAGGATGCCCACCACGATGAGCCCAGGACGGTCGTCAGGGTTTCTGGAAGTTCACATCCATACGCAGTCAGCGCATTTATTCTTTTTTATGGTGCTTCATTCAATCCACAGCATCGGCATACAGGACGCACCATCGCCAAGAGGAGAGCCTGCACCGGTTATCTCGCATCTGTCTGCATATGTACTGCACCCGATTCTGGGGAGGGGGGCCAAAGTGAACCTCGTCAACCCCCAGCCAACAAGGACCCGGACCAGATCACCGGAAAGAGCAAGGCCTCAGCGAACTTGGTACGTAAGTTATCAGGGGGGAGGGCAAGAACCAACACAGAAACGACCCCCGGGGACGCTAGGGCGCGGTGCCTGGAAACGTGGTTTTTATCACTTTATCACAGTATCATTCAACACTACTGTACAAGTACTTGGACATACAACTACAATCACTAATACTCCACGGAGTGATGCATAGTTGCAGGTGTATTGCTTTTGATTCAACACTAACGCGCGCGCTCTCCAGCCAGTCGCAGCAGCAAGCAATCCAATCAACTCTGCAGAGTACTGAGTACAGTGTACTTGTACAAGTACAAAAAGTATTCGAATGGACCGTGGCCCTCCTTTGCTTCATGGTGGAAGTTTTAGCTGTTCCCATGGCATACAAGGTAATCCCTGTAACTTCGCTTTTTTCCGTCCGAGATTTGCTTTCTAAATTCAATGTGCTTTGTTTACTTCTGCCGGTCCACTTTGTTCCCGGAAGCCTTTGAATGAGGAACTTTACTGCTACAATCAGTGCACTGTATCGTACATTTGCTCTTTTAATTAGTATGTACGTACTCCGTCCAAGTGTGCGTGCACCCCCTTGGCTGGCGAATTGTGCGATTAATTTCCTTGGCAATTACTCCGTCCCTACGAAGTAGCTGAAGCTGGAAAGCATCATCACAAATTGGGGCCCTAGCTCAGTTTACTCCGTACAGCCGCTGTGTGTGATCAGGGGCTTGAGCACGGGTAGGGAGATCTGATAACATGGCCTAAGAGTATTACAAGTACGGATTCATAGGGAAATTGTTCTCTCAAGGCAGCGGCAGCGCCAGCAGCAGCAACCATCAGCAGCAACCATCAGCAACAACTACCATCAGCAAATCTCGCACGCGTCAGACAAGGTCGGTGCACGAAGCACGACGCTACAGCACGCCCGGGCCAGCCTCGTCAAGTTTTTTTTTTCCTTACAAGTATACAAGTATACAAGTAGAATATGTATTTCCCTTTTCTTTCCTGTTCTTTCTTATCCCTGCCAAGTTAATGTCAAGGCTAGCCGAGTTTCCTCTTGCCTCGACCACGAAGGGGTTCGGCCGATCTAGTCAGTTGTCTGTTTGTTTCTTGATGGGGGCAAACTGGCCTTTTGCTCCGGCCGGCGTGGGACGTGTACAGCTTGCGGCTGGCCTAGTATATGTGATAGCGTCTCGCTGCTGTGTGGAGGTTGGTGCTCCAAGGACGACCAACGAGAGTCCAGAGCTGTGAGTACTACGGAGTACATATGCTAGTACAGCTACCATACGTACCTACCTAGTAGTTACTAGTAGTACTAGTAGCTGTAGCAGTATCCACAGAGTAGTCGTAATTACTACTCTGTACGTATACTAGACTAGTGTGTAGAATGTGTAAGTTAGGTCAGTCTATTGGAGTGAGAAGTCCTAGGCGCTTTGACTTTTCTTTTTTCTCATTTTTCTTTTCCCCTTCTTTCTCCTCTTGTCCTTGCTTTCGACTTCCTTCTACGGACTACTTTTCCGTTCTGTCTGTGCGCAAGCGTATACAGTGTGTGACAGGAACCAGAGACCTGCATATTTGACTAAACCGGATCGACTCTGCAAAGTCGCAACCTCGCCAGCCGGTGCGAGGTGGGATGGGGATGGGAATGTGGACGGGAATAGGGATGGTGATTGGGGGAGCGGATGGATAGGCCAGGCCGTCCTCTTCGACGACTTACCTCAGGTAGGTTCACAACAGTACTACTGTACAAGGACCATTAGTCGTCTGAGATAAATACCAGTAATAGTAGTGGTAGTAGTAGGTCTACCGCGAAAACTGAGAGGCCGGTTTCGTGGCCTGCATTAGGTATCAGCATTGTTTGCTCTTGCTCTCCGGGCTTTGATGTCCCTTTCATGTCACCTATGGCCTCGTTGGCGATAGTCGCAGCTTTGGCCCGGCCGACCAGTGCGAATGCTCAGCGATGCCCAGACCGATGTCTCGATGCGCTGATAAAATTCTCAATGATTGATCTCAGTGGCCAGGTCAGCCGGGTATGCACCGAATCAGGTCACACCCGATCTGGAGGGCATAGCGTAGGTACAGTTTGGATTGACCTCGTGGTGAAGAGACGCAGAGAAGGTTTTGCTCAAAGAGTCTGCTTAAAGAGGAGAAGAAGGCTAAGCATTGGTCCATACATATGTTGCAACAATGAGGAAACTTATTCAATACCAAGCACGCAGGATTCATGTACAATCCACTGGCTGGTGATTGCCCTCGACACAGCCTATTTTCATATGCAAGCAGCTATCAAAAATGATTGTATGTACGCCAACTAAATGCCCATATAAAAAGAAGTCGAAAGCCGTGGAGGAAAAGAAGGCATCACCGGATTAGCCTAGCATGAGCATGTAACTTCCCGCCGCCCCATCTAAAAGTCAAACTCTGGCCTGAAGACATCCGGGTCCACGCCTGCCACTGTCTTCTCCGCCAGGTCTCGCCGGCCCATCTGCGTGAAGACACGCCGCAGAGTATCATAGAGTGTGCTGCTGCGATTCTGCGCCGACATGCGGTCCAGCGCCTCGTCCACCTGATCGCCGGCGCCTTGCCCGAGGATCTCATAGGCCTTGGTGCGTCCGGATTTCTCGATAGACTTATGCATGTCTAGCGCCGCGAGGAAGTGGCTAGCGGCCTCGCGGTGGCAATTGATGTTGATGCAGCTCACACCAAGATTGTACCGTGCCCTGACAAAGTTGGGGGACAAATTCAGCGCCTGCTCGTAGGCGGCGATGGCCTCTTCTGAGCGTCCACTATTCGCCAGAGTAGCACCCAGCCTATTCCATAACAGGTGAACCTGCTCCTGCTGGTTTGTTGAGCCTAGTTCGGAGGAGTGAAGTGCTGACTGGAAGCAGTCCACGGCCTTGTCGTACTCCTCAGCTCCGTAGAACAGGACGCCCAACCCCACCTGAACGTCTGGGTCCATGTGCTCGCCATCTGGGCTCAGTTGCGCCGCCTTGATGAAGAGCTTAGTGACCTTCTCGTGCAGCTGTTGCCTGTCAGTGAAGCCCATCTCTGCCGGTGGATGCAGGTCCTTGGGGTCCAGGATAGTGGGGTATTTCGCCGATAACCAACGCTCCAACGTCCTGTAAGCCGTGCTATCGTATCCTTCGTTGGTGTATGACACGGCTAGACCCATCAGGGATGTGAGATTATTGGGGTCGAGCTTCATCGCTTGTTCGAGAGCCCGGATGGCTGCCGTCTCCTTCTCGTTCTGAGCCTGTGCCGACCCAAGGTACACCCAAGCGTCGACGTGGTCAGGAGTCTGCTGCACCGCTGCTTCGAAGGCCAGAGCCGCCAGCGACAAGTTTCCACCCTCCTTCATTATCCGTACGCCTTCGTCGAATGCGTTCTTCTCGTCGCGGAAGAAGTTGTCTTCCTCGAACATGTAGTTCTCGACTACCGGATCGCCGAATCGCCCCCAGTCGCCGAGGCCGTTGAAGTCGGGTATGAGGTCGTTGCTCCACTCGGTATCGAATTGGTCGAAGAACTGCTCTTCATTGACCATGGATCTGGAGGCAGCCGTCTCAGCTTGTATTCCTTTCCAAATAGATTCAAAGTCACCGAACTCATTGGTTTCCGACTGCATAGCCTTGTCCAGCTCGTCTAGCTCGCGCTCGGCGGCCAAAGCCTCCTCGTCGCTCTTGGAGGCCTGCTGCTTGTCCTGCAGCTCCATCTGCGCAAACTGCTCCTCCCACTTTGTGTCGTCGAGCTCGACCAGCTTTCCCTTACCCTTAGCCTCAGGCTCTTGTTGTCGCATATTCTGCTGCTGTCCTTGGTACATGGGCTGGAACATGGAAGGACCGGACATGCCATATCCCATGCCCATCATGCCTTGCCCCATCATCGGTCTCTGATGGGGCATCTGGTTGCCGACGTTACTCTGCATCGGGCTTGATCGCGAAGAGGATGCCGTGCCGTTCATCTGCCCAAAACGTGCAAACTCCTCAGGGCTGAAGTGCGTCCCCGGCGGTGGCTTGAAAGCGGACTCCATGCCTGGCTGGGTGTTGAAGTCTTGTGCCCACGTGGGTGAGGCCGAGCTCGCTCGCATCTGCTGCATCGGGTTCAACTGCACGGGGCCACCCGGCATACCGTGTTCCTGCTGGAGATTGGGACCGCTGTTGAGGAATCCATTGACCATCTGCGCATACCGAGCAAGGACATTGTGGTTAGCATATCTTGCGGTTTCGAACGAAGCGCAGCGGAAGAGGGGGACCAAAAGGGCTGAACGACAAACCTCATCCTGGGGAGCGTTGGGGTTCTGGCTGCGGAACCCGTTCATCTGGCCACCCGGACCACGCCCGACCAGACGATCTCGTTGCAGAGTCTTGTCATCTTGAACGTGCTTCTGGAACTGGCTCAGCGGGTTGCCAGCCGAAGAGCACTCGGCTCCTCCCCCCATGAACGACATGGCGGCGGCGGTGGGACGGCTCGTGAAAAGGGTATAGGACACGTCTTTTAGCGGGAAGAGAGGTGAAACAAATGGAATACGGAAGCTTAATGGAACAAAGATAAGATAAAGGCAACAAGCCTGCTTGAGATATGTTGCAAATTGTAAAACGGAATTAATTAAAGGTGGGCAGGTTTACTTGGTCGGCGGCGGTTATGGTTTGTCATCCCGTCACCTGGCAGGATCCCCCCCAAAGTCCCTACCTATGTACTCCGAGAGAGCTGGAGTGGAGGGGCTAAATACCGAGGCAAGACCGGTCACGGCCTCTCCGCTGCCCGCGGCGCATCCGGGGAGAGCATTAGGTGAAGGAATGCGCACGTGACGGTGGCGGGGAGGGTGGATGGGAGCTGGGTGAGCGGGTGTCGGTTGGCTTATCGATAACAACTTTTTTTTCTCTTGGTCGCAAAACTTCTGTCCAGCCTCCCGCGAGAGTTTCGGTATTGATAGAACGAAGTTAAGTCGGCTATTAGAAGCAGTAAAATCAATCAATTAGTATGCTTCGTCAAGTGTAAGTACCAATATGTCTCCTCCTTTCTTGTCTTTTTCATCTTCAACGTTTGGATGGTACCGCTCACGCACTCCTAGGAAGCCACGAAATGCCCGCTCAAAGCGGGCTCTGGAGAAGCGCGAGCCCAAGGCCATCGAGAATCCAAAGACGTGCCTCTTCCTTCGCGGAAGCACGTGCTCGCAGGTTGTTCAAGATGCCATGACAGATCTCCACAGCATGCGCCAACCTCTGGCCAAGAAGTTCACCAAGAAGAACCCCATCCACCCCTTCGACGATGCCACCTCTCTCGAGTTCTTTTCCGAAAAGAACGACGCCAGCTTGCTCGTCTTTGGCAGCACCAGCAAGAAGCGGCCCCACGCCTTGACATTCATTCGCACCTTTGCCTTCAAGGTGTACGACATGCTCGAGCTGTACCTCGACAACAACACCTACCGCGGCCTGTCTCAGTTCCGCACAAAGAAGTTTGCCATTGGGCTCAGACCCATGCTGCTCTTTGCCGGCACGGCCTTTGAGAGCCCCGTCGCGAACGAGTTCACCCTCGCCAAGAGCCTATTCACCGACTTCTTCAAGGGCGAGGACTCTGACATGATTGACGTCGAGGGCCTGCAGTACATCGTCAGCATCACAGCCGAGGAGACGACAGGCGAGGGCGAGGCAAAGCCGACGATCCACCTGCGGACGTACCTGATCCGCACAAAGCGCAGCGGTCAGAAGCTACCGCGCGTCGAGGTCGAGGAGATGGGTCCACGGATGGACTTCCGTGTCGGCCGCATCCGTGAGCCGGATGAGGCCACACGCAAGGAGGCCATGAAGAAGCCTCGGGGTCTCGAGGAGAGAACCAAGAAGAACATCACCACCGATTCGATGGGTGACAAGCTGGGCCGTGTGCACCTGGGTAGACAGGATCTCAGCGAGTTGCAGACCAGGAAGATGAAGGGTTTGAAGCGGTCAAGGGCAGAGAAAGAGGCTGAGGCTAAGGATGGCGAGGACGATGAGATTGACGAGGATGCCAAGAGAATACGACAGTAAGTCTTGGTGTATAATTTTCTCAGAGGGTTGAGGAGTTTGGCGTCTATTGAAAAATCAAAGGAGACATTGCTCGCTCGACGTTTATTAGCTTTTCCTTACAGAATTACGACTTCTCGCGCTCTCCTGCAACCCCATCTTCTTACTCATTATTTCCAGAGATATGACCGTTCTATAATGAGCAAAATTGTTTATTGTAAAAATGAAAATTGTTCGTTTAAGTCTGTCGTTTGTTGTCCGTAAGGCTAAAATATATATACATCTGCCAGCTCTATATTTATACATGGGAATCGCTCGTAAAGCCCAGCACGGGGCGATGGAATATCTAGACAGCTCTTTCATCCTCGTCATCAGCCGGAAACCTTCCAACATTGCCACTGCTAGCTTTATGAAGCAGCGTGAGGTTGTGAAACATCAGTAGTGTAACTCCTTTCTTAAATATGCAGCTCGCCGGCCTCGTTCTAAGCAATCGAGGCGTGTCGCTAATCAGGGGATTCCGCGGCGAGAGGTGGTTCGCCGGTATAAGGTGTTGCCAGGTTGAGGAGGTTGGTGGATGAAGGGCCCATCATTTCTGCCACAAGCTGTATGTGGTTCATGAATCCTTGGCTATCAGTTTGCGGAACCTCGCGATCCCAGTCAACACCCCAGACCTCAGCTGGAATATTACTGCCATCCCAGAGAGCGATGCGAATCGGCCACTCCAGATGGCGCCACCACGTGGAACCCGACTCAAAGAGCCCAACGAGGCCCATGACTTCTCGTCGAGCTACATCCTTGAGCCACCAGACATTATCCAAGCGCTTGAGTAAAGCGAAGAAGCAGGCGAGGATGGCGAGCGCTCGAGGTCGCTTTTGTTCAACTAAATCGATATAACGACGAGCGACGGTGGCGGGGAAGCCCAGCGTCGCGGCCGGATGGGCATTCTTATGCGCCCAGTTGAGCACGCAGATGGCGTGTGAGTAGCACTGGGATATGAGATGAGCTTGCTGGGGGTCCTCTTGAGCGAGTTCTTCGTCGAGTCCCTCTAAGAGGTGTCCAAAGAATGAATTGGGACCAACGGGGTTCAGGTCCAACTGCAACGAGGGTTGCGCATCAATAACGACCTTTACGACATCACTGTTGCATATCCACAGCCATGAGGTCGCTACGACTGTCTTAACGCCCTGGAAGGCATGAAACCAAGCCATTGGCAATGCATACCGGGCATTAGGGTCATCGGAGTCACAATCGACATCGTCTTTGAAAAAGATTCGAGACGCGACCGACTGGAAGGCAATGAGAGTGGCGGTCAAGAAGAGCGCCTCGGCATTCTCTGCGTTAATTCCCTTCTCCAACGAGGCGCAATAGTCGGCCAGTGCGGATGCAGTGTAGGCATGCGTTGCGCGAACCAACGCCTTGTCTTCGGGGTTTTCAGTCCGCAGATGAAGGGCGGCGACGGATAGAATAGCATCGGCCAAGTAGGTCCTGCCTGAAAAGGCCATCTCGGGAACCGATTTGGCCCAGATAGCCTCAGCCTTGGGGGAACTGGTGAGAAGGGTCTTGGAGGTGACGTGTGTGTATTGATGCATCAGCCGAAGCTCCATCAGCCTGCTAACCTGTGCTGTCGCACCAGTCGATAACCCAAGCGGCGATGACTGCGGCGGCTGTGACGGCTGCGACGGCTGTGATGGCTGCGGCGGCTGCGGCGGCTGCGACACTACGCGAGGTGTCGGTGGAGGCGGCGGCTGTATTGGAGAGGATCGTTTGACCGCGTCTGAATTGGGCGGTTGCAAAGTGGCGGGGGTCGGAGGCAATGGGCTGTGTGAAGCAGGCGTAGAGGTAGAGGCAGAGCCGAGCTCATCGGAAATGTCGCGCGACTCGAAGTCACAAACCACGCCATGCTTCGAGCAGTTCCCGCAACGAGGGTGCACTTCATCACACTGTGGTTCAGGGTCAGCTATCGAGCTTCCGAGGCTGCCGTAGTAGGAGCTCCCAGGAGAGAGGGAATTTGACGGTCGGAAAAAACAGTAAGCATACCTTGATCTTTCGGACCTTGCACCTCCTGCACCCAGCGCGAGACTTCTTGTGGGATCTTCGAGGAGGCATGGCGGGCTTGTTCAAGCTCTTGCTGTTGCCGCTGGGCGGAGAGAGACGGCTTAGAGACAAGTTGACCTCCGTCGCATTTGATGCTCAGAGCGAAACGACAGCATGGCCGCTTCGGCAAACAGAGGCCGCGGTGTTTTTAAGAGGCCATCCAAAGGGCAGGCGTCGTTGTGGTGGACAAAAATAGAAAGCTAGAATACAGATGTGGTGATGGATATGCAGGAGCGTTGAGAATATCCATTAAACGTGCATCGGCATCCGGGCGATGGCAAAAGAGCACGACTGGACGTTGATTGAATGTTTGGAGTAAGACCCTGGAAAGCTGGGGACGAGGTGCTGTTGCGATTGGAGGGGGGGGGCGCTCTACGAGTGGCACCAGACGGTGACCCAGATCCCGAGTGGACACAGCCACTTAAGATGCCACTATGTTGTGGCGGACCAGCCACACGAGGCTGTCATTGGCCAATGGGGCGGCTCCGGGGGCCAAGAAGATCCCGGGAAGAACGCCGTCCGGCAGAAAGGAAATAGGGCTTACATTAGTTAAAGATACATGTCCGCGTATTCGAGGATCAACGGATGATCTTGAACTGCGTTGTCTTTCAGGTGAGGCTTGACTTTGCATTTGCGAATACGAAAAGGCTCATGCTTGAGCAACGGACTGGGGCAACGGCCTCGGGCTCCCCGTGACCGGGGATCAAGCCACATATCGGCAGATGTGGCGCCCACCTGAGGTGGTAGCGTGGCGTCGCCCAGCCCGAATCAGCTTGCTCCTTTACTGTCTCTTCCTCATCATCACTCTTAATTGACAGCTCATTACCTCTTTTCGCACCCGCCAGCTCCCAGTCAGGAAAGGTACTCGTGAGGTTAGGACGTTTTCGAGCGAGAACTGCAAAGATGATCCCAACCTAGAAGGTGTCTAGTAGATGACGGAAGATTCACAGCCGATGCCATCAACATTGACTGCTCTGCAGATAGCAATTTTCTGCTGCCGTTGGAGATGATCAGACAAAGAACAATTGAATGCATTGCCTGCCCATATCGCTTCACCAGTAGAAGAGTCTGATGGCAAACACACGGACACACGGAACTTGTAGAAACACACAGGTTGAGCATCATGCACAGCACTGATGCATCCTTAGGTAATACCGGTGACCTGCAGCCAACTGCAATGTGCCTACCACCCTCCTTCGGGTCGTCGCTGGCACGTCGTTCAGCCCTCAAGTAAAGTCGTAGTAGAAGTTGTCAGCTTCCCCATCTGACCGCTTTTGCGGCTTTGGTATCAACTGCATGGCATGGCATGGCATGACATTACAAATAGACGAGGTACTTTGCTTGTAGTGGAAGCTACCGTGACATAATAAGTAACCCCGGCCTAGGGCAGGCACCACCCCTAGCCGCCGATGCCCGGAACGGCGCCGGCTCTTGCTGGTTCCAACTGCAAAGCTTACAAACGAGTACTCGTTTTAGGTAAGCCATGCGTCACCATAGCGCCAATTGCGCCGTCGTTTTGGGCCCTCCTGCCCTTGTAGCTACCCAGTAATCAGTAACACTCACCAAGGAGGCGAGAGGCATCAACCATGTGGTCAGACGGAAGGTGCTACTACTAGTAATAGTACCACCTTGCTCGACGAATCATCACCTACTCTGCAATTTATTGGTAGTACTGGTAGTAGCAGTAGCTACCGAGTAATGACATTATTGAGAGGAGCAGCTGTATCAGATGGCGGCATCGGCTCGGACTATGGAGTTTGGTGGGCGGCGAGCCGGAATTGCACCATCGTCTCACATCACGAGCGATGACCAACACGGGCCTTCTTTCCCTTCTCTGGGTTTCCAGGACATCACGTTCAGCCCTCGGTGACACGATAGGTCTGTAACGGTAAGATTCGGAGTCAGAGTCGTTGCTATAAAGATGCCGTGACGCCCCAAGCGATGGCATCATTTTAGAGTTGGCGTATCGGTCATCGTATTAGGTTATTCGTTTGACGTTGGAACTCTAACAATTCCATACTCGACCCGACTTTGGCTTCATAAGACAGAATCTGCCAATAATACACTCACCTTACACCTGCCATCGCCAGAAACTACCAATATCTAACTGCTACTAGCGGTCACCTAGACAACTCATTTTCACACGTTGACGTGATCTCACGCCAAGGCCAACCGCGTGCCTTGCATTCCCCCGCGAGACATCCATCTTGGACCAGACCGAGTCCTGATCTCCTCCTCGTCGCCTTTGTTCCTCATCCTCCTCCCCACCGCCATTGTGTGTCACGATAATCAGGGCAAACCCGCACGCCATCGCAGTCGCAATCCGCCGCAACTATTGCAATTGACAATCTCCACCCTGACAAAGACGTCTGAGGAAAAGTGTTAAAAAAAAGTCCAAGACGCCGAATCCCACTAAACAGTGAAAGACTCCACCACACCCACTCCGTTGAACCCTCCATGATCTTCAGCCGGGTCTAGCCAGCTGTCTGTCGGTCTTTTGCCTGCTATTTCTGGCGAGTCCTTCCTAGTTTCGACCCTGCAGACCGACCGACCACGAGTACCAGAGCGGAGAAACAGCACCGATTACTCAATACAAATTCCTCGTTGGCCCTTATCTACCTCCTCGATTTCGGTTCCTCGATTCACAGAGATTTCGACACAAAAGGTTCGGACTCTCAAGAATACGTCAAATTTCTCTTTGTGGATCCGCGCTGCTTGACCTATCTGCCTTTGGGAACTAGGCAGAAAAAAACACTCGGGTTGACGGACAGCCTATAACACAACCCAGCCCACAAGGACACCTCTGGGCTTCAAATACCCGCATCAACCAGCGCCGACCACACAGCAGCTGCTTGACGAAGGAAGAGTCAGAGGATAAATCACACTCACCATGTCACCCACGCTGGAAGCCGCTGCCGTCGACAACCCGGTCGAGACCCCACCGCGCCCTCCTTCGCCGGTCGACAACTTCGGCACTCTCGCCGTCCACGCCGGATCACCGCACGACCCCACTACCGGCGCCGTCATTGAGAGCATCTCCCTCTCCACCACCTTCGCTCAGACCGCCGTCGGTCAGCCCAAGGGTGACTACGAGTACTCTCGCTCCGCCAACCCCAATCGCCACAACTTCGAGACGGCCATCGCCGCTCTCGAGCACGCCCGCTATGCCCTAGCCTTCTCCAGCGGCAGCGCCACCACTGCCACCGTCCTCCAGAGCCTTGCCGCAGGATCCCATGTCATCTCCGTGTCAGACGTCTATGGCGGCACCCACCGCTACTTCACCCAGGTCGCCAAAGCTCACGGTGTCCGAGTGACCTTCACCCCGGAGATCGAGGTCGACATTAGCGAGCACATTACCCCGGACACTCGCCTTGTCTGGATCGAGACCCCCAGCAACCCGACCCTCCGCCTCGTCGATATTCGCGCCGTCGTATCCGTAGCTCACCAGCATGGTGTGCTTGTCGTGGTCGACAACACATTCCTCTCCCCCTACGTCCAGCAGCCTCTCGACCTCGGCGCCGACATTGTGGTCCATTCAGTCACAAAGTACATTAATGGCCACTCCGACGTGGTCATGGGTGTAGCTGCCTTTAACTCCCCTGACCTCAAGGAGCGTCTCGGCTTCCTCCAAAACGCAATCGGCGCCGTCCCCTCCGCCTTCGATAGCTGGTTGGCCCACCGCGGCCTCAAGACCCTCCATCTCCGTGCCCGTGAGGCCTCGCGCAACGCCGGTATTGTGGCCGCCGCTCTCGAGGCCTCCCCGCACGTCATCTCCGTCAACTACCCAGGCCTCGACTCCCACCCTCACCGCCATATCGCTCTCAAGCAGCACCGCGGAGGATTGGGCGGTGGCATGCTCTCCTTCCGCATCAAGGGTGGTCACGAGGCGGCTGAGCGCTTCTGCCGGGAGACTCGGATTTTCACCCTCGCAGAGTCTCTAGGCGGCGTCGAGTCTCTCGTCGAACTGCCCAGCAGCATGACTCATGCTGGAATTCCCCGTGATCAGAGAGAGGCAGTCGGTGTGTTTGACGACCTGGTCCGTGTGAGCTGCGGGGTGGAGGACGCAGAGGATCTGAAGAATGACGTGCTCAGGGCCGTGGAGAAGGTCGTGGGGGCACACAAGAATGGGGTTGCGAACGGGGCATAGCGTGGGCACCATGAGAAGCTGCACGTGTCTATTTTCTACACGTCTCTCGAGGAAAAGGGAAAAAGGCCAAGAAAGAAAGGAGACCGAAAACAAAGGCGGAGAGGAAAGGGACCTCCTCAAGAGGAGTTGTCCCAAGGCGTTAAACATTCTTGCGTGGCATCTTCATACGAATAAATTCGCTATCCCAAGTCCGCCAGCTGAAAAGGTAGCGATGGTAGGTCTCTATTATAAAATAAGAATCTCGAAAGGGTATCCCAAAGTCTAGCTCCACGAGCTCCTGTCTGTGCTGTGATATACTATTATGTATGCGGCTAATGCTCTCCTGCGCCATGCCAATCTTTCGCCGATAAACAAGAAGACCAAAGAAAAAGAAAAGAAGAAGAAAACAGGATCAATGATTTAAATTACAAAGTTGGGACTTTTCGGGACACGTTGTATGTCCTGTACTATGTGACCTCAATCCTCCGGCCCTGGAAGGTTAAAGAGGTTATCCGCATACTCGTTCGCCATGCTGTTCCCGGCAGTCCACTCGGTCCGCCGCTCGTGTATCTCGTTCATCCCCTGGCAAGCAGTTTCGGCAATGTAGTGCAGCTTGTCGAGCGTTGAGGGGTTACAGTTCTGGAAAACGCCGTCTATGCCACGGGTCTGCCAGAGCGATGTGGTGTTTCCGACGGCGGTGTGGTACGCGTTGGTGTCGTATTCCACTATCCGCAGGCTTCGCCGTGGCTGCAGGGACGACAGCAGATGGTCGTTGGCTGCATCTGCTGGTATGTACACAACGGGGCCACCGCCAACGGACTTGGGCTGCTCTATGCCGGTGATGACTTCGACGAACCGCTGGGAGACGCTCCGATAGAGGTCGCATGGGTCGATGAGGTCAAAGTCCGGATGCTGGGTGATGATATCATCCCGCAAGTAGTGATCGTAGGCGAGGAACGAGGCGCGGCACA
Organism: Ramularia coccinea; assembly: GCA_013461505.1. Taxonomy (NCBI): domain Eukaryota; kingdom Fungi; phylum Ascomycota; class Dothideomycetes; order Mycosphaerellales; family Mycosphaerellaceae; genus Ramularia; species Ramularia coccinea. Next base: position 1,538,683 of record JABNMW010000001.1, on the reverse strand, counting down.
CGCGCAACCTGGGCAGCAAGCTACGCAGCTCCATGGCCATCCACTTGTTGTCCTCTGGCGGCCGAGTATTCGGCAAACCGACCCACAGCACCTTGCTAGAGTCCGTGTTCCAGTCCCTCGACTGCTGCACCTTGAGGTAGACCTCATTCAAGTAGAGCTCCTCCAGTGTGGAGCCAAATCGTTCGGCGAGTCCTAGAAGGACGTGCGGCATGATCTCGCATCTTTTTAGCTCCAAGCAGGTGAGGTTGGTGAGATGGACCTGAGGCAGCGGTAATGAGCGAGCTGCCCATTCATCGACAGCCATCTGCCAGTATTTGGTCTGCTTCAGACCCCTCGGTGGTCGGTCGTCCTGATCTGTGCCGATCAGACACAAACTCCGCAGCGTCTCGGCGTTCTCGATCATGCTCCATAGACAGGAGCCAAACATGCCTACGCGCGTAGGGTCCGTCTCGTGACGCCTCAGACTAATGACCAGATGCTCGAGCTGCTGCCAGACCGTCATGATGTTCATGACGTCGATAGGGTTCATCCATAAGGAGCAGACTGATATGTCAGATAGGTTCTCCAAGACCATAACCTTGAGCGGCGCCGAGTCCTCCTCGGGTCTATTCGCAAACGCTTTGAAGGTGTTGGCGAGGATCATGGTGGCAGCGTTGCAGTGTCGGCCGATGAGCTGGAAGGGGAGGTTCAGACGTAAACGGTTAACCTCGCGACAGTTGAAGAGCATGGTCTCCGCCATTTTGTAGAAGTCGGTCTCGGTGAAGGATGTTGTGCCCATGCAGAAGCGGGCCTGTAGTGATTCGCAGAATTCGGTCATCGATGGCACGCGCTTGAACACGGTATGGAGGAAGTCAACTTCCACTATTCAAAGGTTAGCCAGTTTTACTCTCGTACTCCACGCAATTGCGTCTCTTGCTCCTATTTTATTTCAATGTTCGCTTTCGTACATTCATCCCGCAAGACCATGAGGTCCACAAAGATACCCTTGGAGTGGTAGCCGATGGTTTGGAGTCCATCAAAGTCCGGGGGAGGGTATCGAGTGGTCTTTGACACGCGTGTAAAATCCAGGCCAATGGTCCGGAGCGCATAAGGCTTGAGAACATGGTCAAAGGCTCTGCAAACAAGACGAAGCTCGAGTATCACGTTCCTCGGTCCCAGGGCGACGCATTGCTGGAGGATGGCATCGACGAGCTCCCGGGGGAGCTTATCCATCTTGGGAGAGATGTAATGCTCGTCGATGGAAGGGGTGGGGATACCCCAAGGCTCAAGTAGCTACTGGCCGACCGTGCATGAATTTGGGTCTGTGTTACAAGAGGCTGGAGGCTACGACAGAGCTTGAGAATGGGGGTTATCGTTGGTTGGCGAGTAGACGAGATATCGGAGCGCGTTTGACATCAGGGTCCTGTTGAGTTATGGTGGGGCTGCCGTCGGCGCCAGAATTACTACTACTTACTATTAACACGATCCGTAAGGTACTACTAATTACTACTACTACGTTGTACTAACTTCAATTGGTACTAGACTAGTCTAGTATCGAGCAGAGCACCACACGACTAGTCCGAAAGGCCACTTCGCCTACCCTATACATATACCATAAGCATATCATGTAAGGTTACTAGTCGCAACAAGGAGCGCATTGGAATACGCAGGAAGCTGGGTAGTACCAGGTCAGACACAAAGGCGACCAAGTGCCGGCAATTCAATCCAGAGCTTCTATTGTGTATACTTTGATTCAACATCACGGTTGTAGGCTGATCTTGGATTGAGATTGGATTGCGGAAAAAACATGGTCTTCAACGCAAAAGTTAAAAGATTCCAGCACCATACATGACAAATCCGGATTTCCATATACTTTTTGACGGCTTGAACATTGATGCCGCTATCACATGAGCTTTGTGTTGGCTACCTTTCTATGGCATGGAAGAAAAAGTAGCTCTTCAGGATCACAGCTTCTTCTTTTTTTCCTCCAACTCATTATACAAGAAAAGCGACCTGAAGGTTCGCATGCCACATCCCAATGTGAGTTCATTCAAACCTACTGTCCACGGATCCCTCGGCACCTCGTATCGAAATATCCTTCAGACTCTGGGGAAGGATCACTACGACTCTGGCACCGACAAGTTCATGAATACGAGGACGAGGTCATGGCATCTGCGGGCAGGCGGAGCCAGTACAGGTACATACTTGTACAGCAGTAGCCTGAGGTGGTTGGGGGGATGGTGATCGGACCCCGCAACGGGGATGGCGGTATCGTAAAGTATGCATACACATGCAACCTCAACTTAGAGGACAAGTAGAAACCCATACTTGTGAAGGTGCAATTGCTACATTCATCGTGCTGACTACTGATACTAGTTCGACAGTAAAAGTGAGGGCATAGACGGCAGCTCGCGGCATTGGGGCCAATATGACCATATACTTACACGTGAAAAGGGACCAAATGCGACTCTGACGATGATTCCTTCGCGGATGCCGTCGCCTTCAATGTAGTCATTGTATCGCATGATTGCTAAGTGTGGTAAGTCGACTAAGCATCATTGCGTGGAAGACCGAAAATGCGGGAGGGTGGTTGTCCGGCCAGCGGGGGTTGGGAACACGATCCGGCACTATGGATGTCGACATAGTAGGCAGCTCGAACTCCACAAGACCGCCGCCGACTGGAACTACTAGTAGAATGCTGGCTTGCCTCTTGGGTTCAAAAAAAAAAGAACACTAATTAATACTGCATACTCTGCACATTACGCAGGACACCGACTCCTTGCATCTACAACTACAGAGCGGTCAATGACCATTGTGAACTGCAGGCCTGCTGGCGGTGGAGGACGGGCAACGAGGACTTGTCCAGCTCTATTTTGTTTGGCAGACCAGCCATACCCAACAAGCTTACTCATACAAACTTGAAGTATGCTCAAGTAGTACGGCGGAGAAAGACTTTATACACATTGGAACGGGAGAGCTGAAGCGGGCATGACTAGATGAACTTCCACTCCAACCTTCAAAGACTGATTCTAGCCTTCAAGTAGGTACTTGTAGTACCTGAAATAAGGTAGCTTGCAAGTGGTTGCCCAGGGATTGGCCGTGGTGATTGGTGGCCTTGGCCCACCCCCAAGACCAACTTGAACACGCCGAGGCCCAAGCCGAGCTAAACAAGTTGGATTATTGATTTTTTCTTTCTAGCCAACTTCGATGACCGATCGGGTTGGCGCCAACGATATCAAGACTTCAGTCCGCTGCGCTAATGAAAGTGAAATCAAATCTAACATGGCCCGACTGACTACAATGTACGGAGTAAGGCTCCGCGCGACTTGCTCGTAGTCGTGGAAAGACGTGTATCTGTCAAAAGGGTTGTACCTGTCGTAGTAGTTTTGGCAGGACGGGTCGCAAAAGTGCGGACGCTGGGGTGACAGAATTGTTTCATGTGGGATGCATATGCTCCCGAAATAATATCGACCGAAGCGTTTCCAGCGCTGACGACGACGGCGCTCGAATGGACAAGGGCCGGATTGGGGGAGGAGGGCATGCTCCGTATCTGTGGCATTACAGAGTCATTACCCGTACAAGTAGTAACCAATTATTAGTTATTAGTCCACATGTACTGTACGGATAGAGGGATGAGGGATGAGGGATGAGAAAGGTGTGTGCTTCCTTATCCCGTCTCACCCTAGGAACCATCCATGCGCTTGGCACTTGGCCGGCGGTTCTTATCGGCTGGACCCAGTCTCTTGCCCCAGTCGAGCCAAGGTGAATCATTTGGCGCAATACGGAGTAGATGATCCAAATTTCTGTGCTGCCCGGGGTGAGACATTATATCCGGGACCAGCGAAACAACAATAAACAGGAGACAGCACGCAGCCATCCTTGAAATTTGGGGAGCAGGGTCGACGTTTGCAGTGCGCTGGTGGGTAAGTCGTCTTTCCGCTTGGCCCGGGAAGTCTGGTGATCATTTGGGTCGAGACTTGCTGCCCTCGCTGAGGTGCGCGCTAAGGAACACAAGAGACGCGGCGCATCTGACCTCCACACACTCTCGGTCGCTGAATGATGGGTAATTAGTGAGCGGCGTCTGAGTTCACCTTGATGCAGACTGCAGACTGCAGCCTTCCCGTCCCCACATTGACAATGGGTGCCATGGGTGCATTCTGGCGCCACCGACACGCCGAGAGCCAACGCCTAATTACCCTAGTACTCCAAGGTACTCGCAGTAACCACAAGTAGAAATAATTACTCGTGGCAGCGAGCACTGGTAACTGATCAGTGACCACCTTGCTGGTGGGACTCGAAGGACCGAGGGTCAGTTTCGATTGCGATGGGATTTTCTCAAACGAACAGGCCAGGGTCTGGGATAAGAAGTGGATAACATTCATTGACAGCGATGGGCCTGATGGCTGATCTGTGATTATTACCCATCTTCCCTGCTGTTCCTTGCTGAAAGTGTCGTCGCGGCAGATTGGGGGAGGCTTGAGATCGGATGGGGAGCAGCGTTGCTCAGTGAGAACGATCTATGGATGACAGCATCAGCAATGCAGTCATAAAGTGACCGGAAATACTTACCCGTCATAGTATCTGTACTGATGTAAGTAGTATGGTAGGTAGTACATGGGGCCAGGCGCCGTGAACATCAGAAATGTCTCTGATGTTGGCTTGACAGCGGCCACATGGGTGCCCACATGATTCAGAGGCTGCGATGGAAACGACCATGAATGCCATTGCTATCCATAGCCCATTGGATCCGGCGATTTCGATTCACCATCAGCAGTGGCTGACTGGGGCACTCCGGCAGGGCACCGGGCAGGCCCGGGCCATCGACTGCGTGAGTGTTGACTCTTGAGACCTTGACTACCTACGGAGTAGTTTGAAGTAACCCTGGCAGGTTTTGGTAACCAGGGTGTGGCGCGTCGTTACGGGATAGGCGCTGGGACGGAGCAGTTTTGCGACGTTGTGGTGGTCCGCTATCGTGGCCCATTGCGGGTCAGTGCTTCATTGCAACTTGGCCAGTGGATGCTTCCATGGTTACCGGGGCCCGGCGCTATTGCTAGTGCCTTGGGCTCAGGCTAAGGTAGGTACCTAACCTAACACCTAATGCCAGCAGTAGTGGTACTAAGGCTACGATACTACTGGGTACCTACTAATTATGCGCTGCCCACGTTACCGCGGACTCACACCTGCTTCTTGGCCTTCCTTCCGTTCTCTTGGCCTTGCCCTCTTAAGACCGAGCAGCTTCCCACGCCTTCCGCACCTGCCCTGAGCTTTTTTCTCTCTCTTCCTCCTCTCCTGCTACCGTTCGTCAGCTACTATCACAACTTCTACTTGTACTGCTTCTACTACTTGTACTCGTACTCATACCCATAATACCCCCATATCGTATTGTTCATAAGCTCGTCTCATCCTTGACTCGCTTGCTCATTGGTATATATCGTACCGTCATATCACATACTATACAGCACTACCAGTAGCTACACTTCCGCACACACATCTTTGTCGTCAACATGCGCGTCGCTCAAGTTCTCACCCTCGCTGCTGTGGCCGTCTCGGCCCAGACTACTGTGCAGGAGTACGACAGCTCTCTTGACATGGAGATCAATGCCGGTGCCGTCGACACATCCATCAAATGTACGTGCCCTTCCCAACACCACAAGATCAGAGCTGTCTCAAGTTTCGATCGCATGGAGACCAATGGCTAACAGAGACCTCACTAGCCGATTGGTGCCGTAGCCAGACGAACAGCTGTGATACGCTCTGTGATAACGACTCATCTACCAACGACTGTTCGATCGTAAGTCTCACAACCCTTTTTCGGAAGCAATTTTCAGATGTGCTTCAGATACGCATCATAATACGGCTCACGTCCACTAACTGTCCAATGCTTGTAGCAAACGCTAGAGTACGATTGCACATGCGGCTCCAACAACTCCGCCCCCGGCCTGCAGTACTACCAGGGCACCATGCCCACCTTCATCTGCAAGGAGCTGTTCAGCCAGTGCATCGCTGAGAACACATCGTCTGCCCGCGCACAGGAAGCTTGCAAGTCCAACATCGATGACCTTTGCGGAACCCTCGACACCGCCGACGTCGAGACTGGCGACGACGACGATGAGGAGGGCGACGACGAGGACGACGCGTCTGAGACCTCTGAGACTACCACGGCCTCTACACCCGAGAACACCGGCGGCAGCAACGACAGTGGCAACAACGATGACTCCCAGGACCAGGACGACGACAACCTGGCTCTCTCCGTGTCCATTCCTCAGGGCATGGCTGCGCTAGCTGCTGTTGGTGTGATTGCCGCCCTGGCCTAAGGAACCATCCAGACGGGTCGACACGATGACCGAGACTGGTATCCATCATGGGCTCGCCAACCTAATTGTCGACTATTGGGGGTGTCATAGGCTTATCCAGAGTGGTCGTTGCGGAGGCAGTTCGGTCTCGTATCGAACAGCTTTTACGACGCCCTCGAGCCCCCCCCACTGTTCAAAATTTTAGATTTCACACTTTACCCACGAAATACACGCACCACAACGACGGCGAGGAGCCATGATTCGACGAATGAGAGGCCTGGCGTGCCTGGGCGCGCGAGAGAGCAAGATAGTGTTGGTTGAGCACAGACCGAGTTTGGCCTCTGGTGGGCCCTGGGGACTAGTTGTGCTTTCCGCCCACACCGTCTGAACTCTGTCTTGAGAACAACGGAACTATGGCGAAGAACGGGGGAGGACGAGGACGAAGGAGGAGATTGGGTTTTGCATCAAGTCGGCGAACATCCGCTGCATGTTTTGTTCCTGCGCTATAAGCACAAGGCGAACTGGAGTAGGAAATTATTTTGATTGAGAACAATGAATTAATTGATTAATCCTAGCACACTGGCGGTTCATATGAACATGAGCCTTGTCTCGAGCATCCCCAGTTCCCTTTGTTCTTATTGTACTGGCTGTTGTAGCATGTATACAATGGCACAGCACCGTAACAACGTTGTGGCCTTGTTTCTTTCAACCTCGAACACCAGCCTCGAGACTTGATCAAGCGGCTTCGAGCTCGGATTTGGGAGCTTGGACAAGCGTTGTTCCAAGACGAACGTGGAACTCGTCCATGTCTATATTGCTGTGCTGATTTCCTCCTCTCAACGATTCGACTTTCTTCATCTTCTCGCACTACAACACATCAAGATTACCACTGTCATCATCATCATCATCAAGAGCAGCAGCAAGCAGCAACATACATCTCTTGTTACTTTTCAGTATCTTTCTCGATTCGACCGACTGCCCAACTCACCATTACAAGCTCAAGCAAGGTACGTTTATTTCACTTGACAGGACTCACAATTCAACTTAGAGGACCTCTCTCCCTCCCCAGAGTTGATCACCGGCAACAATGGATCCTCAACCCGAATCATCGACCTCTAAGGGTAAAGGCAAGGAGCCTGCCCAAGAACCCCCTACTACGCCACCACGCATCAGCTTCGGTGTCGAGCTGGAATTTCTAGTTGCGGAAAGGCCTGGCAAGACCGACCCGGACCAGGAGTTGGCCCATCTCCTGCCGCCCGTCTATCGTCGAGGCAAGACGCTGAAGCGCATGCAGGAGTTGCTCGAATCCAAGGGCATCCCGATGATTACCGACTCCTCGCCGAAAGGCTGGGAGATTGATGAGGACATCTCCGTCTACGAGCGAGGCACGAGGGGCCAGCGGGATTACGATTGGAAGGACGTGGAGCTGATTAGCCCTGCCAGCTACGCCATCGACGAGGCCTTCGACATGATCCGTCTCGTCGTCTACCTCGTCACCAAGAACTTCCGCTGCCGCGTCAACGAGTCGACCGGGTTTCATGTCCACATTGGCAACGGCTTCGACCGGATTCCCTTCCACGCCATGCGCAGCTTCTCTTCGATTTGGTGGGCGGCCGAGCCGCTCCTGACCATGCTTCACCCACCCGAGCGGGCCTTGAAGAGCTTTTCACTATCCGGCCGGCGCCTTCGCAAAACGTTTCTTGCCAGGAACAAGACCGCCGAGTCGGCCCGGTCCGTCTTCATGGAGAAGCGGCCCGAGATTCAGTCCTCCTCCCGGTACTACGGCCGCGACCGCAAGCTGGGCGAGACCCCAGAGCCCGTCTATCTCAGCAGCAAGACTTTCCAGCAGCAGGAGAAGAGCAACGTCCGCTTGGAGGATGACAATGTGGACTGGGCGGCCCCTCTCAGCGAGCCTCATAGACGACCAATCATCCCCGACTTTGTCCATGAGCCGTTCAAGGACCAGGATGTGATCAACCCATCTCGGCTGACACTTAAGCGAGGCCCGCCCGAGATCCCAACCACAACCTACGACGAGAGCTGCCAGTCTCACATTTTTGACTTCCAGGAGGAGGCCGGAGATATTCTCCCCCGTCCCCGCCAACCCCCTTTTCCTCGCAAGGGGCCCCGAAACGACAATCATCGACCGCTGGAAATGTTGATCGATGGCATCCCGGGCCGGCTTCAAAACTTTGGCTTGGACTACATCAACCGCTACCTGCGGCCCCTTCGAAAGGACGGCTGGTCCGCCATTCGAGAGCTCCAGTCCTGCGACGCCCACAGCAACCAGCTGGCCAGCCTCATGACGGACGAGCATCAGTATCGGGAGTTCAACTTCAACATGTCGGCCTATTGTCCAATTACCACCAAGCGATCCCTCGAGCTTCCGGACAACTACCTCAGCGAGGCTGGCCAGAAGGAGCGCGACCGGGCCAGCGCCAGGCCTGGAGTCGCCTCCAAGCACGACCTGTACCAGCCCCCGCGCGTGACTATAGAGTGCCGCGAGGCCACGGGCTCCCTTGACGGCGACTGGATCGTCACGTGGGCTCGCATCGTCTGCCGTCTCCTGGAGTGGTCTCGGGACGCCGCCCCCTCGGAGCTCCTGCGCGTCATCGGCCTCTGCATCGAGGCCACTGAGGGTCGTCGCGAGTACGATGCTGTCGACCTTCTCGACGACGTGGGCTTATGGGCCGAGGCCCGCTTCTGCGAGGACCGGATGCAGCGCGTGGACGAGGCCTGGTTCCAGTGCATGCTTCTCAAGGAGCCCGAGCACGAGCACGAGGCCCTGGAGCGCGGGACGCGTCTGCTCGCTGCCGATGAGAACCAGGCGCAGATGCGACGCGCCCCCGACGCGCAACAATGGATGTCGGCCGAGGCGAATGAATTGCTCAAGCGTGCTACTGCAAGCTCTAACCCGGAGCAGCCACCACCCGCCGCCGCTGCCGCCGCCGACCAAGATCACGAGCCTCGAGTCTCTGCCGAGGAGTTTCCCATGCGGGTCAACCCCGTCTCCGTCTTTGGTCAAGCACCGGACGAGGATTCTAAGGATCCGTCCTTTGAGACGGCGCGCTCTGAAGTTCCAGCCGAGCCCGAGGCCTCCGGTCATTCTTCGCCGATGCACGGTGTCGACACGAGCGGATTCCACTGGGCCCACGGCGAGGATGAGTTGAATCCTTTGGGAGTTGACTGGAGCGGGTTCGACTGGGCGCACGATGAAGGCGAGCCGGAGTCTTCGGAGGATTAATGTCCAAGGAGGAGGAGCGAGCCGGATCGGTGGCGGGCAGATCGAGTCCTCCCCCCCCCCCCCTTTTCTTCCTTCCAAGTGCGATAGAGCGCCCACGAAGGTAAGTCTGGAAACCCCTTCCTTCTCTCCTGTTTCTTCTTTCGTTGAATGTTGAAACCTATTACTGCTAATAAAATTTCTATTGAATCATCTTGTTTTCCCTTCAGGCTCTGAGACCTGGTTTGTGAGTTTCCTGTTGTCTTGTGCTTTCTGCTGCCTCGTTCTTCGTTTCGTATTCAAGTGAGTAAGTACGCTATACTTCAAGTTGCTATGTAGGACATCTGCATGTTCAAAGGTCCCAGCGAAAGCATCAGGCTTCCTTTCCTTGAAGTTCTTGGGTGCGGAACAAGTCCAGGGTGTCTGGTCGGCCCCCTTCTTTTGGCCAAGTATACACATCCTGTATTGTATAAGCACATCCGAGTATGGTAGCTGTTCCCGAATGGGCATCTTCGGATTTATCCCACTACGCACCATCCCCATCTCCGACGTTAGCCTTCGATCTACAGGGGAGGCAGATGTTAGATATGATCATTCAGACGTTCTACCTGCGCTTCTACTCATACGAACCCTTCCGGAGTTACATCGCCGGGATCCCGGCACAGATGCGATGGATGGCCTTCCAGGATGGGAACTAAGCATAACCTAAGCATAATCTGCCTTTGAGCTCACTTTCTTGGAGGCCATGCTTCTGCAAGGCAAACGGGCGGCCGCTCCAGACTCATCGAATGATTCGCCTTCTGTCCTTAGAGGTCGGAGGGGGTGTTTGGCATGAATATAAAAGCCGAACTCTTTGGTAGCTTTTTGCAGTCCTCTCTTCGATCTTCCGAACCCATTCTGTCAACCAATACAGACACCCTCAAGTCCAAAGAAAGAAAAAACAACACAGTATGCAATTCACAAAGAGCACCGTTGCCGCCCTTTTTGTGGCCGCCGCCGAGTTTGCCGCGGCCTGCGTCCCTGGAACCGCCAACACTTGCCCTGAAGGCTACGTCTGCCTCAAGGGCAATAACCACTACCACTGTATGCCCATCGGACACTAAGGAAACACGTATTCTGAGCTCTCGTATCATGAGGTGGGCTTGATTGACGTCTCATCACGGAGTCGGGGGGAAGGCTGGTGGCGACGTGGATAGAAGGGGAGGGAGGTGTAGTACAATAGGGAGGATGAGTTGACTGACCACTTGGAGAGGCTACAACCTCTAGATTCTTTATTTCAGTTGAGGAGCTCAATCATATTGATCAGACTTTGCCTCTGAATCCTGTCTATCGATATTGTTTACCATGACTGATGGCATCTCGAATCTGAGTCGCCAGTACAGCCTACCCTATACCATACCACCTTAATCAGGGTGAATGACGTCCTCCTTCCTCTATTCGTAGTGTGTGATTACTGGCTGCCATTCCGACAGCAACAAAGGCAGGAGCTAGCCTGAATTCATTGCGGCGTTGGAAACCAAGGAAACCCTAGCAGTGATCATCCAGCACTCAATTTCTGCTTCTTCAGAAGGCAAATATCTACTACTAGTATTACTAGTATTAACTCAGGTATTCTGATGGATGCAAGAGAATCAACCGCCCAACCAGAAACCCAATCATGAGATGCCACACAAGAGCTGTTGGACCGTGTGCCTTGCATGCTGCGGTCATCTTGCCGCACAACCAAGCCTCTGCACATCTCAAGTAAAACGATCAATCACTTTTCGACAGAAGACGGAATGCCAAGCAGTGCTTTTCTTACACGCATAACGAAGGGGCCCAACAATATGGAGCTCTCGGCGTCCCCCTCTCCTACGAAGGATGCAACTGTAGGGTAGACCCATCCCTACGAAAGGTAAAGAAAGACTGACCCGTATCGAGAGATACCACTCACTCACTACAACTACTATCTAGGTAGGTATCTAGTCTGGAATCCTCAAACCATGACCTGAACTCGAGAAGAAGGAACAGTTCGATAATGCCGCAACAAGTCGACAAACCTATGCAGTAAAGTGCTTGCATGCAGCCTCAAAGACGAAACCACAAAGCCCACGACCAACGATATGCAACGTGTATAGAATCGAGTTTAGCCAAGCCAGAGAGCGGGAGAGGCTGACGCTCAAAAGCGAAGCGAGGCGAAGCGAAGTGGGGTGTGTAAATCCATCGTTCGATATGCAAGCATCATACTATGCCTTGCCATGCCGTGCTATGCCATGCCCGTCTGCGCTGTACATGTGTACACACACACACACATATACGAGAGTACGGTAAAGAACGCAGATCAGGTAGCAATGCCGAACGCTAACCTACCTCGAGAGTGTGCGGAGGACGAGGAATATACGCAAGGGGCGCGCCCCAAGGACGAGACAGGCATGCCTTTTCGATCCCAGATGGGATTTCAGAAGTGTGTGCCCGTCATGGGAAAGAACAATATGGGCATTGTTGGTGACATTCCGCGAGCCGCACCACCAACTCGTATTTTTTTCTTCTCACTACTGTTAAGATCGTGAAACAGGCTAGAGCCCGCCATTTTCAAATGTCCAAGGCGGTAAGTAGCCGTTGACACCTCTTTCTTAGCTTCGGCGGCAGGTGACGGCGACGACGATACATTATCGATCCTCGCCTCAATGCTAATTATGCACTACATTACGGATACGTCGATGTCCTCTACGCAACAGGGACGAGGGGCAGTGGTCAGTAGCTAAGACAAAAAAAGTTGCACAATCAGGCGTGGTCAGAGTCCACAAGGAAATTAGTGGAGAACTACCCAGCTTTTCTTTCTTCTTTGTTTTCTTTTCTTTTCTTTCCTGCGCCCGTTAATCATGGCAGTAGCCAAGCCAGACTCAAGCCAAGGCTTTCAAGGGAGAAACACCTTTTGTTGACCGCCACTATCAAAGGCGGAGATGACGATGGGAGATAGGATGGCCCAACCAACCTCTCTGCCAATGAGCATATAATTACTAGTGCAGTTCTACTGGAAGAGGGCGAATATAGAGCCAATGATATGACACTGCTGGTAGATTCCCCCAAACCCACTACCACTACCGTATCAATTCCATGAACCCGTCCGCTCCCACCCCAGCTGGGGGGTTACTCCGTACAGGGCACTCGCCGGATGCGTTCAAGGCGGCATGGAGCTACTGTAGTCTGTAAGACTAGAAGCACAACATTTTGCGGAGGCTGGGGCTAAAAGAAGAGGGGGAAATAAAAAGAAAAAGAAAAAGAAAAGAACAAGCAAATAGTTAACGGTGAACCCATGTCTTGACCAACGGCCGCAAATGTCTCGGACGGGATGCGAAGCTAGTTGCGGGGAGGCTGGCGAACGGTTGACATATCATACTTACTCCGTACGGAGTATTACCACTACGACAAATGACAAATGACAAATGACAATGACTCGGCAAACCAAAGGAACTACGGGCAACAGCATCGGGTCGTACAACTAGATAGCATGTACGGATAGAGAGATACTCAACTTCGTCTCCGACTCCGACTCCGACTCCGGACAGTTGGTTTCCGGCTTGATGCTGTCTACTTACATGTATTCACACACACATGAGTGAATCGAGACCGCTGATCCTCTCGGGCATTTCGGGTATGACTACGAAGGTACTATCCGTACTATTAATTCTTTAAATATACTCTGTCTGTACTCTGGATTGTGCTCCTGCGACACGTTCAAAACCCCCGAGAGCACATCATTTACTCCGCCCGGACTTGTATTGACCAGCTAGCCCGCCCGGACTGGCCCAGCACGGAGCTGAGTAGGAAGTATCCAGACCTGCGCTGGTGATTGTTCCTCAAGACTTGAGCCTTGAGCCTTGCGGAGAGTCCATGCGCCTATCCTCCCTCCACCCTTGCCCCCGCCCCCTGGAACGCCCAGCTTGTGCCTTGCAGCAATCGCCAGTTGTGGCGCCTCCACTAGCGCCGACAGCTGAGAAGTCGTTGGGCAAGGGTCATCCCCCTTGAGCTGACCAATACGAGTACATGTACGGAGTACTCATTCATAAATATATGTACATAGGTAAGATCAGAAAAGAAGGGCGGTGACAGCGGAACGTGGGCTTACGGATATGTTGTGGTGGCGCCAAGGGACCCTACCTGGACGCCCTGCGCCTGTTCCTGTCTCTGTTCCTGTTCCTGAGTCCAGTTCCTGTTTCTGAGTCCTGGTTCCTGAGTCCTGTTCCCGATTCTTGTTGCCGGACCTTGGATTGATCTTAGTAGACTAGACTAGTACTTGCAGCAGCGAGGACATCTCCCACGGCTCGCTCCGTGCAAAGACACACACACACACACACACACACACACGCAACCCATCGGCATCAACCACAAGTCTAACCACTAAACTAGCCCTGGCATCCATCCTTACCCCCCCCCCCCCCAAGGATGGTCACGAGAGCGCAGATACGATGATGAGCTTGTCGTTTTGGGGGCCATGCCCGGTGTTCTCGGGGTCCGTGTTTCGGTAGGGGGTTATGTTGGTGGGTGGGCAGAAGACCCCAGGGCGAACTGCGAGCTTCCTCAATCGGGCAGCTTGGACGTCCTTAGATCCGCACCACCCTTCCCCCAATGACAATCATGATGAATTTTTTTCACATTTCGGTTCAGCTCGTTCTAATCATGGCTTACGAATTATCGTGTTGATCTTTGTGTGTGTGTTTGGCTTTGCTGCCGCGGTAGTGCCAACCTTGAGGGTAGAGAGGAAAGCGAAGGAAGGGGGTTGTGTTAGTACTCTCTGTATGTGTGTCTGGGGGTGGGTGTGTGTGTTCGACTGAGTGAGAATCCCAAGCTCCCTCATCCCAGTCTTGGGAACCCCGAATAAGTCCATCCATCCTGATTAGCATCTTCTGGCGCCTATTATCTACAGAGTACGGAGTACGGAGTAGAATCTCAGAAGAAGAGTGGCAGAACCAGGCAATAGGCAATAGGCAATAACACAAGCATGCAAGATGCAGCGGTGGTCACCGCATCCGCTGCAAGGGCAACCCTACAAGAGACATTGGACGAGCGCATCATGACGTGCTGCCTGTCGCTCACACAACAACGTTAATCGTATGGAGATGTGCGGGTTGCAGGATTGCCTTGGCTGGAATTGTCCATTTGCCAGCGGATTCCCCCCCCATTATGCTCGCCATATATCGTATTGTCAAACAACGCCAAATGTCATTCATCCGCAGCCCGAGGGAAGAGAGTGGGTCGGGGGGGACGGACAAACGTCTACTCTGTACATCCATAGCAGCAGCAAGGATGCCCGCTAGATACTCCTCCGCGCAGGGCCTTGGGAGCTACTACTGCCTGTGATCACGATTTGCCCGTCCCGCGATCCGGCCCTGCACGGTCGGCACAGCCAAGGGTGAGAAAATAATAATCATGATCATGGTGATAATTATCATGAGAACAACCAGATTAAAGCCCCCGAAACTTGGCAATGAATCATGGAGACTTTCCATTCCCTTGAAGGACCTCGCAAATAGCGACGGAAACGGCAAAAATCAATAGCGATCGATCTTATGATCCGGCATCCAGAGTAAGAACCTGTGATTCATGAGTGTTTTTAACAGGGTCAGGGCGGGAGGCGTGAAACGCGCCCACACTAGCATCCAAAAGGGTCAGCCTCCTCCGGGACTAAGATGCGGTCCGCAGAGAATCATCAGGCGTGAATGCGAGTGTGAGTGTGTGTGCTGTGTCCCCTCCTCCAAACCCTGGTCCGCCTCTGGAGTCTGATGCTTCTCCCGCTATTCCTGGCTGATAATAGCCTGCTCGTGCGCGTGGTGAAAAGCAGGTCCGCCCCTCTTCCCAACGTCCGTCCGTCCGTCTTCCAACGTCCGACAAACGCCGGCGTGTGCGGGCCATGCCCATTATCTGTGCATATACACTAATCGTAGTTGTATATGTATGCGGGCTACCGATGCGTGGTCCTGGGGCCTTGTCCTCGGCCTTGGCCTTTTAGATCTGACAACCGCGGACCTAAATGCCTAATCAAGGACCCTTGTGACCGGGCATTTCAACCATTTCGGGGGTTTCGGTCGGTCATGTTTGGAGGAGGGGGTTTTTTTGGCTACTCGTACAGTTTGGCGCCCCATCTGCCAAGTGCAGTCGTTTCCAGGCTGGCGAACAGGTCCTCAGGCCGTGTTAGATAATTGTGCATGTGAGTCAACCGGCAACATGGGGGGTTTCTGATCCCGACGTGATGCGATTCAAAATTGCTCATGCATATTCCGTCGAAACGCACCGCTTCTCTTCTCGCATGGGAGGTAGGTGGTTCATCCATGCGAGCAGGCTGTATTCACTGCAATCGTACGTGCTGGACGATCAGTGTCGAGTAGCTTTACGGAGTAGCCCGTACGCAGAGAGGTTTCGCCATAATACTGCTACAAGTACATCATGTAGTGGACAGCAGCAATACTCCGTATGGCAATCTTCGTATCAGCGAAAGGCATTGTAATCCTGAGACACCGGCCCGTTGCGGTCGGCACAACGGCGGCATTCGTTTACTTTGTCCGACCCAAAGACTCTTACTCCGTAGAGTACGTACATGACATACTTGATGGTCCATAGACTACCGATCAGGGCTATTTTTCTGGTGTCTCGGTCGCCGTCTTTCGGTCTGAAGCCGGCATCTCAACAATGACCATGTCTGACCATGTCACATTGAGAGGAGGCTGCAACTTGTCAGCGGAGCAGTAATCTTATTTTTCCTCGATGTCTTGCTCTGGCATGATCAACGTTTGCTCGTGTGTGTATGTACTGTATGTATGCACGTACGACTTGTACTTACGGTGCCATGCCAAAGCCGATCCGGGTCAGGGGTCGATGCGTTCTTTTTTTACTGCCGGACGGGGCGCAACGCAACGCAACGCAAGCAACGCAACCCCAAGAGCCGGGCTCGATGTAATTTTTTTTTTTTGCTGAGCCGAACACGGCTGGCGGCTGGCGGGAGATAGATCTTCGCCCGGGCTTCACCACTTACTGTCACTGCTATCCTACGGAGTTACATTGTATGCTGCCCATGTGCATTTGTATGTTTTTTGTCGCAATGCACGAGCCTACGACCGGGCATCTCGTACCACCGCGGGTGGCAGCCGGGTCCAATATATGACGATGTCTTCTTTGGCGGATCGCTGGCTGCCACTTAGGTGTCAGTTCAGACCCCGCTCCCCAAGGCTACAGAATTCAAGAAACGAGGAGACTGCAGACCTGCATCGTGTTCCCGAGCCCACGCTCCACTTCCCATTGTTAGGGGCATCGAGGATCGGTGGCACAATGGGACCTGCGTTTGAAGCTTTGCACCGCTGTCAGGAGGTGCCAGGAGATGTCAGCCCGGAGAATACGGTAAGCCAGGCAAGGCACGAGCCCGGTGATGATCTGGCAGACCGGGAGCCAGTCGTCCACCGCCTGGGTATCACATATTTCGTGCATTGGGCTGTCAGTGGCCCCGGCCCACGTGTGTCCGAGATGTTTCCCGAGCCACGGCTAGGTTGGTGAGCCCCTTGAGCAGCATAAGCACATTCACAGTACTGTCTGTACATGTACTGCAGATGATAAGAGTGGCGTAACTTGTAGGTATTGATTTCGTACGCATCATCGAAGGGCAGGGCAGGTCGGGCTACTAGTTTTACCACGCAAGATCCCCTTGCATCGTTCTCGCACAAGGTACAAAGCAAGGGCAGGCCGGATACCCTGGTACAGGGTCGGTGATCTGATGGCTGCGAACCGGCCAACGCAACACACACACACACACATGGGCTTTCGCCGACCCGACCCAGTGACCCACAAGCAGATGAAGCAGCCTCTTTGGCCGGAGGGTTAACAGCAGATGGATGAGCGATTGTCCAATGACGAAGGCGAAGCTTCCCCTCGCGGCCATGGCGCGGGGGGGGGGCCATGCACATTGTTGTGCGCGGGTGTGTGCGCTTGTGTGTGTGTGCGTGTTCGTGGCCTTGTGGCCCCAAAGCTCCATCGCGTGCTTCTTGTACTTGTATCACCGTCTTCGAGCATGATGATACCCATCTCGACTGCCTCTCCGATGCTAGTTCCGGAAATGGGACCCTCCTTGGTACAAGCGATCAAGGAAAGAGCCAGCTCCGGATGCCATCCTGTAGAGTGCAAGTTAGAATAGGCTTGGCAAACGCACGGTGACCTGCTTGCTTGCACGAATGCTCGCTGCTTGTAAGCACGCTCTCCTCTCCTCACCTCTCCTCACCTCGCTCGTACAAGTACTCTGTAATTAGAGCCTAGATGGGGGCTGGGATGCTGGGACGGGGTTAGTGTGACGGGGCAGGCTGGCCTTGGAATCCATTCAAGTGCAAAGTCCAAGGTTGGAGAAGTTGAGACGATGTTTCAGCGCCATCCAAGTGGACCCTCCATGCTCGGCAAGCCAGGGGTCTGACCACTCCTACAAGTACAGAGTGTACCTGATTAAAGCTCTGTGAGGTACGCCTCCGGGTGGCCCTGCACCAAGCTCTCCACTGCAACTTGCAAGGGCCTCCACCAACGGTCCAGAGAGCATGGACCAGCTCCAGGGCCTGGAGTGAACGCCGCGTGGGGTAGGTGGTAAGTGGTAGGTTAGGTAGCTCACAACCGGGCACAGCCTGAGTAGGTATGCTGAACGAACGATGATCAACTTTGAGTTAGTAGTTGTAGTAGTAGCTTAGGAGCAGGGCATTGCTCTTGCGACTAGGGCACGGCAGGCACTACCTACCTACCTACCTTAGGTACCTATCTTACGTACTACTAGTGGTAGGTGACAAGCAATGAATGTCCTCTGCACTTGCTTTGTACAGCAGCGGCTACAGTACGAGCGAGCGACACTGCCAATGGTGATGAACTTGTTTGCATCGTAATCGTACCTGGTCCCATCGCGGCTTCGCCTCCCCCTCCCTGTGTTACATGCAGAGTAAAGTTAGTCGAACCTGACGCTAGGGACAGAACAGGCCTAGCAGCAGCATCTCAGCACCGCTCACACTCCCACTCCCACCAAGACCTCCACCGCCCACCCACCTATTGCACTGTCTGTACCTTCAAGTTAGGTACAGTAGACCAACTTCCCCTCCCACCACCTCCAGCTTTTACAACTACTACAGACCACGCCTCGGAGTGCTCGAGACTTTCCTGACGGTATACTGCACGATTAGTATCTGTAAACTTACGATCCCAAAATCCATCTGCGCCTCGAGTGATGTGCAAGCACTAACGCAGCAGAAGCCTTACCAACATCATCGCCCTGCAGCCACCAACGGCCCACCGCCTTCGGACTCTGCTCCTTGCTTCATTGTCATCGTCACCGGGTTCTGACTACTCCTCCTACTCTACTTGCACAAGCTGCTACTGCTAGAGTTAGTGGTACTTGTAGATCGAGCAGTCTGTCTACCGCATGTACCTCCACCCCGGCCACAACCAATGCCAATACCAATGCCACCATTCAAGATGTAGGATATGGCCTGACCTGGCCTGGCATGGCGTGGGGTCTGATCGGCTGGGAACTGGGAATGGTAGGTCCCAAAGGCCGGCTCTACTCCGTAACATGTTGCATGCCCAATGGGTCCCATGGCCCATGGCCCATGGGCAATGACAAGGACCACGACACTGGCAACGGTGAACGGCATTGCGCATGTCTAGCCTTTACATGTACGATACGATGGGGATTGGGGACAGGGCACATCCACACACCCACACACACACTCACATAGCTCCACTACTCTACATACATACAACTACTCTACTGCTCGTACAAGTAGTGGTAGCAGTAGGTAGTAGCAGCAGCAGAATGGAGTACACGGCTAGCACGATATGCATGCCTGCATACTACCTGCATACGCGCGCAACACACGGAGGAGTATCCTCTCACATACGGAGCACTACTTGTACTGAGCTGCACTGCATACTAGTTGTTCCAGCAGCAGGTTGGTGGTCAGGAAGGTGGTCAGCTACCTCGTCCCTGGTCGGTCTGCAGGTCTAGTCTCGCCTCTGATTCTCGACTACTACCGTAAGGCACCGTGGTATATCACCATCGCCGTTCCCCTCCTCCGTCCACTCCGATTTCCCTCTCCTCTTTGCTTGGATTCCTCCCGTCGATGCCTTCTGGTCTTGCCCGAGGCGTATGTGCCTGGTCGCTCGTCCTTGCCCTCCTCCCGACTTGCTCTCGGCATAGTCTCAGACTGTATTGAGAGAGACACTTTCGCCGTTTTCCCTCTTCAGCACCGGGAGTAGCTTTGCATCTTCCCGTGGACCTCATCCGTACGTTGTTGCGTTTTCCGATCCTCCCATGTGCTTGGGTGAAATATCACTTCTCCGTGGTCTCTTCCCGAACTGTAACGACGGGGATCTACAGATACATGAACAAGGACTGGGCCGTTTGCTAATTTGTGCTTTTTCCTGGTTTTAGCACCCTTGAGCCTTACACAGAAGCTAGAACCAACACACCCCCGTCTCTCGCTTTGTCCTGGGTGATCCGTCTTCCGACTAGCTCTTTTTTTCTCCCATCTTCCTTCTCCTATAAACGGGGCGTCGATCGTTACTTTTAAAACTTTGGGATTACTCGTCTTCAAAGCTTATTCGTTTTCGTGACTCTCTTTCACCTCTACCACCACCATATCTGAAGACGGTTGGGTGATGGAACAGTCAACATGACGGCAACAGCGTCCCCTCTCACCATCATCCTAGCGACCGTGATCCCGTTCGTCTTCGTTCTTGTTCTCGTCCTCGTCCTCTGGCGCTGCGCCCGCAAACGCAGCTACGAGCTATTTAGCCGCGGCATCACCCCCGTCGCCGACGAGGAGATTGAGTCATGGAAGAACGACAGGAGTATAGATGATTCCGAAAAGGAGCCCATTCCCGAGCCGCTGGTTCGAGGACACACCCGCGGCCCCAGTAGCAACAACAACAGCCATGACAGCAACGTGATCCGCAAGCCGGAGGCGACGATCCCCTTGAAGAAATACCACCAACATCAGAAGCAGCAGAGCTCCACCAGCTCCATCACGAAACCGCCCAGCGTCATCGTATACCAGAACGCTCCCGCGCTAGTATCGAGTGCCTCTGAGGAGATGCCTCGCTCCGCCGGCGGCAAGTACAGCATGGAGCTGCCTCAGACACCGGTCCTAGCTCGAGCGCCCAACGCGAGACCCGGCCTGACCGATGACGCCGTGCAGGGCGATGAACCCTTCGTGCCGCCACTCAAGCGTCAACCCTCTCGCCTATCCAAGAACCATCCCACGACGCAAACTCCCACGCAACCGCCACAGCACCAGCGGCACAAGAGCGCCTACGGAGCCGTTGGGGGTTCGGGCGGCCGCGGTGATCGTTGGTACGGATCTCAGTCGCAATCACAGTCCCAGGACTACATGAGCCGCAAGTCGGCCGACAATATCCCCCGCCGAGGCACAGCATCTGGGCGCGGCCACGAGCGAATCTATTCGGCCACGGCTAACCCGCCGCGGATGTCCCTCGACGACACCTCCCCCGGCGGACTGTCGCCGCGCCCGCTACTCCATAAGTCGGAGATTGGACGAGCCATTGGCTGAGAAGCGCTTTCCACATCGACCGGATTTTCATACAATTCTCCTATTATTCCACTCTCCATTCTATGATTGTGTGCCAAAAAGTCTCAACCCATGAAGGGGAGGTCAATGGCATGCATGATTTGATCGGTTTCACGAGCCGCTGGCATCCTGCTTGCACCTTGCTCGGGATTTGCTGTTTCAAAAGCTGTCCGCCAATCTCAACCGCGACCAAGCACAAGCACAAGCGCATTCAGCGTATGATCGTTGTTAGTCTTACTACCGGGGACGCCAACTCTTTGCGGTGGGGCAAGCACAACGAAGCCATGACCATGTTTCATACGCCGCGTTTCACTCAGACCGAAAGAGGTCAGAGCTTACCCGGTCTGTACACAATAGGCAACTCGATGCCTTGGGTTCGGATCTGATGCGACGAGCTATTAAACGCTCAGTACTACCATGGTTTTGTACCTTGTCGACTTGTGCATTTCTAATGCCCGCGTCCCAACGCACAAAAATTGTGTGCCTTTCCGACCTGGGAGATCGGAATTGGATTGGACAAAAGGAGTGGACAGGGGTTGCGGCTCCAGCTGAATGGGAAGAGGAGAATTGCAACTAATACCTCCCTAGTGAGGTACTAATTAGCTTCTCTTCCGTCGCGCCCATTCTATGAGGATATATTACTACTCCAAGGATCGTGCACAGCTCACGATATACTCTCTCAACAAAGGCTAGACTGCCTACTTTACTTCATTTTCTTGTTCTGTATTTTGGGACCATTTTGTTTTCTCCTTACTTTTTTCCTACTCTTTACTTTTTTTTTTATGATGATGGATATACCCAAGTCGCTCTCGGCTTAAGAAGAGGAGAGGAAACGAGAAGAAGAGGAAAGGACCGAGAGAGCATTACGACGAGGGGGACGAACGACTGACGAAGATGACTGCGCGATTGATGTCAGCAGCAGCTGGGCTCTTGAACTGCTTTGGACAGTTCCAAATTCGCATTGATTGGATTGATTTGATTGATGAGGATAGCGGGAGTATGATGGGGAAGAGAGATTTTGAGCGCGATGGATGTATTTATCGCTGGCCATCAATGCATTCATCCTCCATGCATGCGTGCCCGGGACTCTACTACACTGCTATGAAGCAATACCTGAATAAATTCAATATCTTCACTCATGATCACGTTGCTTTCAGTGACCCTGGCATGTCTGCTCCCTGTGATTATTAGGAGCATAGATTTTGCCACTCAATGGTTAAGTAATATCAATAAACCTAGTAGTGGTGAGGCAAGCTTGTCCATGTTACCTGTAGTCCCTTTAGAAGCCTTGGGGTCCCTTGCTGCCGCCAGTTCAGTCTACTACCACTGGCTGTACTGAATTACCACTACTAAATATACCTTATCTTAGAGGCCTAGGCTGCCTGGAGGGCTATGCCATAGGCTAGGCCACAGGCCATGCTATAGGCTGTGGCTGACCCCCTGATCCTAGGTTGCTGCCTCCACTCGCCCAATGCCAATTTCAATAATTCATCCCCTTTGATATCGTCAACCCGTGAAAGCCCCATTCCGAGGCGTGAACCATGGCCGCTTGACCAGTCGCAACAACGGCGCAATGATCCGGCCATCTGTTCACGGTAGGCCTCGCCGGTCGACCGGGCGCGGTCTTGGCGCCCATTCTGCCCTGTTCCAGGCCCTTTTGCCCTTTTTCTTTCGTATTGCGATTGAGGAGGCAGCTGCTGCCTGGGGCGAAGAAAGGGGGGCGGGGGGCGGGTTTAACCATCGTGAACCCAACGTACCGCAGCGACACACACATATATAGAGAGGGCCACGGGAATCTTTGTCTTTCTTAGAGGAAAAGGGATTTACTTGAATACTCATCTGATTTCGCATCATCCGTCCAGAGAATAATCTTAGCGCATCATCATTCATCATTTTTGCCTTCTCCCTTTTGTCTTCTGCGTGTCTCCTCCAGCCCGCACATCAGGTGCTGATTTTTTTTTGGTTCTTCCATCATGTTCTCATTTGATAACATCCAGAATGGCGAGGAGGTATACCAAAGATGCGTTCTGATAACCGGCCGCTGCGAGAACATTGAGCAGGCCGGCTCCTCGGAACCTTGCGTCTCGGTGACAACGTCCAGTCCGTCTGGCGAGTCGACATTCCCCGAGCAGCGATGGCCCATCTGCCAGGGCTGGTTCAAAGCCCTCGTCCTTCTCAACCCGGGGGCGAACACCCTAGGGTTCGTCGCGGGATCGTGCCGCGCGAGCATCACCCTCAGCTATGTGCCTCTGCTGCAGACGCCCCCCTTACACCTGGCCATCATGGTCGCCAGGGACTCGCCCTTGCTCATCGACTGCCCGCCCGCCAAATACGGGGCCGTGTCGGACGCCCACGCCGGCCTCGACGCTGCCATTGCCAAGCTCCGCGTCACGGCGTGCATGTGGCAGGCCCTCACCGCCGAGGAGATGCGCTCCAACGGCCTGGGACGCCGCTCGTTCCGCCTCGAGGAGGAATGGGCCGCCGCGACGCTGAGCCGGGAGCACGTCGTCAAGCGGCAGCGGCCCGCGGTCCTGGGGCACATTGGGATGCAGTCCATGCCCAAAGTTCACATTGTTCGCGCGGACAAGACGACCGAGGAGCTGCGGGACCCGAACCTGGCGCAGCAGAATGCCCGTGGGAAGAATAGGGATGAGCTGCACGGCATCTTCACGCGCGCGTTGAAGGCATACGGGGCCCCCTTTAACGCGGACACCCGCCCCGTCGTAGCCGGCCTGATTCTCGACTCGACGTACCACGTGGAGAAGGACCTGATTCTCGGCCACGCGGCGCTCGGGGCCCATCACCCCAACGGCCTGTCTCTGGGCATCTTTGGCAGTCATCTCACCTACGCCTGGCCTCGCTTCTTCGAGGAGATCTCTGCCTGCCTCCTCGACACAAGGGTGCCCGGGGATGCCGTGGGCAACGACAACGGGGAGTGCGCGACCATGTGGGAGGCCTGCACGGTAGGCCAGGGGGCTTTCCTCCACGAGGTCGGCCACGCTTTTTCCGCGCCGCACACCACCGGCATCATGGCCCGCGGCTACTCGCGCGACTGGGCGCAGTGCTTCCTCTCGCAGACGGCGTACAGCGGCTACAAGAACAGAGAGGGCATCCGGCCCGTCACGACGGGCTCGGTCCACAACTGCCACTGGGACCTGAGCGACCTGCTGCGCTTCCGTATGCTGCCGCACTTCAAGCTCCCCACCGATCTGGCCGCGCCCTCTGAAGGTAACCAGCGTGTTCTCGTCAGCGTGGAAGACGTTGACGAGATTACCAGTATAGTGGCGACTTGCCCTGTAGGATTCGTCAAGGCATCGTTGAATGAGGAGCCCGTCGAGGGGGGTCTCTCTGTCGCTTCGCCTAGCTATGCTCTGCGTTGGCCACTGGACGAGCTCGAGGCTCGCTTCGGGAGATCGGAGCCCCTGCAGCTCAAGTTGCTCTGTCTCAACGGCAAGGAGAGCACCCACTCGCTGTGGGCCATGGTCAGCGAACGGAGGATAGTGAAGGTGAAGGGAACCTCAATCTACCTGCAGCGTCAGGTTGTCCATGGTCACGGAGACGAAAGGCCCGCCCACCAGGACATTGCCGAACACTTCTGGAGCTGGACGGTCATGCTCAAGAGGCGTGACAAATCGGGCCACATCGTGACCGCCGACCAGATCGACCTCCGGGTCGGATGCGCGCTCGACGGGGCGGTGGTGCGGTACCGCGACGGGACTCAGATCCCCTGCGGACCACGCACGCAAGGAGGAATACGCATGGGCGGGCACCAGGCGAAGAAGCTGGCTCTGCCGGCAGGCGCCGACGTCACCAAGGTGGCCGTCAGCAGGCAGACCGACGGCGGAGAGGGTTGCGTGCTCTCGGGTTTGAGGATGTGGCTGTCGAATGGGAAAGCCAGAGGTGCGCTGAACAGATCTGAAGGCCAGACGGAAATCAAGTTTCTCGGTAAGAATCCACCCCCCCCCCCCTTCTTCTTCATAAATTTCGGATGTATAGTCTTTCTCTCTTTCAAGTTTGTGGAAAAGAATGAAAACAAAAAGAACAGAAGAAGACGGAGCGCAAAATAGATGCTAACGAGGCAGCAGAACCCGGCCCCGGACGAAAGATTGTGGGCTTTACCGGACTCAGCGGCGTGCACAACATGTGCTACGAGTTTGGCATCTTGACGGCGCCTGACGACAAGGAGCTGCCCGACTCCATGTACGACATGCCGGAACTCCAGAACCGCTTCAAGGTGGGCGACGGCGGTCTTACGGGACTCGGGGGCGACCGAAAGGTAAGAAAACGAGCACCGCTTCCCTACGGCAGAAGAGTTGCTTTTGTTTTTTTTTCTTCTTCCCCATGCTGACTTGTTGGTATAGAGGAACTTTGACTCCGGGGCGTCTGAAACGGAGGAAGAGGAAGTGATTAGCGAGGATTCGGATAACGGGTACGATGACGACCAGGATATGGACGATTCATACGACTAGTAAGGTCGGGCGGAGGTTGAGGAGGGGCCCCTCCCCCCTTTTGGCATACGGGCGGGGGGGTTCTCATATGTTACGAATTAATGTTTGATATTTCTGCCTTGTGTTGATTTGATTGGATTGAGATTCGTGTAAATGAGATGCTTACATGTAAGAACCAGACAGTCCGCGCCAGGCGTGTATACCGCACTGGCGTTCTCCCATCTTGCCTTATCTTGTCATAGGACTGCAAGGCAACTTCGAAGCAAAAGAGAGTTGAGTTGGGCAGGCCGTGTATTGCTTGAAGGGTCAGTCTCCTACATCATAATCGGCCGAGATGTGCCATGTCATGTCAGTGTAGTTGTGCCTGGCAATGATTAAAACCCTACTAGGTCTACTATGGGGTAAATAAATTATATATTAGACTAGGAGTAAGTAGGACCCGTACGGGTTAGGGTTATAGTTGCAAAGGCTGGTGTTAGTTGACGGCTGACAGTACCACTGTACTAAGTAGTAGCCGTCTTAATTCATGGTTATAGTGGGGCACGCGTCGACACGCGATCCCTCAACCTCAACCTCGACTCGCTCGCTCGCTCGCACGTCTCATTTTCACCCCCCTCGACCCTCACTCATCTCAACCCGTCTCACTCAACCATCTCTACACCATTCACCTGCCTCGCAAAGACGGATTCACAGAGAGTCTCTCCAGGAACCAAAGCCAAGAAACCCACAGAAATACCCACCCTTTCCAAGACACACACAGCCAGCCAAATCCTGCCCCCATCTGGCATTGGCCGACAAACGGAGAGCTACCCAGCGAAAAAGCGCCATCGCGCGCTCTGTGGAGGGTCGGAACGGCGCCAATCTCTCTTTAATTTCATCGTTCCGTCACATCCCATCACAATTTCCCGCCATGCCGCCTAGGAAATCGGATCAGCGCAAGAGCGACGTCTCCGTCGCGCGTTTAGCTCCCAAGGACCAGGATCCCCAGGCGCAGACGGCAGCAGCAGTTCCCTCTACGCCCAACACAGCTCCCAAATCCACCGCGGCGGCATCCAAGACCCCGTCCTCTTCAACGCCGGCCGCAGCACCGCCAGCGGGAGACGGTCAGGACGCGCCAGTATCAGAAAAGAAGGACGGCAAGGAGAAAGAAAAGGACAAGGACAAGGACAAAGATAAAGATGCCACTGCCATTGAGGTTAGTAAGGTCTATAAAATCACTTCCTCGGCCTCATTTTACTGTCGCAAGACTTGGTGTGTTAACCCATGATGATTTCTAGGACCTGTCTCTGCCAAAATCTATCATTACTAGATTAGCCAAGGGCGTGCTCCCCGCAAACACGCAGATCCAAGCCAATGCCGTCCTCGCCATGAGCAAGAGCACCACTGTCTTTGTGAACTACCTGGCCTCGTAGTAAGTGTGCCACACCTACCCCCCCCCCCCCCCCCCCCCCTTCTCCCTTCTCCCTACAGACTTGAGACCCAAAAGGCATAGTAGACAACTGAGAACGGACCGGATACTAACATACATCACCCGCCGGCAGCGCCAATGAGCACACCCAGAACGCCGGCAAGAAGACCATCTCCCCGGCTGACGTCTTCAAAGCTCTGGAAGACATTGAGTTTGACTTTCTCCGCGAGCCATTGGAGGCCGAGTTTGCCAGTACGTGAATTTCTTTAACCTTTGCCCCCCCCCCAAAATCTTCCCGATGGACCCACGGGAGGATCCCTAGTAGGGGGGAAGCTTGACGGTCACGCATGCATACATGACCGCTTACCAACAAACTTCTCACCCCTTTTTGTGTAGAATTCAACGCTGTGCAGACGGAAAAGCGCACATCCTACCGCAACAAGGTCAAAGCGTCCAAGGAGGGACCCTCTGCCAACGCGGATGCCTCCATGGCCGACACCACCGTGGACAGCATCGTCTCCACCAGCACCAGGGGAGGCAACGCGGCTGCCGAGGACGGGAACTCGTCGGCGCCGCCCTCCAAGAAGCCTCGCGTGGACCCTTCGGCGCCCAAGGATGAGGAGGAGCATGATGATGCGGAGACGGAGGATGAGGAAGAAGCAGCGGGCGATGATGATGATGATGACGACAATGATGAGGAGGACGAAGATGAAGAGATGCAGGATGATGATGACGACGAGGATGATGGGGACCCTCGCAGTGGTGACGAGACACAGGATGCTTTGGAAGAGAGTATTAGCAAGGGCGACGATAAGGACGAGGCGCTAGATGGGGATGAGAGTGATTGATGAGTCCGACTTGCTCTGAGCGAGGCTCAAGGTCATCCTAATCCTTCTCATATGCGCATAGTAGAGTCTGTACATATCCATGCCTCCTTGGCCATATTCCAGCGTTTTCGGTGTCCGTGAGGGTGGCCTGGCCTCGACACATGTGGTTGGAAAGGGCATTAAACCTGGCATCTTGTCTTATGTCCCGTAAGAGGCTTCCGATGGCACCAACGGACGACAAGAAGAACAGCCATACCACTGCCTATGGCTTTACACATATCACACTGGCAGTCAACGAGCGGTAGAGTGAAAAAGGAGTATTCGCATTTAACGCCACCGGTTCGCATACACGTTGGTGGCGTGTGCAATGTCCCAAAGAAAATAACACTATCGCAGATGAAATAGACGGCAAGAATTGGGTGACCGCAAGGGAAAAAAAAAGAAAAAAGAAAAGAGGATCGAGGAGCATGTGATATCCAAGAAAAAGCAGCATCAAGAACCCAAAGACAAGAAGGAAATCCCAGCCCAACACCCAGTATGCAGCCCATCATCATTGCCCTTCCCTCGCCAGCGACTCCTTACCCAGCAAGGAACCCACGGCTTGCGACGGAAAAGAGAAAACAAAAAGGGGCGCAGGGTATCAATTCTCCGCCAAACCCCTAAACAAGCTGCACCAAAGGTAACCAACCATGCCTCACTGCCACCACAAATCTGAGTCAAGCAAAAGAAACATAAGAAGAAATGAAGCGACTTCAATCGTCAAGAATCCAAATTGCGTCTTGACCACGGTCCCTGTCTGAGCCTTCGAAGCCGTCACCGCTACAACCGTGTGATGCAGGTAGCTTGACTGCTCGTTGGTCAAAGTAAAATCCCAGAAACAAAAAAAATTCTGTCGTCTGGTAGGTAGGAAAGACGTTCCCCGGAGACACATATATAGTCCGAAGATGATGTATAGGAAAAGCGACGCGCGAAGTTCAAGGTGACAAATTTGGCACGGCCCGAGGTGTATCTCAGAATCCCCAGAGGCACAAAGCCAAAGAGCAGCACCATATAGTCATCGAAAAATCTTGCCCTGAAGGACCAAGAAATGATAACACAAGGTAATCGACCGAGTTGGAGTCAAAATACTTGAGTGACAAGCTGGAAGGAGTCACCCCACATAGGCAACCATATCAACCTTGTCAAACAATAGTCTGCAGAAGTGAAATCAAGACCCTAATGACGGAGCCAAGAGCACGGAGTGTCCATCTCGTCATCCTCGTAGCGTATCTGATCGTGTAATGGCCGATCGTCATTCTGCAAAGCGTCTGGTGTGCTTTACTGAGGCTGTTGCTGTGGTGTCCACCACTGCTGGGGTGGCGAGTGTTGACCAGACCAGCCTTGGGAGACCTGGGGATTGCCTGGCGTGCTTTGAGGCATGTACTGGCGAGGAGTTTGCTCAGTAGGATACATGCCACCGCCACCTCCGTACTGCATGCCACCCATGCCCGGGAACTGCATACCCGGTTGCATCTGACCGGCGCTTGGTTGGCGCAGATGAGATGCGGGAGACTGAGATGGGTGAGGAGGCTGAGCTTGGGTGGTGTAACTCCCATAGTTGTGTTGAGGAGTTTGCGGCTGGTTCGACCACATTCCTTGATTTGACTGGTAGTTGTAATTGGGGGTGCCCTGGCCTATACTACTGGTAGAACCGGCTGTGATTGAAGGTTAGCACTAAATGAGAAAAGAAGGTAAGACGGAAACGGATAGGTCATACTTCGCATGGGTGGCTGACCAGGAGTGTTTTGCGCATGGATCGACTGTGAGTAGGGTGGGCCAGTCATCATCATCTGAGGACTCTGGGAGGACACAACGGGCGGCTGAGTGATACCGGACGATGCGGTGTGAGGCGAATTGGTGGGCCGCGACGTGGGAACATTCGAGTCGCCGGAGCCGACAGGCTGATTCAAGGTGGACGAAGGCTGCTCGTGGGGTCGACGCCAGATATTCTGGAGGTAGTCGCCGCGCATGTCGCGCTGCTGGTTGAGAGACCGGTTGAAATCGGCCGCATGCGTTGCCTGAGAGTGGATCTCACCGAGGGGAGAAGGTCGGGTCTGGTCTTGGTACGGGGGGCCGGTAATCTCCTGGCGGGGGCCGCCTTTGATGATTCCACTGTAGTCGCGAGGCCTGTTGTCGTTGAGATCTGACCCTACTGTTAATCCAGGCATCCTAGTGGTATTCCCAGGTGGTGCTCCCATCATACCTTGAACAAGGGGCGCCTGAGGAGGACCAGGATAGGCCGGATTGCTGTTGTAGACGATCTCCGTGTGAGGTCCTGGCATCATGACGTTGTTCTGAGCCTCGGCAGCCTCCCGAGCCTTGGCTGCCCCAGGGCGCTTCTCACCGGCCAAGTCAGCCTCGGTGAAGCCCTGCTTTCGCGCCTTCTGTTCCCAGTAGTCGTCCCTTACGCGGCGCCCGTTCTCGATTACCCTGCTGCCAAACTGGCGGAACATGGACCTGGCGGTAACGATGGCAATCTGTCTTGATCGATAGGAAAAGGGCAAAATCTCCTGCTGGACAAGGTCATCCTTCTCGGCCTGGCTCGCAATAATCTTGAATAGGGACCTGTTCTTGTTGAAGAGAAGGTAGGAATCGCGGTACCCGAGCACCCTGGCGCATTCCGTTGCGAGCATGAAGAGCTTATCCCCACGGTTCGGCACCAAAAATGTCCGGCACCTGTAAGTCCGGTTTCCGAGGAGCTGACCGTTGCCCATCACCTTCTTCTCGCCAAATTCGTCGACCTCGCGGGGGACATATTCGTCGCCCGTTTCGCTCAGCTGGTCTGTTGTGTGATCCCTGACGGTCGGGAGTGCCTTCAACGTTGATTTGGTCGGTGTTGTCTTTGGTGGTGCTGCAGCGGGAGCAGGCGGCGGGGCCGCCGCGGGAGCCGCTCCGTAAGCAGGATTGGTCAAGGGAGGCAAGCTGGCGTCCTGAGACTGAGGGGTGTGAGGGGGAGGAATGGTGGATTGAGGCATGGTCGGCAAGCTTGGATTCCTAGGAATCCCGGAAGAGACTGGTCCTAAGTCTGATAATTTGAGATGCGGCTTTCGTTTCCGCGGTGGACCGGTATCGCCTAGGAACCAGTGACGGGTCAGCAACCGAACGTTTGAAACAGTGCGTCTAATACTGCAGAGCAGAAAACAAAACACGTAGTCAAGAGAAAGCAGAGAAAAACAGTTTGTCCCAATTGCGCGTCACACAGTAGTCGGAAATGCCACACATCACGAGTTAGTAGCGAGATGGAGTAGTAAGTCGTGGAGCCACGGAACCAGCTGAAGAGCTACGACATACCGTCGTCATGGCCCAGCGCAGTGTCGAAAGAAGTCTGAGGGCGACTGCGCTTACGACTGCTCAGCGGTGAAGTGGCCAAATCTGTCCGGAATTTCCTATTAGCATTGTAAAGCGGTTTAGAGCGGCAGTATGGCTATAATCGGTAGAGTGCATAGGCTGAACATTGATGAAATGCTTGTTGATGTGTAATGGAGTAAGGTGCGGTAGCTCAGCTAGCATGGCGAGTCCCAGCGCCGAAAGTATCATCGACCGCTCTGGCCCATTGGGAAACAAAAAAAGAAACAGCTTGCAGGAACTCCCAACCGTCTTCTGCAATTGCGAGAAATTCGGGGACTGAGACCCCAGATCTGCAGCTTGTGATGGGATAGGGTGGAGTGCGAGCGGGAGGAATTGAGGCTGGGTGGGACGGGCAAGGAATGGTGGAGGGGTGGAGGGGTGGAGGAGGGGCAGAGGGGCAGTTGGAGCCGTGATGGTGTTGGTGCTGTTGGTGTTGGTGTTGGCGCTGGTGCTGGTGCTGGTGCTGGTGCTGGTGCTGGTGCTGACTTTGGATTTGGTGGGTGGCGCGGGTGGAGGCTGACGAAAGTCTGGGGAGAATTGGGGAGAAATGTCGCCCCAACAGGAAGCAGCAAAAGAAAAAGCAAAAGAAGAGGATCAGAACAGGCAAATGAAATGGGAGCTCACCAGCCGGACTCAGAGCAGCAGGGTTGATGGTCGCACTATCGGGTCCATCAGAACGGGCGGCGTACATAATAGTCAGGCACGACCCGAGCCAGCGGCGATGGAAGGGTTGGCGATGGCAACGTGTCGTGAGGTCGTTGGGCCGGGCGGAGGTGATCTGATCTGGGGAAGGGGAAGGGGATAATGGGGATGGAGGAGGGAGGTGCAGCTGCGCAAAGCCGCAAAAGAATGCAGGCAGAAAGGATTAAACATGCATGTAGTCTGGCCTCGCCTCGTGGCCGTCGTGGGGTCGGCGAGGGACGGAGGAAGGGGAGGGGGGGAGGTGGAGGTGGAGATCGAGGTGGACTGGGGACGACGGGGATGGTGTTTTGGGTGTGTGCTTGGCTGTAATGGCTGGTAGCTTTATCACTCTGACCAGAAGTCTGGGGAACCAAAGCCGAGCCAGCCCTGGCAAACAGCAGTGCAAGCAGTGCGAGTGGGAGCGGGAGTGAGATTGAGAGTCATGAGTGTGAGACCGCGAGCCAAACTGCCGTCAAAGTTCAAGCCGGTACATCTATTGGGGGCCGGCGCCAGCGAGCAAAGCAACCTGCTGTGACGAATGCCGGTGTAATGACGACAATATATATGCGTGTGTATATATGTGTGCGAATGAACATGCGGCGTTTCGTGTGAATGTCAATCCGATGGTAGCCAGGACACGGCGAGGACGGAGCAGGTCACGGCACCGACGGAGATAACCGGAGCAGAGTGCCGCCGGCAAGGCTCGCCAACCAAGATGACAAACTGATAAGCCTGACCAGAGCGACAGAAAGCGTCGCAGTGTTCCCGGGTCATGTCCCAGCTGGATGCTAAGAAAAAAGAGACAGCGCGGCGGATGGGTAGAGAGGAATGTGCTGAATGTGATGAATGAGCAGGGAGGTGAGGAGAGCGAATAGTGTATGAGACGGCGGCAGCTCTTTGTGTTGATAAATGTAGGTAAGACAGAATGAAACCGGGTGGTCTGTAATACTTTAGGCGGTAGTAGACATGAGATGGCGGTACCAGTCAGCTGCTAGGAGTCGTCCTCGTAAGAAACTACAGTTCTTGTAGTTGAGAGTCGTGCTAAGACGCAGTATTATAGGTGTGCTAATCATTCACGGGTTTTTGGTCCCGACAGCGGGAGCGGCAGCGGCAGCGACAGCGATGGCGATGGCGATGAGGAGGCGACAAGAGGTGCTTGCCGGTGCCATATGATGCGATGAGACGGGCGCCATGGCTTTGTCGTGACTGAACACGCGACAAAACGTGGGGCGCGCAATTGGGACAAACGAATGAACTAGACAAACAGACGAAAGACACGATCAGTGAGATATTTACCTTTTTTGCGATACTAAAATGAATATTTAAGTCCTTTACGACGTGCTGGGAATCG
Organism: Ramularia coccinea; assembly: GCA_013461505.1. Lineage (NCBI taxonomy): Eukaryota > Fungi > Ascomycota > Dothideomycetes > Mycosphaerellales > Mycosphaerellaceae > Ramularia > Ramularia coccinea. Next base: position 1,505,510 of record JABNMW010000001.1, on the reverse strand, counting down.
TTTCGTGGACTTGGGACTCGGCCGGGAGTATGCAGTTGACAGCGGCCGTGTGTGACGGTGGGAGGGTGTAGGCGTGGGCGATGGAGTGAGCACGAGCACGGATTGAGGCGCAGATTACACGACGACTCAGCAGCCGGCGGCCTGGGGGTGGTGGGTGTTGTGGAGGGTGCTTGGGTGGCGGGCGACAGTGATGGTGGTGGTGGTGGTGGTGGTTGTTCGACGTGGTGCCCGAGCAGAAGCTGTGTGTAGCCGGCGCACGGGATGGCGGATGGGCGGCTGGCGGCGCAGCTGGGATGGAAATACCAAGATGTATGCGACGCGATGCGCTTCTTTGTGCTGCGTTGCGTTGCGCTGTGCTATGATATGATGCGATGTGATGCGATGCGATGCGATGCGGCTGACTTGACAGCCAGGCGACAAGAACAAAGGCGTATAGTAATACTACCTATGATAGTCTTTGATAGAGACGGTAGAATGCGCGACTTTGTCCTCTGTTATTGCAGCGGTTCGCGACGTTTGCCGTCGACGGACAGGCAGCAAGATGGTTAGGCGCACGCAGGGTTGGAAACGGGGTGCCTGCCGCGCGAGACGCTTCCACTCTGGTTGCGATCTGCTGCGGTGCGGTGCGGTGCCGCTACCTATGACCGCTGCGCTGAAGCGATCCCGGTGAGGGCCGTACTGTCTTGCGCACGGCGCGGACGAGCCTGTGGAGAACTGGATATGCTGATATCCTATGTTGAGATGCGATGCGCACTCTCGAGATTCGCGAGCGACTAGAAACGTGGACGCGCAACGATTAATTGAAGGCTGGATTGAATGATCGCTGAGCTTCGCTCAAGCCTTGCCCAGATGCGTGCGGTGGTGGTGGTGTTGGTGGAGGAGGAAGAGAGTGTGGTGGTGGGCTGTAACGGCAAGGTAGGTACTAGGACAGGTATACTAGGGCGCTGGTGCAGCGCCGGGGGCACTGGGTAGGCCCCCCCCCCCCTCCTCAAACTGACCAAGGACCCCAAAAGCCTAGAGGGGGCCCCTCCGTTCGCAGTGGACGTTACTACTTGGACTAGTCTAGTAGTGCCTTCCAAGTTGACCTCAAGCTACGGGTCACCTTACAAGTATGGAAGCTTCTTACCTTGACGACCTTGCTCTCCCGAACCGGCTTAGGGTGAGATGCTGTGTTTCGTGTTTCTAACCCTGGTTCTTCGCTGCCGTGCAAGACACTTACTTGTCTCCCCCGTCGGTCATTCCCACAGCAAGCGGCGAAGGAAGGAAATCACCTTATCGACAGCCTCAATGCTCACTGTTCGTTCCGTGGAGCGCCGCATTGCTCCGTACCCGTAATGGTAGCGTGAAGCGTCTGGCAGGGTTGCTGGTAGCGAGGCCCTTTAGCCTTCTCGGTCTTGGCGTCGTGGGTCTTGGCTCTTGGCTTCCTTTTGGCTGGGAGCGGGAGCGACGGAGTAATCAATGTGTGGGCGCGCAGGGTCCTGATTTGTCCCACACCGGCCATGGTTCGTTCATAATTACTGCTAACTTGATACATGGGAACGACCTGGGAAAGACCAGAAGACGATGCCCGATCAAGCCCTCTCAACAAAGTGAATAAGGTAAGGTAACTGCCTAAGCGAGAAGCAAGGAGCTCGAAAGGATGAGGTGTGCAGTGTCAGCACGAGCATAATCGATTCCAGCTGCTCGATTCTGCTACAGGGTCGCCCTGGACCTGGGTCGCCTCCCGTCAAGAGGTGTATCATCCGTACGAATACGCCAGGTCGCGACTGTTTCCGGCTAAGGCACCAATGGAAATACGAGGTCAGGTCAGCGAGACTAGACGGCTGTGGGGGTCACCTTCATGGTCTTCCAACTTCAACCATTACTGCAGATTGCTTGAATAGCAGGGGGGACTTAGATGGACGATTGCTTGCTGTAAGCGATGACAATGATGCATCTTCTCAACATCCTACCAAGGCATGGATTTGGAAACTGTCGCATTCACCGGTTGGACGAGGCCCACAGCCTTGGGCAGGCTCAGGCTGGGTAGCAGGGAAGACGTGCAGGGGGGGTGGGTGGAGGGCCAGCCTTGAAGTGAATGGAGTCCAGGACCAGCAGCCTACTAGGACCTACTAAGGTACCTGAAATGCTGAAAGCAAGATTACACAGCACAGCCAGGCCACTTGTGACTGCAAGCACTTGCAGAAGACCGGGCTAAGAACAGAGGCAGTAGCTCGTAGAAAAGGTGGGGCACTGATATGCAAGATGCTCGGAGCCTTGCCTTTCACGTCTCTAGCGCGCGCGAGCCACAGAGATAGTACATTGTACGAGTGGGTACGTACCGCTGAGCGATGTTCCTCGGCTCCATGCCTGCCTTGGGACTGGCACGAATGGCAAGACAGCGTCCCAAGGTGTGTCGAGCCCGTCGACACTCTCTTGCATGCGCTGCTGCATGGACATCTGCACGAGGGCATATGCAGGTCAGCCACTCTATTCTACCGAGCTTGTGTCATTATTGTGAGTCTTCCTGGCCTGTAATCTACTATTGGTCCTCCGTCAAGTGCTATGGAGCCGCCCCAGGAGCCTTTGTCCTATAACGCGCCTTGCTCGGAGATGAAATACCTCGAGTTTAAAACAGCTGATGGTAGCATCTAGTCGAGGCGGTAGAATACGAAAGGAGCACGATCATTACCATTGAGTGCAACTTCCCAAGTATTACATATTCAGTATTACCAGTAGCACCAATACTCATTATCGACTCTATCCGTAATGGGAAGACCAGTACTCACACTTTTACCTGCTAACTAATATGGGGGACGTGTATATTATTACGTGGGTTCCAGATGATAAATTGGCAGAACGGGCATCACCCAACCAGGCAGGATGATGGCCGAAGAGCTGAATGGCGACGCTGTTCGTCCTACCAGGAGGAGCGCTCATCATATCGCCACAATTACTCGTAGCAGATTCCACATTCATGCAGGGTGTGTCTACAAGAAGTGAGCCTATAGGGTTTCTTTGACACAAAGAAAATCCACTATCCATCCGCTTCAACCTGCAAGGAAGCCTTACCGTGTAGGTATCACAAGGAGAGGATGCGAGGCGTGCGGTGTCCCTACCTCGTCGGAGAAATTAAAGCCCTACTGTGTGACCTCCGAAGCATCGAGTATCGTACAAGCACAGGATCGAAGGATGGAAACACAGTGATCACATTTGCTGTCGTCTGCCAAGGGACGCGTACAGAAAACCAATGCGAGCATCTCGAGTCGTACAAAGCTCCCCCCCCCCCCCCCCCCCCCCCCCTGCCTGCTTGGTCCCGGCCCTCTTGGGAGGTTCTCGAAAGTATCCGAGGGGATTGGCGTCATATCATGCACAGCTAGCTAGCCAATCATCGTTCCGTAGAACTGGCTTGAATTAAAGAAGGCCTTTTCCTCCTTCTCCGGACTGAGGATAGTAGCAGATATGCTAGTTTGATGTTGCCCTCACTCTCCTCCGAGGTTGCTGCATTGCGGCAAAGAAACCGAGCCACCTAGGTCTTTCCTGTAGCCTCTTCGTGCCGTGATGAGAAAGGAACGTGCGATCCCCGATACGAGTATCTACGTAATCAACGACTAAGCACCCGGAAAGATCATCAGAGGACGCCTTCCAGCACCTGCCAAGTTGATCCGTGATGCTGGGTCACGCCGCAGAACCCGCTGTTGCACGAATTGTACATCTAACCAAGTGCGTACGGAGTACGTTATGGTAGTACAACATGGCGTGTAATTATGGAGTACTTACAGAACCAACTACCACAAGGCTTTTTGGCGGTCTTGTTCTGCAACCAATGCCTGGGCTTCCCGTACAAGCCATTATGAACAAGACTAATTTGAAGGTGATAGTAGCTGGGCGACTCTAAAAAGAAACCCCGCTAGTTTGTCTCCGCAATTGGCAATACGCCAGTGGCCACCAACTTGAAGTACTAGTCTAGAGTCTGGTAGTAGTACAAGTACTTGCTGACGCCGTCGATCGAGGTGCGCTGGAGGGGTCGTTCCTGCCGCGTATGCGACCACTCAGCGCTTTCCCTGATGGATTTTTAGCCATTTGAACTGGAAGTCGCGCCTGCTATTCAGTATAATCTCGGACTTCAATGTTACAATAGTCTCGGGCTACGCTTGAACTTTAAATTCCGAGTAAAGAGGCGGTCCTTTTCACACAAGCCCGGCTAATGGTGGTCGGTGCCACTACTCTAGTACCACCAACACTGAGGTACCTAGAATTACCTAGAGCACCAACAGCTAGGTAAGGTACTATTAATTAGTAGAACCTACCGAACGACTACTACGGAGTACTACCAGTAGTACAGGACGACGCCAAACCTCGCGGGTCTCAGCACCTTGTCGCAAGAAGACCGAACCTGAATGAGCGAACAAAAATGATCATTTAAGCGCCATTACGGGTAGCGTCTACTGGGCAGGCTATCCCCCATAGTACTAACAGCTTGGTTGCCATCAATCATTGCTTGCACCACCTGAGTCATTGCTTGTCTACAAGTACAGAAATATGGCGCATGGCTTGTCTTGTTCACAAGAAGAAAAAAATCGTTCGGCTTTCCAACACGGTCGGTTGGTTATCGCGTCGACGAGTCACCTGGGTCAGGACGCTAGAACGGAGCCAAAATCGCGGCTTGGGCTTCTGGCAAATAGGACGCGCCTGTTCAACCGTTCAATGCACCATGGGTCGGCCGCATGGCAATGGCATGGCATGTACGCAGGCCTGGTCATGGACAAGGGCACGTACATGGGTAAGCACGGGCATGCGTGGGCAAGCGTGGGCAAGTGTGAGCGCTAGAACAAGGGTTATGGGGACGATGCTGGCGTTGGCGCCAGTGCTTGATGCTCCTGTATGCTGTGTGTGAGGTGCGGGAGCGATCGGGGCTGGCCCAAACCCCAGACCACATGAGCGGTAATGGAGCATCGAGAGCCCAAGACGCCCCCTCCCTCTCGCGAAGAAGCACCCACCAAACCGTCTACGAGGTAGCGTAGTACGAGTAGTTGATCGCCTTGGGGTTCACTACGATAAGACGGAGCCATGGACTCAGTCGCTTTGCCCCCGCACCCATCAGTTGGCTTGCTTGACTTGCGACGCTAAGCAGTCTTGACTCACTGAGAGTCACCGCGTCATGGCAGACCTCATGTTCCAGGATTACGAGTACTCTACGGAGTACGCAGCACGGCTTTGGGAACTACGGAGTCTGTATGTCTCGCCGTTACTTCGTCACAAGGACTCGCGCACCAATTACCAACGGAAGCATTCAACTAGGACCATGCAGTCCCCACCACCCGCGCTTTAGCCAGCTCGGCTATCTTGGTAAACCGTTGTGGAAGTGCAGGTGGAATCCTGCGCTCGTGCCAAAAGGCTTGTATATTCCGTAATGATGCGTTTGTGCCGGTCATGGTAAACTGCTCTGAGCACACCTTTTCGCACCTCAAGTCGCCTAGGCGTTCACGACACTGCTGTATGATGTGCTGCTGCTTTCGATTGACGACTGTGCAGGGCGTCCGTCAGGCTGGGCCCTTGGATGTTTCTGATCACGCATGATACATCCTGCCATTTCCAGAGAAGGATTTCCAATCAACAGCTTACGGAGTACAACATGGACTGGTCGGGGTCTCGGTAACTCGAATGGCGCTTACGAGGGCATGGTGCACTGTGGACGAAGGAATTCCACCCCGCGATCCTGAAGTGCATGTGTTCAGCCCGCGTCTGCCAGCAATATACCCACCGTTTGATCATTGCTGCTAATCTACTGCTTGGTCTAGCCTTTGGCACCAGCATGCTGCAGCGCCGGCCTGGGTCTTGACGCTAAGAGTGACTGAGGCCTCGATCCAAGACATGCCGATTCCTTGTTTCTCCGTTTCTTCGTGGGCGTACGAGACACCGTTCCCTCAAGTCTTCTTTACCTATTCCGTACGGGCCTGCATCAGCTGAACACCAGACCCAACCCCGTCGCCACCATCGTAACGCTCCATATCAACCACAAGCCAGAACTAGTCCCATGGTGGGTTTGAGGCCTTCTTTCTAGCCTGGACGGCCTACATTGGTATACTCCGTTCGGAGTACTCTGTCCACAAGTAACGGGACATACGATGAAACACGGCCCTCAGAGGACACGATTATCCTTTCCGCATAGGACGCTCCAGCCCGGCATGCTTGCAGATGTGCATCTTGGCTAACCCATGGCCATGCGGGACAAATTCTCCCGCCACATGCTGGCCCCATGTCAGGCTATAGCAAGTCTGGCCAATGGCATCCTGGGCAACTCGAGCGTCGCATTGGCTGCCAGCAGCCCATGTTGTCTCGACCGTCCTGGGAATCCCATTCCAATCCACTCATGTGCGCATGCTTCAAGGCCTTGAGACGTTTCTGCATCAGAAACGTTTAGAACGGCCGCTCCTTTTCGATATCACCATCACCAATAACTGGCTACTAATCCATCGGCTTTTTAATTCTCCATTCGTCTGTGGTACAATAGTGTTCCTCTCTTGTGCTGCGAAATTCACGGCACAAAGTACATGTCCCTTTGACTGCGGAGGGTAGGCTACGCCGCGCAAATATAGTCAACTTACACACGAACCTGGCAATGATGGATACCCTGTCTCGCCTTTTGCAGAGAGACCCTCCTAGACAATGCCCCTTTGCGTATATCTGTTCATCATGTTGGTGGCCTCATCAGCTCCAAATCGGCGCTACCATCTCCTTCGAACCTGGCTCACGATCCGTCTCTTACAGCATGACTTTCTGCTTCCTATCAACTGCTTGATGGCCCTCAACGAGGCAAATGTTCCCCGGAATGAATTATGCTAGTGGTCAGCGGTCTTGTCTTGTCTCGGTAGCACGGTAGATTTGGAGCGTGAGAGAAGATAGTCGCCCGAATTCGAATATGGGCCTGTTTTCGCTCAGTTTCTGTGAACTCCCATGTATCAATAAATGGGGGTCGAATCCATCTCTCGGCTATTGATTAGAGGCCATAGCTTTGCTGGTCGCTTTTCCGGGAGTTGACTCCGTCTACGGTCAGACGGTACGGATTCTCCCAGTCTCTTGGGAATGAGCTGTGCCATCTGCCCTCCGCCTCTGCTATCGGAGACTCATTAGGGGCTTCGAACTGAACATCTTGCATTCTTTGCCCATTCTTGAGCGTCCTCCCAGGGCGAGATGCCTACATTGAAGGAATGACTTTATTGTCGAAGCTCTTTGTCGATTCATTAAGCCTAAGGAACAAGGGCTCTTCGCTCACCTTTGGACAATTAGTGTTTTGGTCGTGCCCCTGAATTGACGTGACTAGGGCCCAATTCACGGCGCATGTTCCAAGTCCACTGTGGAAGTTCAGACAATCCTAGTCAGTAATCATCTAGTATATAGATTTGGTAGGGATACCCCCGGCGTCCTGTCTACACTTGCACAGATGGCAAGACTCGCATCGCCCACTGGGTGCAAACGAATCGTCGCCGTCGAGTCGTTCAGAATCATTCGTCCGGAAATACAACACTACAGAGTCGTGTATTGGACCTAGGACATGTAGCTGACCTGTCACTTATGAGCAATGCTACGAGACAAAAAGATACTTGTCGGCTCGCCTGGGCTACTGATAGATATATGTCTGGATCCCGCCAACACGAGCGCATACGAGACTGTTATCGATCTCTTGAACACGGCCGTCCATATGCTCTTCAGGATAGAAGATGCTATCATGGGCGGCTCATCGAAGACCTCCTCCAAAAGCTCTGTAAACCTCTACTCACGTCTGTCATACGCGCCCCTCATCTATGTGGTGGCACTGCGGGATGTAACCCTGACACAAGAGGGGAGCGACCCAGCCCGAATGATGATGGGGAGTCAAAGGAGCTCTGATGATGAGATATTCCCCCCGATGTTCCTCCAGTTGTTCCCTGGTGTGGCGTCTACCATTGACTCTTCAGCGATCTGGCCATCACTGAAGAGGGCCTGGTGTCGTCGTCCCCGTTCCGTTGCCGAGTTTATGACCTGTTTCTTTTCCCGCATCAGCTCTCCCTAGCCTCGAAGTTATCATTATAACTACCTATACCGCCTCAAAGGCGACGACTGGGTCGAACCTGAGCTCGGAGCTCGGTCTTAATGTGCGTCGAAGGGGGGGGGGGGAAGAGGGTCTTGACTGGACCCCCCGCAGAAGGAGGGCAAGGAGGGCTTGCTGGGCCAGTTCCATCGGTCGATGAGTGCGTAAGTGTAACTTCTTTAGCTCTTATTACCCAGCGCAGTGAGAGGTGACTAGTCAGTCACTGCAAGCCACCTGGTAGCAGTTGGACGCCTCTTTCCACACTTTGCGAGGAGGCGAATGGAACCATGACGCGCAGACCGGTCTGGCAAGCTTGTCGTCTCTGAGATCGTCTCGGAGGTCCTGGGTAAGGGGTACAGTTTAGATAGGTGCACCCGGGATAACTGCTAGTCTAGTATACCTCGCGGCCACGTTGCAATGCACGGAACAAAACGTTGCTAACTCTCATGAGTTGACTGGCTGCCGCCTCTCAGGATGTTACCGCCCTGGGGGACTTCTGAGGGGCCATTCTTCTTCTTTGGCAAAGAAGTCAAGCGGCCTGCCGTTGGAGTGTTCAGTCTCCATAGGAATGTAGCATTGAGTCGGAGTGTCTCTCTCTTTTCATTCTTTCCCCTTCTCGTTTGAAGGCATGAGCGCAGACGAATGAAGCGGGTTTCCAAAGGCTACGCAAATATCAAACTTGAGGGGGAGAATGATCTCGACATTTTCTATGTCTCCCACGACGCTGGAGTGATTATCGTCGAGAGAGGCAAGGGCCAGAATCGGTCAAAGCTCTCGCAAGATGTAGTTTGAGCGGGCATGTGACTGTGATGCTGTGCGTGCTACGACAGTCCGTGAAGGCATAAGGACGCATCCATGCCCCCCACATTTGGTAGTGGGCATGCCACTCTAGATAAGAGTGAGTATTGCTTGCGACATAGAAATAGACATTCATTGCTTTGAGAAGATCAGATATGCAGATTCATAACTTGAAGTACGAGTATGCCTAAGAGACTATTCGTAGTAGTACTAGTCGTACCTACCTAAGTAGGTCTTGAACGGGATTGAAGGTGCAACGTGGGGCATCGCAGCCACTGCGGACGACCGCATACCTAGGTCCTTATCGATAAGGGTGGCTTCAAGAACCTCGACGCATCGCTCTTTTCTGGAATCAGCATCGCCCTGTCTTCAAGCTCGCGACAAGCGCTTGTCGCACTACACAAAAACAAAAAAGGGCAAACGGCAAACTGAAAACAGGAATATGACGAGCCTGAAGCGGTCCCACGATGGCGATGCCTTCTCGTCCAACATCTCAAGCAAGGTGTACGTGAGATCAACTCGCAGTGGCAAGGTTCAGAAAATCGTCAGAGAAGTCTACCTAAGAGACGACATACCGTGCTCCTCCCAGCTGTGCAAAGCCTGCCGCGATCATGCTCCACGGAATGCAGCCCAGCAAGGTAAAATAAGTCTTTGCGACATATCTTTTCTCATGTGTACTGACCGGACTCCAGTTCAGCCGTTTGTCCTGTCGGACAAGCCAGCCGGGACCAAGGAGTTCCCCCAGGGCCACTATCTGATGCCCGACACCAACGCTCTGCTCAACGCCATGGATCTCTTTGAGCAGAGCTCGGCCTTCTACGACGTGATTATTCTGCAGACTGTTCTGGAAGAGCTGCGTAACCGCTCGATTCCCCTCTACAACCGCCTCCTAGGCCTGACCAAGAGCGAGGATAAGCGTTTCTACGTCTTCTTCAACGACTTTCGTCAAGAGACATATGTCAATCGCTTGTCGGACGAGTCCATCAATGACCGCAACGACCGCGCCGTCCGCCAGGCCCTAAAGTGGTACAGCCAGCACCTGGCTTTGACAAAAGCCAACAAGGTCCCTGCTATCGTCATGTTGAGCGACGACCAGGAAAATCTGCGCAAGGCCCGGAAAGATGGCCTTCACGCAGTCTCCCTGAGAGACTATGTGCGGACCTTGGACGACGGCGAGAGGCTGCTGGACATGGTGGCAGAGGTGCAGACCTCGGGCGGGTTCAAGAAGCCTGGCCCCATGCTGTACCCTGAGCACTTCACCGTGTCCAAGATGATGACCGGTGTCAAGGCAGGGCTCATGCACCAGGGTATCTTCAACGTCTCCCCTTACAACTATCTCGAAGGCTCCATCAAGGTACCGGCCTTCCCCAAGTCGCTGCTGGTGCTCGGCCGCGAAAACATCAACCGTGCTGTAGATGGCGATGTTGTCGTGGTGGAAGTGCTCCCGCAGGATCAGTGGAAGGCGCCTTCCACCAAGATTCTCGAGGAGGAGGCCATTACCAAGAACGAGAACGCTGATGCCGAGGAGAGCCAAGACTTCGTGTCCGAAAAGGAACGCAAGGCTCTCCAGGAGGAGGTCAAGAAGAGCCAGAAGAGCAACGTTGAAGGGAAATCAGAGCCTACGGCCAAGGTGGTGGGCATCATCAAGCGGAACTGGCGCCAGTACGTCGGCCACATTGATCCCTCGTCTGCTAGCAAGGGCTCTACGCAGGGTCGGAGACAAGACAACGTCTTCCTGATCCCCATGGACAAGAAGGTGCCAAAGATCCGTCTGCGCACCCGTCAGACCTCCGAGCTTATCGGGAAACGCCTGCTCGTGACCATAGACGCCTGGGATCGGGACTCAAGGCACCCTGTGGGACACTTTGTGCGCTCTCTCGGAGAACTGGAGACCAAGGCCGCTGAAACAGAGGCTATCCTGCTAGAATGGGACGTTCAATACCGGCCATTCCCCAAGACTGTGCTTGACTGCCTTCCCAAGGAGGGCCACGACTGGAGAGTGCCAGAAAGTACGGATGATCCCGGTTGGGTCGGCAGGGAGGACCTTCGCGGTCTACTCATTTGCAGTATTGATCCTCCTGGCTGCCAGGATATTGATGACGCGCTGCATGCTCGGAAGCTTCCCAACGGGAACTTTGAGGTTGGTGTACACATTGCCGACGTATCTCATTTCGTGAAGCCTTCCAACGCCATGGACACGGAGGCCAGCATACGCGGTACGACCGTCTACATGGTTGACAAGCGTATCGATATGTTGCCGCCGCTACTTGGCACCGACCTTTGTTCGCTGAAGCCATATGTCGAGCGCTACGCCTTCTCTGTCCTCTGGGAGCTCAATGAGAACGCGGAAATAGTCAGCGCCCGATTCACAAAGTCTGTAATCAAATCTCGTGAAGCATTTAGCTACGAACAAGCACAGATCAGAATCGACGACGATGCACAGCAAGACGAACTGACAAACGGCATGCGAATGCTCCTCATGCTGTCCAAGAAGCTCAAGCAGAAACGTCTAGATGCGGGTGCCTTGAGTCTCTCTTCTCCCGAAGTCAAGGTCGAGATGGAGTCGGAGACGTCCGATCCTATTGATGTCAAGACCAAGCAACTGCTAGACACCAACTCGCTGGTCGAAGAATTCATGCTCTTCGCCAACATTAGCGTCGCCGCCAAGATCTACTCTGCTTTCCCGCAGACGGCCATCCTGCGTCGCCACGGCGCGCCTCCCAAGACCAACTTCGAGGAACTGTCGAACCAGCTCCGCGTCAAGCGCAACATGGAGCTGCACACCGACTCATCAAAAGCTTTGGCTGACTCCCTCGACCAGTGTGTGGACCCCAAAGAACCCTTCTTCAACACTCTTGTCCGTATCATGGCCACCCGCTGCATGATGAGTGCCGAGTATTTCTGCTCGGGAACGCAGGCGTACCCGGAATTCCGCCACTATGGCCTCGCCTCCGAGATCTACACCCATTTCACATCTCCCATCCGTCGCTATGCCGATCTCGTCGCTCATCGTCAGCTTGCTGCCGCCATTGACTACGAGCCTGTCCATCCCGCCGTGCGCAGCCGCGGTCGCCTCGAGGCCGTCTGCAAGAACATCAACGTCCGCCATCGCAATGCCCAGATGGCCGGCCGTGCCAGCATTGCTTACTACGTCGGCCAGTCTCTCAAGGGCAAGGTCGCCGAGGAAGAGGCTTTTGTCATGAAGATCTTCAGCAACGGTTTCGTGGTCCTGGTACCTCGTTTCGGAATCGAGGGCCTCATCCGTCTCAGAGAGCTCGCCGAGCCTGAGCCCGAGAGCGAATTCGACGCTGATACGTATACATTGAAGACAACGGGGAGCCGGGAGCTTCAAGTGGAGCTCTTCCAAAAAGTCAAGGTTAGAGTCCATGACGAGAAGGATGAGAGGACGGGTAAGAGGGGTGTGAAGATGGAGCTCATAAGCGCATGAATGTGGAAAAAAAATCATCAAGTACATCTTGTATGCCACACATGAATGGGAAAATAAGACACGAGTAAGATTATAGAGATGATGCAAACAAATCTGCTTAAAGAAAATCCAAAGTAATTCCAAACCAGGGGACAAGTCTTAGTTCAAGATGTATTGTATTCACGGTATAACTAGCCCGATTTTGCCCGCCAACCCAATAACGCCGTACTTGTCATGTGAAAAGAGAAATGGCTTGACCCCAAGAACCTCTGAAGAAACCCCGTGTGCATATCACTGCTCCATAGCTTCAACGTCAGGAGCCGCGTCACCCCACAGGCCATCGAGCTTGAACTCGGCGGCCCACTCGGTCACAATCTGCTTCTGGTCTGGCGACACGTCCTCCTCGCCGGCGTTCTTGACGATGGGCTTCTCCACAGCGTCAGTGGAAGATTCCACGGCGAGGACGGGTGGCTCCACCCAGCCCTGGATGCGACCGTCGCGCCAGTCGGTAACCACAGTCATGGCGGCGGCATTAGTATTCGGAATACCTCCCCGACCCAGTCTGCCACGCTTACGGGCGACCTGGACCAGGAAGTCGGTGGTAACATCGCCGTCCACCTTGCTGCGCATCAGAGCCGGAATGTCGTAGGCATCAGTCAACTTCTGCATAAGATCAGGTGAAGCGGAGAGTCGGCGGATGAGGAGGCTGACAGCAGGGATAGGGTCGTCAATCTGCTTGGGCGGGACGGCGTTGAGAAGGACGAGGTGGGCGTGGGCGTCGCTGGCGTTCTTGAGTGACACGAGACCGCCAGACTGGATGGAGGACGAGGACGGGAAGACGACACCGGGGGAGTCGAGCAGTGTCAGCTTGCTGTCAATCTTCACAGACCGGATACTGGTGGTGACACCGGCCTCAGCTCCAGCAGGACAAGCTCTTGAAGAACCTCCTGCCTTACCGCTCATCCTGCTTAGAAGGGCGTTGATGACAGAGCTCTTTCCTACGTTGGGGTACCCAATCACACCCACAGACACAGCGCGCTTCAGCTGCTTGCTAGCAGCGTAGCTCTTGAGTGCCTTGAACAGAGCCGTGGACGTGCTCTGCACGGTGATATCACGGTGGTTGAAGGTATGAGCATTGGCAGCGGCGTGGGAAGCGCGGAGCGGCAGCGTGGGGAAGTAGCGGCGGAGGTAGACGAGCCAGTCGTGGAGAACCTTGGGAGGTACGAGATCGACCTTGTTGACGATGAGAATCAGACGCTTGCCACCAGACGCAGCGGCCATGATGCTGCGCTCAACTTCCCGGGAGCGAGTGCCCTCGGGGTCGCGGGCGTCGAGGACGTAGAGGACTACGTCGGCCTGATCGACAACGTGCTTGAAGACCTTGTCGTAGGTCTTGCGGGAGGACGCCTGGCCCACTGAGGTTTCGTTGGCGGCACCAGAGTCATCGCTGGCGTCGTCGTCGTCCGTGTCCTCGCCATCTGCAAGTTTGCGGTCGTAGTCCTCGGCTGCTCTCCTGGCACTGGCGATGAGCGCCGCCATGGGATTTGACTCGTCGACATCCTCGTCCATGTCGTCGTCCTCCTCCATCATGTCCTCCAGGTCATCGTCATTACCGTCGTCATCACCAGCCACCACGTTGGTGTCTTTCATGGTTTCCTCCTGCTGCACACCACCAGTTTTGGCGGCCTTGGCCATCTCTTTTCTCCGTTGCGCCTCCTCGGCCTTTTTCAGACGCTTCTCCTCAATCTCCTCGAGCAGCTTCTCCTTGTAAGGGAAAAGATTGGGGATACCGGGGTCCTTCTTGATCTTGGAGCGCCATTCCGGGTTCTTCTTGGCGAGCTTGCGCTGCTTGCGCTGCTTGGCCGCCGACGCCTTCTCGATCTTGGCCCGGAGACGGGTAGGCGTGCGCTTGGACCTGGGTTCTGCAGAAGAACAAGTTCACGTTAGCCAAAGTTCTGTGATGAATAGCTGAGGAAGGGGAGGTTTCTCGTACTTTTCGGGTTGTTTATTGTTCCCGCCATTGTAAACGATTTTGTGTCGTTTTCGCAGTTTGATGGGTTTGAATTGGCTGTACCTTTGAGTTCGGAACAGAGCCAGTTCCGGGCCAATTATTGTGTGGCGGTGGGCGCTCCAAAAAATTTGGCAAGAAAAATCAAAGTGGGATGGCAGTTCTGCCGGCCATAAGGGCCCACACCGCCTTCCGCCCCACATTCGAAGGGTCCTCCTACCATCGCCTGAATGTTTTGGCAGAGAAATACTCAAAAGGGAGAGAAAGAGAGAGAGCGGCCTTATCTTGGACGTGGCTCTTACAGACGATTGCGCTGATAAGTAACGCCATATTTTCGAAAAACGAAAAATTTAAAGCAAGTATAAATGAAGTAGTCGAATCATCACATTTCAAACTACACTCATGGTCATTCCGCCCCAACAAGCAAGTCTGCTTGAATGGTAAAGTAGGCGTAGCTTTTTTTGGCTATTTTCTCCATCAACAACACAATGTGTACTTGTCTACGTATGGTGGTCGACATTGAGATCTTCATTTGATCTTCAAGGCCCTGGGAAGCCGTCGATTGCCTGTCATGATCCGGATAGCGAGGACTATTCAAAGAGCCTCAGATCCGGTCCTCGAGCTCTCTGGCTCCGTCTTGAACCATCAAACCCGAGTCACGAGAGCCGAAAGTGGAGGCCGCAGCACGGTGCTACTCCATCAAGTACATTTCCGCCTTATCACAAAACTGGGCAGCAACGGCTTCAACAGTCATTAAGATCGTGATTATTGAGTCAATGCAATTGGGGTAGATTGATCTATTCTCACCCAAGCGTATCAGTCTCTGAGATCCGGCCAGGTGACTCGAAGCCGCGCCGACTTGGGTGAGATCCGAAAAGGCGCCAGCCAGAGTCTGAATCGTTGTGACGCCACGCCCCAAGGGTAGCCGATTCTTGGGAAGGGAACTAAGATCCGATTCAAGAAGTCTGATTGCTAGTCGTTCGAATTTCCAGAGCACGGAGCGCGGAGCTATCTGCTTAGAACATGTCAAGTGCATCGGAAGAGCATCGCCTTCAAGGCTTGGTAGAGGCTGCCAAGCAGCACTACATCCAAAGCAACCCGACCTCGCAGGCGCTCTATCAGGAAGCTGTCGAGTCTCTGCCAGGCGGCAACACACGTACCGTCCTTCACGCCGACCCTTTCCCTATTTGCATGAAGTCTGCCAAGGGGTACCAGGTAACATCAGAGGATGACAAGACGTACGTCAAGCGCATTGTAGGAATCTACACATCGGGTGTATAAATGTTGACTCTCGCAGCTTTACGGACTTCACCTGCGAGTTTACTGCGGCTCTCTTTGGGCACTCCAGACCGGAGCTACAAGCCGCCATCACACACGTCGTGCAGAATGTCGGTATGAACATGGGAGCCACGACGAGGCAGGAAACCAAGTTCGCGCAAGAGCTATGCCGGCGTTTCGACCTCGAACGACTTCGCTTCACCAACTCAGGCACGGAAGCAAACCTCCACGCCTTGGCCGCTGCAAGGCTTTTCACTGGGAAGCGCAAGATCGTGGCCTTCGATGGGGGATATCACGGCGGTGTCATCGGCTTCAAAGGCGGAAAGCCTGCTGTCAACAACGTGGATAGCCAAGATTGGATCGTAGCCAAGTACAATGACTTGGATAACGCAAGAGAGGCGATCCAGCGTGACGATGTCGCCGCAGTCATCCTAGAGGGCATGCAAGGAGCTGCGGGATGCTTTACTGGAACAGTAGAGTTTCTGAAGGGAGTCCAACAAGCTGCAGCTGAAGTAAGCGCCAGGTCTACCTATTCTTTGTGTGTCTCGCTCTTTCGCTCTAACACATGTACCTTAGGCCGGCGTCCTATTCATTCTTGATGAGGTCATGACCTCAAGACTGACAGGCGGAGGACTCGCCCAACTGTACAAGCTGCAGCCTGATATCAAGACGTTTGGCAAATGGCTAGGCGGCGGCCTCGCCTTTGGAGCCTTTGGCGGCAGAGCCGACATCTTGGTGGCCGCATTTGACCCTCGTGTGAGCGGCTCGGTCTCTCATTCCGGGACCTTCAACAACAATACGCTCGTTACCCACGCCGGATATGCAGGCTTGACGCAGGTCTACACACCTCAGGCCGCCGATGAGTTCACCCGTGTGGGAAACGACTTCAGGGCAAGGCTAAATGAGACCGTCAAGGGAACCAGAATGTGCTTTACCGGCATCGGAACAGCACTGGCTGTGCATATTCCAAAGACCGCACCACGGGAGATACTCCGCGCGACTGACATTGAGGACTCACCGGAGCTTATGGACCTTTTCTGGTATGAGATGGCCGACCAAGGATTTTGGATCGCCAGGAGAGGATTCATGGCCCTCGTCTTGGATACGCCGCAGGAGGAGCTTGATCGCTTTGTGGTGGCTGTCGGACAATTCGTCGCAAAGTACCGACAGTACCTTCAGATTCTTCGATGAGTATCGTAGTATGGAACTACTACTAGAATGAAATCCTGAATAGAAAAGTGTCCCAGGTTTTGAACCTCATCATTGCCAGTCGTCGAGGAGGGCGTTAGGAACAGGTGCCTCAAGTAGGTATAGCAGTAGTGGTAGTCAGGTAGGTAGTGAGCGGCCTGTAACTGGGCGGTTTATCCGACCCTTTGCCGGCGCGTGGTGAACTTCAACGCCTACTAATACAAGTACACTTTTTTCCAACGACCAGCTCCACGCGCCTACCTGCCTTATCTGCCAGCTTCCCTCTCAGCAACCAAAATCCTCTTTCCGGATACCGCTTCACTTCAGACGCATCGACAGAAAACCAGCAGAAAGAAAAATCCCGGAGTATCATGGATTACCAAAATCGTGCAGGCTCCAAATTCGGAGGCGGCGGCGTCGCCTCCCAGTCCGCCACAAACGCCGACCGCCGCGAGCGACTACGCAAGCTCGCCCTCGAGACCATCGACCTCGACCACGACCCGTACTTCTTCAAGAACCACGTCGGCTCCTTCGAGTGCCGCCTCTGCCTGACCGTCCACCAGAACGACGGGTCCTACCTCGCCCACACCCAGGGCAAGAAGCATCAGACCAACCTCGCCCGCCGAGCCGCGCGCGAGCAAAAGGAAGGCCGCGCCAACAATAACCAGAACGCCATCGACCCGGCCACGGGCCTGCCGACGGGGGTCGGCGGGCCCCGCCGCAATGTCGTCAAGATCGGCCGTCCGGGCTACAAGATCACCAAAGTGCGCGACCCGGTCAGCCGTCAGCAGGGCCTGCTCTTCCAGCTGCAGTACCCTGACGCTAGCCCGGACAGTCCTGCCCCCAGGTGGCAGGTCATGAACGCATTCACCCAGCGCGTCGAGGAGCCGGACAAGAATTTCCAGTACCTCCTCGTCGCCGCTGAGCCCTATGAAACCGTCGGCTTCAAGATTCCCGCTCGCGAGCTGGACAAGCGCGAGGACCGTCAGTTCGACTTCTGGGACCCCGACGCTAAGGAGTACTGGATCCAGATCATGTTCATGACGGAGCGTGAGGAAAGATACAACGCCGCGCCGGGCTTGACCTCAAGGACATGAGAGAATCCTCCTTAGGCGTACTTTTCCTACCCAGGACGAGAGAGAAAGGGCAGTAGACGTCAGCCTTCAGACCACACAGCACTCCGAAACAGTGCCAAGGCAAACATGATCGGTTCGGGCTCAGACTGGAATCGGCCTTAGCCAGCAGGCTGTCCGTCTGATTGGGCTACTGAGATATTCGTCGGCTGGAGTTGGCATTCATAGAGGGTCAACAACAGTCATAAAAGCCCTTTTGCCGGACGCATACTAGCTTTGAAAGCAGCGTACACAATTTACGCCTCGCGCTCGAGCCGCTGCTGACTCACGCGATCTTGCTTGAAATCATATGGGGATCACGGCAGGTGTACCATTATTGTTTGGATGATATGCACGAAGTAATCTAAGATACCCGCCTCAATGGAAAAAAGAAACTTTTCACTGCACACTGGACAGATGATGTAGATTTGTACCACGCGTGAGGCTCTTGTAGTGTCTAAAAACTCAGAATTGACCGAAGAAAATGATTCGATTCAAGTAAGGCTGGTGTAGCTCTTTGCCAAGTGTAGTGTATCATCATTGCAACTATGCAGCTTATATGTCTGACGGAATGCAGATCTCGTTGTCTTTCTTTCCTCCCTTTACCCTCAAACTTGATATCATCCTCCCATGTTACCAGCAATCTTTCAAAGATTGTAAGGGCGCGAGATCTATTTTCTAAATAGGCCGTTGACTGTTGAGTACCTTTATCGGAAGTTGTTATCGAACCGCTTGAAGGTGTAGCCGATGAAAGGCAGGCTCATCTCGGGGGTTTCTTCCACCTGGCCGCTGCGGCCTTGCTGGATAGCCTGAGCCTTGAGCATGGTAGCATTGTCCGTCTGATCAATCTCATCCGTGGGGAAGTACGTGGTATCAATGTTGGAGGTGAGTCGAGGCTCGAACGGAGCTCGGATGCGGCGCAGGCTATCAAAGTCTACGCCGCGGAAGAACGCGTGGCTCTTGATCTCATGGGCGCCTCCCCGACCAAGGCGGGCTTCCGTGTTGCAAACCATGCTGAATCAGATGTTAGCCACAATTCTCTCTCATCAAAGTAAAGAACATCCTCAATACTGCCTCTTACCTTCGAATCAGGTTCTCAGCCTCGACCCCAAGCGTGATATCGTCGGGGAAGTAGAGAGTGTGCCTCCAGCTAACAATCTTGCGGTATGTGTCGTGGCTATCCTCAGCACAGAAAGGCGGCCATCCGACAAGGCACTCGAACATGATTGTTCCCAAAGACCACCAATCGCAGTCGAAGGAGTATCCATGGCCGGTGAAAATCTCCGGTGCGATGTAGTCCGGTGTACCAACGGTGGAGTATGCCATGAGTCTTCGAGACCGGCGCCAGTCGTTGATCTGAGAACGGTTGCTGACTGTGAGGTTGATTTGATCGATGGCGACGGAGCTGCGATCCCGAGGACGGTTGGATTTCCCTTGGAGCAGCTGTTGATAGTAATTGTTATCGTGCAGCTTGTGGAAACCGGTGGACAGACCGAAATCGGTCAACTTCACGTGGCCACCACGGTCCAAGAGGATGTTGTCGGGCTTTATATCACTGTTACATTGTTAGCAGGCAGGTTCGCGCAATCAGCGCGAAGGCCGGGAGAAGGGTTGGCTAACCGATGGATGAAGCCAAGTTTGTGAACCGCATCAATAGCCAAAACAATCTCGGCAATGTAGAATCGAGTAATATCTTCGGAGAAGATTTCGTACTTGATGAGCATAGTCATCAAGTCACCTCCGGGCAAAAACTCCATCAACATGTACAGGAAGTACGAGTCCTGGAAAGTGGTGTACAGCTTGACGACCCAGGGACTGTCGGACTCGGCCAGAATATCACGCTCGGATCGGACGTGCGCTAGCTGGTCCTTCTTGAACATCTCCGTCTTGATGAGAGACTTCATAGCATAGACCTTGCCATCTCCCTTCTTCTGCACAAGCTTAACTTCTCCAAAGGCACCCTTGCCGATGATCTTGACTGTGTTGTAGTTCTCAGGCTTGTCCTTGGTGCGCAAGAAACGGAGGTACTGGCCCTCCTTTCGACCTGCAGTGGACCACAACTGCTCCCTCCTGGCCGGATTCTGGTTGGGGTCTGACAACTTCTGCTCAAGTTCACTTTGCCTGCATTCGGAATCTTGGGTCAGTTTTGACTGCTCGTGCGATAGAAGATAATACGGGGAGCTCCATACCTCTGGTTGCGCTCTCGGGCTCTTTTGACGCTGTCCTTGAAGAAGTCGGCCGCTAATTGGGAGCATTTCTTCTGGTTACTGTTGGCATTGGGTCCATATCTGTCCGGATTTCTCTCGGGCGCCTGCTGGAACTCGGGAACAGGAGCAGAGGTCTGGGATGGCACTGGAGGAGCATTGGCGTAGTTGATTGGGACCTGCTGGCCGCCGCTGCCAGCTGTTCGAGGACGCTGGGAAGGAGAAGGTCCACGAGCATAGGCAGCATTGCGCTGTGCACCTCCAAGGTTCTGGTGGGAGAATTGGTGAGCTAGGCCCTGGTTGGGATCGGTGCCAGGGGTGTTGGATCGCGGCTGGTACTGGGCGTTCCGGCTGTCGTGAGCCTGCGCCGCATACTGAGGAGCGTACTGCTCCTGTCCCTGAAAGTATCCCGGCTGCGCATGCGCATACTGGGGCGCGCCATATGGCTGCTGCTGGGGGTGCAAGCCACCACCGCCACCACCACCAACTGCTACTCCAGGCTGTTGTCCTCCTTGAGGTGGGAAGACCGGCTGAGGGAAGGTTGAAGGCGTGGTGGGATAAGCTCTGTCGTTTGGCACGGGCAGCCGTTGCTGGTTGCTGTCGAAGTTGAGATGCAACTTATTGGGATCCATGGTTGTGGAATGGCTCCCTAAAGAATTCGGGAACGTTGGTTGAGGTGATATTCAGCCCTGAGGTATTCGAGATCGCTCAGTTTTAGAAAGGCTTGCCGGAACGGAAGTTTCCCGGTAGCTGGTCGTCACCGAAGGCCGATGGAAGTACGGCACAAGAGCCGAGGGGTCGGTCACCACTCAGGCCACAGCTGCTGGATTCGGGCTCGAAGTTACGGTATCGACAATGGCAGGCGCAGAAGCTGACAAGCGATCGGACAAGATCAAGTCCTGAATATCGCTACTCTGTGACTGGCTGGTCGATAAATCGGGTGCAACGACGAAATGATGGCGGTCAAGGTATGGACAAGACGGAGGAGGAGGACGGGAGGAGGGGCGCACAGCTGTGGCGCCGGCAGCAGATGGCAGTAATAGGGGTCCTCGCACTGTACACCTAGAAAAAACACTGTTAGCGCAATTGAGGGGGTTTGTCCTAAGGGTCTCGAAGACTGACAATTCGAGCACGCAAAAATAAAAGACCAACTGTTCGGTCACGAACCTTTGGAGTGAAGGGAAGAGGATGGACAAAGAAACAGAGCCCCAAGCAGGAGAGGCGAGCGGTGGGATAAGAGGAGAGGTGGAGGCGCCACTGGGAGAACAACTGGGGCCAGCGGAACGGACAGCTCTCAGACTGTTATGGGCACTGGGCGAGGAGGGGCAGAAGGGAAGTCCCCTAGTATGCCCTCCCCCCCCCCTGATGCCCTTGAGAAGCACGAACAAACGGTCATCAGTTGCTTTAACAGCGTACCTGTAGGTAGTATTACCTTACTGTGAGGGACAGTAACTCCCCCTTCCCCCTCCAATTGACCGCACTCTTAACCGCTAGCGATCACCAATGGCCAACTGATGACCACTGATAGTGTCCTCGCAAACCCACTAAGAGCGGTCCGCGGTTAGTTCACCGTTCGACCAATGTCGGAGGGTTCTTCAGCGCTTGGTGTGGAGTCTGGACAACCATTAGTCTACCCAAGGTAGGTAGTAGTGCGACTATCTTGGTACGGTGGACAGTTCCTTCAAGTTGTCTCAGTTAACTGAGCTTCCTCCACTTCGTGGCGCTGACAATTACCAGACTACCTAATTTACAAAATACCACTACCCATTGTCTTGTTGTTGAACAGTCCATGAGCACCGCTATTTGACTGGAGTGTTGAGCCTTCGAGCAGTAGTAGCCTCGGAGCGGGTCAGAGCGCAGACGTGGCTCCTCCGTCAACGTAACGATGCTTCACCCTGTCCTGAAACCTTCTACCTTAGTAGTAGTACTTGGCGAGGTAGTGCCAGCGCTCAGAGCACCTCAGAAATGAGGAATACGGTGGTCATCAGGTATACACTGGCTTCTCGAGTGTCACGGTCCACAACGTAATATCAACTTAAAAGATCCTTTCCCAAAGCCACGGCGATATGCATGAGTGTAGCTGCCCCGAGCTTCACAGTCGCACACCGTCTGTCCAAGCATCCATTCTTCTCCGCATCCTAGAACGTCTACCATGCATTCTTCACTGCTTCCATCCATGCCTTCTGACCACCGCATTGTTCATACCCCACCACCCATGAGCTTGCCCAATCCCCGTCATCGACGCATCGGATATAGACTTCTCGTTGCCGGCCGGTGACGTCCATGTTCAAGTTGTTGCATGCTCTGAAAGTGGGCCGAAGACGGGAAGGATGCTGGGCGAAACATCCCCCCTCGGTGAATACCTAATATTTGGTCAGTAATTATTATGCGTGTAGCGTTCCGAATTGTCCTGAAGCCGAGGACTGCCGGGCTCTCGTTAACGTTTTGCTCGCGATGTATTTCCTCCAGGGCTTCATTCACGACAACTCGTGACAGCCAGTAGCTGAGCCAAAGGTATGAGGCTCAACAACGAATGAGACGTCAGACACTGAAAGGTTCCGGACAGCCTTTTCAGGTCTCTGCATTTTAGGTACTATCAATCTTGCTGATGTCTATGCTGGTCTCCTTGCGTTTCGCTTCAAACAGACACTCGTGATTCACAAAGTGCTCTTGGAACCCCATTGTTATTGGGTGAACTTGTTTAAGACCAGAAGGTTGGATATAATGCGTTCTACCTAACCGGAGAAAATGTCGTCTCAATCGGAACCTATATTACCATACTGGGACAAGCAAGGGAACTTCAGTGCAAGCTGGATGTAGAGAGCGCTATCGCCCCACATGTCGTGCTTATCGAGCGTTATCGCGCCCAATTCTTTTTTTTCCCTCGCCAATCGCTCGTCTCCTACTTTTTCGCTCTGTGACGCGGATACCTCCCAACGCTCTCATTCATCTACAGATTTCAGGAGAGCCCGACGGAGCAACCCAAGTTCCCCCCAACATGGCGGACGCCAAACCAAACCCCGAGCCGGCCGCTGCTGCTGCTGCTGCAGCCGCCGCCAAAGAAGCGCCCAAACCTCCCCGTCCTCAAAACCCAGTCTTCAAAATGATGGGCCTGCCCAACTTGCCCCGGAAACTGCCCTCGCGCAATTGGCTGATTTTCTGGGGCATCACCACCACTCTCGCCTCGGCTATCATCTACGACAAGCGCGAGAAGAAGCGGGCTACTGCCAAGTGGCGCCGCGTCGTCGCGCCTCTCTCCAAAGAGATCATCACCTCCCCGAACCAGCTGCCCCGGAAGCTCACCATCTACATCGAGGCGCCGCCCGGCGACACGCTGCGCGCCGCTCAGGAGCACTACATTGAGTACGTCAAGCCCGTGCTCTCACAGTCCGGTCTCGACTGGGAGTTTGTGCAGGGTCGCCAGCAGGGCGACGTGAGGGCCGCTGTCGCGGAGAAGATTAGGAGGACGAGGAGGTCTCAAGAGCGGCCTGGCGAGGAGCAGCCGAGCACAGATGAGAGCAATCTTCTGGAGCTGAGAAAGAAAATGGGTCTCCCGGAATACGAGGGAATGAAGGGTGACATTGTTATCGGGCGTCACGCTTGGAAGGAGTACATGCGAGGACTTCACGAGGGTTGGCTCGGTCCTTTGGACGCCCCTCCGCTGCCTGAAGTAGAGGCCAAGCCGATCCCTGAAGGCACCGAGGAGAAGAAGGATGAGGAGAAGAAGGAAGAGCCGAAAGAGAAGAAGCCCACAAGGCCCCCTCAGCCGGTACCGCACAACACTCCCGAAGACTACGCTTCCGCCGCGCTCCCAGCTACTATACCCAATGAGTTCTCCCCTTCCACGATCATCCCATTCCCG
This sequence comes from Ramularia coccinea, assembly GCA_013461505.1. Taxonomy (NCBI): domain Eukaryota; kingdom Fungi; phylum Ascomycota; class Dothideomycetes; order Mycosphaerellales; family Mycosphaerellaceae; genus Ramularia; species Ramularia coccinea. The sequence continues at coordinate 1,481,583 of JABNMW010000001.1, read as the reverse complement.
CATCGTCTAGGCTTCAAGCACACCTTTGTTCGCTTGGGGTGGTTCCTTAACCGCCGGAAACTCGCCGACAACATTGGCCGCGATGTCGCCGCTGCGTGCTTCGCAACCTCGCGGGACTGGCGCTCTACTGATGAGGGCGAATTCGAGCAGCAGCTTGTCCAGAAGCATGAAGAGAAGGACTGGCCGAAGAGCTTCTGGGCAGAAGAACCCCCCAAGCACGACGATGAGGACGAAAATTCTGCACCAAAGGAGCGTATCTGGGTCTCCCCCATGGTCGTGGATCCGCGCGTTGTGCAGCGCATGCGACGCTTCGAAATCACCCCCGAGGACGAAGCTCGCGCGGCCGAGATCAAGGTTCCGGAGACGGAAGTTGAAGGCTGGATAAAGGGAAGCCTACGCAGTCTAGGGCAAGGGGTTGTCAGCCTTGTAGCTGGTCAGCCGCCCAAAGGTCCGAATGTTGGGAACATTGACGATGAATGAACGAAGAATCTAAGAAGGTAAGCGGCCACTTAACTTGATCAGTCCGCTCTGTATCATTATTTGTACTTATCTACTATAAGATATTGGATTTGCCGCATTTGTAGAAAAGGGGGGGGAGCTAGGAGGTCACTGCTCATAGATATTTGTCAGTTATGATAAAACTCCATATTGTAATCAACATCACTTGAACAACCTGCTTCCCGGTACTCCAAGTCCATCAAATAAGAAATGTTTTAAGATTGATATTGTTAGATCAAGATCAATCGCTATCATCAGAGCCATAGTCAACCAAACCAAGACTGGGCTTCTTCTCCCCCGTCTTGTCAACCTCGGGCTTCTCAGATGCTCCCTCTGCCTCGGCTGCAGCTCTCTTGTTCTGAGTCGCCCCGTCTTTCTCCAGTGCCTTGTTTTCCGGCGGTTTCGACTTTGCCTCGTCTTCGCTGACTCGCCTCTTCACAACACCCTTGATATCCTTATCCTTCACCCTCTTCCTCTTCCTTCCCACACCCCACGTCTCCGTTGTCCCAGGACCCTCGCCGAGCTCACCTCCACCTTCAGGCCCGTCCTTCTGTCGGTTGCGGAAAGCCTTCAGCCCCTCCTCCGTCTCTCGCCTCACCCTGTCCTCCTCCAGCCTCTTCTTCTCCCTCACCTCATCCAAGAAATCAATCTCGTCGTCGTCCAGCGCGCGGAACTGATTTCTGACGTTGCTCTGCTTTTCAAAAGCAGCTTGTTTTGCAGCTACGTGTGGTGGTCCCGCGTTAGTTGATGATGATTCCCCAACGTACTTGGCACAGGAACCAGAAGAATAAGACGTGGAGAGGGAACAAGGAACGCTAGCTTCCGAGGTAGAAGACTTTCCTTACCTTTATTTGCCTCTAGAATATCGTACAAGCTCCTTTCCCCCCCTTCTGCCGCCTTCCTCCGCTCATCTTCTCGCTTCTGCCGCTCCGCCTCGAGCTCTTTCTGGACAGCCTCCCACTCGGCGTTATGCTTGCCAGTCAGTGCAGCCGTGGTTTCTGCGTCGCTACCAGAAGGGGCAGTTATCTCGTTACCCGCCCCAATGGTCCCCCCTGAGACGAATCGATCCGACATGAGGAGCGACCAGGCCAATATGGTACCCTATCCTGACCTTTCTCACTGTACTCTTTTTTCCTAAACGGACTCTACTAGTCGGTGGGTAATCGGGCGATGCTCAGATATACGCGCGTTGATCTAAGGCCCGAAAATTATAGGCAGGGTTCATTGACTAGACCGAGTATCAATTTCAGTCGTCCAATTGGCAAGCTTGCGTGTATGCGGCGACTTCAATTATCAGATCGCTGGATACAACGATGCTGGTCAACACGGTGGGTGGGTTGTTAATCATTATATGAAGCAACTGAATGTACTGAGTGGTCTGCATCGGACAAGCTCAGATAACCGACGAATCGCCGCACTAGGAGTGGCTGGTGAGGCAAAGGCTTAGTCACTAACTGATAGCTTACAGATGCTTCAGATTTACTCGTACATGTAATGAATACAAGGTTGCCTAAATTATCCTTCACATTCACTGTTCCTTTCCAGCTTTGATCGCTGGGCGAGCACATAATTCCACTCGAGGAGATACGTTAGATGACACACATTGTATCTGCTAGGTGTTTTGTGTAAATTTTCCAAAATTTAACTTGTCATGATAAAATTGAGACTTCGGTCCACCATATCATGTCAGATCAAATAAACCCGGGTGAAAGGATGACAGTAAGACACGAAGCCCAAAAGTGCGGATTATAAATAAGAAAGCAAATGACTGTCCCAAGTCAGTTGCTTGAGAGAATTCCACCTAATGAGGAACGGCGTCCGTTATACCATTCTGGGAAGAAGAAGAAAGGAGAACGTGGCCGACAATTGGCAAAACATGGTATGGTAAAGAGGCATTGCCAACCAAGGCCGTCGGCCACGCCTCAAAAAGAGTGCGAAACCAAAATGTGCAGTGAATAGATGAAACCGACCAGGCCACTTTCCCCGTTTTACCCGCTAATCGCAATGCAACAAACCCCTTGTGTGTGTATAAAACCCCGTTTTTTCTCCTGGCGGCGTCGTAAAAAGTCCGCAGTCCGCATGACCCTAATATATAAAAATGTCCCAAACTTTTTGATATGGCGCCTTCGAGTTGCCTGGCCAAGACTGGCTCAACATGTCTACACCAAATATGAACAAAGCCGCCATTTTAAGGAAAGCAATCCACAGTAAAATACCGGCCACGGAGACTATATACAGCTGGCAACGCATTGGAGCAGCGTGTCCGTGGTTGGCTGCCCTTCCGCGGCTAGTATAAATCTCCATGTCGAAAAATGCAGTAGCATGTGTGGCGAGGCACACGTCGTAGTTGACTGATACCCGACCACAGACGGCAACATGAAGAGAAATGCAACACCGCAGGGTATTTGGCCATATTTGTGATCGAGTCCGAAATATCAGCCATAGAAGGCAACAGAGGTCGTGAGATGGGTCATCGGAATGTCGCCGTTGAACACCGAACAAAAAAATCGTATGAGAAACCCAAGTCTATCAGGCCAACAAGCCGTGTAACATAGAACCGTGCAATGATATGAACAGAAATCTTAATAAAACGAAAAAGAAGAAACGCCGGAAGTGAACATTATGAACGTAAAGTGGTCGACAACGTTGCTGAATGGCCAAAAGCTCAGACAGCCGGGGCTCTGTTGTTGCCAGTGTGGAGGCAATGTGAGTCGCTAGCGACACAAACGTTCGCAAGCGGGCTGCAGAGAGAATGGTCCGAACCAGCTTATTGTCGTAAAAGAAATGTCGTGTGTCGATGGGGGTATCTGGAAATCCGTGTTGTTTGAGAATTTGCAAACAAAGAAGATTGAAAATAAGAATCGTAGCCGCAAATCGCGGATGCCATGCTGTATCCGTGAACCCAGGATGCTCCGAAGAGCAATTACAAACTTTTTGGTAAAGATGATGAAAAGGAAGATGGGTAGAAGCTTCAACCCATGACGGGCTGTCCATACGCGTGGGTGGCGAAGTATGGCGCTTGTTTCAGGGGTCCAACACAATTAGCACAGCTACACTCAGCCAAGCCATGTTCCCATATGTTCTGATGACCATAACTGTAGCTCGAGGTGTGCCCCTGGTGTCGATTGCCGTAGAAGTGACTCTGGACCGGGGCCTGGGGGTAGCGTCCATTGTACTGGGCTGCGGCTTGAGAAAACCAGTCATTGTAACGAGCGTTGCTTGATGCAGCAGACATGCCCTGGTACTCGGGTGTACCGTAGCCGGAATCAGGGGGTGTCAATGGCGCGGCATTCCATGGGTTGTGCGGCCAGTTGACGTCGCGACCACGGTAGTTGTGCTGATGAGACTTCATCGCAGAGTAGCGCTCATACTCAGCGATCTGATCCTGCATGTAGCGAGACTGCGATTGGCGGCCGCTGTTGTATCTCGAGGCCAGGTCGGTATCGACGGTGACAAGAGACGAGAGCCTTTCCCTTCCAACCTGGGCCTGCTGACGCTTCTTCAGGTGCTGCCACTCACGCCAATTCTCCAACCAAGCCTGGTAGTCCTTGCTCAAGTCAAGATTGACGTACAAACGCCAGCTCATGGCCTGCACCCAATCAAACTCGAGCGAGTTGAGTTCCGAGACAGCTATTCCACTGACTTCGGACCAGGAGCGGTTTTGGAACGTGTTGTCATCAAGAAACTTGCTACCAAGAAGCAGAGAGACGGTGAGGTATCGCCAAACTTGGCCTTCGGTGGCCTTGTAGGGACCCATACTCTTCATCGAGTTGATTCGCTTGGCAAGGTAGTTCATTCCCAGGAGGATTGTAGTGCTGGGAAGCCGTGTCGAAGTGAGGATTTGAGTGACAAACTTGCGGAAAGCTGACGTGACAGGCGCATCAGGTGTCACCACACGCGTCGCCATCTCGGCTACGTACTCAGCCATTGCCTCGACCTCATAGTCGAGGACGGCACAGACGCCACCAGGCATGATGAAAGGCTGTAGGAGAGTCCGACGAAGATCACTTAGACCTTTGTCGGAGGAGAGGTCCGAGACGTGCAGTCACAGAAGCGTGGAGCAACCAGCTATCTGCGAGAGAATGACTCGCGACCGTGTGTACGGGAGTGGAGTTGAAGGATTCGGTCGACCTTCACGAAGATCGAGAAGCCATTTAACGATTTCCGATATTGCCAATAAAGCGGACAATAAGGATAGTATGGAAGGAATGCAGAAGTTTAGTCGAAGTGGACGTGTGGATCGTAGGGCTCGTTGATGGGTTGGACTGAGGCCAACAGATCGTAGTTGTGGTAACGGGAACGATAGTTGGACGTTTTAAAAAGAAATCGAGCTAGACCATGTTAGCAAAGCCGCAAATACCAATATTGACATACTTCTGAAAGAGGAGAATAACACGCTGTCGATTTCCGAGTCCCTCTTGGACGAACGCGAGGGAACAAACAGCAGAAACAACAAATGCAGCCCACAACTCTATCCACATAGATGTGAAGGCTGTCCCGAGTTCACGGGTGCCTCAGCTGGTACGTAGACAAGTTGAATGGAGCGTGCGCATGCATCTGCTGGTTGGCCGTGTCCAAAGTTCCCAACCTCGTGCGCGCGTGTGTGTATATTTGGCGAATCGAAAAGAGACGAAGATGAAGACTCACATAAGAAAAGAAAAACAATTTTTTGTCGTAACTGGTATGATGACTCTGACTGTAAAGCCTATAGCTATTACTTGACAGATCGTCCAGAACTGAGGTTCGCTTCCACTTGTGCTCGAACCAGGCACGGCACAACAGTGAGGATAGCGGACGAAGCAGTGGCGCTGGGTGGGACACAACAAACACGAGGAACCCGAATCCCAAGGTAGTCGAACAACAGTAAAATGTTCGGTCCTTGAATTGTCGTGCTATCGGAGGATTCGAGGTATCGAGGATGCTGAAGAGAGGGGAGGAGAGGAGAGAGGGACGAATGATGAGGTTGAGAAAGAGAGAATGGGAAGGAGGGAGGGCGTCGGAGAAGAAGGTGAGCGAGGATGGACGATCAATCAGTCCCTGTGGTAGTCAACCTCGCTAGCGTCTGCGTGGGAACGGGTCTGCGCTGTGCAGAGAGAAGATGGATGGATGGGGCTTGGGCTTGGGCGTAGGCGGCGGCGCTGGCGGGCCCTTAATGGGGATGGGAAACGGGGATGAGGGCCTAAAAAAAAATGGCGAGGATGATGAATGGCACGGCGCCTTGGGTTGCCTGGGTCCCTTGGGACCCGGTAATCACGGAGGCTGCAAAGCCCACAGGCTCAGCAAATGCGCGCATCGCTCCGCAAGGGTGCTGCCACCTGCCACCACTGACCACCGGCCACCAAGGAGTGACCAGCCCCAGATTGGTGCTACTAATGAGCTACAGGCCACAAGTAGTTTCCTTGGGCAGCGGGCTGCGTCACCCGCTGGTGCACCGATGGTCCCAGTAAGTCACCCCACAGGGTACAGAGTACATGCCTGAGGGCCGGCTAGGGCAAGCAAGCGAGAGCGTGAGCATGAGCATGGTAACGGTACTGTACTGTATTACCAAGTGTCGAGCTAGGGGTGGATGGGAGTGCGGCAAGGAATCCATCAGTCGACTGATCACCGGTGGAGGCAGTGTAGCCAGTCAGAGCAGCAGGCTATCTGCCCTGGCTCCACCGCTGATGTGAGGCACTTCCAAGTCGAAGCGCACCACGACTCCATGACTGGAGTCCCCACGAGTACCAGAACCAGCACCAGAACCAGCTGTTCAGGTCGCAGCGGTGGGTGCTGCAGCACGACGGAGAAGTCCAGAACTCGTGCTCTCCTGCAGCCCGCAGTCTGCAGCAGTGCAACCTCCTCCACTGCCACCCCGGCGGGCCCTGGATACTGTATCGTTCATACGGATAAGGTATGGATGGACGGGCAGCCTCGGTCCTGGCAGCATGTACAGGTAATTACTCGTACCTGCTTAAAGGACTGCATATCTTTCTCCCACAGACATCGCAACAGAGGCTTACTCCGTAGTGTGCACACTCGTATGTCTCCGTAATTACGAGTACATTCGAGTACTCTACTTCCAAATTGGTCTCTTCTGGCCCGACCGGCAATAACATGGATTCCTTCTGCATCATTCGAGGTAAATTAGGTTGCAGTGTCTGATGACCCTGTTTTACTGGGGCGAAGCACTGACTGCTCTGTCTTGCGCACCTCAGGCCATAAGAAAATGAACTGGAACTGGGAACCGGCCATGGGCTTGAGATCAGCCAGTGAGGTGCAACCAACAACGTCGGCCAGTGGAGTGGTACTTCCAATTTGTACCTACTGCTACCTCAGGCTCCGTGATTTCCAAGGGCACATACGTAAGGTGCCTCTAGTGGCGTCCGCCCAGTGACGAAAAGTAGTCCAGCGGCACCACCGGAATACCAACTTGCGCCAGCCTGGTCAGGAAAGTACCCTGGCAACCGCAAGACTCGTACCTACTCTGTACCTAGGTACCCGCACGCAGAACTTCGCGCACGAGTACGAGCACCTTGACTCTTGGCAATTTCATACTCAAAACAAAGTGCCACCAAAGGCACGACAGCAACAGTTGCATCTGACAAGATTAACCACGAATGATACCTACCAAGCACAAGCCTCCAGCCACAGGAGTGTGATGATTACTAGTGCAATCTTACCATCACAAACAGAGCATGTTTGGAAAGTAATTACCAAACAGGTAGGAAGGCTTTCTCTCTTTCACGTAGGACTACAGGCCATGCTTACGCTTCAATATCGCATAAACGCTGTGGCCTGGCCCGCAACGCCAACGAGACAAACTGAGTTGGCTACCACCAGCGGCGACGAAAGAACTCGCGAAATGGAAGGGTCAACGCCTTAGCCGGGGGGTGGTTGCTGCCGAAAGGGGTGTGGGCTCCACCCAAGGGGATGAGGATGAGGATGAGGGAGGTGGCAAAGGGGTGACAGAAATGACCGTCAGGTTGGCGGCAACAATCGGCCCAGCCTTCTGCTCTATTTTCTCAACTACTCGGAGGCGGTCATCAGTCTCTCCGGCACACGACACTGACACACACACACACACACACAGGCACGCACACAGACGCAGCTTGTCCTAATATTAGCGTGTCTCTGGCGGAAGCGATACTCCTACGCGGTACAAGGTAGGTAAGGGAATAGCACAACCCGTCCATTCGCCGCCGCCTCCTCCACTTTGCCTCGTGACGCCAGGGCACTTGTTGGTCAACGCACCAGCATCTGAGCACCCAGCGACTTGTTCTCGTACAAGTACAAGTACCGCCGCTCAGGGGCGTGGATCCCCCCCTCTTTTAACTTGAACACATTGGAAGTCAACTGAGAGAGGTAATTTCGAAGCAGCCACAAGGTACGCCGCTTGCCAATAGGGCACGCTTTGCGACTTCCATGTTAGTCACGGACTCATCAACTTGAAGCTAATGGGTTAAGTTTGGGTTGCAAAGGAGCGTCCGACCGCGATGCGCCAGTCCACAGTGGAAGAGCCACCCAGGGATTCACCTGCCGTACGGATGAGTATACTTTCAGGTACCAGCATGATTGGTGGCTGGCTGGGGACAGAGTAAGTCGCGGTACATTCTTGGAAGTAATTCGCCAGAAGAAGTGACGATTTCCTTACTCGTGCATCGAACGAATGTATGTTGGGAAGGCAAACTCTGCCTGCCGGTAGCATTCAGGTACGTAAGGTAGGTCGCTGCGGCAGCGCAGGCAGGGACGACCCGTAATCATCAGAAGGCAACCTAGGTACCTACGTTAGGTAGCGACCGATCGTGCGTCGAGTCGTCAGCTTCGCAGTGTCCATGTTCATCATACGATGTCGCATCAGTGTTTGCCTGCCACCATACGTGAATGATTCCTCGTCAATGATGCACTATCAGACGACATGATGGCGCTCAGTGCGCGTCCGTCCGATCTCTGCGGGTCTCGCAAAACGCCGCCTATGATGTTCACTCAGGTACTGCCTACCGCCAGTTGTAATGCTCATGATTCCACAATTCATTCCCATGTATGGCAATCGTACGAACGAGCAGGCGGCAAGCACTCCAATGTCTTCACGCAGCAGGCGACGCACTGGGACCCCAATATGACGCACTGGCGCAGATATTTGGGTGGCAATGGGCCGGCGTGCAGCATCCTCCCCCATGTGGGTTTCGACAACTTTGGCTCTCATTTACAACCAGCTAATGGCTAATGCGGTTTTTGATGCGCGTACCAACGCAGACTAACTCAGAACCTGCAGACTGGGAATGAATGTCCGGCTCCCAATCTGCGCGTACTCCGTCTAAGAACAAGTTCAGGTTATGACTGAGGAATATTACTTTGATTCGAACAACTCTTTGCCCGCAGGATGCCTTTGCTGAAAGTTTTCAGAATGTAGCCATGACTTGTATCGTCGCACAGCGAGCAGCGAGAGCTCTGGCCATCCGCAATGTACACGATCCTGGCAATCAAAGGGATCGCTTACTCTGTATAGGGCTTCCTCTCCAGCTGCGAGGCCACGCCCTAATCTGCAATTATATCGGCCAGCACATGGTGTGAGCAATTGCGTCCTTGGGTCGAAGCATACACACCAATCAGCTATTGCGCCGCTATTGTGGACTGGATTGTGCCATGACTCTCATCCCCCTCTAACCCAAGGACTAATAAGAAGCAGTGGCCTACTCCCGCTCCGATGAAACTGCACATCGGCTAGCCTTCCTCACATAAAGCCTGAGCAGAATCATCCGGCAACAAGGCCGACCGTTCTTTTTCCGTGCTTCAGCAATATTGACTTGACCGGCGGAGGCAGGAAATACCGCACGCACTCCAGTAGATTAGGCCGCAAGGCCATTGAGTCATTGAAAATATGTTGAGCCGACGCACACACGGAAACTACTGCGACTGGCCAAAAGCTTTGAAAATTTCTGCAAAATCTCTGCGTTGCGCCGAGTAGTTAATACTAGTCTAGTTCCCATCACTATCTCACTGGTTTAGCTTGCACCAAAACATAGTTCACCGTGGCACCGCCATGTTTGGACATAGTCGAACCGGCGCCAATATGGTGGCAGCCAATAGGACGCGCCGTGATGACAACCGTGTCGAGGGGTGGGAACTCGGGCTCCGTACCTACCTAGAGGCTGGGCCATCGGTCGGTTGTGGGCGACTGTCCTGCGTCCTGCGTTCTTAGTACATATGGAAGTACTACACACATACCCTACAGAGTATCCATATGTCGACGAGCCGTTGGCGGCAAGAGCGCTGGCTCTCTGCGAATCAACGATTTCGCCAGGTGGGGTTTCCTTGTGAAATGAGTTGAAAAGCTGATGAACCTGACGCATCTTACCTACTCGTTCTTGTTACACAGGCTGCGGCACTCTACATGGTTTTGATGGTTCGTCAAGCTAACGACCCTGTCCAACTGTAAGGTTGGGCCGAGAGCGGACCTTCACGACGGCGGCGAACAATGCATCGATATGGAACGGTCTCCTCAACACAAAGGATCATGAGTACATAGTAAATCATCATGCACCCATCGAGAAACGGAAGTGACCTTATTCTCGAAACTGTGGCGGTAGTTTTAGTGTGCATTAGGCCACACGAGCAGTCATCACGGTCCTCGGCGATGAGCAGGTGAGTGGAGCTGCGAGGGTTGTCTTCTCACCGCAACTACGTCTAATGATCCGTAGTTGGAAGATGATGGACCTTCGCGAATAATCAGACCCCCCTTTTCGTGCCCATCTACTCTACGACATAGGGATTCCTCCATCCCCCCCACATTGCTGTCAGAATTTTCGACTGCAGGTCTGGAACACGGTGGAAGGGCGTCTGCCTCCGGATCGGAGGATGGGAATCGGCAAACACTCAAGACTCGAGGCGTACGCAGGATATGCCGCGACCGGCAACTCCGCAGTTGTAGGGGTTCGATGTGGCCCTACAGGCACTCGCCGACCGGTGTGTAACACGATTCACACTATAATCTCATTGATTACGTGTAGAGTCGATGACCATTTTGATCATCTCAACGACACTGACTGGGAGCCTGACCTCTAAGGCCCCCTCGACGTCCTCATAACAGAGCTGAGAGAACTTTAGAAGCGTGACAGCGAGAGAGAAAGCCTGCTGCTGGCAAGACAGCGGTGGCGTATACTCAATTAACCTACAAGCACAACCAACAGTATTCCCCAGTACACCCCGAGGTGGTCGACCTACCCTGTGCACCGGATTGGAATGTGTAGCAACGCAGCATGGTGACCATGAGCCGCGCCGTCGACTTGGTCGAATTACTGGCAGTATGATTCTTATGGATGAAGCTATGTAGTAGCAGTTTACATTGACCAAGGCTGATGCCAATGGTTATCAGACACCGCGCGGTGAACATGACGGGGGGAGAGCGGCCCGCGTCGGCTGATATATTCATGCTCTCGAAGATTCGAAGGCTGCTGATTGCCCACCTTGTTAATTACCTAGTAGTGTACGGGGTAGGCTACCAACACATGACAAGACAGGAACCAGAGAGGGAGAGAAAGGGAAGAAAAGCCTCGACCTCTGTTCCGCCCCGACTCATGCCACACCTTTCGGAATGACTGGTGCTGGTGCTCAAGCTGGATAGGCGCCCAAAATTCGTGTGTGTTCCTTTGGGCTTGCTGCATGCCGCCGCCAAGGAACCTATGACTGCAGAGAGAGGGGTGGAAAGGGAGGGGAGAACAAGGTCTGTCGTCCGGCCATCCGGGACAGCGTGATTTGTGATTTGCGGTTGCTCACCTTTATTACCCGCTTCCAAGCGACGAAGACCCGAGAGAGGCATGTCGAGGCTCGAGGGTGATTCCTGTTGGTCAAAACGTCAAGCGGCGCCCGCGACAACTCATTGTTGCGCACCGTCACAGCAATGGTAATGGATACTCTCTGTACTTAGACTAGTCTAGTTTGCAGAATTGGCTCGCAGCATCCCGCCGCGCCATTTTCGGGGGTTTTTCTTTCGGACCTCAATCCTGTCCCTCTTTCCCTAACGTATTGATGACGACCTCGGCGGGTATGGATACAGGGTGCCTCACCAAACCACGTATGAGCATTGCCTCCCATCTACGCACACAGTACTACTAGTAGTAATCACTATATGTGCTAGGATCGAAGAGGCCCCAAGCCATCAAAGGCAAGGCAAATCCAACTAGGTGACTGTCACTCTCAGTCGACTGAAGGGTACCATTGCCACATTGATATAATACCCCGTCACTAACCTTCGCACCCGTCACGTCACCTGGGCATGGGCGCTTTCGGAGTGACGCTGGTCCGCACATTGTCCCTGCTATCCAGGCTGGATAGTAAGATATTGCTAGTAGGCAGCTGCCAGTACTCCGTAAGCGGCTGCAGCTTCAACCTCGTGCAGTCACTCTGGCGTGCATAACTACCAGCAATATCGAGAGTAGGCAGCTGCCGGCATGATCAGTCTATTAATCAAAGCGTACTGTACCCGTTCCTGGTAGCTGCAGTGCTCCTCTTTCTCTCTCTCACAGTGTCCTACCCCATAGATCCAGATATGATTGAGCTCACCCTACAGGATCCGCATCCGCATCCGTATCCACATCGTGGAGCACGGAATGGCTCCTGTAGAGGGCCAATGGTCTAGGGTAGCACCATAATCAAAATGGTCTAGCGATGGAGAAGAAGCAAGAAGATAAATTATTCATGGGCCGATATTCTGACGAGGGCAGTTGTTCGCTGCGTGTTCGCGACTATCCTAGATACCGAGTGCATACTACATTTGTGTCCCTAGCAGGTGGAGCTTCCATGTCGAATGTTGAAACTGACGATCCATCATCTATCTCACCTCTAACCAGGTAGACCTTCTCTTTCACGACCAGATGGCCTGAGAACAAAAGGTAAAGGAGAAAGTTGAAAAAAAAAGAGAGGAGGACCTCAACATCCTTGATGCTCTGAATACATTCCATTTGAGAAATCTAAAAGCTCCTACATCTCATCTGTCCCCCAACCGATGCATTTGAGGCTGCCGGGGGAGTTCCATTCCCTAACCTGGTGGCAGCTGGCAGATCCGTCCACTAGCTGTCCCTCGCCACTACAGTCTGTTGACCTATAAGTCGTTAGAAAAAGAAGAAAAAAGAGGGAACAATAGGTCAGCTTGGAAAGGAAAAGAAGCGACGGTCGAGTCGTGGTTGGGGCACGGAATAATGCTGGTTGTGTTCAACTTACTCATAGGCGTAGCAGAGGCTCTCGACGTATAGCCAGATCGACCTGTGATAAGATCCGTTAGCAACATGCGACTTCGGAAATAATGGGCATGAAGAGTTATCGTGATGGCAAGTCGGGTGATGATGAAAACATACCCTGACTGAGAAATGTCCATGCAAGCGCCGCTGTCGACGGGGTCCAGGATTCTAGTTCGGCATCCCGGATCGCCGTCAGGATGGCGGTTACCCTGTATAGAACCGCCTTGTCAGCGATACTGCTTTCTTTTCTTTTCATATCTTTTTTTATGTCTCTTTTTCCCTTTTTCCATTGCTGTCCTGTTCTTTTCCCCCATCTTTCAGAGCGCCAGGTTTAGGATCTCATTCTCAAGCTGAACGTACAATCATCTCCGCACCGGCCGCTGTAGCGAACATGGCGACCATGCCCGTCGCGACACCAAATGACTTCATCGTGGATAAATTCTGATGCTTCGAAAGAGAAGGGTTAAAAAATCGTGGTGATTCTTCGTTGATGTTGATGTTGATGGCAAGATGAAGAGAAGTCTGGGACAAGAATCATACCACGTCACAGGATATCCAACGTTTGCCCGCTTTTGATTTGAAAAGGTAGACTAATCAAGGGAGGTACGATGGCAATGGGCGGCACTGGGTGGTGGTGGTGATCTTGACGACCAAAATGGCAGGTGGGAAGGGATAGCCTCCCTCTCTCACTTTCCCCTTTCACAATCGACCTGCCCCAACATTTGGATCTTGCTTGGCACTCACTATCTTAGTCTCGTTCGATAATATATGTACTATGTTAGTACTACCAAGCACTGATTACAGGGAGCAGGCCAGGTTGATTGATAAGGTCTACGTACAAGCGATCAACTCTGATTGTCATTTCCCCAGCGCGTCCCTCATACGCGCTCTCTCTCCGTCTCAGGCGTAACGCTCTCTTAGCCAGCGAGCGGTGTTGCATTCCAATTATCGCCAAAACAACCAAACAACAGAAACACACCATCAGGACTAGATGAACGCACCTCTGTTCTGGAATAGAGACTACGAATGAAAGAACAAACGTACCGGTTGAGAAGAGCAGAAACACATGTAATGTCACTTGGTAGTAATGATACAGTTTTCTCGTTTGCCACCCGAGAGAGATGCTGTGGGTTTGGTTGTGACAAGGTCACTCCTAGAATGAAATAACTGCATACCCAATTTCTCCAAAACGCCGAGACTACCAGCCAGCCAGCCATTGTACAAACATTACACCATCCTCATGTAGTCCTTCCACCTCCGGACTTTTACTAATCGAGTCATCTCTTTCGGGTAACCTGTTAGTGAACCCTCTTGGAACATCAGCTAAACCTCTCGCTGAGTCGCAACCGATGCCTCCCCTCTCTCGTTGCAACAACTTTACAACATGTTGTAGGGAACAATGGCCTTGTCAATGACTGGGTCCCGCCTTGACATGGTCTCGCTCTCAGGTTCCCATCTGCTCTTCCACTCCTGCTCGCGGCCCGCGGCCTTGTCAAACGCCTCCCGGCACTGCGGAGGCAATAGGCTCCTAATGTCATCCGAGACGGCGCTCAGTCCGTTGAAGGACGCCAGGAAATCGGTGGGGTCGCTCTGCTCGTAGGCGGCTGGTGCGAGACCCCCGGACGGCGTCTCCATGTACGTATCCGCCACGAAAAAGTTCTTGGCCATCTTGTATGACACGGGAGGGAGGCTAGTATTGCTTGCGTCCTCTTTCTCCTCGTCAGGCCCGACCTGCTTGATGCGAACCTGGGTGGGCTGCATCGTAGCTGGGTACTGCATGACGTTGGTGTGAATGTCGTAGACTCCTTGATTGTTAAGCTTACGGATGGCGTTGATACCAGCGTTGAAGATACTATACAGACACCACCACGTTAGCCTCTGGAACCAAAAGAATTGGGAACGGAGAAAAAAAAAGGGACCTGATGGGGGGGCAAAAAAGAAAAGGTCAGTTCTTCGGGCTTACCTTGCTTCTCGAGCATGTTCCAGCATCCAGTTCGTATCGTTGAGGTTCACCTTGCGCTTCTTGTACTCGGGCTTGCCGTTTGGCACGGGCACTGAGGGCACATTGGTGTGGTAGACGGCACTGGCTCCGTGCCAGGCCACGTACTGGTTCTTGTTGTATGGTTCTCCGGGGATGATGCGGTCGTCCGGGTCCGCGAGCTGGCCCTCGACGAGGCCATCGGCCCGCGCTTGGGCGACATTGTAGTCATCGATGATGCGCTTGCCGCCGACGATGATCCTCGCACCAAACTCTCGGAACACGGAGCGCGCGGTGACAATTCCGATCGAGCGACCTTTGTAGGAGTGCGGGATGATCTCGCGCTCAATCATGTCGCGCTTCTCGTCGTCGTCGACGATAATCTTGTGCAGCTTGCGGTGCTTTGTGAAAAACAGGTAGCTGTCCCTGAAACCGACACATCGCGCGGGTTCCGTCGACAACATGTATAACCGATTACCACGACCGAGGACTGTGAACACACGACAACGGTAGTCGCGCCCGCCCTGCAGGTTACCGAGCTTGTCGACCTTCTCTTCGCCCTCGGGATCATCTGCCAGGAGGCACTCGTCGTCTACAATCTCGGCGACGGTACCCTCGGCGTCAATGACCTGCTCCGCCTTGGTCGCGGGCGGCCCTCCCTTGCGCCCCCCGCGCCCTCTCCAGCCGCCTCGCCCCCTCCTCCGTGGCGTATCGCGCACCTCGTCGGCCGGCACCGTGATCATGGGGTCCCAGTCGGGGGGCTTGTTCTTCGGAGGTCGACCCAGGCGCTTTCTTCGCACCATGTTGGGCGGCGGCGGAGGCGTAGGCTCCTTGACGGCCTCAGCCTCCTCCTCTGGCTGCTCATCATCCTCCTCCTCGTCGCCGGATTCGTCCTTGGTAGGCTTGTGCTCGCCATCGTCTTCATCCTGGTCGTCGCCCTCGGGCTCAACGTGTTCTGGGTCCTTGTCGTCGGCGGCGCTGGCGTCGGGCATGGGTTCGTCGACCACCTCCTCCTCGAAACCTTTGGGCGCACTTCCTGCGGCAAGGGAGGAGCGCGTTAGTCTGAGCTTGATTTTCCGGGGCGCCATGATCCGCGATCAAGGCTGCGTTTCCGCGATGCGAATGCGCGTGAAAATCTCCGAGGGAGAAGGAGAGTGGTGTTCAACGTTGAAGACCGAGCAGGGTTGGGGGGGGGGGGGAGGTTTGACCAGGTAAAGAAACCCCCATCAACCAAATCACGAGGGAAAAGTTGTAGGATCAGACAATCAAGAAGGGAGAAGAATTTAGGTAGCGAGAACAGCGCGAAGAAAAACAATTGATGAGGAGTATCTGCAAAGGATGGTGGTGAAGGATATCGCGTGCAACGGCAAAAACCCAACAAAAAAAAAGTTGACCGTGGAAGCAGAGAGTGCAGTCAGGTCAAGGTCAAAGTTCCAACTTACCCAGCGCGGCGGCAGCCTTCTTGGCGGCTGCCCGGCCAGATCGTCGCCCAGCAGGCATTGTCGGTGCGCAGGAACCGCGTCAGCCAGGCGAAAGCGCAAATGGACACAAAAAAAAAGGGTCAAGGTGCGAGAGAGGAACAAGAAGCTTGGTTGATGTTGGTCTGAGGGTTGGATTCGAATGGATCTGGATGGGATTTGGGGAAGAGTGACGACCCTGCCAGCGAATGTGAAATGAGGTGCTCAGCCTGTCTGTCTGGCCGTCCGTCTGTCTATCTACCTGTCAGGTAGGTAAGGTAGAGTCTAGACGCGCTCTGTAGGCCTTGATGCCTTCGCTGATTGGCCTGATGCTATCCGTACAGTCGACCGCCATGTGCTAGTACTGTACCGACACTGTCTTTCACACACTGTACAGTTCCCGATACAATCTGACAAGATTACCGACAGCACCAAGGTACGCACCACCAACAAAAGGCACGCAGGCACGCATACGATAGTAATGTAGTTTGGAGTAGTAGTTTGGAGTAGAAATGGAATCTCAAAATGACCTATCGCCCGCCCAACCCAAAGCCTATGACGCTCGTGTATAAGATGAGAAAGCATGACTTTATTCCGACCCCCTTCTAATGTGATCCCTATCCCCCACTCTCTTTCGCCCAGTTCCCAGGCTTTCATGTCTTTCTCCTACTGGGACGGGTGATTCCCTTTTGAATCATCCCCATCATCCCTCATTATCTCATAGCGTGTCCCACCCGCCGTTGTTGATCTCCGCCTCCAGCTTCCGCGTTATCAAACTTGGCACACCATGGCTCAGCACCGTATTGCGAATCATGGAATCGTACCGCTTCTGGTTGAGGAAAAGCTGCCGGCCGTGACGAAGTTGAGGGTCCGTCTCGCCAAACCTGTCAATATACGGAGCCGCGGTGAATGACCCTGAGAGCCGGAACAGGTAGACCGTGGAGCACTTGCGGATGTTGAGGAAGACTCCGATATTGCGTTGGCATCTGTGGTCCAGGTTAGTATCTAAATTCTTCATGTAAAAAAAGGCAGGAGGGAATCGAATCTATGTACGTACTTCTGCATGTGCTGCTGCGCCCCGCCAATGTGAGTCGACTCTGTCCAGTCGGCTGCCTCTGACTTCTTCTGGCAGCATGTTCCCTGGCTGCAGCAAATTTCACCGCAGAACAGGCAGATGACGGGATCTGTGAGATCCTTGCCGGTGGTAGGACAACGGCGTCGCGTGGCTTCCTCGATGAGCGTGTCGTACATCTTGGGCAGCCCGATGAGTTCGAAAATCGCAGGGTGGCTCACCACCGCGGACTTGTTCTTGCCGGGCGCCTCTCGCGGCCAGAGGACCTGGTGCTTGATCCACCCAGACACGACGCCGTTGACCTGCTCCGGCCAGCCGCACGTGGGCGCGCTCTGAGTAAGCGAGGCACACATCTCATCAAACGTTGGCACTCGGAGCAGTTCTGTCAGTCGATCCAGTTCGTCTGCCTCTGGGTTGCTGGGCATGCTGGTAAAGTCGACGCCGAACTTGACGTGGAGCAGAAGAACGCTCTTCCTCAGGAACACCAGTGCGTACTTCTTGACAAAAGTGTACCACCCTTCCAGCGTGTCCACGCCAGGTTGCGAGAACCCCTGATTCTGCGCATTGCTGTCTTTGTTAGAGATGGCTGAGGCATCGAATTCAATGGCAGACTTGGTGATCTCCAGGGCGAAGTCTGCAAAGTTGTTGATGGCCGGATCCTCGGTCGACCTCGACCTCAGGCGACCAGCCCATTTCTCCAAAGGCATATTCTGACCCATGTGATACACCACCTTGACTAGTTCAGCCAGATAGCACAGCCGCAGCATGTGGGAAATCTCAGCCTTCTGGGCTGGCACCATGCCGTAGGAGCATTCCACCAGGAAGATGAAGGGGTCGAGTGACAGTAGCGGAGGATACACGTCTAAGGGTCTCCGGGCGTACTGCGCACCGGTGCCAAAGTACTGAGTCATGAACAGCTGGCAATGTTGACGCTCACAGTCTTTCTGGTACTCGCCCACCATGGAACCTTCGCGGCCTCCGTGATGAGCTCCAACCGAGATGTAGGATGCTGCAGTCTCCGCCAGGATGCGAAGATGGGTAAGGCTCTGTTCCGGCACCTTGCCCAGTAATGTCGGAGCGGGCTGCGCCTCCACCCCTCGTTGCTGGATCTCAGTAGCGGAGAGGGTAAATGCCACCACTTGTACAAGTGTGTCACTCAAGCAGAGCTCATCAGCCGCGGTGTCAGGGTGCCTTGATTCCATGTCATTGTTGCGGATAGTAGCTCGCAGTCGCTTGTACGCCGCCAGCAGATCCGTTTCCATCGACCCGCCACTGCTTGTACTCGCCTGTGGCGTGCTTACCTCCGTGCCACTTCTAGTGGATGATGGGAAGACCGACCCCTGAGGCGTCGCAATGGCCGGAGACTGTGATCCGCTGTCGTCTCCGCCCCAGGTGCTATGGGCCACGGGTCCTGGGTGGACGATGGCTTCCACCAGACTCCCGGGCAGGCTAGGGGTTCGAACACCAGGATCAGTAGGCTCGACCATGTGACCCTTGCCAACGCCTTGCCAGTGAGATGATCGCATTTGTGAGTCTATAAACTCGCCAAACGTCCTCTGGGGCTGAAGATAGCTGGGATAGGACTCCTCTACACCCTTCCAGACAATGGGTAGGAAAGCGTTGCCAAGGGCTTTGCACAAGGGACACACAAACTCGTTTCGTTTGGTGTCCTCGGGATGGTGTCTGGCAATCTGGTGCGTGTGACGCCGATTGGTCGCCTCGTAGTACATCTCGAAACAACGATAGTGCATAATGTGTCCGCAGCCACTGGCAAGAGAGCCCTGGCGTGACTGAGAGGCCGAGTATCCCTTGCCCACGACCTGCCGCTCTGCGAGGAAGGCCTCGCCTTTGTTGTTGTACTTCTCCACCATGTACCGGTTCTCATGCGCGATACCAAACGGGCGGATGTCGTCGGCTGAGCGATCTAGATTGCAAGGCGTTTGCGATGCTTCTCTGACAAAGTCGGCGTCCTGGAAGTCTGTCTGCCGCAGAATGTAGCTTGAATTGAGCAGCGTGAAAGTTCCATAGAGCCGGCGATCATCGGCGTCTTCTTGACACAGGATACAAGTACCGGTAGGATACTTCCACGTGTGTTTTCGATCCTCCGAGTGATCTTGTATGTCCTCGTCTTCGTCTTCCAGGTCCACCCCCCAGTCAATGTCCGTCTGATTGTCCATAAAGCTTTTCTGCTGCTGCTGGAATTGCGCCATGACGGCCGCCTGGCGACTCATTGCGGCCTTCTTCTTCCTCTCCCTCTCCTCCTCGGCTGAGTGGGTGGCTGGCGACGAAGTATTAACCCGGTCGACAGTGATCCCTAGATTCACAAAGGCCTGCTCAAAGGTCAAGGGCCGCTTCTGTTTGAGTCGCTTAAGCACCAGCGCAATTTTTGGATGTGCCGACTTGAACTCATCCTTGGACGACATCATGTTGAGTAGGGCCACGATGGTCTTGGCGGTACGCTCGCCGGACGGGGGATTGGCGCGAGCGGGCCTTGTCAGAGCAATATTGACAAATGATTCTGAGGACTCTTCGTCCATAGCCCCTTCCTCCATTTTATCCTCGTGTATCGCGAGTAGCATCAGATGCAGAATGATTTGGAGGAAAGTCTCGAGCCTCGTCGACGGGATGCTCGGGGTATATTGATGGGCCGCCAGCGGATACAACAGACAGTAGTAGATAATCTGGGCAAACATGCCAGTGCTTGTAAACTTGCCGAGATGCTCAAAGAAGCCAGTGGGCACAGCACGAGGCTTTGGCTCGTATACAATCTCCTCAGCCGTTTTGCCAGTCTTGTTGGCCATCTTCTTTCGATAAGCCGTCTCGGACTCCTCTCGCTGGTTCTTGTTGTAGTGAGCAATGTACGGGTCAATATCTTCGATGAACTCCGGGCGAAGCTCAAAAGTGCCCACGTCTGACACTCCCTCAGGAGGTTTAAATATGGCGAGCTCCTTCAGAACTTGTTGGAAATCTTCAGACTCCTGATATTTCTCTGGGAGCTTATTGCAGATCTCGTTGAAAGACAAGGGCTTGAAGCAAAGCACATGGATGAGATCCCTACGCATCGACAAGAAGCGGAAGTTGGGCTCATCGTCGGGTGCTGCAAGCACGGTCCTGTCACTGAGGATGACAATGAGCAGGTGCAGCATATCCTCAACCACGTCCAAGTGTTGGGCATCATCTTGGGCTTCGGACTTCATCTCGTAGAGACCCTTTACCCAAAGGTCCATTCCAAAACGGTCAACTACAGAAGCTAGGACCCGGCTGGGGTTGCAGACCACCATGGCAGTTTGGAGGAGGAAGATATCACGATGGTGTGATACATCACGCTGCCCTACACCCCTATATGTGCTGGCCTGGTGCCGAAGGCTGATACCGTTCCGTACCCACATGTTTGCCTTGATCTGGGCCAGCCAAGCGCAAACACGAAGCGGGTAATCGAACATGGCCATGAGATAGTCCTCGGCGGAGTGCTCTTTCTTGGGCATATGAATCTTGCCAATAAGCCGGGGTTTGGCTTGAAGTTCTTGTGGCGTAAAGCTGAGGAGCCCTCTAATCGTTGATGCCGGTAGGGACCGAGCACACTCAATGAGCCACGAGAGAGTGTAGTGGAGGCCATGATGGAAACTGATAGGATCCTTTTCAACGACAAAATTGACAACCTGGTATTCCGAATTGCCAACATCGAATTCAAAGTCGTCCACCGTCTTGAACTTGACTTCGTCCTTGACTTCAGCCTGCTTGAATCGGTGCCGTTCCGCGCCACTCGAATTGAGGATCACTGCCTTCGCAGTGAATCTAATAGCTCGCTGCAAATAGCCCATATCATCGGGGGAGCAGCCTCGGAATGCCTCAGCCAAGCTCCTTGCTTGTATGTTGATCTGACGAGTGACCAGAGAGGCGGTTATCCACGAGTCGGCTTCATACTCCACGTGCTCCACAACGGCACGCACATTGGGTCCGATACCTTGATGCAGTTTGACCAAGTCGAGGAACTGCATAATGTAACGCGGCTCGTACCTGATGCGCTCTTGGACATGAGGTGACCCAAAGAGATACTTGAGATCCTGATAGAAGTGATACATGCGGCGATTCGTTACTGAGCCACTTTCGAAAGCCAGCACCGTATCAGGAGAGACATCCCAAGGATGGCCGACCTGTCTAGTCGTCAAGAATGTGTAGAGAATGGCAAGCAGGCTACTCATAAAGTTCCCACGCTCCACAATCTCCGCGGTGATCGAAGGCGTTGTGAGCATTTGAAGAGACAGGTTGATGATGGAATGATCTGGTTCGCGGTCTCCCACGAGGTAAAGTTGTGCGAGAGTAGTGTACAGGCCAGAGAAGCGCAAGGACAACAAGCGCTTGAACTCTGGTACTTGCACTACGGTGGAAATATACAGGGCTCGGAGATCAATCCGAACCTTCTTCCACATGCGGAGGTCGAACAGCAGTAGCCAGTCCAGGCGCACACGCTGAAAGACATCCTCAGCAGGGTGTTCGTGGTTCCGCTCTCTGTAGCCCGCAGGAGTTTCCACCCAATATCTTCCAGGCTTCGATGTTGCCTTCTCGGTCTTTCCGGGAGTCTTGGGGATGTCTACGTTGGCTTTCGCATAGATTGCCGGAGCGATCAACGGCTCAGCTCCAGTGTCCGAGTCTGACGGGGTAGCATCGCGCTCCCTAACTCCCGTACGAGCAGTGGCGGCGCCAGTATTCCCAGCGCCCGCTGGCAATGTCGCTCCGGTGGGCAATACGGCTACCGTCGTCGTGGGCAGAGTCGCTGTTGCGGGAGTTGCCACTGCCCCTGGAGGGACTGCGGCTGTCCCTGCAGTGGCGGCGGCGCCAGCAGCGGCCGCCGCTGCCGCAGGCGGTGGAGGGGGAGGTGGATAGCCCGCCATGGTTGCCTCGTCTTCCTCTAAAGCTTGATCCGACTGGCTCCAGCTCAGCTCGTGACCATCTCTGACTTCCTCACGGGCGTCCACCATCATGACATCGTCCCCGTCGTCGAAGCCTTCGCCATCACTGGTGCCCAGGATAGATCGGATGTCGTGGTCGTCCATCTCATCGTCGTTCTCGTCGTCATCGTCATCATCTTCATCATCATCGTCAATCTCGAAGCCAACAGGCCTAGTAGCGGCGGCTGCCCGTAACGCCATGAGGAACTGAGCATTAACCCCATTCAACCTAAGTCTGGACTCCAGTTCCTGGTCGTCTTCCTCCTCGTCGTCGATGAGGCCGGACGTGTGGGTCGCCATACTGCCCTGTCGCCAGGGCTGCATGAGCTCCTCGCACACGGTCCGCCGCAGGATCTGGTTGTCGTGGCCAACGGCGCAGCCCGCCACGTCGCTGAGCCACTCGACAATGGTGCCGCACATTTGCTCTCGGAAGGTGTCTCTGGACGATCGAATGGTGACTGTGATCCTAATAGCTTCCATCACCTTTGCCATCTCCAATAGACCCTGAATGTCGTCCATGGACTTGAGAATGCTGCGGCCGATGGCATCCGTGTCCCAAGCATCCTGGGCCGCCTCGCTGCGGCGCTTCTGGCACGCTCGAGCAACCTGATCTCGGACCTCCCGGACAGTGTGCTTCTCATCGTTCCACAGCACGAGCGAGAACTCCTCACACGGCTCGGATGTTGACCCGTAATACTTTGAAGACAATCGAGACGTCTCCTCGTCCTTCAGGACCGACTCCAGCGTCTTTGACTGTCGTAGCTGCTCCGGCGAGCATGAAATCACATCGCACATGTAGTCAAAGACCCGCGCAATCGTCATCCGGATGCTGTTTACGAGGTCTTCGGGTAAGTCTGCGGGGGCTCTGCCTTTTCCCTTGTCCCCGCTGGTCTCCATGTCCGAATGTATTGTGCAGAACAACGGGTTTCTCCAGGCCTCATCATCTCCGCAGTCGCAGCAACCGCTGTTGCCGACGGAGAGGTGCATGCGGACCATGTGTCCCGTGTGGTCGGTCGACTCGAAGCACCGGGCGCAGAGACAGCAGGTCTCGTCGGTCCCACAGGTGCGGCAGGCGTAGGAGGCTTCGCCGGCCTTGAAGATGTGACCGCATCGTTTCCCTCGAGCTGCCTCTGTGTATTCGGCACCCTCGACGGCGCCCTGAGCATCGCCGAGCTTCAAATTCTGGGGCACCTTGCCACCAGGGAAGAGAAGCTTCATGTACTCATCTTTGCCGGCAGCCAGGGACCAGAAGAGGCTCGACAGGAGCTTGCGGGAAGCTTCCTCGTTGTAGCGGTAACTGCATTCGGCCGGTAGGTCTGCCAAATACTGACAGAGCTGTTGCTCCTGGGTTGACATGGGCTGCTCCATGATTTCAAGTTATCATGATGGCGCCCCGATTTTCCTACGATTCAGGAGATCGCGTCAATAATTCGAGCTCGGGGATCGAAAACGGCGGCGAGTTGTCGTGCGAGGTGAGGCGAGGTGGGGTTGCGGGTGGCTTGCTGGTTTCGACTCGGAGGTAGGTTAGGTAAGGCAAGCTGCCTGTGCAAAGAAGTGTTACGGTGTTACAAAATGCAGACAGCAGGAACAGCCTCGTTTTATGTGCGGCAGCTGTGATATGTAGTGTAGTGTAGTATGGAAGGGTTTGAGTTGGTGGTGGCAGCAGTGGTTGATTCGAGATGTACCTTAGCGAAAGGTCTGATGTTATAAGTGTTGGGGAGTTCTATTTCTCCAAGCACCGGGAACAAGACCCACCTTCCCCCGGGCCATTATGATGTAGTATTACAGTGGTACTATGTATGATGCCAGTGGCCATTTGACCACTGGCAAACGTTAGTAGGGCGCCCTTTCCAGACGACCTTGAGATTCACCACCGTGTGACTTGGAATTTCCATCTCTCAATAATACCTACTATTTCATGGGGCCTGCATTGATCATTTTAGTCATTGCAATACCGACTTTTTCGGCAAGAATATACCTATAGTCCCCCCTTCACCTCGATTCATGATATTCGTACTAGTTATACTTTTTAATTCTTTTCGAGCCAGCGGGTCCTCCTCCTCTAGACTAGCAGTTGTACTACTATTACTACTAATACTAACTAGTAGTTCTACAAGTAGAATCTTTCTATCCAAGTCTAATCATACACGTCGAGTCGTTCTGTCATTTGGCAACGACACAGCAACCAACCATACCTGAGTTGATCTGGTGCACTACAATGCATCAAACCTTCCCGAGCCCAGTCGAACACCCGGTAATTTCAGCCTCAAGTGTGGTTACTTGTATCCCATCAAGACATGCACACAACCTCCGAAGATGGCTCCCGCGCATCGAAAGCCATGAACGTACTTTGCGCTTCGCCATTTGTTGTTCCTCATCAATATTTTGTACCGTCTTCACTCCCCATTCCCCTCTGGTTTTAAGCTTTGCGGGAATCAGAGAGACGATCCACTCGTCTGAGATCAACCGAATGAGCATACCAAGGGGCAAAGGCAAGACTCCTAGCCCAACGGAAACAGCCCACTCGCGACTTGTCAAGTCTATTACACCAAAGGCGTCACCCCCGTAACAGATGATGAGAGTGTGAGCAGTCATCATGACAAGACTGATAAGCATGAAGAGGTAATTCTTGTGGATGCCGTTGAACACATTCAATGTATTGTCGCAACAACGATTACTGTCAAGTGAGTTAGCATCAGGTCCAAGCTCGTCGGACCACATTTTGGGAGAACGCACTTGACTAGGTTGAACATTTGAAGCCAGAAAAACGTGTTGAACACCAATGTCTTCCTCTTGAGGAACTCCAAGTCATGGGATCCTTTGAGTTGAGCTTGTTGCAAGGTGCCGGTAACGTCATGGCTGAAATATAAAACAAGGGTGACGGTAAGCTGGGCTGCTACCTGACCCATGATCATCTTGACGGTCGAAGTCGTCTAGATCTTCGAAGATTCCCGCGAGGGCCTTTTATATAGTACATTCGAGCTGGGAGCATCTGTAGCAAGCGCAAGAGCTGCCAGGGGATCAAAGACGAGGTTGATCCACATCAATTGCACAACACCAAGAACAGGCACTCCGTCAATACGAGCAGCAGCAGTTGCGAAGATCAAAGAGATTACTGTTATGACCACCGTCACATGGAACTGCAGTACATAGTTAACCCGAGTCACACAAAAACAAACAAGCTTGTATCTCGAGCTCGTTGGAAGAGGCATACCTGTAAGAATTTTTGGATAGCGGCGATTATAGAACGTCCCCAGAGCACACCTTCAAGCAGTGACGAGAGGCTAAGTTATGTTAGCCAGAATCTTGTCTAAAGGATGAGCCCTCGGGGTGATTCACTCACCCATCATGTAGCAAGACAACGGAGGATGCCTCCTGGGCTACATCCGTGCCAGTGGTGCCATTGACGGCTCCGAGATCTGCTGCTCGGAGGGAGGAAACGTCATTAGTGCTGTCCCCGATTACAGCTACTGTCTCGCCAACGTCCTTCAACGCGCGCACTAGTAACTCTTTATCTAATGGACTGGCTTCAGCGAGCAGTTTGGTCCTTGGGGCCATGTTCACCCTCTCCACCGCGCTTAGGCCGCTGAACTCGGACCCCAGCATAGCAACATCTCCACGGTCTGGTATATAGATCCCAGACTCTGTTGCTAGGAGTTTGGCGGACTTCATTTCGTCATCTGTAATCAGTTTCACTTCCATTCCCGCAATTTCGCAGGTCTTTATACTGTCGAGGGACTCGTTTTGAATTGGCTCCTTGATCCAGTACAAAGAGATAAGCGTAAGTTGCTGTCGAAGAACATCAATATTTGCGTACATTGTTTCGTCACTGACCGGCGCGTCGACCGGAGGCCAACAAGTGAAATCTCGATATGCTGAGACAACGGTGCTGAAGCCTCGGACTCCATGCATGGTAAGCATTGTAGATGGAAACTCTGTGCCGACCGTGTCCAAGGTGATGAGAGATGGATCTGCATCTTGTGGCATTCGAAGAACCTTGTTGCAGCTTCTTAGCAAGACATGGGATGTTCCTAGGAAGAAAAGCCGGTATACCCCTTCTTCTGGCTTTACACATGCTGCACTGAAACCCCTCTCGCAATTGAAAGGCCAGAATTGGATGACTTGGTAAGAAGACTTGGTCTCTTCCAATGGGTGTGCCCCAAGCCAGTGATGGCAGAACTGTAAGAGGGCAGAATCGACGGGCGACCCTAAATACTTTCTTTGGCCATATCTCGTAGTTTCTACTGCGGTAGAAGTCAAGGTGATCGACTCGATGATGAGCTTTTTGTGATGCTCCGTCAAGTTTTGGACGAACTCCGCAAGGTTCTCGTCACCCGTAATAGCTCTGTTATCGACCATGTCAGGGGGTGTCAGTTGCGATCCAGATTCGCGAGGAAGTCCAGAAGCTACAGCTGCCAACGTTGCGGAATTTGTGGTGAGGAGACTCGTTTTATTCGAGCATATGACAGTGGTGCGCCCCATCAACTCGCATACTGACAAAGTGCGCACAAGAACTCCATGGCGAAGCAGCTTTACAGCTGCAAAGACGTAGGCAGATATTGATACCATTAAAAATCCGTCTGGGATGACCAAGAAAAGCAGTGCGATGAACATGAACCCAATGCCACTGAGCTCCGCCCACCTCTCTGGGTCGTGTGGGTTCTCGGCGTTGATGAGTCGGTATGCGAATTTGCCGACGAGGGCAATTGCGAGGACCGCGCACGAAACGAATCCGAGCACTGACATCCACTTGGCCGCTATTGACAATTTCCGATGAATTGCCAAGATCCCTTTGTCTGAACGAAAGGCGGCCTTGCGCTGATTGTGGGTGGAATTGACCCCGACGGCGGTGACGAGGTATACTCCATGACCGCTGGCAACGTGACTGCCCGAGACTACAAAGGGGTCCAATCTCTCGGATTCATGAATGATGCCACTTCTTAAGATACTGAAGACTTCGGACCCGGATGTTTTGTGGTACAACTCCGCCCGGCCCGGGACGAGAGACTCGTTGCAGATGAGGCCATGTCCTTTGACAAGGATTCCGTCGGCAGAAGCTACGTCCCCTTTGCGTAGATAGGCAATGTCGCCAACTAGTAGATCAGTGAATGGAATATGATGCGGTCTTCCCGAGCGAATGACGGCCGCGAGACCTTTTTCTGGATGATCTTTCACCTGACAGAACAGCCGTTGCGTCTGCCAGTCACTGAACGTCAGAATGAGAACCAGAATCCTGGGCCATATGTTAACAGCAGGGACCAATGGAGACTAATATTTTTCTCGGACATACCAAATAATCACCATGGCAGTCAACGAGTCAGCCCAAGCTAACGAGGACCCCCCATACAACGTCTTGATTGCTTCTACTCTTTCACCCACCACTGATGCTACAATTCCGAATATCAGAAAGGCGGAACTGAAAAAAACCATTGTCAGAATGAGCTTGTCACGACAGTTGTCCCAAAGCATGGCTCCGAATGATTTGGCCTTGCGCTTGCTGGCGTGATTGGTCCCAAATGCCGCCTCTCGGTCACGATACGATTGCTCGCCGTCGGTGCCCGCACTGGACGATGAAGATACGGAGGCTTCCGTAGCTCTGGAGTGAAAAGAGCTTATCTGAGCATGGGAGGGTGTGTTTCTCTATAATTGATCCTCTTCCAGGTTCAGTCCACTGATCAGACTCGTGCGCAACCCCTTTTCCAGACCGTCAAGGCCGCCAAGTGAGAAGAATGCTTGGAGGCTTTTGGGGTTGAACATCTTCCCGAGGTGGCCAATACTGAGCGTGAACTTGTCATCCCGGAGAATAAAGTCCCCCTCTGTACCAGGTCGGGGCATGAGAGCAATGCCGGGATCGCAAGTAAAGGGCTGCACAAAGCTGACATTCCGTTGGAGATCCGGGGGAGTCTGGGGTATTAAGCCCGTCTCCTGGCCGCTTGAATAGGCATTGTGTTGCAATTCCTCGGATTTGGCGGATTCAGGGGGCATTGTCCAGCTGGACTTGGTTCACTCTGGATTCCTGTGCGTCCCTTCTTTGAACAAGGGGCTGATCCGTCAAGGTCGTCAGGGTGCTGATGGAAACCGTAACAGCAGAGCATACGATCCTAAGTCTAAGATGACAGCGTTAACTTACTAAGATGAGATATTAAGGTTATGGATATGAGAGAAGAGGGCTGCAGTTGTAGGATCATGTCGTTTTCGAATGCTTACAACCAAACGGCCCTGCTACCATCGGGCTCCTTCCACGCAAATCCGCATTGATATTCGAAGTTTGGAAGGCAACCGTGGCTAAGGAGGAAGGAGCTTGCCCGATGTACTAACTGAACTTATCGATAATCCTCGCGACATGGCAAGAGCCAATTCTCCAGCTCTATCATAACTTTGTCCCAGGATCGTCGTCACATTGACACGCAGGTTCGGCGGCGCAGGGCTCAGGGCTCATGAATGTGATTACTGAACCCATTTCCCTTCTCGAGGGAAATCGCAAGTGATGATTTACTGATTTGTTTCCAGCATGAGAGACCAGAACATTGGAAACCATAATAAGCAACTTGAACGATTCTCGGGCGGGCATGTGGGGCGCGCACCAACCTAACTAAACTGAAGTTACGGGCGCTTTGATGGGCTTCAACGTCAGTCTCCTCAAACTTAGATGCTACTTCTAGTTATGTACTACTCGTAATAATTACCACTACTAGTCTAGTATTTACTACCTACTGTCCCTATACCTACGATTACTTTTTACTAGTAATTACCATCAGATCACCCTCCATCCGCCCCGCGGTTCCTCCTGTGTGGGCGCATAGAGATAGACTGTTGATAGTCGCAATTCCTTCTCCAGTGCTATAGCTAAGAGCGAGTCTCGCTCTTGGGAGGTACACCGCATCGAGCTGTGCGTTAGCAGCCGACAGATCCCCTCGCACAACTCAGAGCCCCGCGGCGACCCACGCCCACGATGCCCTCAGAGCCGACCCAGGCCTCCAACGCGGGCATCGTCACTGACGAGAACAGCGGCGAGCGTGAGATCCCCCAGTCCGTCCGCGCAGACGGAAGTACCCGCAAGGCCATCAAGATCCGCCCTGGTTATCGCCCGGCCGAGGATGTCGAGGTCTACAGGAACCGCACCGCCGAGGCCTTCCGCGAGCGCGGCAAGCGTATCGGCATCCCCGGCGCATCAGGGCTGAAGGACGAGACCTCCGAACCACCATCTTCTGCCTCAGCTGCGAGCAACAAGAATGCGAAAAGGCGAGAGGCGCGCAAGAAGGCCAAGGCGAACGGCGAGACAGAGGCCGGTGAGGGTGAAGGAGGGGATGGAGGGGATGATGCCGCCCCGCAACCAGCTAAAGCGGAGGAGGTAGATCCACAGGTTGAGCGAGAGAAGAAGGCCCGGAATCTTAAGAAGAAGCTACGGCAGGCCAAGGAACTGCAGAACAAGAAGGAAGAAGGAGAGTCATTGTTGCCGGAACAGATCGCCAAGGTGATCAAGATTAACGAGCTCGTTCGTGAGCTGGAGGCCCTGGGCTTTGACGCAGAAGGGGAACCAAAGTCTGCGTCGAATGAGGGAAAGTGAGGAAGGCTTAGCTCGTTGGCCCAACTACTACATAGGGAGGGTGAAGGACAAAAGTCAAGGGCGATGCTGTTCTATCTGTTGGAGCAGGAACTTTAGTGTCACTTTGTTTTGAGTTCTAGCATCGGCGTTTCGGGTATTTGTTTGCACGAGGAGAGTCATCTGTCTGAACAGCAGTACGATGTATTTTTGAGACCTCGTGAAATAAACCACTGTTATTCAAAGGAGGATGCCGCAAGTTAGTGGCCTTGAGGCTTCGTCCTCAGGACGGTAAATTGGATGGGTAGTTCTCCAAAGTTACCGTTGCGAGAATGCCAAAACTAAAACATCATACATCAATTAAAACCACGTCGGAGAGCGATGAAAAGTTTTCTTTACAATACACCCTCCATAGCAGATTCAAGAATCAGCGAAACCCGAAAATCATAAATAGAAGTTCAAATCGGTTCGTTTGCGCAGATTTAGATCCGGATGCTGGGGGCAAGCTGTAGAATCTTGAGGGCGAGTTGTAGGGTGGGGGTCACCGCCTAGTATAATTACTAGTAATAGTACTAGTCTAGCAGTTACGACAGGCGGTGGCTCCCTTCCGATTTTCTGCCGCTAGCAGCTGGGATCGGAGCTCCAAGGCTGCAACCCATGAGGTAAGCTCTTGACCATCATCCACCATCGTCACCACAAACGAATCCCACCTACTCGTCCGACATCGCAGCGCCGCCGCATTCGAATCCCACAAACACAAATCTTCTGCTCTCGCTCGCATCTGGGTTTTGTACTGGCAAGCGGACATCACATTGCGACTTTGTCTCCCCGCCCACCATGACTCCCGAAGAAGAGCGCCAAGCCGCCCTCAACTCGTACCGGGCGAAGCTCATCGAATCTCGCGAATGGGAGGCTAAGCTCAAGAACCTGCGCATAGAGATCAAGGACTTGCAGAAGGAGTTTGACAAGACAGAGGATAACATCAAGGCGCTCCAGAGTGTTGGCCAGATTATTGGCGAGGTGTTGAAACAGCTAGACGAGGAAAGATGTATGGAGCTGCCCGATTGCAAATCTCTTATGGCACATTTATGGCATAGGAACATTGGCTAATTTGGTTATCGAAAACAGTCATCGTAAAGGCATCATCCGGCCCCCGTTATGTTGTGGGCTGTCGATCCAAGGTGGACAGGGAGAAGCTGAAGCAGGGGACGCGAGTGGCGCTCGACATGACCACACTTACGATTATGCGAATGCTACCGCGCGAGGTCGACCCGCTGGTGTACAACATGTCGCTGGAGGACCCAGGACAAGTGAGCTTTGGAGGTATTGGAGGTCTCAACGACCAGATCCGTGAGCTGCGTGAGGTGATTGAGCTGCCGCTGAAGAACCCCGAGCTGTTCCTGCGGGTAGGAATCAAGCCCCCCAAGGGTGTTCTCCTCTACGGACCTCCCGGGACTGGAAAGACACTGTTGGCTAGAGCTGTTGCTAGTAGCTTGGAGACCAACTTCTTGAAAGGTACATTGCGCGACAAACACTCATCCAATGTGGACGGGCTAACAAAACAAAACACAGTTGTGTCATCGGCCATCGTGGACAAGTACATTGGAGAGTCTGCGCGACTCATTCGCGAAATGTTCGGCTACGCCAAGGAGCATGAACCCTGCATCATCTTCATGGACGAGATCGATGCTATCGGCGGACGGCGATTCTCAGAGGGTACCAGTGCCGACCGAGAAATCCAACGTACTCTCATGGAGCTGTTGAACCAGCTTGATGGCTTCGACTACCTTGGAAAGACAAAAATCATCATGGCCACGAACCGACCCGACACACTCGACCCGGCCCTGCTACGCGCTGGTCGCCTGGACCGCAAGATCGAGATCCCGCTGCCGAACGAGGTCGGCCGCTTGGAGATTCTCAAGATCCACGCACACAGTGTTGTGCTCGACGGGGATATCGATTTCGAGAGCGTCGTCAAGATGAGCGACGGGCTCAACGGCGCTGATCTGAGAAACGTTGTAACGGAAGCGTGAGTTCGACCCACTTTCCCCTTTTGCAGTCACTTTCCACTAACCTTGTGCGATAGGGGGCTGTTTGCCATCAAGGATTATCGAGACTCCATCAGCCAAGACGACTTGAATGGTGCCGTACGAAAAGTTGCGGAATCGAAGAAGCTTGAAGGGAAGCTTGATTACACCAGTATTTGATTTGGGAAGGGGGAAGTGACGATGGTACTGCGACGTCTCAGAGCGCATGGCGGATGGGCATGGCTCGTATTGGTGAATCATAGTAGTGTAATAAAAGCCCTGGCAATTCAATTGCCTAACTTCAGTTCAGTTACATCCTATCTGGAGCACTTTGTAGCACTTTGATGATCTCCTGAGCGTTCGGTGTTACGCGACACTTTCTAGTTCAAGGGATATAGATGGTATTCTTTTCATTAGCAACTATCTATTGTCTTTTGCGTCCCAGGCCTTACGGATTCAGAATGTTACAATTCAACAAATTGTCAATACTTGACTAGTATTCCTATATAACAGCGTTCTTTCATCAATCTACTAACGGACATGTCTGGTTGAACAAGGGCGAGAGCTGATTTGAGATGGGCCTGCTGATACTATCCTAAATACAGACGTAGCAGACGTGAAGGGACGGCAATTGTCGGGAGAGTCTGCCCTGCAGGCAAGGCTGCTGACCCTTCAGAGTGCCCGAGTTTCCCTAGCCTGTAAGACCTAGGAAGTATGGACGTGATGTGATTGATGCTGCTTGGCCAAATTCACTATGAGGGTGAATGATATTACATGTCCGACTGAACGTGGCGCAGTTTTGCGGACACGAGGACGCGGACAAGAGAAAACCTCAACCAGAGCGGATATGCATGATTGCCGAACGAACATGTGATGGGGCCGGCAACTGATAATATCATGATGGAATGACATGACAGCTATTATCAGCAATGAGTACAGTTTCTCAGTGACGCAGGAACAAGATGGGCATCGTGCGCTCGGCGCAAACCGATGGTTGCTTCTATTCTTAGGTTTTTTTTTGTTTAGGGTGAAGAGCTAAAGCTAAACCCACGACGAGGCAGTGCTGAGGCTCTGTTGTGGTGGACGGTACCTTAGTACCTTAGGTAGCGCGAGATCTCTGCCCCTGGGCTAGCGTAAACGGGCGCCTGGGAAATATTATGGGGCTAGCACACTTGGTCCATGAGTCGGCCAAGGCGAGTTTTTTTTTTCATACTTTTCCATTTACCCTTTGGACTTGGTTGGCATAGTGACGGGCAGGAGGGAAGGATGCCAACACTTGGATACTCCGTACTGTGGTTCTCGTATGTGATGAATACGAACCATGGCGCCGCCTGTCCTCTCACTACGGATAATTGACTCAATCCGCAAAGACTCCGTCGTCTGTTCGGCCCGCAGATCTCTTAACACTACATTATACTGATCCTGGTAAAGAGCCGATCGACACTATTGTGTAAGGTAGGTGGACTCGTACGAGGGTAAAAAGTCGAGAATTGTCAAATGAACCCTGGGTTGTCCGTTGTGTAGAGGTAATGGCATGGTGGCCTCCACTGCCCAGGAACCGTCTTTGCCATTTGGATCGTGTCAATGGGGGGGGGGGGGGCAACGGGAGCAACCGATTTGCAGCAGACGAGCATGAGTGATGCTAGGATGAAATCATGGGCAATGTATCCGTCTGGCGATCAGGCCAATGTCCGCATTGATTCATATAAAGATGCAACGAGAACCCCTGTCCACCGATGATGTCGGGGTTTCAAACTACGCCCGTGGTTGTTTTGAATGCGATGAACAAACCAATCCCGAAGCCAGTACATTTACTTGGAGTACCTCACTAATTACTACTCATAGATAGTATTCTGTAGTCAATGGCAGTAGGTGTGCTCATATGGTACGACACATGCAATTTTCTCGAAAAGCAGGTAGGTGAAGCGAATGAGATCAGCGGCTTTGATACATTTTCGTCTGACACATGAACGCCAAGCACCGGGCCAGCCAGGCGCCAGGAGTTAGGAAGATAGGATAAGGTAGATGCAGCATTGCAGCTGCGCCTCCCCGGATGCAGCCCTGTCCATTGAGTCGGTCCACGGTCCATCACGTTTGGTCCGCCGCCCTTGATGCTTGACTCTGCAGTCAGGCTACGGCGGCTGCACGGTGAGATGTGGAATACTCAGGGCAAAGCCGGGCTGTTAGTGGCACCCGAACTCGTATTCTCGAGACATGAATCCACTGGTGAGGATAGTCTAGGTATGGCTGGATCCAAGATGCCGGGGGCAGAGAGACTTTCTCTGCCCCGCTTGCAGTAGTAGGTACGACTCGGAGTTGGGTAGCGCTCACTCTCACTGGACTGCCCCAACGGTGCCATCGCCAAAATGCGCTGCCTGCCAGTGCCAGGCCGATGATGTGGGGCCCTCCACCGCCGTGTCCCCTGGCCTGAAGCCGCTATAGCCACCGGACAAGTGTTGGATACACCTCGAAACGGCCCTGAGGACCCCTCAACAGCCCGTCTAAGGTATCCCTGTCAGAGGAGGGCCACCAAGCCACAGCCAGTAAAGTAGGCCTGCCCCCACCACCCCTCCATTAGAGCTGCCACTGGCACTGGCAGTGCCTCTCCGAAAAAGCTTGGACGAGCACCAAGAGAGCATTGAGGGCCCTGATGGGGGCACGGCAGTCCCTCCCAGGGCCATTGAGCGGGTTGTTGCCAGGCCATTCTATGTTCCTCTGCCCAAGTTACAGATGCGAAAGATGGGTGGTGCTGCCAGTGGTGCATCGATCATTGCAGCCAGGCCCTAGGAACTACCTTTAGGTCAGGTACCTCAGGTAAATTCTCCACTTCAACTCCCCTCTCTTCCCCCCCAAAGCTCAAGTTACTGCCAATGCTGACCTGGCCGTGCCCAAGCCTCTTGGATCCATCCAGGTCCAGCTCCAACTCGCTCTTCGCTTCAGACACGGGTCCGACTACAAAGTACACCAAGCTCCCACTTGCTCCCCTCCATCTTCTCTCCCATTGATTCCGTTCTGACCTCCTTGATCTTCGTCCTCCTCCTTTCTCCCCTCCCATATTCCTCCATCTCAACATATCCAGCATCTTTCCCCCGTGATACCCACCATTGTAGTACCTGCTTGAGCACGCATTGCGTCTCCTTGTTACTACTATTATCACCATTACTGCAACTACCATCCGAAGTCGTACTCAGCCGTTGTTACGAGAGCCTGTACCCGTCAGAAGCGAAGCAAGATGTGGTGCGTTTACTCTAGTCCTCTTACTTTCTGACTCGCCTACGCCCGTTACCGTCACCGCCATTGACTGCCCCGCCACTGCCCCTCCAACGCCGAGTTGGCGGTGGAAAGGCTTGGGAAGCAATGCAGGCACATGCAAGGGTCAATTGGCGAGAGGGACAAGTAGAGATGCCTTTTGTACTGACTGTGAATTGATTGTAGTGGAATTTTCGGTTACATCAACTACCTGGTCGAGAAGGACCGCAAGTTCATTCTCAACACCTTGATCAATGGTAAGCAACCCTTTGGCATGTCAGCAAAGCCTGCCCTGCTCTCCCTATTGTCCAACGCGCGTGGCGTGTGCTAGTGGCATTAATGGTGGGAACAAACCTGACTTTGCCATTTACTAGGTCTCTCACGCCTGGAGTACCGAGGCTATGACTCCGCCGGTCTAGCCGTCGACGGCGACAAGAAGAATGAGGTCTTTGCCTACAAGGAGGTTGGCAAGGTGGCCAAGCTCAAGAAGCTCATTGACGAGTCCGACGTCGATCTCGATAAGGTCTTCGACTCTCACGCCGGTATTGCCCACACCCGTTGGGCTACTCACGGTCCCCCTTCTACTACCAACTGCCACCCTCACAGGTGAGATTTTCTGTCCTGGCCTTTGCCTTCTTCAACGCTGGCCTTTGCTGACACACATCCCCCCCCTTTGCAGGTCTGATCCCACATGGGAATTCAGCATCGTTCACAATGGTATCATCACCAATTACAAGGAGCTCAAGACTCTGCTCGAGAGCAAGGGCTTCCGATTCGAGACCGAGACCGATACCGAGTGCATTGCCAAGTTGGCCAAGTACCTGTACGACCAGAACCCTTCCATCGGCCTGACCGACCTGGCCAAGGCTGTCATCCTGGAGCTTGAGGGTGCCTACGGCCTTCTCATCAAGTCCGTTCACTACCCTCACGAGGTCATTGCTGCCCGTAAGGGTTCTCCTCTTGTCATTGGTGTCAAGACCCAGCGCCGCATGAAGGTTGACTTCGTCGACGTGGAGTACTCTGATGAGCACGGCGCTCTGCCTGCCGAGGCCGCTTCCCAGAATGTCGCCCTCAAGAAGAATGCTACCGACTTCCTTAGCCCGTCCGACAACCTGCTCGGCGCCCCTGACAAGTCGCTGCTGCACCGCTCGCAGTCCCGCGCCTTCATGACGGACGATGGCATGCCCATGCCTACTGAGTTCTTCCTCTCGTCTGACCCCTCGGCCATCGTCGAGCACACCAAGAAGGTCATGTACCTCGAAGACGACGATATCGCTCACATTCACGAGGGATCCCTCAACATTCACCGCTTGAGGAAGGCCGATGGTAGCTCTAACGTCCGCACCATCCAGACCCTCGAGCTCGAGCTCCAGGAGATCATGAAGGGCAAGTTCGATCACTTCATGCAGAAGGAGATCTTCGAGCAGCCCGAGTCCGTTGTCAACACCATGCGTGGTCGTCTCGACATTGCCAACAAGACTGTCACCCTTGGTGGTCTTCGTTCGTACTTGGCAACGATTCGCCGTTGCCGCAGAATCATCTTCATTGCCTGCGGAACCAGTTACCACTCGTGCATGGCTGTCCGTGGTATCTTCGAGGAGCTTGCCGAGGTCCCCATCGCCGTCGAGCTTGCCTCTGACTTCCTCGATCGCGAGGCTCCCGTCTTCCGTGACGACACTTGCGTCTTCGTCTCCCAGTCTGGTGAGACCGCTGATTCGCTCATGGCCCTCCGCTACTGCTTGGAGCGCGGTGCCCTGACCGTGGGTATCGTCAACGTTGTCGGTTCCTCCATCTCTCTCCTCACCCACTGCGGTGTCCACATCAACGCTGGACCCGAGATCGGTGTTGCCTCCACCAAGGCCTACACCTCGCAGTTTATCGCCATGGTCATGTTTGCGCTGTCTCTTAGCGAGGACCGCGCATCCAAGAAGACCCGCCGTGAGGAGATTATGCAGGGTCTCTCTGATATTTCTGGACAGATCAAGCAGATCCTCGAGCAGGACAGCGCCATCAAGGAACTTTGCAAGAAGACTTTCCGCAATCAGAAGTCCCTGCTTCTCTTGGGTCGTGGCAGCCAGTTCTCCACTGCCCTCGAGGGTGCTCTCAAGATCAAGGAAATCTCCTACCTCCACTGTGAGGCTGTCATGTCCGGTGAGCTGAAGCACGGTGTGCTGGCTCTTGTTGACGAGAACTTGCCAATCATCATGATCCTCACCCGTGACGACATCTTCAAGAAGTCTCTCAACGCCTACCAGCAAGGTAAGTCTCTGCTGATATCCTTTCTCCTTCAAACTTCCAAGCTAACTCATTTCCAGTCATTGCTCGCGGCGGCAAGCCCATTGTCATCTGCAACCCTAGTGACGAGGAGTTCAAGTCGTCTGAGGCTGAGAAGATTGAGATCCCCAAGACTGTCGACTGCCTCCAGGGTCTCCTCAACGTTCTGCCTCTGCAGCTCATCGCATACTGGCTGGCCGTCCTTGAAGGTCTTAACGTTGACTTCCCTCGCAACCTGGCCAAGTCGGTCACAGTCGAGTAAACGGCGGCGGGCTGTCGTTTGTAAACACCGCCCTGGAAACCCAACGTTGAAGGGGCTCCATTAGATGCTTTCCAGGGGTCGGCACCATCATTGGAGGATTACAGTAGATTCGGGAGTTGGTCGTAAAATTTTCATTGGCTGGATTGGGAGGATACTATGGTGTTGAATGCTTGGTAATAGCGTTGACCTGTTTCGGACGGGTGTTGTACGGATCAGCTTGTCGAACACAACCTCTAGAGAGGGCTTTACGGACTTTGACATAGCACATGAATATTATGATCTTAAGTATGACCAACATGGATCACATTACATTTTGCGGGACTCGTGATGGCCTGCAGGACCGTCTATTCTTACATGACGGTTCTAAACTTGACATGAGACTTGTCGGACTAATGGAAACCATGCAGGGAGATGGTAGCACGATAGCCCGTTTGCTCTAAATGATTTTTATAATGTCTGCTTCTCAGCCTCGCAAGGGTAGATACGTCACTGTTATTCCCCCCAGGGCACGCATCGAAGAAGTCAGACAAGTAACAGATTTTCGCATTATTAAACGCTCTGCGTGCCGTAGCCCTTGACCCTCTCTGCGAAAGCCCAGCTCATATTCTCCAACTTCTCATCCTCCTTCAGGTCCACGCCGTCCTTGGTGATGACAGCAATCGAGTACTTGTCCAAGCTGCGAGCATCGCGGTAGAAGAGCACCTTCATGCACTCCTTGACCACGTTCACAGCATCCTCCTGTGACAGCTTAGCCGCGGACTCCTCATCGGGGGCATGGAGACGCAGGATGGGCTGGGCGAGCATGGATCCGATACCGGTGCACAGGCTGGGCGCTGAGAAGGACGAGCCAAGGAGATCGGCGGCGGCGAGGAAAGGCTTGCCGTCGTCGTCGAAGCCGCCGACGAGGAGGCTGTTCCAGAGCGGGTCGAACTTGGAACGGCGGCGGTAAAGCATCTTGGCGAGGTAGGTGTGCAGGTTGGCGGCGGACAGGCGGAGCTGGTCCGGATCGTCGGAGGAGTAGGCCTCGGTGAGGGCGAGGTCGGTGAGGTGGCGGTTGAGGTACTGCATGTCGGAGATGTCGCCGCTGAAGCCGACGACGGAAGAGTTGGCAAAGGAGCGGAGGCGCTTGACGTCGGTGAACTTGGCCATGGAGCCGTAGGATCCTGTCTCTGTGTGTTAGCTTGGGGGCTTCTGCTTCCATCAAGGATGGGGATTGGGAAGAGGAAAAAGGTGCTAGAGACGTACCCAAGTTATCGGCCGCGATGACCACGCCCTCTTTGAACTTGATGGCCACTACTGATGTACCCGTCACCATGGGCTGCTGGGTGTGTTGGTTGGCCCCGCCGTTGGGCTGCATGTAGGAGGCATCGTAAGCGCCGTAGACGTCGTCCCTGGGCTTCAAGCAAAGCGTTCGATTAGTATTGGGGGAGCCTTGTGGGATATGTAGATGAGCTGGGAGGAGAAACTCACACGGCCCCAGTTCATCGGACGGTGATCCATGATATGGGATGTGGGATGTGGATGTTGGTCGAAGGAAGTCGGTGGAGGGGAGGGGGGCGCCGAGGATGATCAGAGAGGGTAGCTGATACAATGCTCTTTCTCTGACAGTGTGACGAAATGAAGAAAAAAAGCGATGTCTTTGAGGTGGATCGAAGGTTTTGGGTTGGTTATTGGCGGACGTGGGGTGGTGAAGCTGTTGCAGGCAGTCGGAGCTACTACGACAACAGTTCGAGTTGGTGGTTAGTAGTGGTGGTGGTGGTGGTAGTGACGGTCATGCTGGTTACAGGCCACAGGCCACAGGCGCTTCCCTAGCCGCAGTGTCGCGTCCTCCGGTAGCCTGGATAAGCTGGGTCGGCTTTGCTGCTGTTGCATGTTACATAAGCTGACATCACCTCCATGATTGGCCCAGGAGCTAAGCTCCAAGTGCAGCAAGTGCCGAGTACTTTTCTTCGCTGCTTGGCCTTCGCCATGCATAAAGTATAGTCTACCTGAGAGCTCCCCTGGAGCAAACCAAGAACTGGACAAGACGCATGCGACTGCCCTGCTCCGTCATTTCACTAATCTTCAATTCATGCGAAGGGGGGGCAACCGGTTTGAAACAGCACGAAAACACCGACCGACGCCCTCACCCTCAGTTCCCAAGCTGCTGGCAATTGCGCCGCACTTGAACCCCAATTGAGCCCTCCGAGTGATACAGCCTCGAATCGTCCACGCCAAGGTCCCCCCCCCCGTGTTTCTCAGCCATGTTGACATCCATCGGCCGGGCTGCTGCCCGCCGCGTTGCGGCCTCCGCCAACGCTACGCGCAACCTCAACAGCAACGCCGTCTTGACCAGTCGCCCCGCGTTCGTTCTTCGTCTCGTGTCTCTCCGCAGCTTCAGCGTCTCCCAGTGGAGTGGCCTCGCCGCCAAAGCCAAGGCTGAGGGCACGGCGACCCCGGCGACGACGAAGACGAAGACGAAGACGAGGAAGGGCAAGGGGCGTCCCAAGTCCACAAACACCACTCCCAAGAAGAAGAAGAAGGCCAAGAAGACTGCTGCTCCCAAGAAGAAGGCCCCCAAGCCGAAGAAGGAAAAGAAGCCGCTGGATCCCGTGGAGCAGAAGAAGCTCGACATCAAGGAGTGGAAGAAGCAAGGGCTGACGAATGACGAGCCCCACCTGCTTCCCACCAACGCCTACACTCTGTTCGTTCAGAATCGCTTCAATGATCACTATCAGGAGTGTAAGAGTCTGGGGGAGACATCGAAGCATTTGAGGGCTGAGTATCAGAACTACTCAACAGCCGAGAAGCAAGTAAGTTCTGCCCCTTGCCTCTCCGGCATTGCCATCACCTACCACATCTCTACTCTGTGGCCATTTGACAACTCAACAAGCTTTACCTACTCACTTTTTGTTTCGAGCCATTATGCTGACTTGTGGAAACTCTACAGCGCCTCGAAGCCCAGGCCCAAGCCAACAAATTGACCAACTACAGTACATTGAAGGCGTGGGTTCAGTCCTACCCCATTGAGGTCATCTACCTTGCCAATATTGCGCGCCGCAAACTCCGCACCGCCCTCAAGAAAAGCGGCCGTGGCTACCTCAAGTTGGAGGATGACCGTATGCCGAAGAGGCCACCCCCTCCATTCATCCGCTTCGTAAAGAGCAGGTTCCCATCGGTCGGAAACGGCCAGCCAGTACCTACTGTTATGAAGCAAATCGCCAAGGAGTGGCACACCTTGCGTGACGCAGAGACGCAGCCCCTCGTGGATCAGTACGCCAAGGAGATGGAGACGTATCGCGCCGAGTTTGATGCGATAAGGAGCCGTGCTGTGGAAAAGACGAGGGAACTGAAGAAGGAAGCAAAGGTTGATGCAAAGGCAGAGGCCGCCGAGGCTAAAGCCAAGAGGAAGGTATACCGGGCTAACTCCAAGGCAAGGAAAGCAAATGCCGCATCGGCAGACAAGGCAGATGCGCCAGGCGCTGCGGCGTAGAAGCTGCTGAGCTGTTCCAAGATGTGAAGGGCCGGGGTTTGCCGCCCATGTCGCGACGATTGTTTCCATTCTCTATGGTCGTTCACTCGTGGCTTCCCAAATGATGGCAGGCGTGGCCTCAGCGCCGGAACTGCGCTGGGAATCTGAGATTCGTGGCTGCCATCTACGAAGACAACCTGTCCGGAGACTTTTCCTTTACTGTCTGTCTTGTGTGTTCAAATTGGTTCTGTATTCAATGTACCACCATTATCAATACCAGTTGTTGCGTTTTGTTGCAGTATTGGGATGACTGATAGAGAGATATTATGCTTAGTTGATGGCTGGGACACGGTCTGAGTGATATTTTGTTAAATCCGAGTTATTAGTAGTACTTTATTCCGTGACCGTGACAAACTCCCAGACGCATGTAAATACGATACTTATGTATAAGAGTATACATGTCGACACGCGCCAATTGAACGATCAATCTCAGAACACCTGGCTCATAAAAGTAAATGCACCCGCACCATATGCGATCATGTCGTCTGTCTGCTGTGCGGATGGACCCTGATAGCAACGTCCCCGGCTGCATCCCGCCACTCAGCCCCCGTGAACTTCAGATGCCGCCCGCTGGCCAGGTACAAAAGCAGATAAGTGTGCTTCGCAATGTGTCCCCAGCAATAGAGCCGGATCCATTCATGAGCCTTGTCCCTGCGGCACCAAACCGCCCAGCCCGCCAGCCCACTCTTGAGGTACGTAAGCAGAAAGGCCCAGGTCTCGAAACGGGTCTGCTCGGTCCAGGAGGTGCAGTCGACCAGCCAGTATCCACGTTCCAGGGATTGCACCTCACTCGCAACCTCGGGACGATAGCGAGAGGACAGATCAGTGGCAAGCTTGGCGAGTTTCTCGGAGACCAGCGCGGATGGCTCTATACAATCGATCCCGACAGCTGGTGATGGGGGCCTAATCTCCAGAGTGTCCAGCTCTGCGCGTACGGGAGTCGAAGTTACGGAACGGATCGGGCCCGTGTCACTGGAACTGCGTAAGAGGTTCTTGGCAGATGTTGCAGCGGAAGCTCCAGGGGCATCCGCCTCTTTGACCCTCTTGATGGGGGGTGGCTCTGAATCTGCCCGCGAGGAGGGGCTAACGGGACGATGAAAGCTGGAGACATCGCTGCCGGAGATGTGTGTCACGTCCCAGGCAGGATCTGGGTTCTCTTGCCTGTTCTCGGTATCTGCTGGGCGCTTCTTGACCAACGGCGCCACGGGGGTCACCGGCACGATATTGACGTCCCCACGTCCGAGGCCACCTTGAATCTCCGAATCTTGCGGCCACGGCACAGATGGGACAGGAGAGGTGGGAGCTTCATCGGCCACGTGGTTCAAGACACAACTGGTCTGAGAACCTTGTGGATCCTGGAGGCTAGCTGGTGTAGGCGGCGGGCGAGAAGAGGCAGCGGTTCCTCCCATGAATCGCTGAAGGACTCGGGTGGGAGACACGTACGTAGTGACATCTGGAATGGGGTAAGAGTCGCTTATCTGGCTCGGGGGAGCACAGAAGGCCCCCCCAGATCCAGATCCAGGTCTCTCTGCCAGGGACGAAGGAATTATATCGTCGACTGCTCCTTGCTGACCATTGCTGCTCTTGCTGCTGCCGGCACCTCGACGACCGGGCAGTCGTGGAGAGGAGCGATTGTCCCAAGCACTGGCAAAGCTCAGATCCTGCGAATCGACAATGATCCCTCGTGAAGGGGCAAATGCGTCTTGGCTCAGCGCCAAGTCTGATGATTCTACCCGATCCTCATCTCCATCCGGCGGTGGCGGCGACAGAGGTGGAAGCTGAAGCCGACCCACGGGCTGGAAGGCTAGGTAGGCTTGGCCGAGCTGGCGATAGGTGGCATCATCGGCTACGAGGCTTGGTGCGTTGACATGGACTAGGATCTCGACGTCGTCGGGCTGTATGTCCATTTCCAAAACTTGCGATCCTGCGTCGAGGCGATGATGGCCGTCATGTCGAAGAATAGGGAGGGCTATCCGCAGTCGAATGCAACCAGTGAAATTATGAGTTATGAGAGTGAGGGAGAGTGCTTCGTTAATCGAACATCAGGGGGAGAAAATAGTGACGACAAGATTAGAGGTGTCCAAAAGACGGATCAAGGCCATCGGCAAGGGCGCGTGAATGCCTTTTAACGATGGCGGAGTGGAATGGTGAATATCAAAGTGAGGATATGGTTCACGCATTCACATCTTGAAGGTACGTGAAGCATGGCGCGCCACAGGCAACACTACTTGCAGTGGGTATATGTATAATTGGAAATAGAGCGAGTGTTGTGAGACCCTTGTGGCGTAGCCCAGAATGTGGCTTGTGAGTTGAATCTACCGTACTTCAAGTTGTGCACGTACTCCGTAAAGTGTAAAGTACCTAAATTGCTACCACTAATAATAATAGTAACCAGGGATTTTCGACCCTTTAACACCAAAGCCACTTCAACCCTGTTGCAGCTCACTGTCTCCGTATATGTAGTATTACTCCTCTTAAGTACTAAGATAGGGTCACATCGATTCCGATGTGGCGTAGGCCGCAGTGCTAGAAATCATGTATATTGTCCTGACCCTTGTGCGTTCCCTGAGTACCTACTCAGCTCAGGATCATGGCATGTATTATCTATTACCTATTTACTTAGTACGTGACATGCTGCTGCTTTAAGCTCCATGTTCACTATAGCACTAGTTCAGACTCTGGGTAGGCTCGAAACCAACTTGAATCCAGTCCCACCGTATCCGTATCCGTACCTTCAGCTGCTTTAGCGGGTGGGATAAGGTAAGTTGACGGCTAAGGTACGCTGCTGGCACGAGTGCCTCCGCTACATGATAGTAGTGTTAGTGGGCTACTGGTGGGATGAGGTGGGGTCCCATTTCTGCCACTGGGTTTTTTTTCTCCCGGCGGCCACGCTCAGGGTTCGTGGTCCATCTCTTATTGGTGGCCCCGATTTACCCCAGAAGCCCGAGATCAGCCTGTTTCCCAAAGTACCAAGTGCTGAGTTTCTTCGGCACCAACACTTTCAAGAGAAGCTGATCCCGTCAGGAACACGAGAAGTGAGGATAGTTCACACAGTTGTCTGTTTCGCCTTTTTCTCTTTC
This sequence comes from Ramularia coccinea, assembly GCA_013461505.1. Classification (NCBI taxonomy): domain Eukaryota; kingdom Fungi; phylum Ascomycota; class Dothideomycetes; order Mycosphaerellales; family Mycosphaerellaceae; genus Ramularia; species Ramularia coccinea. The sequence continues at coordinate 1,437,471 of JABNMW010000001.1, read as the reverse complement.
TTCTTGTAATCTACAACTTAAGTGTGTTTGATTACGCAGAAGCGAAGCGAAGCGAAGCGCAAATCCGAATCCCGCCTTTTTCCCCTTTTGGAGACTTTCCTCTGCGCGCCGCCGAAGCCGACCCTTTTTTTTTTCCAACGAAAAGGACCGCGAGGGATCACACAAGGAGACGGGTGAAAAGGAAAAAAAAAGGAAACCGGGACCAGACAGCACAAAAGACGCACAATGGCGGAGAAGAGGAAAGGCGATCTTGGCCGCGTCGTCGTCGTCGGCGGCAACGGCTTCCTGGGCCATCACATTGTCAACCAGGCCCTCGAGTCCTGGACAACCTCCCACGTCTCCTCCATCGACCTGCGCTGCGACAAGAACCGCAACCCCAACGCCTCCTACCGCGAGTGCGACATTACCGACACTGACAGCCTCCGCTCCGCAATCGAGGACCTCAAGGCCGACGTTGTCATCCATACCGCCTCCCCCGCCGCCGTCGACCACACCAATAACAAGGAGCTGTTCCGCAAGGTCAACATTGACGGCACCAAGTCCGTCGTCGAGGCCTGCCAGGGCGCCGGCGTCAAGGCCCTCGTATACACCAGCTCTGCCAGCGTGCTCAGCGACGATTCTACTGATCTGCTCAACGCCGATGAGCGATGGCCTGTCATAAGGGGAGATCAGCAGGGCTCATATTATTCCGAGACCAAGGTGAGTCTATAACTTGAGAGAGAGAGAGATACGAGAGAGCAAAGAGTTCCAAGAAACTGAACCGCGCCATTTGTGTCAAATCAATAGGCCGCCGCCGAGGAAATCGTTCTCGCGGCCAACCGCGCTGAGCCTTCAAACCTCCTCACCTGCTCCATCCGACCCGCCGCCCTCTTCGGCGAGGGCGACGGCCAGACCCTCGCCGGCTTCATCGGCGCCTACAACGACCGCAAGCACAAGATCCAGATCGGCGACAACATGAACATCTTTGACTTCACCTACGTCGGCAACGTCGCCCACTCCCACCTCCTCGCCGCCCGCGCCCTCATCGCCACCGCCGCCGCCTCCACCGCGCCCCTCGACCATGAAAAGGTCGACGGCGAGGCCTTCATGATCACCAACGACTCCCCCGTCTACTTTTGGGACTTTGCTCGTGCCGTCTGGGCCGCCGCGGGCGACACCTCCGGCATCAATGGCATCTGGCACATGCCCAAGGAGATCGGCAACGTCTTTGGTATCCTCAGTGAGATTGGAGGCTCCATCATCGGCAAGACGCCCACTTTCAACCAGAAGAAGGTGACAATGACGTGCATGACGAGGTACTTCAACATTGCCAAGGCGAAGCGTGTTCTCCGCTATGAGCCTCTGTGGACGCTGGACGAAGGCATCAAGCAAGGTGTCCAGTGGTTCCTCGACCAGGACAAACAGGGCACTCAATAGGCAGAGGAAGATAAAGCATCAAAGGATGAGGAGGGAACCTCACATAGGTGAAAGCAGCGAGCGGACAGTTGCGGAAATGGGAGCCAGGCACAGTAGCACTTGTGTATTAAAATAACCCCCCTTTTTTTAAGAACTTACAATCATAAAATAATATCTTGGCTTCTGGGACGCACTAAGATCATACATGCAATTACTACTTCTCGGCCGGACGACGGCAGGCTGATGACACAACCAACTTCGCACAGGATGAAGACCCTCAAATGTTGACACCACAAGACACGAATCAAAAGAAACATCCAAAGTAATGGGATCTGTTGTCCCTACGGTCATGCCTTCCTAGGCTTATTCGTGATCAAAAAGATAATGAAAAAAAAAAAAAACCTTCCCTTCTTTCAATACCCCCTTGAACCAACAAAGTTGTTTCCACACATGCCCAAATCCTTTTGGTAAGCCCTGTCCACGGAAAGACAGATTCTTCATTTTCCCGCCTAGTCTAAGATCCCTCTCCTGGTCACAAGTTCTTTCTGGATTGGCGCTACTCTTGCACAAACTGACCAACACGAAATCGCTCGCTGATGAGTCCACTCTCATACAACATCCAGACAGTTGCCAACACCCTACGCCTCTCTATCTTCAAAAGCCATTCAAGCGCGCCTCAAAATGTATGGTTGCTTGCTTCCTGCGTTGATAGGAGCAGGCAGTAACGAAGTGAAAAAGAGGTAAAGGAAACAAAAAGGGAGAAGGGGATCGGCAAGCGCACTCTCCCGCTCCTCAAGGAAAAGTAAATCCCGCATTGGGCGGAAAGAAGAAAAAATAAAACCAAATCAAGCTCCATCATGTCATGCGTTATAGTAAACGATCTCTTTTTTGGGGTTATTGAAGGCCTCGGGGTCGATTTCTTTCGGCCGCAGCAGGGCAACGAATCGACAGAACGCCGTGGATGATGCATATGAATCTACCTTCAAATCATGTCTCCTATGCCAAAATTGCAGGGCAAATGCCAAAGAACCGGGAGAAGAGTAAAAGGAAAACAGAACAGGCTATGAGTTGCCTCCGACGCCAAGCCCGCCGCCTTGACGGCCCCAGGCGGAGTTGCGCCAGTCGCGACGTGGGCTGTCCTCTGTACCACTCAGCTGGTTGTCGGAGTTGTTAAAGTGCGATGAGGTCATTGGGGAGGGCTCGCTGGGTCCTCTGTATCGCTGCTGAGGCGGTGTTGCTTGTCCAGACCTCGCATAGGGCATGGGGGGCTCTTGGACGTGCCGCACAGATGTCTCTCCTTGCCACACTGCTGGGTCTGTCTCTACCCGCCTAGGGGGCGGGCGAGTGGACTTGTCTTGGCGGTTGTAGACCTCATTGACATCGTTAATGGCGATTTGACCTCGTCGCTCCTGGAATCGTTTGAGGATCTCCTTGGTTGTAGCCTCGCCGCTGGTGCTGAAGATGAATGGGTCGCTGAGAAGAGTCAAGATCTCGTCAGGTACCTTTGGAATGAGTTAGTTTGAACGGATCCCAGTCATGTAGGGTTTCTTTCTGCGCGCTTACCTGACACATTTCCTCAATGTTCGAAATGAGGATTTCGACAGCGTCAATGACATAGATAGCTTCGCCGTCCAACACGGAGGCCTTGGCCGGGTTCGTTAGAACGTTGGGCGCGATCACGGTAGCAAGATTCCGGATGTCCATCTTGGAACCGAGTTCTTCGTCGAGCTGATGGAACGAGCCGGCCCACTTAAGGAAGGAGAAGAGAATTTCCAAACAGTCGCGATGACTCTTAGGCAACAAGCAGCACGTCAGATGTAGGCACTGTTTCCTCCTTTCGGTGTCTTGGATCTTGGCTGCGCTGACCCATAGCCTGTAGAGCTTGTGGGTCATCATGGGGTCTGGAAGGTCTCTCAGATAGCGCTTGAGAAGAGCAGCAAGTTGTACAACGGGCTGGTCCATGAAATTGACGGTATCGCAACCTTCGGTGTTGATCTTATCCACCATCTCTTGCTGCTTCTTGATGTTGCCGTTCTTCCTGAACACTCCTTCGACTGAGAGATCCATCTTGCGCATGGAGGCAATGATATCGTCAACAACGGCTGGGATACGCAGTGTTCCAGGGCCTACGCCATCGGTTGAATCGGCGCCGTCCCTCTCAATGATGGTCTCCAGTGGCACACCAAAGACACCTTTCTTCTTGACATTCTTGTTCTTGTCGTTCTTGAAGGCCTTTCCGAGGTTCTTCCAGAACGTAGCCTGCTTCTTTGACTCGATGAAGCTGAGCAGTTCGTCGAGCGAGAACTCCTGTTCAATCATAGGCTGCATCGTCAACACAGCTAGATGCCGCACGTTGAAGTACTCGAGTGCTGAGAGTTCGGAGAAGAACTTGCGATATATGCTGGTGGTAATGGGATCAGCGGCTCGTACGTCCTGATCCTGGTCGTCTGACTGTGTTCGGTTATGCCCAAGAGGCGCCCCCAGCTCGGTCCCTGGTGCTCGGGCTCGCTCATCACGTTCGTTTTGCTGTTCTCGCGACTGCTCTACAGCCACAATCCGGGGAATGTCATCTAGTGTGATAGCATCATTCTGCCCAAACATGCGGTCTGTAGAGCCCTGACCTGCATCGCCCTCGCCGCTGGGGGACCCTGGTCGAGGGCCGCGGCCATCTCCTTCCATCACACGAGACGTTCGAGCCTGCCTAACGCTGGACGACAAGTGACGGTCTAGCCTTGTGCTGCGCAATCTCCGAACATCGTTGAGAGTGCTCTCATACGACGACTCGCGGCGATGATCTCTATCCTCCCCACCCGCAAAGGATTTGGACCGCAGATCAGACGTCAGGCGCGGCGCATCCTCCGGACCTTGACTGCCAGCTGCGGTGGCTCCGTTGAGCCCTTGCGCGTCAGATTGAGGCAAGCTCCCGTTGCTCTTGAGAATATCGAGCAAACGAGCGAGGGCAACGCGCAATAAGAAGACATATTGCCCCAACTTGGAGACGTGCTCACACGGCTTGTAGCCGTTTGTGTTGCTGCCGGTGCAGTTGCTGCAAAAGACTCTCTTGTCGTAAGGGCTAGATAGTGCCTGATCGAGAGTTCGACCTAGCTCCCGCCCGCATCTGCCGCAGTTCACGCAAGCCAAATGATATCTCATGTCCCCAGACTTGGCGCACTCGTCTTCGACGGATCGACTGCACAAAGCACAATGGTCCGAGTTCTTAGCTGAAAGACGCAGCCCGCCAGCAGTGACTTGCAACGCCCCCTCGTCGTTCTTGAAGGCCTCAAAGTCGTTGAGATCGTCGAGGAATTGGTACAGGCCTTCGGTGCTGTTGGCCTCGCGCTCGAGTCGCAGCGCGCCCTGCAGACAGATGCGAATCAACAACTTCAAATAATGCGCGAGACCGGTGACCAGTGATAGTAGCTCTTGTGTGACGCCCAGCTTGCGGGTGGCGCTGGGATCTTGGCTTTTCGACAACAAAGAAAAGAAGGATACAATTTTCTTACAAAGAAGCTTTGCCTCTCGTCCGTATGACATTCCTGTATCGGGGTTGAATTAGCCTTTTAGATCGCTATTGGTGTGCCTGGCAACGCTTACCTTTCTCGTTGATCCTGACCATGGTGGCGTCGAGTCTATCTGTTGAGCGAAAGAGGATTTCGACGTGCCAGATAAAGCGCTTAGCCACCAGCACGCCATCAATGTAAGCCCCGTTGCTGACGTGAAGGAGCATGTCAGAGATGCAAGCGGCCGACGACTCCTCGAATGTCGACAGAACGCTCCATATTCGATAGACCTTCTCCTCCATGCGTTCTTCGACATCGCGAATCCGGTCGCGGGTCGCAGGATCGGCGGGCTGTGTTAGATCTGGCACATCAGATGGCTGTCCTAAGCGCACATTCCAAAACTTATGTATCATGTAGCACTCAGGATGCCAGTGCTGGTTCTGGCCGTTGCGGTATATCTCGACGAATTGCTTCAGAATGGCGATTTGGCATCCATTGCATCGTTGGGCGAACTGGGTTGAATAGTGATAGTGACAATAAACGTTGCCGTCATGCTCATAATAACTGTCCTGCGCGCCGAATATCGTGTCACAAAGCGAGCAAGTGAAGTGATCGACGTGGTATTTCCGGTCAAGTGCCGTGATATATGAGCCTCTCAGGGCACCGCCGCATTGATAGCACAAAAGGCCGAGTCGTCGAAAATAGTCAGTCTCGCAAAGGGGGTACTGCCCCTCTCCATTTTCGTCATCCACGGGGAAGAATTTGGAGGCAACGATGGCATCGCAGTCCTACAGCTGGGAGGTTAGAGATCGATCTTTCTGCCAGTACCGCCGCCACATCAAGGTATGGGGAAAGAGAGGTTTCATACCCTGCACTTGAAGCAGTCCAAGTGAAACGTGCCGTCGAGAGCCCGTACGAATTGTCCCGTCAAAGCTTCTCCACACTTCTTGCATATTCTGGTCTGTCCGCTAGCAGTTCTGCCAGACCTCTGCCTTGAACGAGTCCGCTCGCCACTGCTCTTGCGAGAATCCGAGTCCCAGTTCGCCGGAGGTGCAGCACCGGTGCTCGACCCAGAGTAGGTCGGTCTGAGCCGATGGCCGCTATCTGGAGTTCTACGCCCGCCGCCATTCGATCGATAGGCGTCGCTCGAGTACCGCTCGGACGCCGCATAATCTCGGTGGTAGTCGCCAGGCGGAGGGTCGCCCGGTAGGCCACCGTCGTACCCGGACGTCATGGCCTAGGAGTGCCCAGCGTTTGTATCGTTACTTGCAATACCGACGTGTGGAGGATTTGCCCTCCCGGCTTAGGACCACTTGGATACGCGGGTGCTATTAGCGCCACGAGTCCAGGAGTCGTCGGGGAGGCGTCGTGGCGGTCGGCATCAGCTGGGACCTTGGTTCGGGCCTACTGTACGTATCAATTGACGCTGGAGAAAGTCCAGCGCGGCTTGTTGTAATTGTAGTCGTGAGATCAGAAAGGTTGGTCGCTTCGCGAAGGTTGAAGGGGAGGGGGGAGGCGGTTCGAGATGGGTTGTGGTTGTGGTGGTGGTGGAGGTGGTGGTCGTAGTAGTGGTGGTTCCGCTTGGACGATTTTGGGAGGGCAGCTCGCTAGTAAGCGGAAGTCGAAGGATCGTGACGTCTGAAGCAACAGCAGCGGCAGCCTTGATAGTGTCGTGGGAAGAGAAAGCGAGCTGCCAGTCAGTAAAGAGCCGATCCTGAGATGTTGGTGGCGACCGAATAAAGGTAAGGGGCTTGACGTTGAACCTAGGACAGTCGGGTGGAACAGCACAAAACGGCCAGTCGCTCAAAGATCCCTTTGGTGGCCACGGGAGCGGGAGGTTTGGGCAGATTGAGGTGGGCGGGAGTCCCCATACAGGGAGCGGTACTCTCAGGTACTGCAGGTAGTAGGTACGTGCAGGCGCTGGGGCTGGTCCTGATACTGGCGCCGACGCTGGTAAGCGGTCGGGCGGTTGGGCGGTTGCTAGGCGTTAGCGGATAGGTTAGTAGTGCCTACTAGTGGGTACAGCCCCTCGTGTGCCAGCAGTGGCCAGCAATAGCGAGCAATGGGAGCGCCACTTAGGGATTACGAGGGCTCCTTTGGTGGGCACTCGGCAATGGGCACTAAGTGTAGTGTATACAAGCGGTACCTTCTTTATTACCTAAGCTTATCTGGTACCTTAGGTACCTTACCTTATGTACAGGCCCTGCCAGTGGGCACCGGGCGTTGGATCCCGTTTGTACCAGCATGCCCACCACTAAGGTACTAACAAGTTGGTACTCCTTAGACAGACCCTCTCGTGCCTACGCTGTGGAAAGAATCACGGCTCTGTTTGGTTCTCTTCTGGAGGGAATCCGAGACGCCAAAGTCCCGAGAACATTGGGTATTTAGCTTATTGCCGCCATGTGCAATACTTAATCTCCCCCCAGTGCCGGTACCCACTACCTGGACCAAACCCAATTTCGAGTCGTTGTACAAATGACTCTGGGGGAAATTGCCATCAGCGCTCGGAATTTTCATGCAGGTCTTTCATGTTAATGCCCGGCAAATCAGGAATAACAACATGAGCTCGCCCATCAAGCCAGTTTATGGTCGACCATGTTGTTGTTTTTCTTCCCCTTTAACGTATGATTGCTGTGTCAAAAATCTATACCTGGGCTATTGTGGGTAACCCGTGTTCCCCCCTCCCCCTTTCAGAACTTCCTTGATGTACCATTACCTTAGGTATAATAACAGATCTATACTGCTAAGATGACAAGTCCGAATAATGCCAGGTCACGTGTGAGGAACTTTATCGTATTTTCGGACCTCATGCAGGCTCGCCTAGTTTATTTCTGGACGCTGACGGCATCGGCTTCCATTTTGAATGGGATGACGATACCATGGGTGTGCTGTAGCGCACTATTACTTGTAGTACTACTTAGTAGCCTGTAATTACTCCGTAATCACGGTAGGCGTGTAAACTGCTCCTGGTATCTGATCATTAGTAAGGCTCGCATCTTCCATTACCATAACCACTACTCTGTACCCGACCTACCTTAACCTTTTCATCATTCACCGACATCTGCACCTGGCATCGTTCTTGGATAGGCGCCATGCCACCGATTGTAGATCATTAACGAAAATCAGAAGCCCGCTGCTTACATCTCTACTCCGTACCTAGAGCACAGAGTACTATCAATTAAATCTTTGCGACGCAAGGCAACACTGCAAACAACACCAAACATCATCAAGGTAAACAGAGCACACCAGACGCCAGAGACATGCCAAGCTATTTCCAAGGCAGCTGGCGAGATCGGCTAGCGAGGGCCAAGCCGTAGATCACTCATGGTGTGGTCTTGACTCTTCCCAAGCAACTGGCATCGTGCCCGTGCCTAAGCATGGACTAGTTGCCTAAGTCTCTTCTCAATCTGATCGCGCCCCTCTCGCGTCACCCACACCTCATGCGGCGCATTATCCACAACGTCCCAATGTTTCAGGTTATCCGTCACCTTTGTGAGGTCCCGCTGCTTCTTCTCCCAGCGCTTGTCCTTCTTGATACGCTCACCGGAGCTTATCACAACCAGCGGCGTGTCTCTGTGCTGGATCTGGCGACTGCCCTCTACGTCGCGCTTCGTGAATGACGCCGCCACAAGAGACTCTTGCAGCTTGGCGAAGATGAACTTGCCGCCTTGCTGCTCTGATCTACCGTACGTTCGGTCTCGGCTGGACCGTCCCCGGAACAGGGCGCCCGGCAGGCGGTCCAGGCCCAACGGTGAGATGACACCTCTCAGCCACAATTTGAAGCCCCTCCAAGGCGATGCCAGGTCGTCGAGCAGATCTTCGTGTAGAGGGTCAATGAGCACCAAGCCCTCGACTTCTGTACCGTGACGGGAAGCAAACACTCGCTGGTAGATGGAGCCAACACCGGCACTGGTGAGCACCCACGGCCCTTGCTCGCCCGCAGCAGCCAGGGCCTCGCTGAGAACATCCGTAGCAAAGCTGGCCGAGAGCGGCGACGGAGCCGTGTCAGACCACGCGAGGCCCGGTCTATCTGCGAAGCAATAACGAGGGATCGACCCGTTCTTGACAGCATTGTCCATCAAGTCCCACAACCCAAACTCGACAGATCTCTCGCCGCCCTCGACGAGGACCGTGGGGACCTCGTGCCCTTTGCTGTCCGTCTTGTTCCCATGGCAGTAGACGTGGATGCGATACTTGTGGTTGTCGACCCAGTGCAGTTTCCCTGGTGGCGCAAAGCCAGCGTCGAGCGCGCGCAGAATGACTGTCAAGGTCATCAGAACCACGGCAGCCGCCATGACGGAATATGCAATAGTTGAGAGCAGAACCTCCAGCCACTCGGTGAGGGTGCGCCTTGTCTCCGCCCGGCCGGTGAGACGCTCCTCTTCCTCTACTTTGCCCCATGCTACCGTCCGATCGGCGAGAAGTGTCCAGAGACTCATCAGAAGGGTCCACACGATGCTGACGGTGCCAACCCAGCCCTCCTCGTAGCGAGTCTTCTGAACTGCGAGGATAAGAATCATATCGACAAAGAGGACAGCCTGCGTATCAATCAGTTCTTCATTCTTCATGCTCCATGGGGATCCAGGCACTTACGGCCATAACAATAGCCAAGACCCTCACGGGCTTGGCGGGTACGCCAAAGAATATCAGAGTAAAACCCATGTTTGCCAGCGCCAAACTGGCATATCCAAAAGCGTAGAAACCACTTCCGCGGGTGTGAAGCCCTGGCGGTGTCGTGAACGTAGACACGAGCAACAGCGCCCACCACAGAAACGAGAGCGCCGCAAACGCGATGGTCAAGATCCTCATGATCCGGACGGTCCAGAGGTTGTAGGGCGTCACGGCCGGATCATCAGGCCTCAGAAGCCCCCGCGTCGAGTCCAGGCGGTTTGGCAGGAGCCGGGTGTGCTCATCAGGCGGTGCCTGCTCGGCGCCTGAGAGGTCATCATCGTGGGGCTGTGGGTGCTGGCCCTGAGTATTCTCTTCGTTGTTTTTAGAGAATAGCGGCATCTTTGCTAATGCCAAATTGAACTGTCGTGGTATGCGTTGAAAGACAATCGACAAGAAAAACTCCCTCAGCGCCTAGTTAGTATTGGTTGTTCAACTATCAAGAGAAGAAGAAAGTAGTAGCAACCTCGCGAGCGGTAGGCGGCGTACGACAGTCAAGTCACGCACTACTTAGACCTGGGAATGGTTGTCGATAATTGGAGACCCAATGGGACAAGCGGGTGGCTTCACTAAGTCAGCATCACCACATTCATCATCATCATCATCATCGAGAAAAGTAATTGGCAGTACGTTTCATCGGTCTTGAGCTACCATAGCTACGCATCATGGACGTCATCCTCGATCGCCCCCACGCCAATCATCGGCTGTGTTTGCAGGGATTAGGCGGGTCAAGATCTCCAACTTGTAAGCAACCAAGCAAGGCAGCTTTAAGCTCCGCGCCAATGTCGACTATTGGTTGTAGAAACCAGGCATAGAACGCTCTGTGCTAAATGTGTTCAATTTCGATCATGTGTCCGTCTGCTCAAAATATCATTGGATCCTGTGTGTCTTTCACAACTAGCCACTGTGTCACGCGCAGCCGATGCGCAGCATTTTCCCAGTACCCCGGCTCTACAGCTAACAAGCCTAGCGCTCGGAATTATCCCTTCCGCATTGTCGAACCTGTAGAATACATTTGCTGAGATTTAATACGATGTTATAGATATTTGGTAGTTGTTTCCCACATGGTACAATTACGCAAGTACAGGCAGGCCCCATCCCAACCATCGTGGTAGGCACCAAAGGGGAGCAATGTGGGGCATCTCAGATCGACCAAGGGCATTTGCAATTCTGAATAGAATTGCAAGATAGATTTGTGTCCGGTTAAGAGTCAAATGATCGGCTATTCCCACGGTGTAACCTGATTTAAATCCTGGGTGCTCGTAGAGCGAGAACCGCGACTAGAAATAGAAGCTGATGTCGGAATTGTGCTCGTTTGGGAGTACCTCTGTTGTTTAGGTTTGCCCTGAGCTCGCAAGGCTTGCTCGGGGCTTGGCCCAGAAGTAGATTTAACCGCCCCTTGAGGGATTTTGGACGTTGACAAGTGCATGGTCGAAGAAGCTTTCGGGTCTCTGGGGTTGACAGGAAAGCGCCTGTGTGCCTGTTGCTTCTGTTCCTTCATAGCCTGGGCTGATGGCTCGCTTACGCTTAGCCAATCTTTTACACTCGATAACCACCGGGGTTTTGTAGAGCTCGTCTTTGTCGACCCTGTATGGGTTGAGGGGCCTCTCAACCGATGGCTCTGTCTGTCATGGAGGGGTTCATCGTCGGATGACCAGCGGCTGGATAGAGGTTGTTGTAAGCCAACATAGTCGGCAGGTTGTAATCTTGAAGAGATATTGGGAGTTTTGGCTGGTGGTCCCTGGGCTCTAATTGGGTAAGAGCTCATTGTATCAAAGTCGAAAAGCGATTCCTCTCTTTCAGATATTCTCGTTCTCCGGAGCTTATCGCCGGCGTCGAAGGATAGTGTACTCTTATGCCCCCGATGAACACGAGCTCCTGAATCTGAATCTACCTGAAACAGTTTCCGGGCTGATCGGGGATCTCGATCCGACTGGCAATTCTGTTGGAATCTTGACACCGAGAGCTTAATAGCAGATGATATTGAGGATATTCTCCGCCGCCCTCTGTGCAAAATCTCGGTGTGACCTTGGCAGTATTCAAGCAATACGGAGCGACTTCTGTTTTCCAGATAGCCCTCACTTGTCTTCACTCGTCGAGTAGTTCCCGTTACGGCTTCCTCTGGGCAGGCACTTGTGGTTGTCTGCGAGACCTTCACTGGGAAACGTTCAAAATAAGTTTGTGAAGTACTGCGAGTCGGATATGAAAAGTTGCGCGCCCTGATGTGCTCTGGACCTCCCGGCGACGCTGAAATCTCAACCTGAAGTTGGGTAGGTCTGGCTCCGAAGCTTGCCGTCAAGGATACCGCAGAGTCGTGTCTACACTCCTATGTAGACATGCTGACAGAGCTTGTCCAGAATCGAGAGTTAGGTCGGCCAGAAAAAGCTGCTGGTCGTCAGAAAGATGAGTGCAGAAGTCGCCTAACGTTTGATGATTTCTCGGGGGAGAGAATCAAACCTCTTCTTGTTTCGTGACAGGTTGCTGGTGGACAAACCGTATGAACCGCAGATGGATATTCGATATCTCGCTTTGGGACACGCCTTGCGAAGGGCAAGTCTGAAGCGCTCGACTCCGGGAGCTGGCGAGTGCAAAATTCACGAATGCCGAGATCAAGTCCACGGGTTAACGAAGACTTTCAAGAGGTGCTATCCAGCAGCAGCGTAGGCGACAAGTGGCCGCCTCATTTCAGTCCTGGCAGCTTCTGCCGACTGTACCTGCCTTATGCTACCGCGCCTTTTATGAGTCGCACGGAGACTCAAGTTGGGGAAGGTGGTAATATGTTCTCTCATAAAAGGGATGAAGCAGGAGCGACCTCGTCGAAGCGCTCGGCTTCGTGGTGGTGGGCATCCGCTTCTCTAGTAATATTTAAAGCAACGCCACGCGCTAGAAGAAGACCTCGAAACAGGCTGAGCTAATATCCTCAAGCAGACGAACCCAAATGCTGTAACCATGCGTACTACTAGAGGAAAAGTAGGATGATAAATGCAGTCAGATCTCGCTTTCTCGGTTAGCCTCTGTGCTACCGAAAAATAGTTCATCGCTTCGTGGCGTGCTGTATGAGTATCACATACGGCTAACTCTCGCAACATTGCCTGGCATCATCCAATGAAAGATCTCGCAGTGCTCGAACCGGGCCATTCTGGAGGAGCTGAATCAGTTGAATTGCTTTTTTTTTTCTTCCAATGTGAACGATGCACAGGGCCCGCCTATCGCTCTGTCCAGGCCCAATATATTCCACCAGGCCGTCCAATGCGGTTCGCGGGAAGCTGGCACAAGAGGTCTTATGGTTCTAGACCGTTCAAAGCCACTTGTGGAGCGCCCGGAAAGCTTCAAGCCACTAAACGACATGTCGCCAAGTCGCATATCCTGCGATTGCTGTATTTAGAGTCGCGCGTGTGTGCCTTTCTTCGCTTTGCATGCTGGTGTATGCAAGGTAGAGGCTCGTGCATTTGTCGGATGCGCAGACAGAGTTACGGACCCATTGGTGCTGGGCACCAGGGTCGCGCAAGTGCATGAGTGAACACGCCTCATAGCTTCCGGGAAGAAATACACATGTGCGTGGTTCATACCTGTGACCGAGGTCAATACAAAGGTCAATTTTTCTGCTCAATGATTGGTCTCTTACGTCGAATAATGGCCGGATCGTCAAACGCGCATTGGCAGATCTTCATGATGAACGAGAAGAGATTCTCGTGCGTTACAACATGTGTTGTTCATGTCTTAGTGTCTTGTGTAAGCTGAGTACTACATATTTCACCTGACGTGTCTTGGCATGATTGGAATCTACGGATGTACGGAGAAGACTCCTAGTACTTCCGATGACTACCTGTGTAGATGGGCGCCGCAACTCACCAAATGCGTCTGAGAATAGCTGGGATTATACGAAGGTAGTTTTTCATCACTTCATACTACCACTTAGGTTGTGGAAGGCCAAGTCCTCACCACAATTCTTATGATGAAGAAGAAGGTAAGCTGGAATCCTCGTAGATCTTCAAGTCCGCCATCGCGTGGGGTCTCAACAGCAGGTTCCGACGTATCCTAAGCGAATTGAACACACCATCCAAAGCGTTATCCCTGTATTCACGATGGGCTTGCGGACTTCGAGGCATTCGAATTACGGTCGTTAAGCTATCTCCGATCCCGTTAAGCGATTCGTCCAATGAGACACGAAGGCTGAATCAGGCAATCAATTCCTTATTGGTCCAGGCGGAGTTTGAGTTGATATACCTTCTTGGCCCATCAACACCATGGCCTAGTATTCGCATTGGCAGCATCACCTTCACCAAAAATTTATCGAAAAAGCAAATTAGAGACTCAAGATCGGGGTTGCGGGGTTTATGAACGCCCCGTGTAGTGTATTTCTATTGCGCATAAGGTTCCATCATCCAAGCGCCGTGGGATATATAAACATGTAGCAGGGAAATCAACCGAGAAGGAAAAACATCCCAAAGAACCAGCGCCGAAAACCGTTCGTGCAGGTTGTAAAAGCTAAAACACCAAAAGACCGTTAATCATTCCTACCGAAGGAGGATCCTCCGGGAAGTCGTCAAGTCGTCATGTCCGAACCAAATATACTGATGACCGCCCTATCTGTACTTTCATACCAGTACAGCAATCTACCCATGTATGTAACCGCCGAATCCTGCGCCGGTAAGACATACATCATCACAGGGGCCAACTCCGGCCTGGGGTATGAGTGTGCCAAGCACCTCGTAAAGCTGGGCGCGCAGCGTGTGATCTTGGCTGTACGCTCAAGACCACGAGGGAATGAAGCGGTCGAGGCCATCGAAGCCGAGACGGGAGTTAGAGACGTGGCCCAAGTTTGGGACCTTGACCTTGCCTCATATGAGTCGGCTATCGCGTTCTCGCGCCGAGTCGAAAATGAACTTGAGAGGGTAGATGGCGTTGTCGAGAGTGCCGTGACAATGACCAAGGATTGGACTGTCAGTGAGGGCATGGAGACCTCAGTTACAGTGAATGTCGTTGCGACATTACTCCTGGCCATCCTGCTCATGCCACATCTTGAGACATGCGCGAAAAGGTTTCGCATAAATCCAAGCATAGTGATCATCACCAGCGGCCTGGCCTTCACTCGACAGGCCGACCTGTCCAAAATCGACGAGGACAACATCTTGCGTGACGTGAGTGACGCCAAAAAATGGTCCATGGATGGTACCGACAGGTAATGTGCATCGATGCGCTGTGGTCCGCTCTGGGACCAAGCATAAAGCTGATCATCGGACGACTGCAGATATTCGTTGTCGAAGCTTCTTCTCACATTTGCTTTCCGTCGGTTAGCCACCCTTGCTCCACCAGTTCAAACTGGAGTGGTGCTGAATATGGTAGACCCAGGTCTCTGCAAAACTGGATTGGTCCGCTATGCGGACAAGAAGAGCAGAATTGCCGTGGGCGTGCTGAGGGCTGCCATGGGGCGAAGTGCCGAATGGGGAAGTCGCAACTATTTGCATGGAATCGCAGCTGGTGTGGAGAGCCACGGCAAGTACTTGACGTACTGTGAGATCAAAGAGTAAGTCGCCAACCCAGGGAGGGGTGTTGATTAGGAGAATACAGAGCGTTCGCTAATGAAAGAAACAGGGACTGGGTCCCGGTGTGGATATCGAACAAAGATGGCGAGAAATGGAGCGAACGCCTGTGGAATGAGGTAGTCCAAGAATTGGAACGCGCTCAACCCGGGTGTGTTGGTAAAGCATTGAGGGAGGAGTGAGCGAAGATTGTGTTGTAAGAAGCAACTGGCCAATGCGATGGGCGAGCGCTAGGCGGTAGAAATCGTTTGTAAAACAATGTCACTGGCCGTTGAGCAGTCTTTCAAGTCCAGCTTTGTTACTGCTCAACGGGCTCAGGGAAGCATGTGTCCCAGAGCTTGGAGGCGGGCTGGTCGTGAAGCTCACCAATCCAAGGGTATTTGCTGAGCAAACGCTTGGCGAAACTCCAATCCGTAACACCAAATTGTTCAATAGCCTCGGCCAGACGAGGCTTGAGCCAAATGCGATGGTGTTTGCTGAGAACCGAGATCCCGGCCATAACAAGGAGCCACAGGTGAGTAGCGGGATCCACGGCAGCCTGAAACTTGGGGTTGTCCAGTGCCTTCATGAGCTTGGTCGCAAGCAACTCATACCGCAGGCGACGCTGGCGACCAAATTGGAGTAGAAGGGTGGTCATGAATGACAGGAGGGCAAGATGAATCGTGTTGGCGACCGGGTGCATATCGGATCGAGGTCCATTGATAGCGCGGATGTTCAGAAGATCGTAAAGGGTCGTGGTGATGATATCCTGGAAAGCAGTGGCGCCCAACTTCTTCGCAGCGACGCTGGAGTTGAAGATACGGGAGACCTTCATCATATTCTGTGTAGCAGAGAACACCTCAAGATCGGCGTTACGAGCGGCGTTCATGAGTGGGGAGCGAACCTCGAAGGCCGGGTTATAGAAAATGGGGACAATGGCATCCAATGTCTTGGCAGAGTCGCCCAGCCGAGGGGCCCAGCCAAGCTGCAGCGCCAAGTCCACGTCGATTCTATTGCCAGATCCTGTTAGCGGAACCGCCCAACGACAAAGCGACGGAGGACTCGCCGACTTCGTACGGTGGAGAGATGCTTACCTCTGAACTTTCTCCATCAAGGCGTGGTTGCCTTTCAGTTCGCTCATTCCCCCGCGAACCTCGATCATGCGGCAAAGACCTTCAAAATGAATCTTGGTCTGGTGAGGCTGTTCTCGGACAGAGGAAAGCAAGCACAGTGCGATGACAGCGGCTAGGCTGGTATCGGCGACGGCACTTTCACTCGATAGCTTCTCATTAATGAGGCGCAGCCCCTTAACGATGTGTTGGCGATACTCGGGAGAGCAGTCCTCCTTGCTGTTTACAAAATCGATGCACGCCTCTGATAGGGCGACGAAACAATGGAAGTCTATTCAAATCCAAGTTAGCGACGACCTCGTGATGTGTGGCGCATGACGACAGGGGTACGTGTGTGGTTTGCCACTTACAAGCCTCATCAACGAGCATGTACTGGAACCAAAGAGTCAAATTTGGATCGGGCATGTTCTTGCAAAATTCTGATGGATAGGCTGCTTCACCAGCAAAGAGAAGGACTAAGGATTGCAAAGGTCAGCTTCTCAGCGATCTTGGTATATCATGAGGGGTGCGTAACATCAGAGGAAGCTTACAGTCGTGGACATATTTCCTCGATTGCGAGGACATCTCGCAGGCCGAAGACAAACCGGAAAGCTCATTGCCCATCCGTGCCAGCAACTTGGGGCAGATCTTGACCTGCTCCTCAAACTTCTTCCTCCTCTTCTCCATTTCCTCTCGTTGCTCGTCACGGCGACTCAAGGGCGTGATGGAGGTGACCTGGGCGCCCTTGTTGATGCCAGCAGAGTGCGATGGCCTTCTTTTATGGAGGCGCACCTTGCCGACATTCTTGCCTTTCATAACATGGCTGCGAATAGTTTGTCGTGACTGGCGATCGATGAAGGTATGGTCAATCAATTCGAGAGTTGTGGCCATAGCCGTACTGAGTACACGGGTGGTTTAGGTGGAGCTGTTGCTCGCTCTGATAGAGCACTGGCCGGTATATGTCGAAAAAATGGAGCGAGAAATAAATAAAAGTTTACTTCCGTAGATCAAAAAAAGAAGAGGTGAAAGCAGGCAAGCTCGCACACGCGAAAAGCAAATAATGGAAATACGAGTAAAGTGATGATAGGAGGTGTCGTCAAACGGAAGTAGACAATGTGGCAGTAGGTGGCAGGAGGCGGTAGTGATGGTAATAAAGGGTGATGGGCAGGCCACGCACGCCACGGGGATGGGCAGACCAGGACAGGATTTTAGGGAACACCTCAGGCCTCAAGGCTGCTAGGGGATGGAAAGCAAAGGAAAGAATGCAGTTCAGTACAGTCGAGGAACAAAGCAGGCAGTGAGGCGGATGGGCTCAGGCGAGGTAGAGTGAACGTAGCCTCCTAGGACGGCTGCTCCATACGCGCGCGCAGTCAGGCACTCACACGCTAATAATACTGGAATACTTACGTACTATTACTGGAGTACTATGCATTTCAGAGTGAGTGTGGATGAAGTACGGAGTAGTACGTATTCGACTGACTTCTGTGCCGGCTGTGGCATGGACAAAACATGGGTCATAAGATTACAGGCGCAAGGATTTAGATCAAACATGTTTTTCTGGCTCCGTTCGCTGTGACTGTTTCCGCTGACTGCCACTACTATAGGTACGGGGTACTTTACCAAGGCTGGCTGCCGCTGGCACGACTGCTGCTGGGGGGGTGCCTAGAGGGTGCCACTCGCTGGCGCCACCAAAGGCCAAAACATGACACCGTGATTCCTAAATGGGCGACCAACCACTGGAAACAGCAAATGGCAAGTCAGCCGCGGGCGCAGCGCTGGTCGCATGGTAAGTCACGGAGTACATTGAAATCACTGAGACTGGCCGAACGCCGCCGCGACTGCACTGGACGCCGGCTGGACCACTGGATGGGGCCCTGGATGGGGCCCTGGGTCTCGCTAGCTCTTCCGTGAGTGTGCCGTCCGTGCCGACCAGGGAGGGTCAGGGAAGTCTCTGGTAGGGACCGGGGAGTCTCTGTATCCACATGCACGGTAGCTGTACATCATTTCAAGGTATACCCAGAGCGTTGGGCTGAGGCACTGTACCTGCCCTTACGTTACTGGATCGAGGTGAAGTGTTCGCGCGACTCTTGTGGACACCGCGCAACTTCGGCTTCCGACACGCGCCCAAATGCCCAGCCTTTAGGTCGGTAAGTGCCAGTGGCCGCCCCTAGGTCCTAAAGCTCTTTTCGCTTGCCTTTGGGTCCGTCCTCTCCCTAAACGAGAGAGTGTGACGTTCTTTGTTCATTGGAAGAGTTTTTGGATCCACGACCTTGCCATTCGATCCCGTAGATTTCCTTAGTTCCCGGTGAAATTTCTTTTATTGGTTCTTTCATGAGAAAGAAAATTCTTTTGACCCTCAAGCATCTCTATTTTTGGGGTCAAAAGAAAAAATTTCCGACCGTGAAAGCCCGATTCACTTATGTAAATGAAGATGGGATTTTCCCGGTCGCGTGTCTGCAGCAATCCCTTTTGTCTCGCACACGAATGCAAGATGTGCCACGGCATATCGCCACCGGCCGATCCCAATAGCCCCCTCCCAGAGAACAGAGGCCCTTGCAGCCACTGCACACTAGGATGGTGACTGTTGGCTTCCAGGTTAGGCGCCTCGGATGTGGTTTGGCGGGCGCTCAACCCCTCAGCGTGGCTCCTTCCCTCCTTATTCACCCCCTTCCCCCAAGCTCGCATGTGAATATCCAAGGAAGACAGTGGTGCCTACCTCATCTTGCTGTAATATGGTCCTTAGGTACACATTACCTAGGTAGATAGTGCCTTGGCCTTGCTACAGTGGTTGTCGCCTATATCTTGTATGTACTAGCGAGGAAGGCGAGGGCAGGAGGAGTACGCGGCACCCCGCTGCCGTGCTGCGCCTTCCCTACTGGCCACGGCGCTGGCTTCAAGTTGCGATGCTGGAACGAATGGGCGGACGAAGCTTGCGAGGGTTACCAACCATCTTGAACTGCTCAGACTCAGGGTACCCCCCCCCTTCTTAACTTGCCGAATCCACTCTGAAGCTGGGGGCGTGATGCGCCGCGATGTTCCCAAGAATCTGGAGAAATGATGTTGGAGTGTGACATGAGCCACACGACTGAACGATGCCAGCCAGCCACGGTGCATCAGCGTCGTCATACCTGTACTTGTACCAAGCCCATCATGCTACGCCATGCCAGAGCATCGCGTCGCATGGCATCGCAACTCCGGCTCTTGCGGCCAGCAACTGACTGGCTATAGGTTTGGAGAATCCTTCGATCTTAAGTCAGACACTGGTTTGCTCCTGATCTCATCCTGGACGAACCCGCATTACTACTTGAGGCCACCATACCTCGTCACTAAGTCTCAGGTCTTGGTGGGATGCTGCCTTGGGAGGGCTTGGATGCTCATCCGTTGTCCACCTTCAGCCCAGCCTGCTCCTCCAGGAACTCGCCAAACTAGCCAAAGGCAGATAGTAAGAGCAGTAGTGTTTAGCGTCACTCGAACTAATTACCGGCTGCCGGTGATTTCGCATTACAGAGTACATATGAATATGGGCGGCGTGCATTGCAGAGCACGGGAGCAGAAACCACCGAGACCGTCGCCAAACGTGCTACTCGTGCTGCGTCCTAGCCATGGAGCGCCCTAGCCGATGGATTTCCATTGCTCGGCGGTCATAAGCATCCGCCTGCTAGCAGACCGCTAGCCGCCATTAAATCAGCTACGGAGTACAGAAACAGGACTAGCACAACGGACATGAGTTTTACTCTGTAAGCGGGAGTGCAAGGGTGAGTACGCGGGCACGTACACATGCCTCGATATTTACGACCCATAAATGCCCATGCTTTCGAAAGTCCAAACTCGAGCGCGCTGAAAACAATGGTTGGACGATCGCCAGCCTGTTGAGTGTGTTGAGTGAGTGAAGGGTAGCGCGCGCAAGGCCTGCGGCAATATGCATACAAAAATGCATACGGCTTGCATCTGCGGAGTCAGCGAGACGGCAATTCGGCTACAACACATCAGACCGATGCAAGCCCAGCGTCGCAGCTACCCGTTCGGTCGATGAAGCGCCGGCGCGGCGAGCAGCCTTGCAGCACCAGCAAGAAACACTCGTACTATCCACGACTTCTCCACGCACAAGTAAGAGCAATAGTTCAATGCCGACCCGCATCGCAGTGGAGCGCTGATTTGCGGAGCACATTCCCGTTCCCCCAATTGTTGCTCCTGGAGGTGGCATTCTACCGCGTCGACGGTAGACCGCTCCGTTGATGGTCTGCAGTAGACAAGTTCCGGGTGAGTTGGCCTGACTGGATAGTATGTACGAGGACCCGTACGTGCAGCAAGCACACCTTACTATTATCCATGATATCCGCTGTCCTTCCGCAAGTGTTGCGCCGCGAACACCACACACGACTAGACCCTGGAACTGAAGAGGCCGCGAGGCCTCTCATCTTCTCAGCACTCACAGCCCGCGACCCAGGTTTCGCTCACCGCTTGCGCCGCGAAACAGGATGCGCTGTTGCAGGAAACAGCAGCGCATCTCCACTCGTACATAATGGCATCTAGATGCACCGATGAGACGTCCTTGGCTTTTTGGCCAACATGTGCGATGGGCGACACTGAAATCTGAGCGCCCGTCTTGATACCTTGCACTTGCATCGCAGCAACCTCCGTGTTAACGTACATGCATAATCGCGGCCGAGGAGCTGTGGCGCTACCTCACCTATCACAACACGCACACCGCCTGCGCTCTCACGGACACACAACAGGAGGCAAGCAGTACGATCGTGGTCTGCTCCGTATATGTTGTCGGTCAGGTGTGTGAATGGCTTTCCCTTCTCAGCTCATTCACAAATTATACCCTGCTGACTCGCATCGGCCGCCGAAGAAAAACCTTGGCCTGAACGATGTACCATCACCGCGACTGCATATAAGGATCTTAAACGTTGGCTAATCCGCTTCGTGACCGGACAGCCGTCGTGCGTGCTGATACAGGGGACATTGGGCCACTGGAACGCCAAGTGATATACAACAGATTTCGTAAGCCCATAATCAACAACCACCCCGGCG
The DNA here is from genome assembly GCA_013461505.1 of Ramularia coccinea. Taxonomy (NCBI): domain Eukaryota; kingdom Fungi; phylum Ascomycota; class Dothideomycetes; order Mycosphaerellales; family Mycosphaerellaceae; genus Ramularia; species Ramularia coccinea. The sequence continues at coordinate 1,416,240 of JABNMW010000001.1, read as the reverse complement.
TCTCGAATCAAAGTAGTTTACTCTGTTGAGGATCAGCATGCTACAGCCTACAGTGCATCGCATATGCCCTTGGCAGCTCTTGCGAGGGTTCCCTAGAGACCTCCAGACTCAGGGCACGTGTTTTCCCCCTGGTTAGCATTCGAAGTTGTAAGCTGCAGGCTTGGGTATCACGAAGCCACCATAACCTTGTCCTATCATTCCTGGGAAAGCTTGCCTTGCATGCTCTACCCTCTTCAGTGTCTCTACCCTTCCCGCCCTTCGGGTATCCTCCGTTACTTCACAACCTTGACCGCAACTTTACCCGTCTGCTACTCTTGCGGACCGTATGTGTCGCGTTCCGGCGCTTTGACATGCATCGCAATACCGCCTGGTCGAGTCGTAGACTCAAACATGAGTAGACCATGAGAAGCTCAGGGATGTTATCACGCTACAAATATACTAGCTTCAAATCGCAGATCATGCCTTCATAGGGTTGTGGACCCGGTTGTAGACGCTCTGTGCCCTGGACGGATCACTCACTTACACGCCCATCGAGGGTAAGGATGGCAACTCAATCGATTGAGAATGGATTATGCATATTTCTATTTAAGCTTCGCTTTAGACGTCTAGAGAGTATTCCACTTAGGCATGCATCAGCGGGGTAATAATCTCGGAGTCTGCGACAATCAAGTCCAGAGTGTTTGGCATGTCTGGCTGACATGTTTCAGCCTCTAGTGGCGTTCAAGATGGTCACTTCCTTCAGAGACACGGACCTCAGCATCAAGGATTGATCGACTGGGACGGACGCCCGGTCATTGCCTCTTTTTACAGGCGGATGCGGTTTGGACTCGTTACGGCTAATGCGCGCGAAAGCGAAACCATGTTGACGACCGTAAAAGATTCTAGCAGTGGATTCCCCGCTGCATGTGCGGCTCCGACATTACTACATATTGCCATCGCCGACGCAAACCCAGTCCGGTGCCATTGGAGGGTGCACGTCCAGCTCCATGTTCTCGATGGTGTACGAAGACAACCATGGCATCAATCATTAGGCAACATACTGAGCGAATTTACTTCTGCAGTCCGGCAAACCGGCACCAGAAGCCAGACCGCCGCTATTGTGCTGTGCGACGCCTTCGGAAAGAGGAATAACGATCTTTTAGGTAGTAAATCCCTCGTCCCTCAACCTACCGAATTTTGAATCCGGAATTGAGTTTTTTATGACGCTCCAATATATCGTTGGAGGGGCGTCGCCTGTTTCAACTCATGGCGGCGGGGGGATCAGCTCGGCCAAAGTGTGCCGAGAGAGAGGGGCCCTCTGAAGAGGCCTCAATCCTCTTTTCGCTCCTCCCTAACTCTAAGGTATGTACTTGTACAGATAATACAGACTGGGAGTATTAGCAGGACACGATCTAAAAACGAATGCCCCAGCGAAGGTACCACCTTGGGGTGGAGACCTTGTGGCTCCACAAGACCCTCTCTGCGTTTGACAGTTGGAACGGGAGGCCTCGGTCACGTCAGAGCGTAGCAGCGCAACCTGCGGAAAACGAACGCGCATCTGCCCCTAGGTAGGAGGAGGCCTGGTGGCAGTAGCATTGTCAGACGTTTGTCCGCCTTGGCTCGTTGGATTGTTACGACTGCCAATGGGTAACTTCCGCCTGGTGTGCTGACTGCTAGTAACTACTCCGTACTACTGTCGTGTACTAGACATCACTTCCTCCTTCTTTCCATGTTATTTGGGCAAGTTTGCGGTGGAGCAAGGCTCTGAACCGGACACCACTGGCTTACACAGGTGCTCTTTGAATGAATTGTAACAGGGTAGCGTGCATCATCCTCGGGTACTATAGCTGTGTCTCATGGCTGTCCACGTCTTTTTTATTTGGGGGGTGGGGGGTGGGGTAGGGGTGGAGGGGCTCAGCTACTATCCGCGGTTGGAGCTGTTACCAAGGGAGAGCGACTGCTGGAATGTACTTTTACAGAATCATGCTGGGCGACTTCGATAGTACGAAATGTAGAACGAAATGACGTTTACAGATACTGGTCTCGGGACTAGCTGGGACGGTGGTCGTCGAGACGCACGACTACGCAACACAACTCCGTACCCATATGCCAGCCGCATCAGCCGCTCTGAGTTCATTAGGTATGTGCACCTTGGAATTTACAGACACGGCGATTGACCATAGCACGGTGGCGCAGGGATCTACGTAACATTGCCCGTACTGTAGATCCAGGTTAGTCTAGAGGCCAACTCAGTGGGTGAGGGTCGAAGTTGTCGGCACCAAGAAGGACAAGTGTCCGACCGATCTTCGGCACTCGTCTCTCGTGAGGGACGGACGTCGGACTCTTTGGACTCATGGACTCTTGGCCTCTTGGGGTTTTTTGGGGTCTTGTTCTTGGGTCCTTCGATTATTGGGAGGGACCCTGCCGTGGCCCCATGTTGCCGGATATCATTGTACTGGGGCACCGTAGGGCTGTGCAAGTTAAACCTGCTGCACGCAAACATCGCAGAGTCATTAAAGCGTGGCCCTCACCCCGCAAATCGAGCCCTGGCAGTGGCCCGTGCCCACTGCCCACTCACTGGCAGTACCCGGTCTCGGGCCCCGGCGAGATGTGGCCCTCTCTTGCTGTCTCTTTGTTCCGAGTCCCTATTCCCCCCTCTTACGGTTTACCCTTACCCTGCAGCCTCTTTTTACCTTTCTTGCTCTTGGGCCTACCAGATCCCAACCAATGCCAAGCCGATGGGCATCCCAATCATAGTTGAGTATTTTGACGAGTCTCGATCCAGCCTGTGGCTGAGGTAGATAGATGGCTTGGCAAGTATACGACGTCGCGATCAGTACTACTTTGTGTGATGTGTCGGCTGACGCGCTACGCATATATATATATATATATATATATGTATAAATGATATTGTGTATGTGTGGGTGCTTATGTTTGGGTGTGTGTACACACAATACACAGCCCACATCCCACAGTCCATGCACTCACGTATCAACACTATTGAAATAACAACAGGTGTCACATCATCCTCGTCTGACCCTTTGTCGGGTTTGGTGGAGATTGGTGAGTTGGGCATAATCGTATGGAACAGTTCTAGGCCACGCGCACACATACACACACACACACACAAAAAGTCCCGCCCTTTTGAACATAAAAGACTATTGACGCAGCTTGCACAGTCCCGTAGGAAATCGATAGTTGTCGCTCAGTAGAGTGAGCACTCGGGGAGTCTAGATCTAGCGGCGCTTGCCAATATTACCTACAGGCCTAATCGGCCCAATGTTGGATAATGCGATGTTGCAATCCAAAGGGGGGGGGGGGGGTTCCAGAAGCGCCCGTGTGTGCAAAGCAACAGCAGCCGCCTTGACCTTGACAGAGCAAAAAGCCCGCCCCGCTTAGATGTGTGTCGTAGGGTAGGCTAGAATCGCAGACGATTCGATCCGACTTGCCTCATCTTTCCATATATGATAGATTGTCATTACCCCCATCCAATGAAGTAATCGTGGGTACGTGCAGTAAAAAAATGGTTCATTTGTGCTCTATCTTGTTCCTGCAACTTGGCGGCATGAAAGCCTTCTACGTTTAGAAGCGCAGCAGTCTCAAGGCGGGGAACGAGTAGATCGCTCACTGATGCGCGAGAAAGAACAAGGGGGGCGGGAGGGGGTACGAGCATCACGATGAAGCTGTCTTCTTATCTTCTCACGTAGAGAACAGCATGTCCATGTCCAATCAACTCTTTGTTTCTTGCATGGCCCATTCTACCTTTTGCATATGAGTAGATTAAGCAGTTGGGCTTTCGAAGGAGATCCATGTCCATACGCCCGTGGCCACATGTCGTTGTCGAGCGGGCGGGAGTTAACGATGATCTTTATGTTGAGCTATATTCTGGAAGATGCTCCCAAGAGGAAGGCGGGCGTATTGTACAAAGCTGGTTTCAAAAAAGAGCCACATTCTTGCCTCCTCGTTCTCTATTTTCCGATCCTATGTACATTTACAGCACAAGATGATGTGGTGTGTATGTCTGATGTATATGTGTGATAAAGTGTACAGAGAGCCGCGCTCGCTTCCTCAGGTGATGCTCGAGGAGCCCTATACCCCTGGAGCGCCATCCCGGAAGCGTGGAATGTTCGCAACGATTCTCCCGGTGGACTCTCTAGGTAATAGCCATGGGAAACGTTTTCGTATGTTGCGTTGGCTTTGTGACCGGTTCTTTGACCAGCAATGAGGTATGTACGGGGTGATCACATCAGCACCTCCGTCTGCTAGTAGTTGGGTAGCTGCTCGCCAGCAACTCTCAGCAATAATGAAGTGTAGTGTGCCGTATTTGTTGCGTCGAACACCTTCACCGCTTACCGATGGCATGTTTGTCGATTCCTCGGTGTGTCTGTGCGAATTCAAAAAACTGGTCACAACGAGTTGGAATAGGCCATGGCCCGCACCAGATCTCATCGTCAAATATGTTAACGGTCGTCTCGTACTTGTGGATTCGTGAGGTAGACTTGAGTCCAGGAGGGGTCATCGCGGGAATCTCTTCAAGACCATCCTTCCAGATCGAACATGCCCGGGAAGGCCAGTAGCTCGTCTGCACTGATAGCAGCATTGCCCAAGCCGTTGCCATCACTTCCGTACATCTGAGGTGCAGTGAAAGGCAGCTCAAAGGTGATGGGACCGGGTGAAGCCGTGGCGAGCGGCCTGTTCACTATAGCAGGGGGAGGTCGATCCCTGGCTGGGGTTGCCCGCTGGGAGGCGAAGTGCTGAGGCGACTGGTTCCCGCGAAGACGAGGGAAATCTTCATTGACCATCTCCTCGATCATCCGAGAGATGGATCTGAGGACAATCAATGAGCGTATCTGAGGCAGCTTCTCGCGTATGATGGCAGCCGAGCTCTCGGATATCCGTGTCGGAGGTCGACTTGGCCTGTCCACCAGAGGCACTTCACGAGCCAATAGTTCGAACACATCCCGCAAGCAGTCAGCCTTCGGCCAGCGATCGGCCATGATAGCCAAGATGTTAGAGCAAGCTCTCAATGCGTCCGAAACATCCGGAGAGTCGTAGTTCTCGGTCCGGAACTCGGGGGGTGTGGCCCAACAGCAGTATAACAAGGTTACCCCTGACTGAAACTGGACCAGTAGCTGTGCTTGTTAGCAAAGATCAGTCTTAAAAGTGATGAGGATAAAGGGAAACCCAAACCTACCCCGATCCAAGCCTGGGCGATTTGGCGGTCCATCTGACTTTTACGAAACATGAGGCAAGCTTGGCTACTGGCTTGTATAGCCCAGTCGCCTGCTGGACCAAGTACGTTGTCCTTGTTGGGGCGGTAGAGCAGCAGGAGTGTGTAGTGGTAGATCATGGCGAGCCACCTGTGGGATGCATGGCCCTTAGAGTGAGGGTCCGAGAAGTTTTGCACGCGCGACTTGTAGTTTTCGAGCTCGTTCAGAATGCGCATCCGCCACTCCACCGAGTTTTCGTAATTTTCTTGATAATCCCAGCGGAGGGTATAGCCCGCAATCTCGGACTGAATCCGGCGACACTGTAGGATGTGCAGCGACGACGATACGCATGTGTACACAGGCATGTCCGGGAGCTCGCTGTCTGGTGGCGTTCTGGCGGCAACATCTTCGAGGTCCTCGTCGTCGATATTGGCGTATAGCCTGGCAGTGATCATAACATCTGGTATGGAGGGGGGAAGCTCAAAGGACGCCACAATCATCCTCTCGATGCAATAAGCCGACCAGAAACAGCGGCGGCGTAGCTGATTGCTGAGTCGATTTTCGGTGGTGTCGGACCTGGGCTCGGTCTCATGTAGATGGAGCTGCTTCTGGACGCACAAGCGCATGGTCGTGGAGGCGAGGGACAGGATCCGAGGGGTTGAGCTCCGGTGGACAGCATGGATGCTCAGGAGAAGGTACGCTTGCACATGCAGCATCTCATCTGGGTGACGGAATACGTGCGGGAGAAGAGACACTGCGTTTTTATAGAATGTCCGCGAGTCAGACTGCCCGACCCGAGGCAGAGAGAGGAGCAGCAGTGCTGTGGAATAGACCAGGTTGACGAAGAAGCCCTGCCACGATCGGGCACTCAGCTCCGAAGGAGGGCAATGCTTCCAGTCGGAGTGCCATGCCATGAAGGTGGTCCAGTTGAAAAAGGGATACTGAATTTGAGCGCGACCTCGGTAAGCCCCGAGGAGGAGGTCCTCAATCTCAGGAGGCATGGCAGCAATGAGGCTATGTGGAAGGAATTCAGCATCGTCATGGGACGGCGCCAGCAAGCTGGGAGACTTTCCCGAGCCCATCAATATCCCCTCATCTCGGGCGGAAGGTGAGGTGACCAGGCCGTAGACGAGATGGTCAAAGCCAGAGTCCGAGTCGTCGCCGAGGGAGATGGCGCCAGCTGGGGAGTGCTGCGAATAGCTTTTGCGAGCTTGAGAATGATTGGCTGGCGACACGGAGTTCCCTTCCGCGGAATAGACAGTGTCGATGCCCTCGGGACCCTTGCGATGCGCTGTCGCATCTCGATACGCAACGGACGAACGACCGGCGGAACCGGCATGTCCGCTGCTCTGGGTCAGCCGGCGGCGTGGGAGGGTGGAGGAAGCGCCGTTGCTGCTGCCGGTCTGATGCATATGGTCATGATGAGCCTGATGAGCCTGATGAGACTGATTCTGGATGTGATTCAGCCCCTGACTGGATTGGCTTTGGTCGTAGGCGTGGTCATGAGTATCGCGACTCTCCAACTCCGCAATCCTCTCCTCCAGGGCCTTGACATATTCGCCCTCAACATGCGGGCGAGGTGCCGGCTCGGTAGGCAGACACTCATCGCCCGACTTGACACAATTTGAACAGGGCCTCTTGTCCTCGCACTTCTGCTTGCGCCCCCGACAGCGACTATGTCCAAAGTTAGCAAACGCTCAAAGGGGAGAGACGGACAGGCTTTTGGTCTCTCAAGTTGAGGGAGATGTCATGTTGGAGCTTACCGGCAAGCGAGAACCCGCTGTCTCTTCTGGGGCCGCTCGTCCCCAGAGAGCGATTCACGCCCATGGTCCATCAGATCGTGACCCGGTCGTCCTCCTTACTTGAGTGGAGTGGTGATAATAATTGATTACTACTTTGCAACCATCCTGTCGGGGTGATCTCAGCGGCCGACGTGATGGATGGGGGTGCTGTGTTAGGACGGCATTAGAGTACTTGTAATTAATGATTGGATAGAAACTACCACCGGCAGCTTATCTTGTAGCAGCACCACTAGCACTACGGTATCTGCTAGTTCAGGTAACACTGGTGCTAGACCCTGAGTAAAGAGCAGCCTGAGTGTTACGACTCGCTACTGGAAAAGAATTGGAGACGAGCCGGAATGCGGGGAAGCCTTGATAACACTCACTGCCAGTGGCAGGCTGGCAGCCAAGTGCATCTCCCTGGGTTGTCGTCGAACCACGAAAACTCGGCGACCAGCGTCCTGGCTTGGCTAGTCAGCCTCGCTGCTCCTACAGATACTCAGGCTTTGATCACCCTTGCTCAAGGATGTCACCTTGAATTGCCTTGATCCCTGGAAGGATCAACCACAAGCCTGATCCTATCCTGTTCCACTACGTTTCTCCTTTAATGGAATGCTCATACCTTTATGAACTATACTTTGAGCACCGTCTTCCAACCAGTCGTTCAATCGCCTGGTTAGCTCAATCGGTTAGTTCATTCGAACATATTAAATACCTAAGAGATTACAAGCTAACTCCCCCAAAGGTAGAGCGTGAGACTCTTAATCTCAAGGCTGCGGGTTCGAGCCCCGCATCGGGCTATTCCTATACATCTGATATTTTTTTGCACTTGATTTCTTTTTTGTCAATCTTCCTAGCTCCTCATGCCGAGCTAGGTACCTTAGTAGTGGAGGTACCATTGCTTCAGGGTTCCGCCTGTCGCTCGTTCAGCCGCGCAATGCTGTGCGGATAGGTAAGATCTGTCGGGGGTTACTTCTACTGGTAGTCTATTACACCCATGGTAGGAAGGGGACGTGCCAAGTAACACGCCAAGGCCCCTACGCCAGCCGTGTCTTCCAGGCGGATAAGGCCTGGATTCCTTCGCTGTCGTGCGCTGGAAGTACCTGACCTCCTCTGCAACCCGACATTTTTGACTGCGCTAGAGTGAGGCACGGTTAGGTACCTAGAACGTAATACGATTTTTGTCTGCTCCCAGGAAGAAGCTTTCAATTGTTCCCAACACTATCTTTTCGACATAACGGAATGGAATCGTTGGATCAAACATGAGACCAGCAACAATAGTATTTACAGCTTTAATGTATGCTACCGTCTAACTATTCGTGTCCAACGTCGAAGACTTAAGCATCTCTCCCTATCTATGACTTGGTGATGGGCTCGCCCGCAATGGTCTCGAAAAAGGCGTCGGCCAGATAACCTCCACACCAACTCAGCTTCTCGAAGCCGTCGGCCATGGGTTTTAGGGCCAAAGCAGGAGTCTGGATGTCTCGGATGTATCCCGCGATGCCTTCCTCGGCCCAGAGCTTGCCGAACTTGTCCGCCTCCATGTTGAGGCCCTGCAGACTCCAAATCGGCTGAACCTGCCACGCGACTCCCATCTGGGCGAGATCCTGCGGCAGCGTCTTGACCTGCTCTGGTGAGAAGCCCGCTTTGCCATAGTCATAGTCACCCGTGTATCCAAAGGCGAACAGCCGCTCTGGGTACACCTTGCGGACCTGGGTGTGGAACTCGACAATGTCCTCCCACACGGGGGCGTCCATGCGCGCCCACGTCACGTCTCCCAGAGGGGCAGCCGCCAGCGCGCGCTCGACAACGGCCTTGACGCTCGATTGGAACATGTATTGGCCCATGGCGGACCTGGGGAGCTCCCAGTCGAATGTGACTTCTTGCTTGACCGTCTTTGCGGCAATCTCTCGTCGCGTGGCGAGGGACCGGAACTGCTCCTTGCTGACCTCCGCTGCGTAGGTCGAGTATTCAGTCTCAGATGCAACGGCCTTGACGGCGTCATCAAACGTCTTGAGCTCCGCCCGGGTCTTCCACTCGTTTCTGACGGCTTTGAGATCCTTGCCCTCGGCCTGGGCCTTGATGAGGCAGTCTTTCAGAGGCTCAATCTTCTTGGTGGCACCGAGGACGTACTCATGGTCCCTCTCGTCCACCACGCTGGTGATGAACTCGGAATGGTCGGTATCGCAACGGCAGAGGAGCAGGGTCTCGGCGCCCATGACGTCGAACTGCATCCGAACCGTCCTCAGCCGGTCGAGGTACTCACTCGTAGGCACCACCGTGCGCCCCTGGCCCACGGTGAACTTCTTCATGCCAATGGCAAGGTCGTCCATGTGGATCATGGCCACGCCAGCGTCCACAAACTCCTTGGTCATCTTCATGGTGGTCGTCATACTGCCAAAGCCCATGTCGCCGTCGGCAACAATGGGGGCCAGGTAGTCCCAGTTCTCGAGCTGGGCACGCTCTTCTTTGGAATGGCGCAGACGGAACTGGCGCTGGCGCTGGTCGTGCCACAGCTGGGACTTGAAGACCTTGGCAACCGCCTTGGGGACGGTGTCCCAAGGGTAGTCGGCATGGTCCATGCCGGGGATGGCTACCTCGGAGAAGCCGCAGAGAGCCCCAGACACGTAGACGGTCTGCTGGTGCTTGGCCATCTGGGACACCACGGTCGGCTCCGTAGTGCCAAAGGTGAGCTCGCACGTGCCGTTCTTTCGGTGCGTGTTCAGCTGCTCCCAGAGCTTCAGGGCTTGCGTAGAGGAAGCCGACGGGGTGACATCAACCGAGTTTCGCAGTGCGGCTATGGAACGGGCGCTGTAAGGTCTGGTTGGAAGCTCTCGAGTTAATTTTTCCCGAGCTTGCTTTCTTAAGAGGCTGCGGGATATGCTACTTACCTCTTCAGATGTGCTTGCCGAGGAGAGCTCCATTGCTTCTCAATGGCAGCTACAGTAGCCTCGAACTGCTTGTGCTCCTCATCGAGCGAGATGTTGAGCTTGGGCATCTTGATCTCTATTCAGGGTGATGTATACTTGAATTGACGATTATGAAGCTAATGTGAGAATCTTGAGGCTGTCTCTTAGTACAGGGGACTGGCAGATTGACAAAGAGGGAAAAAGCAGAGAACCAGATTAATTTTCCTTATGAATTGGCGATAAACCATCGTCTCGAGGGGTTTCCCTCTCAAGTTCAGGAAAAACCATCCAATCGAATCGGCTCCAATAATAGTTGTGCAATATGGGAGGGACAGGTTTCCAGTAGAGGCGTGGCCCTAGCAAGCCATGGCATCGTCGGACCCTCGAATTGGAGTCGTCCCGCATGCGGAGTCCGATGCTTCGGCGTCGCACTTGCGCCTCCGACCTCCATAACGCCCGTCGAAGAAAAGATGCGGGGACAAGTCCACAATCGCTATCCATCAATCCACATTACCCATGATCTATCTATTGCTATCACGGTAGTGTGCCGATTCGTTTATCACCACCGGTTATGTGGCATGCGGCAACGGCTCTCCGCTTCGGAGGCTAGATGCATCGGGACGGAATTGGTGCGCGTGCAGTGCACCCCGGACCATTGTATCGAATCTTTGCCTCAAGGCGGAATATCAGGATGATGAGGATAGGCTAAGGGTCGAGGTCCAGCTCTCGCTCTGGCTCTCTCCAACTCCGCTCTATGCGACAGGTTCAGCATTCCCTTCCCTAGCTAGATGCGGCGTTACCTTTTCTTGCACAACCAGGGGACCATTTCACTCCTGAAGAATAATCATCACCACTGGAACGTCTCACGATGCCCGGCCATATCAATCTCCAGCTAGGGTGGCCCTCGCCCTCGCTGTTCCCAGCCTCCCAGATGCTGGACGGCGCAGGTGGTATCCTCCAGTCGCAGAAGAAGACGGCAGCCGCCCAGATATACGGCCCTGACGCCGGCTATGCTCCCCTGCGGGAGCACATTGCCGCATGGCTGAGCTCGACCTACACTCAGAGCGCGACCATCATGTCCGACAGGATCTCGGTCACCAACGGCGCCTCGGGGAATCTGGACAACATCCTGGCCAAGTTTACCGAGCCGGGGTATACCAGAAGAATCTGGATGATCGAGCCCAGCTACTTCCTGGCCTGTCCCATCTACACCGATGCTGGCTTCGGGGGCCGTTTGAGGGGTGTTCCTGAAGACGAGGAGGGCATTGATATCGAGTACCTTCGTTCCGCTCTTCAAGCCGTCGAGGCTGAGAGCCACCCAAACTCTCCAACCATTAAGACGCACGCGCGGTACACTAAGCTGTACAAGCACATCATCTACGCTGTGCCGACATTCTCTAACCCCAGCGGCAAGACCATGTCGCTCCGCCGCAGGGAGGAACTCGTCCGGCTAGCCCGCGAATTTGACGCCCTAGTCGTGACAGACGATGTCTACGACGTCCTACGCTGGCCGGAGGACAAGGACGGAGATGCCTCCCAGCTTGCCCCCGTGCCGCCGCGAATCGTCGACGTGGACCGGACGCTGGACGGTGGCGTCAAAGATGAATGGGGCAACGCCGTCAGCAACGGATCCTTCTCCAAGATTATCGGCCCCGGGGTGCGGACGGGCTGGGCCGAAGCGTCCCCGGCGTTCATAACAGCCCTGTCCACGCTTGGTGCGACAAAGTCCGGCGGCTGCCCGTCTCACCTGTCGGCCACGTTTATCGACGAGATGCTTGCGTCCGGCCAGCTCGAAGCCCACATTAGCAAGACGCTGATTCCCGTTTACGGCGCACGCTACCATGCTCTTCTCGATGCCGTCCGCACGTATCTCACGCCGCTAGGGTTCAGAGTCTCCACGGGAAAGCCCTACGAGCATCGTCCCTCTGCGAACGGTACAGCTAATGGTACGGCCAATGGTACAGCCAACGGCGCAGTGAATGGGCACGCAAAGTACGCGGCCGTTGCGGGCGGCTACTTTACCTATCTTACGATCCCGTCTGATCTGCCCGTCGATGCCGCCGAGCTGGCGCGGATCGGCCTGGTGCGGCATGATCTGAAGTTTGCGTTTGGCGGGATGATGACGGTGGAAGGGGACGAGGGGAGCGCCCAGAGAGCGAAGAAAGGGTTTGGCAAGGGGATCCGTCTCTGCTGGGCGTGGCACACGGAGGAGGAGATTGTGGAGGGGATCAAGAGGATGGCGGATCTTGTGCACGAGGTGAAGGGGGTATAGTCCAGACGATTGAGCTTGTCGTATTAAGAAAATTGTTTAAAATATATAATTATATTTATATGTATATATATATGTGTGTTTCAAAACAGTCTGACACTCCGCCGTGATCTTCTTCATCTTCTTCTTCTTGTGACGATTGACGAGTGAACAGAGTAATTCAAATCTATTATGGCGCTGCGTATATATATATGTGAGATATAGGGGTAAAAGCAGCCAGCCGTCCATGCATCCAACAGAAAGCGCCAAAATGAAATAGCCAACAAATAAGAGGAAGAGGAAGAAGTTGAAGAAACAAAAATTGGTATTTGGGGATTGATGATGAAAGACAATGCTTAGGTGGGATCGAAGCCATTCAAGCCTTTAGAGGCGGCGTGATGAGCCCCCCCGTCCGAAGCCCGCCAGTGGCATTCTTGCCCTCCAGGAAGAAGCTCATGACCAAGTCGGCCGCCGGCTCAGAATCATCGTGCTGGTCCGTGGCCACGAGGGCCGACTCGACCTCTGCGGGGTCCCACTTCTCACCAAAGACCTTGACCGTCTCGCTGTTGACGAAGCGGTCGAACTCAAAGTGACCCTGGTAGGTCAGGATGCGGCTGGGCTGGTAGACCCCCTGGAAAGCGCAGTGGCGGCTGCGTCCCACGGGGATCCAGGAGGGCGGGAGGGCGTCCTGGGGAACGTTGACGTGGTCGGAGTGGATGAACTGCAGGCGCATGGAGAGAGCGCCGGTTCTCGTCTCTGATGATTCAGGGGCGTCCTCGTTGTCCGGGGTGGGAAGGTCTTCGGGGGCAGGGCGGAGGCCCAGTCTGCTGCCGCTGTCCACCAGGCCGAGAGCGTCGACAAACCGGTCGTTGAGCTGGATATCTTGGACGCCGAGCTCCCAGCCGTTGGGGTCCTTCTCGACAAAGACGCCGTAGTTTCTGAGGAGGCTCTGGCAGATAATCTGGTGGCCGAAGCAGCTGCCAAAGATCTTGACCTCGGGGTGGTCCCGGTAGACGGAGGACACGTAGTCGTCCAGACGCAGGGCCCAGTCGACCTTGTCGTAGGCAGAAGAGGCGGAGCCGGTGATGAGGAGGACGTCAAAGTCAGCGGGCGAGGAGGGATACTCGCCGCGGACAGTGTCAAAGTCGACCGAGTCGATCCGCAAACCAGGGGATACCCTGCCGGCGGCGGCGACGAGTAGCGAGTGGAAGATGGCGCCGTAGGTGGGGGCTCTCTGGGCGACGACGTTGGGGACGGGTGAATCGCAGTTGAGCATGGCGATGCGCAGAGCCATTGGCGGTGCTGTTGGCGACGCAGTTGAGGCGGCCATTGTGTTATGCTGATGAGGAAGGAGAACCCTAATGTGGGAACCCTAAGGTGAGAGAGAGCCTGAGAAGAGGGAGGGGTGAATATATGCTGAGCGGTTGTACGTTGTAAATGATAAGGCCTGTCCGTTGGTTGGAGGAATCCGCCTTGTGATAGATGAAAGGGAAAGAACGACGTATTCCTTGATCCTGCAATTTTGTCACAAATGTAGTGTATAGTGTAAGGTTTGGAGTCATATGTTTATTATTCTTTTACTGTTATTGTTGTATTTTGATTCTGTGGTTCTGTAGTTGTGGGCTCGTGGAAGCCAAAGGAGCCAAGGTGGCAAGCCATCCATCCACATGTGTGTCATTTGGCGTAACAGGGAGCCGATTACGGCCCCATCCTATCATGCGCAAATGTAGATGCAAAAATGATATTCCCTTCTTTTCTTCCTCCTTTCTTCTATGTTCTCTTTTGTTTTGAAACTTACGTCTCCCGTCACTTTTGGGTCATGGCAAATAAGAGAGTGACGGCGCAACGGACGCCGCTCGGGGGTTCGGCATCGCGCTGGATTGAATTTTGTAACCCAATGAGGGCGCTATGGGATAGATGCTCTATCAAGATAGTTGCAAGTGGAAGAAGATTGAAGAAGGTATCTAGCAAGGAGAACCAGTATACCCAAAACTATCGAATCATACAAGCCGTGGCGCCCGTGGAGAATCATCCTACTTGGCATACAGATAGATAGACTATCGTGCATACGGGATATAATGGTATAGTAACTATTTGGTTGGTCGAAGTGGTTGCAGCTGGTCGGAGTCGAGACTCCAGCATCTTGAGAGGACTCAGAGGAGCAGATTGAGGGGTCTTCCCAGTCTGTCTGTCTGCCAATTCAAGGATTACTGCAGGGTCAGGGTTAGAGTCAGGGTTGAAGTCAGGAGAGGGTTAGGGTTGCGGCTCATCGGACTATGGACTCCGACACGCCGTTCCTTCCCTTGCACACCGGCTTCTTCGGAATAGACTTTGCCTTGCTCTGCCTCGCACTCTTTCAATCTACTCCGTAACCTCCCCTCAAACAGCGATACCTTAGTTCCACACACACCAAAGGCACACACACATCGTGACGCACTTGGTCCCACTGTCGCACATGGCAATGCGATTCATGAAACCCACACCCATATCATATCGGGGATCCGCTCGAGATAGTACCACAAAAGATGACCCTGGCTAGTCTGGTTGGTCCCAGTCCTCTTATCCCATCCGCCATCCCCCATTTTACATTTCGCCGGGCGGACATGGCGTCCCGCACACCAGCACCACCAGCAATACCAGCAGCAGCACTAGCACCAGCAAGAGGAGTCCGGACCTGAACCTGGTCCAGCTTCGTCTTGACCCCGGATTTTTCTTATCAATGCCATGCCACTATCGTCTCCACGGGTGACCAGGATGTCCATAATATAATATCCACTCCTCTACGATAGTAGCAGAGACTGCTGGTTGGACACATCCCTCACTGCTCTCGCAGTCGTTATCACTAGTCGCATGTGGTGGCTGTGATACTGGCAACCCGAACTGAGTCTCTTCACTCTCAGACTTCGACACTGAGCCCAATAGCCCAATCCTCCCTCAGTCGAAACAGTCGACACGAAGCCAAACACGGGCTAGCCACGTTGAGAATCGACTTCCCTGAGGGCAGTTTCTGGGTTCTGGACATTATCTGGGCTGTCACTCCTTGTCGTGGCTGTTACCAGGACTCTCATCACCCAACATCAACACGGCTATGTCGTGGATGATATAATAAGACACACAGACACCATCCGTTCCTCAGCGACGCCTCCCACATCTCACATCCTCTGCCTCTCTCTGCCTCTCTGCCTCTCTGCCTTAACACATCCCTCATCCAACAAACAACAAACAACACCATCTCCCTACTTGTCTCCTTTTCTCCTTGTCTGTTGTGTCTTACACGGACTCTGCCCCAGCTCATTGCGCGTCACTCCGGGTCAAGTCCCTTCTACTCTCCTAGTGTCGAGAGTCTGGACGACTCGTTTGCTCGACCCAGCTAGCCATCAACACTATGGCCGAGAACAAGGAGGCCACCTCCGAAATCGCCCCAGGCGAGATGGAGTCAAACTTCTCCGGTCCCGCTGACAAGGGCGAGAGCCAGTCTCTCTCGGATGGCGGTGATGTTGCCGCCAAATACGCCAACATGTTTGCCAATGGCGAATCCTACTCCAAAGAAGAGTCCACGAGGCTTCGCTGGAAACTCGACATGCGTCTCGTCCCCTTGCTGTGGTTCAACGTGACCCTCGGCGCCATGGACAAGGTCACCACAGCCACGGCCGCTCTCTACGACTTCCGCGAGGACACCAATCTCTATGGAGATCGCTATAGTTGGGTTGGAAGCGCCTTCTACGTAAGCAATTGACCCTCCTCATGCCCCCCTTTACTCCCCTCAGAACCATATCTCCAGAAGTGGCTAACAACACCTCACCCAGTTTGGTTACCTGTTTTGGTGCCTTCCCAGCGGCACCCTCCTCCAAAAGTTCCCCATTGCGAAGCTCATGTTTGTCGTCCAGCTTCTCTGGGGTGGTATACTCATTGCTACCGGCTTCGCCAACAACTTTCCCAGTCTCATTGCCTTGCGCGTCATCCTCGGTGCTCTGGAGGCACCCATCGTTCCGGGAAATTTCCTCGTGCTCAGCATGTGGTACACTCGCCGCGAGCAGCCTATCCGCACAGGTCTGATGTACACCGGTCTTTCCGTTTGCTTCACCGGCCCGATCGGCTGGGCCATTGGATTCCTGGATGGCCAACATCAGTGGAGAGCTATGTTCTGGATTACCGGTAAGTTTGTACTGGTAGTGTACTTTCAAGTGGGGAATTGGAAAACCGATAGGTTTACTAACACTTTTCTCTCAGGGGGCATGACCATTGTCTGGGCTGTTGTCGTCGGCCTCTTCCTCCCTGACAACCCCGTCAAGGCCAAGTTTGTCAAGGAGCGCGAGAAGGCTATTGTGATTGACCGTCTCCGTGCCGACCAGACGGGCATTGAGAACAAGAATTTCAAGAAAGATCAGCTCATCGAAGCCTTGACCGATCCCAAGACCTGGCTCATGTTCTTCTTCCACATCTTCATCTCCATTCCCAACGGTGGTCTCACCAACTTCGCCCCCCTCGTCATCCAGGGGCTCGGCTACAACCCACAGCGCTCTTCGCTGCTCATGATGCCCACGGGTATCATCCAGACCCTCTCTTCCTACCTGTGCAATGGCGGGGTGTTCCTGTGTGCAAAGTACTTGCCCCAGAAGCAGTGCCGGACGGGTTGGGTCATGTTTGGCATTGTGGTCGGTCTCGTCTCGGCCGTCTTCCTGTACACACTACCACTTGATGCGTACAACAACCGACTAGGGGCGCTGTACATGTCGTACTTTTACCTGGGTCCCTACATCGTTGCGCTGGGCATCAACACCGCCAACACGGCGGGACACACAAAGAAGGTGACGGTCAACGCGCTCATCTTCATTGCCTACTGTACTTCCAACATCATCGCCCCTCAGTTCTTCAAGACCAACCAGGCGCCCCTGTATCCGCTGGGTATGGCTGCCATCCTTGCCAGCTACATCCTGGCAGCCATCACCATTGCGCTGTACGCTGCCTACTGCTGGTGGCTGAATCGCAGCCGCGACGCCGTCGACCATGCTGCTGGCGAGGCTGTCCATTCGGATACGGACTTCCGTGATCTCACTGACAAGCAAAATATTCACTTCCGTTATGTATGGTAGAGTTTGGGAATACAGGATTCCTTCGGAGAAAGGGGGCGGGATGCGTAGCGGCCAGGAGTTGGTGCTCTCTTTTATTTGGTGACAAGTTTTGGTTTTGAAGAATGTTCGACTATCGTTTCAGTTGAATTATACATCATATGCCACATTTCTTCTATCCTGCAATGATATTGCCTTGTAGTTGCCTTCTTGTCTTTCTCTTGTGACATGTAAAGTATTTTACAACTTCCATGATTTGGAAATATTTGACTTATCAATGCCTACAGAGTTAGCACTAGAAGCGTCTGTGACTCATCCCATGCGAATAGCTGGTGACCCCGACGATGACCTGCGTCGCCCCGTCGCGCCTCGTACAGGTCGGTCGATACGTTTGCGGGGGAGCCGTGTCGCCCATAGTCGTGTGCCGGTCAAGGGGAAACCCTACTGCGAGTGCTCCCAACCCCATTTCCTGGCTTGCGCCGCGGCATCTGGCAAAGTACAAGTAAGATCAAGAACGGGGCGTGACAAGGTACTACCTGCTATCTATCGCAGTCATGCTATCGGCAAGTGCTCGTACTACTGCTACTAACTGCTGCTAGTGCAAGTAGGACGGAGTAGTAGGCTCAGGCGCATCGGACTCAGTATACCGATGAGGTCACCCCGTCGGACAATTCTCAGCGACGTGATAAGCGATAGCGACCCTTGACAGCGAACGCCAATGCGGGGTACAGCACTAGCAAGGTAGTGCCTGGCAGGCATCCTGAACACCCCCTGTAACCCTGAAGTGTACGGATACCTGCCCGTGATAATATGCATGCACGCGAGTGATCCGTAACCCGATTCGTACACCGTCGTCCTGATAATCGGAGGGGGGTGCGAATATGGACTCCTACACCACCTGAGAGATACCACCCGCACGACTACCGGATTGAATGAAGTATTATCTTCTGTATCTACTCTCCAAACCATGAGCGGCGTTCTTGACAGGCCGGACTTGACGGCATACTTATGGGGATCACGCTTGCTTGTGTTCCGCACATCGGACTGTTGATCACATCGGGTCCTTGACGTGCTCGTGAAGATACTAGTCTAGAAAGTTGTCTAGTAATAGCACTATCAAGTATCCCATGTACAAAGAGCTCAGGGCAATCAGTCCATATTCCTTCTTCTACATCAATCAAGGGGGCTTTGATGTTGGTATTGTCTGGATTTAGGTTCTTTGGTTTCTGTCCGAGATAAGAATTCTTCGGAGAGCTACGAACTGAATTCGAGAAAAATGCCCTACCTCAACGGCGCGTCCACGCCAGACTCTGTCGCCGATGGCGACAAGGCCGGCAAGATCCGCATCGCCATTGACCGCGGCGGCACCTTCACCGACTGCCTGGGAATTGTCCCCGGCCAGCCAGATATCCTGGTGAAGCTGCTCAGTAACGACCCGACCAACTACGCCGATGCGCCCACAGAGGGCATCCGCCGCATCCTCGAGGTCGCCACGGGCGACGCCATCCCGCGCGGCCACAAGATCGACACGCGCGGCATCGAGTCCATCAAGATGGGCACCACCGTCGCCACAAACGCCCTGCTTGAGCGCTCGTCTACGCCCTGCGCCCTCGTCGTCACGCGCGGCTTCAAGGACCTGCTGCGCATCGGCGACCAGACCCGCCCCAAGCTCTTTGACCTCAACATCCGCAGACCCGAGACGCTGTTCAGGGATGTCCTGGAGGTGGACGAGCGCGTGACCCTGCATGATTCTTCAGAGGACGCTACCAGCCTGAACGATCCCGAGAGAGACTCGCTGGGTCTCAGGAAGGGAGTTGGGGGCGAAGCCATCCGCGTCCTCCAAGATCTAGGTATGAGAAGACAATGCCAATGACCATCCTACACCACCGGATCCTAATGGCTTACAAAAAATCGAATGTAGATGAGGACAGCGCAAGGAAAGGCCTACAGGAGCTTTTCGACAAGGGCGTGCGCTCCCTCGCCGTGACTCTCCTCCACTCATACACCTTCCCAGATCACGAGCTCGCCCTTGCTCGCATAGCTTCCGAAATCGGGTTCACCCAAATCTCCCTCTCATCACAGATCTTCCCCATGATCAAGGCCATCTCGCGAGGTTACAGCGCCACTGCCGATGCCTACCTTACCCCCCTGACCCGCGCCTACGTGGATGGATTCCGCAAGGGGTTCGTCGGCGACCTTGAGGACGCCAACGGCGCCCGCTGCGAATTCATGCAGAGCGATGGAGGCTTGGTCGGCTGGCAGAGCTTCAGCGGGCTCAAGGCGATCCTGTCCGGGCCGGCGGGGGGTGTTGTCGGGTTCAGCCGGACTTGCTTCGACCCGGAGAGGAGAAAGCCCGTGATTGGGTTCGACATGGGTGGCACAAGTACTGACGTTTCGCGCTTTGCGGGCACCTTGGAGCATACTTTCGAGTCCATCACGGCCGGGATCACCATCCAGTCCCCTCAGCTTGAGGTGGATACTGTTGCTGCAGGTGAGTCTTGCCATCAATGATGGGAAATCGGGCTGGTGAGATGAGATGAATTGAGCGCAAGATAACACAAATGTTCAGGTGGCGGCAGTATTTTATCCTACCGCAACGGTCTGTTCCTCGCTGGTCCCGAGTCAGCGAGTGCCCACCCCGGACCCGTAGCCTACCGCAAGGGAGGCCCTCTCACGGTCACCGATGCCAATCTTGTGCTTGGCCGCTTGCAGGCAAAGTACTTCCCCAAGATATTCGGCCCCACGGAGGACCAGCCATTGGACTATGAGGGTGCCAAGGCAGCGTTCGAGAGGCTGCTCGTTCAAGT
Organism: Ramularia coccinea; assembly: GCA_013461505.1. Classification (NCBI taxonomy): domain Eukaryota; kingdom Fungi; phylum Ascomycota; class Dothideomycetes; order Mycosphaerellales; family Mycosphaerellaceae; genus Ramularia; species Ramularia coccinea. The sequence continues at coordinate 1,396,237 of JABNMW010000001.1, read as the reverse complement.
TAACCAAGATCTTACTGCATCCGGGGCCAAGCCCAAGACGGTGGAAGACCTGGCTCTTGGTTTCCTCCAGGTTGCCAATGAGACCATGTGCCGGCCTATTCGATCCCTGACCGAGGCCAAGGGCTATCGCACAGCTGACCACGAGCTTGCTGTCTTTGGCGGTGCTGGTGGGCAGCATGCTTGTGTAAGTTTGCTCTGATCCATCCCTCTACTGAAGCGAACGATACTAACGGTGGCACAGGCCATTGCATCTAATCTGGGAATTGACCGTATCTTGATTCACAAATACTCCTCCATCCTGTCTGCTTACGGAATGGCGCTTGCAGACCTTGTCCACGATGTCCAATTGCCTTGTACCGTAGACCTTGAGCCGTCGCTTGACGAGCTCGACTCCCGTCTGAAAGATCTAGAAGCTACCGCATCAGACAAGCTCATGGCGGACGGCGCAGCCCGGGAGTCTATCACATTTGAGCACTTTCTCAATCTGCGGTACACCGGCTCTGACACTACGTTCATGATCTCTCGTCCCGAGAGAGGTTCATGGGCGGACGCCTTCACGTCGGAGCATAGGAGACAGTTTTCCTTTGTCATGACCGGGCGCGAAATTCTTGTTGAGAACATTCGAGTTCGAGCCACGGCCCAGAGCCGCTCGGTGGAGCCTGTCTTCAACTTTGAAAAGCAGCTTGCCTCTTGTGCCATGTCTGCCGCCTCAGGCGATAAGGTCTCGGATCACGTTACAATCTTCTTCGAGGATGGATGGTCCGAAGCTCCTTTGTACTTCTTGAAGTCGCTGCAAAAGGGCGACTTAGTTCGTGGGCCTGCCATCATCCTTGATGATACCCAAACTATTGTTGTGAATCCCGAGTCCAGGGCCATCATCCTCGAGCGCCATGTCGTGCTAGAGCTTGAGCGCAAAGGACACGTCCAGCCCTTGGAAGAGGAAGAGGTGTCGCTGGAGAAGAAGAAGGTTGACCCTGTGCAGCTCACCGTCATGGCTCATCGCTTCATGAGCATTGCTGAGCAGATGGGCCACGCGCTCCAGAAGACCAGTGTGTCAGTCAATATCAAGGAGAGGCTCGACTTCAGCTGTGCGCTATTCAGCCCCGATGGACGTCTTGTAGCCAATGCTCCACATGTTCCTGTGCATCTTGGGTCCATGGAGCAGGCCGTCATGTTCCAGCACAACAAGTACAAGGGCCAGCTCAGGCCAGGGGATGTAGTTGTGGCGAATCACCCCATCTCCGGAGGCACTCACCTTCCGGACATAACCTGCATCACTCCCGTTTTTGATGCGGACGGTAGGGATATCATCTTCTACACTGCCTCTCGCGGTCATCATCAGGAGATTGGCGGCATCCTTCCAGGGTCGATGCCTGCAGGCAGTGTCGAGCTGTACGAGGAGGGTGCCACCATCATCTCCGAGTTCCTTGTCCGAGACGGTGTATTCAACGAAGACATGATCCAGAGGGTCATGCTGGAGGAGCCGGCCAAGTTCCCAGGCTGTTCAGGTACCCGAAAACTGGCGGACAACATCAATGATCTCAAGGCTCAGGTCTCAGCCAATGCCAAGGGTGCTGCCCTGGTATCGGAACTCATCACCGAGAACGGTCTCGGAACTGTGCATTTCAACATGCATGCCATCACCAACAATGCTGAGGCATGTGTGCGAGACTTCCTCCTGAGAACCTACGATGAGACGGGAGGCAAGCCCCTGTTCGCCCTGGATCATATGGATGATGGCACCCCGATACAGTTGACAGTGACCATAGATCCAGAGACTGCTTCGGCTCACTTTGACTGGACCGGGACCGGCGAGGAGGGCTTTCACTCCTTCAATGCTCCGCAGGCCATCACTCGCAGCGCAACTCTCTACGTGCTCCGATGCCTCATCAACCAGGACATCCCTCTCAATGAAGGCTGTCTCCGGCCCCTAACGTTCACGATCCCCGAAGGTTCCATCCTCAATCCTTCATCCAACGCAGCTGTCTGTGCTGGGAATCCCATCACCTCGCAGCGCGTTACAGACGTTGTGATCAAAGCTTTCGCTGCCTGCGCCGCCAGCCAGGGCGACTGCAACGTCGTGTCTTTTGGCATCGACGGTAACATCGACCCGAGCACGGGGGAGCTCGTCCCCGACACGGGTTTCGGCTTCTGCGAGACCATCTGCGGAGGCAGCGGCGCAGGCCCCGGCTGGCACGGGACGAGCGGCGTGCACATTCACATGACCAACACCAAGATCTGCGACCCGGAGATTGCTGAAAAGCGGTACCCGATCCTGCTGCGCGAGTTCAGCATCCGCGACGGCAGCGGCGGCAGGGGCCGGTGGAACGGGGGCAATGGCATCCGGCGCATGTACGAGTTTGGCCGGGACATGGGCTGCTCCATTGTTAGCGAGCGCCGAGTGACGAGACCCTATGGCATGAAGGGCGGCGAGGACGGCAAGTCGGGCGTCAACTACATCGTCAAGGGCGGCAAAGGCGGGCGCTGGTGCCGCGTCGGCGGACGCAAGGACTTCAAGGTGGAAAAGGGAGATTACTTTGTCATCGACACACCGGGAGGAGGCGGTTGGGAAGCAGCGACGACATCTGAAAGTGGCGACGGCGACGCTGCTGGAAGTAAGAATAACGGCGTGGAGCGGAGGTTTGTGAGCCAGTTTCAGCTCGCTCAGGAGACGAGCAATTAAGAGCTTTTCTTCTTTTTTCCTTGCTTTTTCCGTCTTTCATCCTGGGCAAGTTAGCAATCATAGACAGCACTCATTGAATAAGAACAATGTTCGAAACACGCAGCCAATGTATGCGGGAGAAGGCCTGGCTTCTAAATTGATGTGAACGAATTGAAACCCCCACAACGTCTTCGGAGATACAGACCCTTGCTCGTGGCCGGGCTGCTTTTAAGCGGGGCCGTTGAGTGGAGACATTAGCGCCGATGGACGAGAACCTTACTACAGAGTACTTGCAGTGCCTGTGCAGTCTTGTTCCTTCATTACGCTGAGCTGCTTTCCAAAGGAAGACGAATCGGCGCTGAATATGCTGCCTTAGAATGAGAAATGCATCGGTATTTTGGGCGAGCTCGAATTTGAACTGGGTATCACGTGAGTGTGGACCACCACTGTGGGATCACTCGGGCTATCATCCACGTGATGCTCTGTGCAGCTACTGTAACCTGGGTATTGCTATAGTGCTCCAGCTAGGGACCAGCATATATTGTGCGGGACTGGCTTCTCAAAATCATATCAGTCATTTCAACGCGTAGCTTTGATTATGATACCAGCCATCATTCCTCACGGCATCCATATCCTCCGCACTGAGTATGACCGGCGACCTTCTCTATGTACAAGATACCCTACAATCACTGCACATATATGTCAGGAGTTTCCGAATCCTTCCTAAGCAATAAAGCGTAATCATAATCAGCTAGGGCTTACAAAAGTCTGAAGCATCACTTATCGTAACTATTTCAAGGCTTTTTGTCTTCATTTGCCAGTCTGCGAATTATTTGGTATGTTCAATGTTGGGTAAGGTGGGGAAAGGTCAGTTCCCAACTACTCCTAGTATCTGCTATTAAATTGAAGCTGTCCCAATTTGGTGAGCCGGCGCCCCTCGATTGGGGATTCGTACCCCGCTATCATCGGCCTTGGTGGGTTCAAGCTATCGAAATGACACTTATCCGGGAGCTCATGGAGCGCGACCGGAGCCGTGGTAACCTCTACTAAACAAACACCAGAACATTCGACAACTCACAAAATCAGCAAATCTCACCGCCCTCCTTCTTCCTATATCCCCCACTCATACAGGATACCCGCGCTGGTGCAGCCGTGCAAAATCCGGTATTTGTCAAAGTTCACCCTTTTACGGCACCGTTGACTCGGTCGACCTGGTCTAGATAATACCAGTCTAGTCTATAGGATACAAGGGGACAGAGCTACGCCGTAACTACGAAGCCATTCGCAAGAAGAACAAAAAGATTAGAGGAAAAGAATCCAAGATGCCGGCTCTCACAGTCTCCACAGACCTGGCCCCCCGCTCCGCCTCCCCCGAGCCACCGCCCATGTCCCCCATAACGCCGACCGAAACACCTTCCAGCCCTGTCACTGCCTCCGCCTCCGCCGCTGCTGCTCCCAACACAACGTCCACGATCCCTCCGCCAGCCCCCCTCACACACACAACGCACCCTTCCCACACCCCATCACAGCCGGTCCCGCCCCCCGAGCCCATCGACTTTGACCAAAACGCCGACGCCATCGCCCTCCGCTCCGCCATCTCCGTCCTGCAGCTCCAGCGCAAAAAGGCAGACCAGCACATCCGCCTCCTGAGCGCACACCGCGCCGACGCTGCTGCTAACCCGGAGCGCACAGCCGCACAGCTAGCTACTGCTGCCGGTGTCTCTTCCGACGCGGCACCGTGGAAGGACGCTTTCCGGCCGCAAGCTATCGGGAGATGTCCTCAGATCAACTGGGACCAGTACGCCGTGGTAGGCGAGCCGTTAGACAGGATACATAGGGAGCAAGTGACGAACCCTGCGCCCACGGAACCATCCATATATGCCAACGGGGTGTACGAGCCGGGGAAGAGCGCTGGGGCGACGGGTCCGGGAAAGGCGGAGGAATACCGAGGTCCATTGGCGGCATACTCGCCGTGGCAAGACAAAGAAAAAGCCAGTCCAAAAAAGTAAAGGCAGGTAGTCGCGGGACTGTATTACGATGTGAGATACGCATATAAAACCTGTATTTAGCAGGCGCCCACGGTGGGAGGGATAGCAATGTACGTTCAAGCAAGATGATAATGATGAGATACCAGCGGGCTCCACGGCTATCAATAGCACAATCTTCAGGCATTCATGAAGTAAGGAATATTTACATGTTTTCTTCAAAGTGAGCAGTAATTCATCCATTCATCATTTGCAGCCAACCAAGGGCCCTCAGGAATCTAACCCGCCTGCCAGGGTATTTCCCCAACTAAGTACTACTACTACTAAGAAGAAGGAGTATCATTCCCATCCCCCAAATATGTCATATTCCCCGCAAGCCAAGGTCGTCAAATGCTACAAGAAGTATGATTTCTTCCTGCAAATCCCAAACGCCGCTGTCGACCAAAATTTTGTCGTTCTATATGATATCTGTTCTGTTGTCCCTGCCGCTATGGTCCATTCGAATCAACTCGTAAAGAAATTCGTCTTCATACTATCTTCACTCGGGGAAATCCCTGTATTTGGTTAGCACAATCTTGGAAGACCTGCACCCAGTGGCAACTTACTCCATGCTCTGCTGCACGGATCGACGTAACCGGCGGTTGTAAAGCTTCTTGCTGTCCGAACCGCCGTTCCAAAACAGTTGGGAGGCTTCGGGGTTAACAAGCTTTCGGGGGTCGTAGGCTGGATCCTCATCTTCCAGCGCAGAGATGATCGCTTCCATGTGTGACCGGACATCCTCTCTCCGATCCGGTCGTGGCGTGTAGCACACAGTGCCATCGGCAGCAACTAGATGGTGGAATATCTTGGTCTCGAGTCGGACGCGTGGCTGCTCGCTAGGGAATCGAGGACTAAAGTTGATTTTGATGCGGAAGAGACCTCCATCCAGATTGGTCATGGGCCGTCCAAAGTAGGTGATGATCCAAATGAAAGGGTTACCACTCTCGAGCGTCACATCGTGAGGGATGTCGCTAACCTTGAAGAAGGATACAACCTGATCGTACTGATGCTGAAGATTCACAGATACAGTGCTCTCAGTAGCTGTAGACTGCATTCCCTCAATCTCCCAAATTTTCGGTTCCTTATCAAGTTCTGCCTTGATGTTATGAAGTCTCTTCTTCAGAAAAGGATAACAGAACCGCCCATCCATGCTATTGTTCCCTTGACCACCCTCAAAGGGCATTCTGTCGAAGGCTTGATTTTCTTCCACTTCGGATTCGCCTTTCTCGATTGCTGCAAGATAGCTTTCGAAGTACCATAAGAAACGCCGCTTGCATAGGTCCTTGAACGGTTCGAATGGGATAGTTGTATCGTCAATGTCGTCAGGGTCCATAGTATCCCCACCCGCATCTTCAGCCTTTGTTCCGTCGGTACGCAGGCCCAGATAGCCTTCAAGTCGCTGAATGACCGAAACCCGCAGGTTTTCGTGTTGAATCTGGGATGATAAGAGCCCGTCACCCGAGGAGAGAATGCGTAAAGCCTACCTTTTGAGCGTAGCTCTTTTGCGCTTGCTTGTCAGACTGGCTGTGAGCGTCCTCGTAGCCCGGCTCATTCTCGTAAGGGTTTGACGACATGAGGCTTTGAATAGAAAGAAGGATGGACTCAAGTCCCTGGGCGGAGGACCATTCCTCACCCCGCTCGCCTCGCCACGTACTACACATTTATTTGTCAGGCCCATACCAAACGCATCACACGAGCATCGCACAATCTCACATACCCAAGAATCGATCTGTCTTGTACGTCAGTCGAGCCAACATCTCACACGGATTCAATGACTTACAGGCAGACCTTGCCGTTGGCGTAGATATTTGGGTTGAACCTACAGCGGCCTCCATTCGTTGTAACAGACATGACGCTCGGTGCCTTGGATGGGTACTCTTGGTAGCGGCGTTATTAGTACAGAATAGAGTATGCTGGAGGTTCTCATGTAACCTACCTTTGTTGAACTTGACGGCGAACTAGATATATCATAGTCAGCCTTTACCTGGTATTGGCATCCACTCTAGGCGATCCTACCTCGAAGAAGCCGAACTCATATGGGGTCTCATGGGGACCAATGATCAAAGCCCTGACATTGCGTACGTCTATGTCTCGACAGGCGACGGCGAGGGCTGTGATGCGACCATCCTGTTAGTGAGGGTAGGCGAGTTCCGCTGGCTACGCGCTACTTACAGAGGTCCGTGTTCTTCTGAATCTCGCCGAGTTCCTGGAGCACAATACAGTTCAGCTACGCTTGTCTGTGATTGGAAGCTGTGAAGCTAGAGTATACCTTCGAAATCCGGATGATGGACTGATCGTGTGGCATGGTCGCAGCCTTTCGAGTCACAACTCTCTCGCGCACAAGCACGAGGAGCAGTGGGCGGCACTTTGCTGAGGTTCGAAACGTAAAGCGACCATGGGGTAGTGAGGCGCGAGACCAATAATAAGCGGGAAGAGTCGACTGCGTCGAAGGCGAGATTGAGCACCTCGGGTCTGTTCTGTTGGCAAAGAGGCAGCAGCAGGGCTGTGTTAAGGAAAATGATCACAGGCGGCAGTCGAGAGTCAAAGGTGACCTCAGTTGAAAGTGAGAGTGAAAGTGAAGGAGCCCCCCAGCCTGCAACTGCAAACTAGCCCGGCAGGTTGGTACTTGGTACTGGTGCTAAATCAATCCCAAGTTTGACCCCAACTACTGCACTAGTATCGATACCCTAAAAAAAGCCAAACTTCTGGGTGGCTTTAGTGATTGCGACGCTCACGATTGAAGGCTGCCTTCGAACAAGGTAGGTATACTTGTACAGTACCTTGGTGTAGGCCCTCATTGAACGCACCTCGAATGGTGGGTGAGAAGGGTATTTAGAGGGTTACTCTCTACATACATACTTTACGAGGTAGGTATGTTTAAAATTGTAGCATGAGCCGTGAGGGACCGAGGGGAAGCGGGGCAAACGCCGCTTCATTCAAGTTTCTCACGAGGCAGATTAGGCAGTCACTCCATCGCCTACCGATTGAGTTGGGCGCAAACGTCAGCAATTCTACCTTACGTTGACTGGCTACAGCCCTTCCACGTTGACAACAATTTATCTTGGTTATTATATTGATCGCGGTTTGTTGGTAGCTTCACCGGATGCCCGCACGAAGCAAACGAATCGGAGCTTCACTTCCTGAAGTTCAGCCTGAGGTTATCCTTACTGTGAAGAAAAGCCACATATATATAAGAAGTAGTCTAATATGAGGCGACCGACCGGTCAAGTCGCAATGCATGATACTACTAGTCTCGTAGGGAGAAAACTACACCATTAATTGTGGTTAGACTGCCGCCTTGCAGTGTGCTTGTAAAAGCCCGGGACCCCAATCAAACTCATCGGAAGTATGCATGTAGGGTGGCATATATGCCTGCTAATGTCGGTGCTCGGCTCAGCTTGTGCGGTATTGGTGGGCGTAAAGGATCGAGTCAGGTACCTGCCATCAGGTACCTTGAGGTAAGGAAGGGCCTCCTCATGACGCTCCAGGACGCGGGGTCTTGAGGCACGCTTACCTTGAGGTACCTACAGGCGAACTAGCAGTAGCTTAGTTCTACCACAGCTATGCGGTCACCGTCACGGCGCTTCTGGCCTTGTGGACCCGGCAAGCCGAACGCGCCCCGCGTCAGCTCTAGCGAGACGCGTTAATGGATTTTGCCAGCCGGCCTTTGCAAGCTGTTGGCATGGTACGACCTATCTATCTACAACTCACCAACTAATGAATCGATCCAAGGATAGAATCACTGTCCGACCAATATACACGCCCAGACCAGCATGGCCAGCTTTTTCGATCTCAAAGCCAGGAAAGCAGCTGCTGCTGCCAATGGCACATCTAGCACCAAACAGGAAGAAAAGTCCGATGGGAGAGTCCAGCCTTGGGTAGAGAAATAGTCAGTTCGACCACATGCGCTCGTCCGAATCCAAGCTTACACACTCGTCCAGCCGCCCGAAGAGCCTAGACGATGTCGCCGCCCAAGACCATACTGTCACAGTGCTACAGCGCACCTTGCAATCGACCAACGTTAGTGCATGATCGTTCAAGCTTAACAGGAGGCTACTGACGCTGGTAAAGCTCCCTCACATGCTCTTCTACGGCCCCCCCGGAACGGGAAAGACGTCGACTATCCTCGCCCTTGCCAAACAGCTCTACGGTCCAGAATTGATCAAGACACGGGTGCTTGAGCTGAACGCTTCTGATGAACGTGGCATCAGCATCGTTCGTGAAAAGGTCAAGAATTTTGCACGTATGCAATTGACCAACCCGTCGCCTTCATATAAGCAGAAATACCCTTGCCCGCCATTTAAGATTATCATTCTCGACGAGGCCGACTCTATGACCCAAGATGCCCAAAGTGCGCTGCGCCGGACCATGGAAACATATAGTAAAATCACCCGCTTCTGTCTAATCTGCAACTATGTCACGCGCATCATCGACCCTCTCGCGAGTCGCTGTAGCAAGTTCCGCTTCAAGAGCTTGGATCAGGGCAATGCCAAGAAGAGGCTCGGGGCCATTGCCGAGCTCGAGGGTGTGCCGCTGGAGGAGGGGGTTCTGGACACGCTGATAAAGTGCGCCGAAGGTGATTTGCGTAAAGCCATCACATTCCTCCAGAGCGCTGCTCGCTTAGTCGGCGCGAATGCGAAAAAGGACGCCGAAGGAGACGATTCTATGGATGTGGACAAGAAGGCAGTTACGGTCAAGATCATTGAGGACATTGCGGGTGTCATACCCGACCAGACCATTGATAATCTCGTGCAGGCCTTACGCCCGAGCGATCCAGGACGAGCGTTCAAGGCCATAGACAAGGTTGTGGAGGATATGGTGGCAGATGGGTGGAGTGCTGGTCAAGTGGTAACACAGGTATGTTTTGTGGACGAGGAAACGACACTTCACCATCGCTAACGATTTGTCTAGCTCTATGGAAATTTGCTCACCGATGAGTCCATTCCCGATGTTCAGAAGAACAAAATTGTCATGGTGTTTTCACAGATCGACAAGAGGCTGGTTGACGGTGCCGATGAACATTTGTCTATGCTCGACCTGGCAATGAGGATATCGTCCATCATGAAGGGCAATTAAATGAGCACGAAGCTGGAAATGACTTGGTCAGCCAGAAGAAAAAGGGGGGAGTTTTTTTTTTTTTTTTGGCGTTCAGCTTGAGGGTTTTATCATATGCAGCATCAATGTGGCCATCGCTCTACACGTAGAAATATGTATGACTTCTTACAAAGCTTCTTCCTGACCGATGAGACCGAGATTGCCATGTAGCGCTGACCAAATATCACCCGGCCTTTGATCTGACACTATCTGCTTCTCCGTATGTTTCATCCTTCCTGTGTCTTTCGCATCTTCCGCAGCCAGCCAGACATCAGAGTCATCTAACCCTTCAACAGGTCCTTCGCCCGATGAGCCGCTGGGCTCGCTTTTCTTGAGACCAAGAAGATCTTCCAGCTCTTGCAGTGCTTCCATCGACCCTTCAAGGGCCAGCTGACCACTCTCAACGGTCTCCGCAACCGACTCGAGGTTCGCAATCTTGGCCGAGTCAGACGCAAAGACCCACGGCTTTATTCTCTTTGACATGTCCGGTTTGTCGGACTTTTTCGAGGTCAGCTCACTGACCAGACCAGATCGACGTCGGAGCGACTCTTTCATGGGATAGGCGGGTAACAATTGGCTCTCCTCTGCCAGATGTCCCAGGCCCTGACGGGCCTCTCGGGCCTGTTTGCCCAAAGAAGAGTTGAGGTGAGATTTTTGGCTGATGAGGCTCTTCTGATTCCTTGAAACGACAAGCAGGTTTTCTATGTAAGGTATGAGGTGATAATTGATGGGTTGAACCGCAAGCCCCGTAGATGACTGTGTGATCTTGGGTTTGAGATCCGGCGTGGTGGGCTGCTCCAGTCGTTGTGCCACCAGTGCCAATAGCTCGGATCTGGAGTCCACATACTTGGCGTATTTGTCTCTAATTTCTGCCAGTCCAGCGGATATCGTGGCTTGATCAAGCTCGGGATCCCCTGTGTTGCTGTCGTGGTGCTCCGGATGCTGTTCCTTTTCGTCCGTTGCAACACTGAGCTCGGACTCAATCCATGTGATGAGCTCTGAGCGGGTAGCGTTGAGAGCCTCTACTCTCGCGCCGTGACTGGTCACTTCAGGTCTATGCCTCGATCGTGCTTTGGCTTCCTCGAGAAGTTTCTCTTCCTGCTTCAGCAGAAGTCTGGCTCGAAGCACGATTTTCTCAAGGCTTGTTGCCCGTGCTCTCAAATCCTGAGACGATTCGCCTGGATCCGCTGCTATGCTGTCGACGACGTCTCTGGGCACGGCTGGCAGTGGCTTTGCTTCCCGAAGTATCTGGTCGGGGTCGAGGAAAGCTGGCGAGGCAGCTGGTTCCTCCGCTAGATGGTCAAGGTATCTGCGAACAGTCGATAGTTTCTCTCGCTTCTTTTGAAGCTTCAGAATGGCAAGTCGCTCATCTAGAATGCTTTCCTTCTCATAGCCAGTAATGGCAGGCTGTTGTTCAGGAGTCCCCGGGCGTTGTTGGACCACATCATCGAAGCGCTGTCTAGCTGCGGCATTGTCCCTTAGGGCATCTAGATAGTCTTGGTGGAGCCCTTTTGTATGTGTGCCGACATCATGAGATGCTACGCCGCTCGTGTAACTAGCAAGAGCTAGTGGTTTATTCAACGGCGCGTCACTCGAGCAAGCGCCTAAGTGTAGTGAGAGGATTCGCCTGATGAAGTTGGCTTGCTCTCGAGGTTTGATGTAGGGATCAAGGCCACTCTTGAATTTGTTCACGACGTCCAGGCCTTCAGCCATCTCGTCTCGGCCATTTCAGTGGCCAAAGTATCTCTCACTTCTATCGTGCTGGAAAATGATTTAAATGCAATTTGAAGTCCACCTTCATCTTTTCCCACAAATTGCACCAATGAAGCGGTCATGGGGCGCGCGTTTGTTTGTACCTGAGGGAACTGTGGCTGCAGTAAAAGCAGATGTGGCGCGTGGGCGCACGATGGTGGCGCTAAGCCTAACGAGGAGCTAGCGGCTTTCCTCATTCGAGGCTGAGATCGAAATTTATTGGAGTCAAAGGTCTAAACAATCACAGTTTTGTAGACAATCCACACCTCCAAGCCTCGCTCGACTGAGTCACAATAGGCAAAAGCCTTATCGACCCAGGCTTCCAACTTGCAGGTCAACTGAGCGACGGATACATGGTTCTTTAAAAGGTCGACTACAGGGCTCCTCGAGCTGTTGCGGAGGACTTCGACAATTCGCAACCCACCTCACGAGCCTCAAGTGCTCCCCGACACGTTAACAACGCGCGCCCAACATGTCGGACCCTCATCGCGATGTCTCCCAGTACAAGTACTCAGCCATGTCCAACCTGGTCCTCCAGGCGGACCGTCGGTTTGTCACGCGCCGAACCGACGAGGCCACGGGTGACCCCGAGTCGCTCGCTGGCCGGCTGAGTATCAAGGACATGGGCGGGCGCACCGGTCGAGACGAAGTGCCCAAGCAGAAGAAGAACGCCGGCGTGTCTGGCATTCAGAGGGGTAGTGCTCAGGAGGGCGAAGACATTCTTCTCCGCGAACAGAAGAAGCGCAAAGCGGAGGCCCCCCACGCCAGAGGCGCTGGTATTCTCGGCGCAAACGACACCGCGATTGAAGGGATCAACTACCGACCTCGGACACAAGCCACTCGAGCCACATTTGAACTTATTCTGACAATCGTCGCCGGATCGCTCGGTGATGTCCCTCAGGAGGTTGTACTGAGTGCGGCGGACGTGGTGTTGGAATATCTAAAGGAAGATGATATGAAGGACCTCGATAAGAAGAAGGAGATCGACGAGATGCTTGGAGCAACGTTGAGCCCGAAGCAGTTCAACGAGCTGGTCAACCTCGGCAAGAAAATCACCGACTACGGCGCTCAAGATGATGATGAGGATGTAAATATGGGCGGCGGGGACGACGATGACGCCGAAATCGATGAGCGTCAAGGTGTTGCCGTGGCTTTCGATGAAGACGATGACGACGAAGAAGGCATCGTCAATGAAGTACGCGACGAGTCATCAGAAGACGAAGACGAGGAGGAAGAAGAGGGTGACGAGGCCAAGCGGAATCAGCCAGAGGACGACGTGATGGGCGTCGAGGAAGAAATGGTCCTTGACTCGGCACCCACAGCAGAGGAAGACAAAGAAAAGGACAAGCATGTCATCCCGGCGAGAGACATCGACGCATTTTGGCTCCAGCGCCAGATTGGAACTTTCTACCCGGACGCCCATGAGCAGGCCGACAAGACAAAAGAGGCGTTGCGCATTCTATCCGGAGAGCCAGATGAGCCAGAAGGCGAGGAAAAGTCATTGCGCGAAATCGAGAACGACCTCATGGAGCTCTTCGACTTCGAGCATCATGAGCTCGTACAGAAGCTTGTGGAGAATAGGGAGAAGGTGTTTTGGCTAACCAAGCTGGCAAGATCCGAAAGCTCTGACCAACGCGAAGCTGTGGAGCGAGAGATTAGATCCGAAAGCCTACAGTGGCTTCTTGATGAGCTTCATGGCAAAAAGACCGATGACAAAAAGGGCAAGATGGATATCAAGATGGACATAGACGTTCCCGCCTCCTTCAACGAACAAGCGCCTAAAGAGGAGCGAGCTGAGGGCCAGCTTATCGGCGGGTTGCAGCCTAGGAAGGTCGTCAACCTCGATAACTTGGTCTTTGATCAAGGCAATCACCTCATGACCAACGCAAAGGTCAGGTTACCAGAGGGCTCGACGAAGCGGAGTTTCAAGGGCTACGAAGAGATTCACGTCCCACCTCCGAAGAAGCGGAACGACTCGGATGACCCGATGGTCCCCATCACCGAAATGCCGGAGTGGTCGCGTACGCCTTTTGGCTCTACCAAGTCGCTCAACAAGATCCAGTCGAAATGTTACCCTTCCGCATTTGGAGACGATGGCAACATGCTTATCTGTGCCCCCACGGGTAGTGGTAAAACTAACGTGGCCATGCTGACAATATTGCGAGAACTCGGCAAGCACCGCAATCCTGAGACGGGAGACATTGACCTCGACGCCTTCAAAATCGTCTATATTGCGCCTCTCAAGGCTCTGGTTCAAGAGCAAGTCGGAAACTTCGGGAAGAGACTGGAACCGTTTGGCGTTCGCGTGTCAGAACTGACAGGAGATCGTCAACTTACCAAGCAACAAATCGCTGAGACGCAGATTATCGTGACAACACCCGAAAAGTGGGACGTCATTACTCGAAAAGCGAATGATCTTACGTACACAAATCTCGTCCGACTTGTTATCATTGACGAGATTCATCTTCTGCATGATGATCGTGGCCCAGTCCTGGAAAGTATCGTTAGCCGAACGATCCGCAAGACCGAGCAGACGGGAGAGCCTGTCCGTATTGTCGGTTTGTCCGCTACGCTACCTAATTACCGAGATGTGGCAAGCTTCCTCCGAGTCGATGTTAACAATGGCCTGTTCCATTTCGATGGCTCGTTCCGACCCTGCCCCCTCCGTCAGGAGTTCATTGGCGTTACAGACCGGAAGGCCATCAAGCAGCTTAAAACAATGAATGATGTGACGTACAACAAAGTCATGGAGCATGTTGGGCAGAACCGAAACCAAATGCTCATTTTCGTTCACTCCCGAAAAGAGACAGCCAAGACGGCGCGCTATATCCGCGACAAGGCTTTAGAGATGGAGACTATCAATCAGATCCTGCGACACGATGCTGGCAGTCGGGAGGTCCTGACTGAGGCGTCAAACCAAGCCGTGGACAAGGATCTGAAGGATATTCTCCCGTATGGCTTTGGAATCCATCACGCTGGTATGAGCCGCGCGGACAGGACTGATGTTGAGGATCTGTTCGCACAAGGTGCGATCCAGGTGCTCGTGTGTACCGCCACCCTCGCTTGGGGTGTCAACTTGCCAGCCCATACTGTCATCATCAAAGGCACTCAGGTCTACTCGCCTGAGAAGGGTAGCTGGGTGGAGCTGAGTCCCCAAGACGTGCTGCAGATGCTTGGGCGTGCTGGTCGTCCCCAGTTCGACACTTATGGCGAGGGTATAATCATCACAACACAGAGCGAAATTCAATATTACCTTTCGCTTCTCAATCAACAGCTGCCGATTGAGAGTCAATTCGTCAGCAAACTTGTCGACAACCTGAACGCCGAGATAGTTCTGGGCAATGTCCGCACGCGCGACGAAGGTGTGGAATGGCTAGGCTATACGTATCTGTTCGTTCGTATGCTCCGTTCGCCTGGTTTGTATCAGGTGGGGGCCGAGTACGAAGACGACGAGGCTTTGGAGCAGAAACGAGTAGACCTCATTCACTCTGCGGCTTTGATTCTGAGAAGGACCAATCTCATCAAATATGATGAGAAGACAGGGAGGCTACAGTCCACAGAGCTTGGTCGCATTGCGTCCCACTTCTACATCACCGCTGGTTCCATGGACACATACAACAATCACATTCAACCATCTATCACAACGATCGAACTCTTCAGAGTCTTCTCGCTCAGCGCAGAATTCAAGTACATCCCAGTGCGGCAAGACGAGAAGCTCGAATTAGCCAAGCTGCTAGGCCGTGTCCCTGTTCCTGTCAAGGAAAGCATCGAAGAGCCCCATGCCAAGATCAATGTCCTCCTCCAAGCATACATTTCCAGACTCAAACTGGACGGATTGGCGCTTATGGCCGACATGGTGTACGTGACTCAGAGTGCTGGTCGTATCCTGCGCGCTATTTTTGAGATTACTCTAAAGAAGGGCTGGGCATCTGTCGCGAAGACCGCTTTGGATCTATGCAAGATGGCCGAAAAGCGGATGTGGCCCACTATGACACCGCTTCGTCAATTCCCTTCATGCCCTCGGGATATTGTTCAGAAGGCTGAGAGGATTGACGTTTCCTGGGCCAACTACTTCGACTTGGATCCCCCTCGGATGGGTGAGCTTCTGGGTATGCCAAAGGCCGGCCGCATCGTCTGCGGCTTTGTTGCCAAGTTTCCTCGCCTTGAGGTCCAAGCTCAGGTGCAGCCTATGACCCGCTCGATGTTGCGCGTAGAACTGAGCATCACGCCCAACTTTGAGTGGGATGACAGCATCCACGGGGCTGCCGAAAGCTTCTGGATCATGGTCGAGGACTGCGACGGCGAGGACATTCTCTACCACGATACCTTCATACTGCGGAAGGACTATGTTGAATCGGAATCTAATGAGCATCTCGTCGAATTCACAGTTCCCATCACCGACCCGATGCCGCCGAACTACTTTGTCTCAGTGGTCTCTGATCGATGGATGCATGCTGAGACAAGATTAGCCGTCCCTTTCCACAAGCTCATCCTGCCAGAGAAGTTCCCGCCCCATACTGAGCTCCTCGACCTACAGTCACTCCCCATTTCAGCCTTGAAGGTCTCTAGCTACGTTGACCTGTATCCCGATTGGAGGCAGTTCAACAAGATTCAAACACAAACGTTCAACTCACTATACAAGACTGACCAGAACGTCTTTGTTGGCGCTCCCACGGGTAGCGGGAAAACTGTCTGTGCTGAATTCGCGTTGTTGCGCCACTGGAGCCAGCCAGACACTGGTCGCGCAGTCTATATTGCTCCTTTCCAGGAGCTCGTGGATTCCCGGCTCCAGGACTGGCAGAAGCGCCTTAGCCATCTGAATGGAGGCAAGGAGATAGTCAAGCTATCGGGCGACACTGCCACTGACATCAAGCTATTGGAGAAGGGAGATCTCATTCTAGCCACTCCCACTCAATGGGACGTGCTCTCTCGCCAATGGAAGCGTCGCAAGAACATTCAAACTGTTGGTCTCTTCATCGCTGATGAGATTCACCTTCTGGGTGGTGCAATGGGATATGTTTACGAGATTATCGTTTCTCGAATGCATTATATCCGGAGTCAGATCGAGATCCCTCTAAGGATTGTTGCGCTCAGCGTGTCGCTTGCTAACGCCCGAGACATTGGTGAGTGGATCGACGCAAAGAAGCACGATATCTACAATTTCAGCCCTCACGTCCGGCCGGTACCCTTGGAGCTTCATGTCCAGTCTTTCACCAACCCTCATTTCCCGTCGTTGATGCTGGCAATGGCAAAGCCTACTTATCTTGCTGTCACACAAATGTCGCCTGACAAGCCGGCAATGATCTTTGTGCCTACACGCAAGCAGACTCGTCAGACGGCTCGCGATCTTCTCGCTGCCTGCTTCGTGGATGATGACGAGGACCGCTTCCTCCACGCCGAGGTTCAGCAGATGAAGCCCCTACTTGAACGAATCCACGAAGAAGCCTTGGCCGAGGCGTTGTCTCATGGCATCGGATACTACCACGAGGCGTTGAGTCAGAGCGACAAACGAATCGTGAAGCACTTGTACGACAATGGTGCCATCCAGGTGTTGGTCGCTTCTCGAGATGTCTGCTGGGAGCTGAATAGCACCGCTCACCTCGTCATCGTCATGGGTACTCAGTACTTTGAGGGTCGAGAGCATCGTTATGTCGACTATCCATTGAGCGAGGTCTTGCACATGTTTGGCAAGGCTCTGCGCCCCTCACAGGACGGGCGAGGACGTGGTGTTCTCATGCTGCCGCAAGTGAAGCGCGAGTATTACAAGAAGTTCTTGAACGAGGCATTGCCAGTTGAGTCTCATCTCCACAATTATCTCCACGATGCATTTGTGACGGAGATCAGCACCAAAATGATTGAGTCTGGTGACGATGCGATCAATTGGACGACTTTCACATACTTCTACCGTCGCCTTCTGGCCAACCCCAGCTACTACAGCCTTACTGGCACCACTCATGATGCTTTGAGCAACTACATGTCGGATTTGGTTGAGACAACTCTCCGCGAGCTGAGCGAATCAAAGATTGTGGACTTTGACGAGGAAGATGGCTCCGTAACGCCTCAAAACGCAGCCATGATTGCCGCCTACTACAACATTTCGTACATCACGATGCAGACCTTCCTGCTCTCCCTTAGTGCTCGTACAAAGCTTAAGGGTATCCTCGAAATCGTGACCTCTGCGACTGAGTTTGAGTCCATCCAGATTCGTCGTCATGAGGAGGGTCTACTCCGCAGAATTTACGACCGCATCCCTGTCAAGATGTCGCAGCCAGTATTCGACTCGCCACACTTCAAGGCTTTCGTGTTGCTTCAGGCCCACTTCTCAAGGATGCAGCTTCCAATCGATCTCTCGAAGGATCAAGAAGTTCTTCTCACAAGAGTGCTCAGTCTTCTAAGTGCTATGGTCGATATTCTCTCCTCAGACGGGCATCTCAACGCCATGAGTGCCATGGAAATGTCCCAGATGGTCATCCAAGCTATGTGGGATAGGGATAGCCCTCTCAAGCAGATTCCGCACTTCTCACCGGAGGTTGTCAAGGTGGCTAATGACTTCGGGTATGTTCCAAACCCTTTCTATGAAAAGAATCCCCCTAATGTTGTACATCGCAGTATCAAAGATATATTCGACTTCATGGAAGCCATGAATCCAGAGGAAAATCCCGACTACAAGACACTCCTCAAGCGTCTTGGCTTGTCACAAACCCAATTGGCTGAATCCGCAAATTTCACCAACGAGAAATATCCCGATCTGGAGCTTGAGCATGAAGTGGTTGATGCGGATGACATCACGGCTGACGAACCTGCGTACCTCAACATTAAGATCACCCGGAATATGGAGGAGGATGAAGAGGTGGACACGACAGTACACGCGCCTTTCTACCCTACCCAGAAGTTGGAGAATTGGTGGCTTGTGGTCGGTGATGAGAAGACGAAGAACCTGCTTGCTATCAAGCGTGTCACTATTGGCCGCGAACTGAAGACTCGCTTGGAATACACAGTACCTACCGCCGGCACGCACGACCTGAAGCTCTTCTTGATGAGCGATAGCTACGTTGGGGTGGATCAGGAGCGCGAGTTCTCGGTGTCTGCCGCTGAAGGTATGGATGAGGATGAAGATGAAGACGAAGACGAGGACGAGGACTAGAAACACGCTATCGTTTGGCCTGCTGTCACTTCATGAGCGTGGCGGCATTGTACACTAAGCCAGGGCTATCGGCGACATCCATGGGCAATTCACAGCGGCGAATCATTGTCTACCCTGGTCAGGATATGAATGGCATGAGGAGGATTTACTCGTCAAGGAGAGTTTTGGCAGCTAATATGCAGTTGTGTGAGTTCATGGTTGTGGAACAGCAGTTGCGAGGGCGGGAGCGACCGGATCGTCCCCCGCATGGCGAGACTCAGCAAAGCACAGCCATCATGTACCAAGACCACACCTACGGAGGAGGATGACTGTTTAAAAGTATATATGATGGTTCCATGTGGATGCAAGGACTTAATTGAGTTTATTAGGGCAAGATTGAGCAGCTTTCACCGTGGTTGACGGCCCATGTTCCGGCAAGAAAGGACTTAACCTCCGCTATTGACACTATCGAGAGAGTCACGTGATGCTCAATTGGTGACGTTGGAAGGTTGCTCTAGGTCGCTTTCTCCCTCAGAATCCATGCAGCCATTCATCATCCTTCGTTTCGCTCCAGTTGTTTTTCTTTCGTCACCCACACTTCAGCTCCTACACATTACGCGGGAACGCCCCAGCTGCCAACCCGCCCCATTTCGCATCTTTTCCATCTTCACCACCCTTCTCGTTATCGCGAATCGCGCTTTTGCCTTCATCATTGACTCGGCTCGACGCGACCAGTAGCGCGTTTCCGAAACTCGATTGTCAGCAACTTGCCAAGCTCTTTGTGATCTGAGTTTCGGTGCAACCCGACTAATCTGACGACTTCATTTTTCCATCAACAACGCGTTTCGCCATGGCAGATCAACCCACTGAGAAGCCTGAGGCGGTTGCGCCCACCGAGGGGAAGGAAGCTCCAGCTGTCGAGTCCAAGACCGACCAGCCTGAGGTTGGCGCCGAGGAGGGAGCCAAGACGGAAGGTAAGGGCTGCACATGGTTAAATAAGAGGATTGAGGGCGACAGGCTTTAGAAACTCAAGCGCATCTTTCCTACCTGGTTCCTGCCACAGAACAAGGTTGCGAAATCAAGTTTGCGCCGCTGAGTGTCTCTCCTCCATTTCATCTGAGCGATCACAAGACCAAAGCTAACGAGTATCTTCCATCTGCAGAAACTAAGGAAGAGGTAGCTGAGAAAGCAAACGACACGAGCGACGCTGCTGCTGAGAGCAAGACCGAGGATAAGACAGAGGAGAAGCCTGCTGCCGATGGCGACACGGAGATGGCCGATGCGGCTGACGCGCCGGCGGCTGAGCCCGAAAAACCTGCTGCCGAAGCTGATGCCGGCAACAAGACGCCCGCGAACAAGAACACGAATCGACGCAAGTCTGGCGGTGGCGCCTCAAACCGCAAGTCCCTGAGCAAGAAGGCTTCCAAAGCCAAGATGACCCATCTTGATGCGAAGCCTGGTGACCATTTCCTGGTCAAGCTCAAGGGCTTCCCCGAGTGGCCAGCAATCATTTGCGACGAGTCGATGCTGCCTGCGGCGCTGTTGACATCTCGACCAGTGACGGCTCAGAGGCCCGACGGAACCTACGCTGAGGCTTATGGTCCCGGTGGCAAGCGAGCCTACGACAGGAATTACCCTGTCATGTACCTCCATACCAACGAATTGTAAGATTGTACGCTCAGAATTCGAACGAAGTCACACTAACACTACTCGCGCAGCGGCTGGGTCGTCAACACTGCGCTGACCGAGCTTACCTCAGAAATGGCTAAGAGCTCTCTTGACGGCAAGATACGCAAGGATCAGCTTAGGGCTGCTTTCGAGCTCGCGGCGGAGCAACACCCGGTCGAGTACTACAAAGATCTTCTTCAGAAGTTTGAGGAGGAGCAACTCGCCCAGCAAGAGGCCGCGGCGGCTGCGGCTGCAACTCCGAAGAAGACCAAGAAGAAGGGCAAGTCTGGCGATGGAGATGATGTCGACATGGCGGACGGCGAGGCTAGCACTAAGAGCAAGTCTAAAAAGCGCAAGGCCGATGAGGATACCAGCGTAAGCAAAGGATTACGGATAGCGAAAATGAGACCCAGCTGACACAGACTCTTTAAAGACTCCGCAAAGGTCTGACTCGGCTAAGAAGCCCAAGATCAAGCTTAACACATCGTCGACTCCGAAGAACGCCAACGGCAATACTGCTCCATCCAAGGATGCTTCAGCCAAAGCCAAGCCGGCCAAATCGAAGAAGAATGGCGAAAAGAAGGAGTCAGCAAAGGAGAAGCTCAGCCCTGAGGAGCGTCTTGTGCGAAAGAAGGTGAGTTTTGTTAGTGCTCCCACGAGTAGAAAACGGCTGCTGATCCATTGCGCAGAAAGAAGTTCTCTTCCTCCGCTACAAGCTTCAGCGCGGCCTCCTGAACAAGGAGAGTGCTCCTAAGGAACAAGAAATGAAGTCCATGTCTGAATTTGTCACCATGCTGGAGGGCTTTCCCGATCTCGAAGTTTCGATCATCCGCGACACAAGAATCAACAAGGTCCTCAAGCAGATCATCAAGCTGCCGTCCATTCCCCACGAGAGCGAGTTCAACTTCAAGACCAGGTCTCAGGCGCTCCTAGACCAGTGGAATAAGGTCATGGCTACCGACGGAACCCCAGCAGCAGGCAACGCGTCAAAAAATGGCGTCAATGGAACCTCTGAGCCCCCAGCCGAAGAGAAGGCCGAAGAAGTTGAAGGGGAGAAGGCTGAGACCAAGTCTTCAGACGATAAGAAGGACGCAGAGAAGACTTCTGAGGAGCCTCAGGAAAAGGGGTCAGACAAGGCTGAGCCCGCTGAGCCCACCAAGTCCGAGATCAATTCAGAGGAGCCCGAAAAGGCAGAGGTAAGGGAAACACGTGCCAATACAGGTTCGATGGCCAATGACTAACTTTTCTTTTTCCTTACGTTAGGCCCCGGCTGCAACGGCTACCGAAGTGGCAGCTTGAGCGCATTAAAAGACTTTCGAAATTCACATACACATGGCTACAGTTTCCTCGGGAGGGTAAATTGATTGGTTTCTCTTTTCATCAGGCGTCTGGGGGAAGTCATCACACCGGAAAAAGACAGGCGAGGTTTGCGGTGGGTGTATAAGTATTAGGAACCGCCCTGGATGGCGGTGGAGCTAGGTATTCCTCGTGGCTGAAGCAAGTCCCAGCACGTAAAGCAGTGTCGGACGCACTCTATTCATATCCATGTCGTCTTGCGCGTTGCGCCTGACTGATCAGGAGGACTGGCTTCTAATTATTTTGAGGTGGAGAGCTATGGGGCAGAAGCGCAGAGACAACTTGAACGCATACTACGACGTGGCCCACGGCAATAGGCTCTGGATCAGTACCAGGAATGGATGCGGGACATAGTCTTCCCCCCGGCTCTTCCTTGGTTGAGATGAGGTAGTGGATTTTAAGCTCTCTTTATTTACGCGGCAATGATGATATTCTTAATCACTTATCAGATGGATCGTCTGTTCACATGCTTGGAGCCGTCTGATTGAAGTTACTGGTGTATCAATACTCACATGGTGATTGTGGGTGAACGTATTCTTCGCAATCTTAGATCGTAGACATTTGCGTGAGGCTGCAGATACAGCTCTGGTGAACGTTTGGATCAGATGCGTCAAGGGCTCTTGACTACAGATGAACCCATAAAGTACCTGAGGCAGCTATATTTCGGCCCGGGTTCATCTAACGTTGATTCTAAGTTGCTGATAATGTGGTGCGTGTGTATCTAAAACATACACTGTGCTTGTAGCTTAATCTCACCCAAAACATTGGCTAACATTACTTTTATAACAGTGTGTGGTACAGTGTTCAAGCGCGTCATCCGCAACGCTTAACGCGTCTCACAGTTCTTCCAACTTCTGAGCGCACAGTTGCACCACCAAGGGACCAGAAAAAAAGAACGCGGAAGAGTCCCACGAATACGTCAGGATGGCCCGAGCAGATGAAAATGAGGAAAGCTATAACCAAGCAGATTATCAGGTTAGTAGGAAACAGTTCCTCCTCCCCGGCTCCCGGCTTGCTGCCGCCATCACTGACATTCCCAGGCTGCTTTCATCTTTGACCCTAGCGAGGGCGACAACCCCCAGCAGCAGCGGCCATCCAAGCGCCGTAAAGTATCAAGGCAGCAGGCTAAGAAGGCGAGCGCGTCGGCATCTGCAGATGACAGCAATGCGTCGAGCTTTGTGCCACTTCTGAATGGAGCCGAGAGACCAGAGTATGTCCGGCTTCGCGAACAACTGTTCGAGGAGAGCTGGGCAAAGATTGATGCTCGCATACAAGTACGAGACCCGCCTGGACTCTCTTTTCTTTCTTCATGATTTCTGGATGACTATTACAAACATGTTCATAATGACTCACTGACCTGTTACAGAATGCATTGAGGGCCTCGAACTCTGCGACTCTCCAGCAAGTCACATCGTTCGTGGATGAGGCGCATGAGCATTCGTACGCCCCCTTCCTCCTCAACGTCACCCATCATGTGGAATTGCTGATAGCTAACACATCAATGCAGACATGATAAGATACCGGCTGCTTTCATTGTCACCGGCACCAACATCGCCTCCCAGGACTTGCTCTTTGAGCAGCTGTCCGAGTCCCTGCAACAGTCTTCGCGGGCCCGCTTTGTGAGGCTGCGATCCTCTGAAGCAACAACCCTGAAGGCCACACTCAGGAAGATTATTCGCGACGTGACGGAAATAACAGATAGCGATGGAGACGATGGTGTCGACTTCACCAACGGGCAAGACGTAAGACTTCCCCCTACCTTACCTGGATCGAAACGAAGCTCACGTTTCTAGATCCGACGGCGGTATCTAGACTATGATCTTGAGGCACTGCATGCTTTCATAAAGCCGCAAAACTGTCAAAGCGTTGTTATTGCCCTGGAAGATAGCGAGGGTTTTGACAGCGGCCTTTTGTCGGATCTAATTCCACTGCTCAAGTAAGCGACTTTCAACTCCCATGACGGCCAGGCAAACTTGCTAACGTATCTTTGTAGCTCCTGGCGGCCAGGCATTCCATTCACTTTGATCTTTGGAATCGCTACATCGGTTGAACTGCTTCAAGCTCGTCTTCTGAAGTCGGCGTGCCACGAGATCTACGGGGCTCAGTTCGATGCTGTGCAAACTAGCTCCGTTTTGGAGACTGTGTTCAAGATCGCGGTTGCGGCCGACGACGTACCATTGCGACTAGGAACAACCTTGCTTCGGGGAATGCTAGATCGTCAGCAAGATCAAGTAGCGGGGATCCAAGCTTTCATAAGCTCTTTAAAGGTAAGGCACAGATTAGACTTGAGCAACCAGGCTTGTACGGTTCTAACACTCTACATCTACAGTATGCATATATGTGTCATTTCTACGCCAACGCTCTCAGCCCGCTCATGTATACTGAGGAATATGGCCTGAAGCGCCATCAGCCCGAGCATCTAGATGCGATTCGCGCTACCCCATCACATCGAGCGCATATCGAACGAGAGCTGGAAGCATTGGAGGCCAGCGGGGACAATGCTGCCGATGTTGAATTTGAACAGCTAGAGTCGTACATGCACGACGAGAGTCACTCCGGAAAGGTCCATCGCCGCCACTGGGTGAGCTGCACCCTGCGGGCTCTCCTTGTTCTACAAGCCGCCAATGCACTCAACGGCGGCTTCATGTCTGCTTATGCAGATGCCATGGCCGGCGGAATTGTTTTGTCGGAGTACTCAATCTTGACGCAGCGAATTCGCCGTATGGACGATAAGGCTCTGGCTGCCTTTCTTCGCCAAACAATCAGGATTTATCGTGAGGGTGATGAAAGTCTTCACCTAGGCCCTTCCATCGAGCCCGAACACATCGAGCTGGTGGACTCATTGTCGAACTTGACGGAAAGCCTTTCGGCTCTCCAGGAGGAGGCACAAAAAAAGGACATCGCTTTGCGCAGCAAATATAGCGGAGAGAACAAGGTCATACGCACAACAGTCGTCGCTCAAAGAGTGCAGCTTAGCAAGAACTCGGCGACTTTGAGTGAAGAGGACAAAGCGATCACTAAGATTGTGGACGATTCGACAAAGCTTCTTGTTGCCAACCTCAATGTCCAGTCCCCGCATGAAGTGCCTTTCGCCGAAGGCTGGATTTACGATTCAAAGTCGCCATCGCGAGATGTCTTTGTTCCCCAGCCCCGAGTGGTCTTCGAAAGAGGGCTCGCCCGGCCTCACGATTACCTTGCCTGCGATTGCTGCAAAGGCGACGAGGCAGGACTCAAAGCCACACAGCCGGCGACTTCCATTTTGTACCAGCTTTACCTAGAAACAGGTAATCTGATCAATGTGGCTGACTTGTGGTCCTCGTTTCAAGCCACTGTCAGCAGTGAGGAGGACGACGAGCGGAAGACGCTTGTGCTGTTCTACCGAGCTTTGGCTGAGTTGAGGGTCCTGGGATTCTTGAAAGCGAGCAAGAAGAAGACGGACCACATCGCGAAGCTGAAGTGGCTTTGATGCAAGCCTGTTTTCAATATTCCCTTGTACCTTGAGATAGGCTTGCAGCGCGCGGCGACCTGTAGTCAGCGAACAGACGGACAAGGGAACAAACCAACTAAGTAGACAAAGTCTATTGACGGGGACAACAGGGAAGAGACGAAAGCGACAACAAATAGCCCGACCAAAATCAACCGATCGATCAAAGGCGCATTTGCTTTTTGTACCAAACGAGACAACAGCAGTGAGAGAAGAGAAAGAGAGAGAGACAAGAACCACGTGAGAAAGAAAGTTCAGAACAGGCGCCGAAGGCGTACTAATAGGAAAACGACGGCGGACTCAAGCTTTGTGTGGTCGCAGAGTGTGGTGTCTCAAATTGTGCCCACCAACAGCATTCCAGCGTTTGTTTGCTCTCATCCATGGGAAACCCCCCCAGCCACTTGGCTGCCCGGATGCTCTCGGACCCCCCCGGACCAGAACTTTGTCTTACAACGACGGGGTCACTGGGCGCTGAACCAAAAGGTATTCCGCGTCCGTCGCAAGGTTTCGAAAAATTTGGAACAAACCACGCACCAATGGACAAAGCCGGTCTACAAGCGCCGCAGCAGAGGCTTAGCGGGAGTCTCAAAGACCGGACAGGCGGTCAAGAAGAACGTCTTCGGCGAGCTAGAGGGTCCGTTCACGATGAACACCCGTCAGGCTGTCTATACAAGAAGGCCGTATGCGGCTGACCTTCTGATTCACTGGAGCTGGCTTCTACCCTCAACGAGTCAAATTTTCCTTTTTTGTCGGGCTTACTTACTACCTTTTCATTTTCATTTTCATTTTCACTTTCAAACTCCTCAATCTTAAACTTGCTTGACTTTTTCGCAGTCATTTGTACAAGTTCTATTCGCTGTGGACTGGCAGTCCGCCCCGAGGATCAAAGTACAACCCGAGAGCCCTCGTCAAAGAGACGCACACATACAAACGACTCGCAAAGGCGCCATACGCGCCTTCGCCGGAAGACCACCCATTAATAACGAAAAGAGGCCTCAATCCCAAGGAAAAGGAAAGGAATAGCTCTATTCAAGATGATGCGCGGAGAAACGTCGTCGCAGGCGCAGTCGCCATCCTTCATGCAGCGACGTTTGGCCAGGAATCCAGAGTTGCGTCACAAGCTCGATCAAATGGCACTCAACCTTTCACCACTCGTACAGATCACCACGGGTCAGATCCATCCGGACTTCCCCAAGACGGTGCTACAGTTTTGGCTGCTCACGGACCAGCAGCTTGAGGAGCTGGCGCACTTCTACCACCAGCGGACGCCGTCCTTCTTGTCGGCCCAGTATCCGTGCCCCGTCAACTGGTCGTCTGATCTCTCGCTCGAGGACAAGCGCCGTAAGATGGGCAGGTTCATCGGCCTTCGAGGTTGCGAGTCGCCGATATGGCTAAAGACGGAGGAGGAGATTGCCGAGGAGGCCCGTCAAGCCCGCATCACTGAGGAGGAAGAGATGCTAAGGAGGAAGACGAACCCTTGGTACCGGGGCACGGGGTTTTGAAAGGGCTTGGGAATACCCCATGTTTTTTCTTCACCTTTGACTTTTCTGATTTTACTTGTTTTGCGCGCGCATGGCGGCTTGGTGTTCGGGCATATTGTAAAACGGCACTATTCCATTCTATTTTAGACGGCCTCGGAAACAAGGCCGGGCCACTACCACTCAAGGCAAAGGCAACACCACCCAAAAGGGGGGGATCTCACATTGACATTCTGTCAAGAACTAGAAGATATATATTTGACCAACCAACCAAAACCCCGCAACGCCGCTTTTCTCTTTTGGCATGTGAAGATGCGTCCAAATTTCTCTCTTTTGAGTCATACAGCACTCGCCTTTGCCACCATATTGTATGAATTAAGGGATGACCAGGTGAATGAGGGGTCCGTTCGAACTCTAGCCCGCCTATCTTAGTGCTTGTCTACCAGCACGGCCTCGTCTTCGCTGGGGTTCTTGGTAGAGCTCTTCTCGGAGTCATCGAGCTCCTTCATGAAGTCGCTCTGGATCTGCTCGCGGCGCTTGTCCCACCATTGCTTCTCCGTGTCCACTTGACCTTGAAGTTCGCGAATCTTATCGCGGACCTTGGAGTTGAGGACCATTTCGTTGGCTGATTGGAAGATGGTCTGGCCCCAGTTCGGTGCTAGTGCATTTGCCTAAAGGAGAAGAAAACGTCAGTACGACCAGTTCTTTGAAGTCAAACAAAATAATGTATGCCAGGGAAGCAAAAAGAAAAGTACCTCTGTGACGACGTCGCGTAGCTCCTCCTCCATCTCTTTCTCGGCCCGCTGGAACCGCTTCCACAGGTCGTCGCCGACGCTACCGCTTTGCAGGAGGGAGCTACAGGCCTGCTTGGCGGAACGGATCTGTACGAGGCGCTGGAGGTCTTCGATGGCGCGCCGGAGGAGGGCCGCGCGCAGGACGCTGTCGGGGATCTTGGTGGACGCTTCCGAGTCCATATGGATGAGGGTGTGGTAGACGTTTCGCTGGAGGTGAGGCCCGAACCAGGGCGCGAGGTTGGCGCTTTGTACTGTTCGAAACTGTCAGAACAACCCTTACTTGTAGAGAGGGTTGTTGAACCGAGGGAGGATAGGGAGAGAGGTTCTTGATTGTTACGTACCTGCCTTGCGCTTGCGGTAGATTCTGGAAAATGTCGTGAAGGCACCGGTAAGGACCAGTAGGTAGGCGAAGGGAAGGGCCAGGCCCTTCCAATCGATCTCGGGGATCATGGTGAGGAAGACGACGTGCCTCGTTGGATAAAGATAGTAGTAAAGACAATACAGTTCCCGAGGCGGTGTCAATATGAGTGTGGTTCTTAAACTTTCGTTGTTGTTGTAAAAAACGAATTGCTTTCGAGGTCGGGCTTGTAGTCGCTTTGACTGGAGGTAGGTGGTGGTACAGTGGCCGTTGGTGGTGGATGATGATCTGTACTTGGGCCCTTATGCGACACCGTGGCTCGAATTACATCGGTTTAGCTGCAGGGGTCGTTGTGGTGGGAGAGGTACCTGTCAGTAGGTACCTTACCGTCGGGGTCCCGTCCTTGTCGCTGTCCTTGGAAGGTGGGATGGTACGGGGCTACGTTATTCCGCTACACCCTTCACACTCATGAGCGTGCGGCAGCAGGCACCGCTAGGATGACGCTGATGGTGCCAGGCTGCCAGCCAGCTGCTGGCGGTACAAGTCCAAAGTACCTTACCTTACCTTTCCAATGTTCATTAACCCCCACCAACCAACCAACCGCTGATGCATCAACGACGACCACTGGAAGCTTCGCTAGTAGGCGCGCATCATTCACACTCGCCTTTCATCACCTACTGCCAACTCCAACATTCAACTTTCCTTCCTATTTTCTCATTTACTTTTCCACATCCCTCTATAGCAAGCTTGGATTCAACTGCAAACTACACTCCCATCCCGTAATTTCCGGCCACGTACTCGAGCTCCAGAATCCCAACGCAACGTCATCAGCCATGCTACTCCGGTGCCGCGGGCCGGATGGCACCTTTCGCATCACGGTCGAGCCCACAACGACCTTTGGTGAGCTTATGGAAGAGGTATGGTGGAGTTTTCCAGAATTCTATGCAAATGCTTCAAGTTCACGAATGCTAACCTGTTAATTTTAGCTGCTGCCGAAACTTCCCTCGACCATCGACCGTAGCTCCATCACCGTAGCCAACTCTCCGAACAAAGAGACGGCCAAGTCGATCCAAGAGGTCGCTCGATTCAAGATCAGCGCGGTTGGGCTAAAGTACGCCCCCCTTCAAGAGGACCATCATACTCTCAGCTGACAGTTTCTCTTTCTAAAGGAATGGTGATCTTGTATTCGTAAACTACACAAACGGCAGCGGCAGCGATGCCAACGGAGCCGACGACGGTACTTCGACGACAACGAGTGCACGCCTAAATGGCAAGCCTGTCCTACCGACCGAAGATCTTCCTGTAGACCCCAAGACCGAACGCATATCAAGACCCTGGGAAGTCGTCCGCCAGTCCGCCCTCGACGACCGGTTAGATCGTCAAGATGGCAAAATCCCCAGAGGCCACAACAGGATGTGTCGGCACGGCCCCAAGGGCATGTGCGATTACTGCCAGCCCCTCGACCCTTTCGACGCAAGCTATCTGGAGGAGAAGAAGATCAAGTACTCGTCTTTCCACTCTCACCTGCGCAAAGTCAACGCTACGACGAATAAGCCCGAGCTCGGAGCCACCTACATCCCTCCTCTCGTCGAGCCGTTCTTCAGGGTTCTCCACGACTGTCCGTCAGGGCACCCTCCTTGGCCGGAAGGCATCTGCAGCAAATGCCAACCCAGCGCAATCACACTGAATCCGCAACCCTTCCGCATGGTGGATCACGTGGAGTTCGCGTCACCCTCCATTGTCGACAGCTTCATCGACGCCTGGAGAAAGACAGGGGCTCAGCGCATAGGATATCTATACGGGCGATATGCTGAGTACACCGAGGTGCCTTTGGGCGTGAAAGCAGTCGTGGAAACCATCGTCGAGCCTCCACAGGTTGATGAGATGGATGGAATCACCGAGAACCCCTGGGAAAACCAGAAGCAGGTCGACGAACTAGCGAGGCTATGTGGTCTGGAGCCACTGGGCGTCGTTTGGACCGATCTGCTGGACTCTGGTCACGGTGATGGATCTGTTGTCTGCAAACGCCACGCTGATTCCTACTACCTATCATCGCTGGAGATCTGCTTCTCATCCCGACTACAAGCTCTACATCCGAAGCCTTCGAAATGGAGTGACAGTGGCAAGTTCGGGTCTAACTTCGTGACGTGTATCATCACGGGTGACGAAGAGGGGCAGATTGCCATTTCCTCCTACCAAATGTCCAACGACGCAGTGGAAATGGTCCGCGCCGATATTGTCGAGCCATCCGCCGATCCAAACGTCATGCTAGTGCGAGAAGAGGAGGAAGACGACGGCTCCGTCAGCCGGACGCGATATATTCCCGAAGTCTTCTATCGCAAGGTAAATGAGTACGGAGCCAACGTGCAGGAAAACGCAAAGCCTTCCTTCCCCGTGGAATACCTCTTTGTCACACTAACGCATGGGTTCCCTGCGCAACCAAAGCCCATGTTCACTCAGCCAGGCTTCCCCATTGAGAACCGCGAGTACATTGGCGAAAGTCAAGAAGCCACGGCGCTGGCCAAAGCTCTCAAGTTTACCGGCGGCCAGAGGCCGAGCGATAGCAGCCAAGACGTTTCAAACTTTCATCTCCTCTGCTTCATTTCACAAATGGGGATTTTATCAAAGGTGAACGAATACTGTGGAAAGCTTGTACCGGTTCACCCATGCTGATGAAATTGATTCTAGGATGAACTGTCTCTTCTGTGCCGCGTCGCGACCCAGCACGACAAGGCCGACATGTTCCAGCTGGCCTCTACCGAGGGCTGGCAGAACCTGCAGGCCATCCTGCAAACGACTGGTGAGAGAATCCCCAAGCGTCCGCGAGAGCGAGATGACATTCTTCCCACTGCTCCTATTGCAAAACCTCCACCCAGCAGCACTTCCATTACCGCCCTCCCTGTCCGCGACTCGGGTGAGCCACTAGCTAAACGATTTGCTGCCTTCAGGCTGAATGAGCGCCGTATATTAGGCGAGGGTACCACGCCCCCTTCGAAGGATTGAAATGGCGCCACATAGCGACAGGTTCTTCAGCAGTTTGGGAGAAGTGCGCATTCTTCACATTTACAATGCCCGAGAGTCAGCTAGCTCTCTGGCAGGGCGGGCTCGGAATCTGACGGACATTCAAGGAGCAGATAGACGATGCATGCCATGACAGGCGTACACTGGGAGGTCGCATCAATGAATAAGAAACCACAACAACCCATCATCTCATCACATTGCATCACCAATATGAACGTCTTGATCAACATTCAGCTAGTGTATAGCTAGTGATAATTTTGGATTTAATTTTTTTTGTTCGTACTCCATATATCTAAACAATTGTATGGAACCAGAATATTCCGCATAAAAGAGAAAGTAGGGAACAGCTTACATGACCAGACACATCTTGTCTCTGTTTATTCTTGCTTTTTCTTGCTTTTCCAAAGAGGCCTCGGCTAACTCGCCCTCACATCGTCCATACGATGCTGAATTCACCCGTCCCCCTCCTTCCCCCCCCTTTGGCTTGCCTCATCAGATTATAAGGACAGGAATATGCAGCCCAGCTCATGTTTACGAAATAGATCTCTCTTTTTTTTTTCCTTGAGGGATTAAAAATAACGCCATTGTGGACTCCTTGGGGATATAATTGTGTCTTATGCCGCCTGTTATGCGATTACAGAGGCTTGCCGCCAATGAAATCGGACCATCGGCGGACTTCGGCCGGGATACCCTCCTTGCGGGGCAGCTTCTCGCTCATGCACTGAGCAAAGAGGATGGCGGTCTGGAAAGAAAAGACAAGTCAGTGATACGTTCAAGAGGGTGTTGAGGGTTAAGTGAAGTGACATACCTGGGGCTCCATGAACAGAGGGACGCCAAAGTCGACTGCGTTTCGGCGCATAACGTAGTCGACGTCAACAGTAGTGCGGCCACGCTCTTGGGCGAGATTGAAAACGCCGCGAACGTCGTACTTCTCGAAAACCTCACGAAGAGCGCGCTTATCCTCGGTGGGGAACTCGATCACTTCCACGCTAACATTGTTCTTGCAAGAAGACTCGAGGAACTCCTTGACATCGTTGCCAGCGGCGAAGAACTTGTAGCCGAGCGGGGACAGGTAGTCGGCTACCTGGGTGAGCCAAGGCTTGCTGACGTTGCCGCCAAAGAGGATACCTGAGCCAGGCTCAGGCATCTTAAAGTTCATGGTTGACTGCAGAGATGCCCAGTAGGCCTCGACGAGGTCCTTACCGAAGCAAGCAATCTCACCGGTGGAGGCCATCTCGACACCGAGGAAGGGATCGGCTCCGGCCAGACGGGTCCATGAGAACTGAGGCACCTTGGTGGCGAGGTAATCACGCTTGACAGCCATGAGATCGGTAGGGTCAGGAACATCCTTGCCAACCAGAGCCTTGGCGGCGACATCAATGAAGTTCATGCCGAGGACCTTGCTGACGAAGGGGAAAGAGCGAGAAGCACGGAGGTTGCACTCAATGACCTTGAGCTGGGGCTCACCGCCCTCAGGGTCGTCGGCCTTGATGATCTGCATGTTGAAGGGACCGGTGATGCTCCAGGCCTTGGCAACCTTCTTAGCAATATCCTTGCAACGTTCCATAACAGATGCGTCGAGGTTAGCAGGAGGGAGAACAAGCGTGGCGTCACCAGAGTGCACACCGGCCTGCTCAACGTGCTCGCTGACAGCATGGACAACCAGCTCGCCCTTTGAAGCCACACCATCGACATCAATCTCCTGGGCACCCTCGATGAACTTGGTGATGACGACAGGGTGGTCAGGGGAGACACTGCTGGCAGCCTCAAGCTTCTCCTTCAGATCCTCCTGGCTGCGAATGACAGTCATAGCGGCACCTGACAAGACGTATGAGGGACGAACCAGAACGGGGTATCCAACATCCGAGGCGAACTTCTCCGCATCTTGAACAGAGGTAAGCTCCTTCCAAGCGGGCTGATCGACACCGATGCTGTCGAGGATCTCAGAGAACTTTTGACGGTCCTCAGCCTTGTCGATATCTTTGGGGTCTGTGCCAAGAACGTTGGCTCCGCCAGTCTCCTGGAGTCGGAGGGCAATGTTCTGAGGCAGCTGGCCACCGACGGACACAACAACACCTGAAGCAGCCTCGAGCTCGTAGATGTCCATGACACGCTCGTAGCTCAGCTCCTCAAAGTACATCTTGTCGGCTTCATCGTAATCCGTTGACACGGTCTCGGGGTTGTAGTTGACCATGATGGTCTTCTTGCCCATTGCCCGAATTGCTTGAGCAGTGCTGACAGCGCACCAATCAAACTCGACGGAGCTTCCAATACGGTAAACACCGCTGCCGAGAATCATGGTACCGTTGTCCTCGAATGTGACATCATGAGAAGAGGCATTGTAGGTTGTGTAAAGGTAGTTGGTGTCCGCGGGGAATTCGGCGGCCAGCGTGTCAATCTTCTTGACCCAAGGGCGGATATTGAACTTTAACCGGTAAGCTCTGGCTTCATCCTCGGTGCTTCCAGTAGCATTGGCGATCTGGCGGTCGGAGAAGCCTAGCTTCTTCGCGTCGAGCACCTGCTCACGCTTCAGGTTCTGGAGAGAACCGGCGGCCTCCAACAGCCTGTACATGTCCACGAGGTTTTGCAGCTTGTGCAAGAACCACTTGTCAATTTTGGTTAGCTCGTGAACCCTGTCGACCGAGTAGTTCTCGTGGAGCATGGCTTGTCCAACGGCAAGCCATCGGCGGTCAGAGGGATTCTGGAGCTCAAAGTCGAGGTCCTCAAACTTGTCACCCTGGAAACCAACAAATCGGGGATCGACTTGGCGAATGGCCTTCTGGAAAGATTCTTCAAATGTACGACCAATAGCCATGACCTCACCGACCGACTTCATGGCACTTCCGATATCGCGCTTGACGTGCTGGAACTTGGACAAATCCCATCGAGGCATCTTGGTGACAATGTAGTCCAGGGAAGGCTCAAAGTTGGCTGTGGTCGTCTTGGTCACGGCATTGGGCAGCTCGGGCAGAGTGTGTCCCAGACCAATCTTGGCGGCGGTGTATGCGAGCGGGTAACCTGTAGCCTTGGAGGCGAGAGCGGAAGATCGAGAGAGTCGAGCGTTGACTTCGATGACACGGTAGTCGAGACCGTCGGGCTGCAGAGCGTACTGTACGTTGCACTCTCCTACAACACCCAGATGGCGAACGATCTTGATGGCGGCAGACCGGAGCATGTGGTATTCCTCGTCGCTCAAGGTCTGACTGGGCGCAACAACGATGGAGTCTCCAGTGTGAATACCTAGAGGATCGAAGTTCTCCATGTTGCAAACAGTGATGCAGTTGTTGTTGGCATCCCGGACCACCTCGTACTCCAACTCCTTCCAGCCCTTGAGAGACTTCTCGACAAGGATTTGAGGAGAAAGGGTGAGCGAGCGGGCAGCCATGTTTCGGAGCTCTTCCTCGTTGTTGGCAAAGCCAGAGCCCAGACCACCGAGTGCGTAGGCGGCACGAACAATGATAGGGTAACTGACTTTCTCAGCAGCCTCCAAGGCCTCCTCAACGGTGCTGACAGCAATCGACTTTGCAATGGGAATGTCAATCTCCTCGAGAGCCTTGGCGAAGAGGTCACGATCCTCACTCGTCTCGAGGGTCTTGACGCTGGTACCCAAAACTTTGACGCCATACTTGTCGAAGAGTCCCTGGCGCTGCATCTGCACACCAAGGTTGAGGGCGGTCTGACCACCGAAGGACAAGAAGATACCATCAGGCTTCTCTTTTTCGATGACATAGCTGACATATTCGGGAGTAACTGGCAGGTAATACACCTCATCGGCGAGTGTATGGTTGGTCTGAATAGTCGCAATGTTGGGATTGATCAGGACGGAGGCAACGCCGGCCTCTTTGAGGGCCTTGAGAGCCTGGGCGCCTGTCGAAAGAGATTGGTCAGTCCTGTCAACCATTCAGCACCAGCGTGTGACATACCTGAGTAATCGAATTCACCAGCCTGACCAATGGCAAGACCACCACTGCCAATCATCAAGACCTTCTTGACATCGACAGCCTGGTGAGGCTTGATGACCCCGCTGTCAATGTAGGCCTTGGGGTTGAGAGCATCATGCGCAGGCTTCGAGCTGTAGGAACGGACGATGGAAATGCTTCCCAATCGCTTCTGAACAGCCTGCGCAGACTTCAGGGTCGCGCGCTGGCTAGGGCTGAGAGTCGCGGCGGTAAAGGAGCGCGCGGGCGTGGAAGCAGACGCGGGCAGAGCTCGTGGGACACGGCGTCCGCATCGGAGCAGAGCCGGAGCTCGCCCAGCGAGCAAGGACGAAGAGGCGGGCAGCATTGTGTAGGCGGTGCACTCGGATCAATGCTATACTGGCACTGAGCCGCTGGCAGCCTGGGGCTTCTGAGTCCCGATTGAGTTGTTTGGATCACCACGGGGAGAGTTTGGGGTGGGTGGTAAGTTATAGAGTCGGGAGTCGGTGACTCTTTTTTTTCCCTTTGGTTTTATGAAAAGCCGGTGGGGAGGAAACACAAAATCCTCAGCGGTCCTAGCACGGAGGGACCTGCACACGCAGGAGAGATAGAAGAAAAAAAAACCTTACAGCGCTCCAAGCCAGTACAAGTTAGTGCTACTTGAGGTACTAAGTGAGCACTATTAGGAGGGACGCGGAGGGATCCAGAGTACAATTTGCGGTGACCATTCACCGATAAGTGATAAGAAATTAAACCGGCTCGCACAGTTTGTCCCAACACTTTGTTGAAGGTTGCGAGGAGCCACCACGACCACAACCACGAGACCATGCGACCAACCATTGAAGCATTACGAGCTGTCCGAAGCTTACCGGAACTAGCACAGTAGGATGCCTTTGCATAGGTGTCAATATTAACCAGCTTTTTTTGTCATCTACAGTGATGTTCACCCTTATCGTCAACACTTTTGAGATTGCTGTTCAAGAAAGAAGAGCGGGAAAAAAAAAGTTGACGGACGGGCGCCGACACCGCAGGTCAAGAGCCCCACACTTTGTTGTGCTCCGTGCAGCGGCTCCTGACAGCACTAGTACAGTTGGAAACTTATAAGGAAGGGACGATGACGGATCCTGCAGCTAGATGCATGAGGTGGCCAAAAAAAGAACAGTACAAGTGCCCAACGGGATGTGGCAGAAATGGTTAGTTAATTTTATCACCCTATCTCGGGGATAGATGTACCCCATCACCCAAACAGGCAGTGATGGAACCTTGACGTTGGGTCATGGCAGGGACCTGCAGCAGCAGCAGCAACTACCAGAGTACAAGTACGAAGAGTCACGGTTGCCAATCCGTTATCGCTGGTTCGCTAATGCCGGCTTGGGACATTCGAGTACCCAAAGCTAGCACTTAGGTCTTTCTTTGTCTAGGAGCCGGTACTCGTACAATTGAAGCGTGTTGAGTCACCAGTTTGACTCGACCAAAGCCATGACCACAGGAAGTCCGGGCATGGATCGTTTACCGATCTTGTCTACCTGATCGCTCGGGTCAGTCTGTTGTGAGCGGCGCTGTGACACTAAGACTACCTAAGGCAGTACGTACTGAGTTCTGCCATACCTACTTATTACTAGCAGTACTGCAGGTATCCCTGACCTGACAGTCTCACCTTCACCGCCTCAAGACTCAACACCACCATCGCCATCATCACCATCGCCCACGTACAGTCCATTTACCCTCTTATCACCACACGTATTCGTAGACTGGTTTCCAAAGAGCTGCGTATACAGGTGTAGGCAATTGAATGCCTTTCGGTGGCCCTCCCACTGTCACAAGTCGGACTGTACGGCAAGGTTCTTCTACTGGCGTTGGACCGCTATTGATTTGGGCACTCCAAATCTGCTCCAGAGGCGCCGTCGTGCTGAGCTGGCCCATGGCTTGTGAAATCCATCACTACTCCATACAAGAGTAAAATAGGACAGCAGCTGGAGGCAGAGCAGAGACTTGCTGCGAAATTACCTTGCGAGATCACGCGATAAACATGATCCACCAGAACATTTCGCGGCCCCGAGGTCACCCAAGCAACACCGTCTCCGCTAAGATGGCTATCAAGACCAGACTTTCTCCCAAAGGGCTGTTCGAAGTGGCAATCCCGTACAAAAGCTGCTTCTATTCTTTTTGAGAGAGATCGCCCCCCTGCACGATATCAAGCAGTCCCGTGGTGCTGGTCGATGCGATCAAGAAGTTGTACGATTGCGCTTCTGTGCTTTCTGTGCTTTCTGTCGATGAAATATTCCCAGTGGACATGACGCCCTCGACTTCCTGCCATACCAGCTCAAAAAGGATCGGTATGATGATGGGGCGGCCAAATCATGCGTGCGACCTGCTCAAGCAACCACGCGAACAGTGTGCGAACTCCGATCAAGCATGCGGCTGGCTTGCCCGCCTCCCGCAATATCAGGGTCCTCGTCTGTTAATCTCCCTTTTTGCGTTGAGCATGCCGCTGATTCTCGTACGACCAACCCCAAATTCCCATACCCCGGGAAGTGGCTGGGACACTCGCCGGATAGGATAATGTGTTGCTCCCAGTCTATCTCTGCCTTTAGTCTTGGCGGTGTCTCTCCAGGGCCCGTACGGAATGTGACGACATTCCCACGACTTAGAAAGCCTCACCCGGCGTCCCTCACGTCGGCCGCCAAACTTGTAGATGTCCTCGCAGATCTAACCGTCTGCCTCCTTTCCCACCCTTCCTTTCATTAAACAAACCCTTCAAGCTTTGTTCGTTCTCTAGCAAAGATGAAGGTCAACACTTCGTTCATTGCCGCGTGCCTGCTTGGCAACGCGTTGGCGGCACCAGCCGTGCGCCCCCGCCGCCGAAATTATGTCCAAGGACATGAATCACGATGCTTCCACCAAGGAGCTCGCCGCCATGCTCAAACGCCAGATCAGCCTTGGCGGTAATGGTGGGCGACTACTCAGCCTTCACATTGGAAAGAGACAGGGCTCCATCGATGGGGATCTCGGTGACGAGATCTTCAGGCACAAGCTCATGGACGCATTGGAGAATGAGGATA
Source organism: Ramularia coccinea (assembly GCA_013461505.1). Taxonomy (NCBI): domain Eukaryota; kingdom Fungi; phylum Ascomycota; class Dothideomycetes; order Mycosphaerellales; family Mycosphaerellaceae; genus Ramularia; species Ramularia coccinea. The sequence continues at coordinate 1,358,444 of JABNMW010000001.1, read as the reverse complement.
TCCAGAGGCGCGATCTGCAGGACTTTGCTTCCAAACTGATGGATCTGCCTCAGTTGGCCAAACGACAGAGGTCCTTTGAGTTCTCATTCGACAACGCCAATGACATTTCCGACGGCAGTGTTCTCTACGTCCCTCTGTACACCTTTGGTCTCCAAGGCGGCTCCGGCGGCCTGTCCAACTTTGCCGGTAACAGTGCATCTGGGGGTGCTCTTGACTTTGGTCTTGAGAACGCCTTCAGTGACGCTGCCAGCGACATTGCCGGCATCTTCGGAGGCTTCGCCGACGCCGGTATTAACGGCTTGGCCAGCGCTCTGGGCATCTTCGGTGGTGGAGGTGGTGGCAGAGGGGGGGATTCCGGTAGCTTTGGCTTCAACCTTCCTGGCTTCGGTAGCTCCGGCAGCGGCTCCGGTAAAGGCTCTGGCAGCAGCGGCTTCGGGTTCAACCTCGGCGGCTCCGGCGGTGGCTCCGGGAAGGGCGATAGCGGGTTCTTTGGTGGCCTCTTTGGTGGAGGCCCCAACGGCGGCGGCTCTGGTTCTGGTTCTGGATCCAGCTCCGGTTCTGGAGGAGGCTTCTTTGGACTTGGTGGCAATGGCCGCGGTTCCAACTCTGGCTCTGGCTCTGGCTCCGGAGGTGGCTTCTTTGGCCTTGGTGGTAATGGAGGAGGCTCTGGTGGTCGTGGAGGTGGTGGCCTCTTCAGCGGCTTTGGCGATCTTGCGAGTGGCTTTGCCAACGGTGCTGCTGGACTTTTCGGAGGTGCTGCCAACGCCGCCGGTAATGCTGCTGGATCCCTTGCAAACGGAGCTGCTGATGTCTTTGGTGGAGCCGCCAACGCCGCTGGCAATGCCGCCGGTGCTCTCGCCAATGGGGCTGCGGACGTCGCCGGTGGCGTCTTCAACGGTTTTGCCAATGCTGCCCAGGCTCTCGCTAACGGTGCCCTCGATGTCGGCGGTCTCATCGCCGCTGGCTTTGGCGGCTTCGTCGACCTGTTCTTCAGCGGAATCAATGGCGTCACGCTCGGTGGCTTCGGCCAAGGTATTACCCGCGATGGCAAGGGTAGTCTTAACCTCGGTACCATCGATCTGAGCGGCTTCGGTGGTCGTACCGGCAGCGGCAGTGGGACTGTCGACCTTGGCACTCTCGACCTTAGCTCTGTTGCTGGCGGCAACCAAGGCAAGGGCATCACTTTCCTCGACCTCGGAGACTACGATCTTAACGCCCTTGACGCTAGCCTCGCTGCTAACGGAGAGGGAGCTCTCTTTGGTGGTTCCAAGGTTGTCTCCGGCAGCGGCTCAAGCTCTGGTAAAGGCTCCGGCTCAGGTTCTGGCTCTGGCTCCGGCGGTAGCAGCGGCAGCAGCAGCGGCGGTAGTTCTGGTAGCTCCAGTAGCAAGGATAGCAGCTCCTCCAGCGGCAGCAGCGGTGGTTCCGCCTCTGGTAGCAGCAGCTCGTCTTCTTGGGAGTGGACCTTCACCTACCCCGAGGCGAAGAAGAGCTCCAGCTCCAGCTCCAGCTCTGACTCCAAGTCGAGCGGCAGCTCCAAGTCTGGTGGGTCCGGCGACAACTACAGCTACAGCTACACCTACGGAGACGGGGGCAAGTCCAGCAAAAGCGAGGGCAAGGGCAATTAAGCGCGCCCTTCGAACGTCTGCACAATCGTTGCTAGGATATTTGTCGTTTGAGTATGTCCCATCAGCCCCCTATCCAGCTCACAAGTCTCGACCCGAAACTAACGCCTTGATAGTGATAGAATATCTAAAGTGTCTATTTATTGTAAAGACTTGGAGCGGTTGCTCAAACCTGCTCCATGTTAGCGATGACATGGGTTGACACAGGCAGACCACCGCCATGAGATTAAGCTATGATGGCTTTTCTGGCAAATCAGTCTCCCCTTCTTTTGTTTCCCAATTAATCCAACAATAAACTCATTCTTTCCTCACAAGTGCCATTCTCTCGCAAGGAACTCCAACATGCAAGTAGTTGATCGGTTGTTGATGTTGCTAAATAGCAATGTACAAGGTGTAATTGGATAGGTATAGCTCACTTTGTCTTCATCTACCGACGCTATTTACTTCGATTCATTTTATGACTGACGGTGATGTAGTTCTTTTTTTATTTACTCATCTTTTTATACTGGTCTTTCCTGGATCACAAAAGGAAACTCACCCTGTCTAGCGGACCGAAAGCCGAGCAAAATGAAACAAACAAACACGCCGTCGCGCCAACCTTGTTTCCCTATATCAGATGCTGGCATTGTCAAACTATAGTATCTACTCCGCCCAAGCGCCAGCCGCAGCCAGAGCCTCAGCCTCAACCTCAAGGTCAACCTCAGCGGCTGCCTCGTCCCGAAGCTTAAGCTGAGCGTCAAGTCCATCCTCCTCCGACTGTTCCTCCTCCTTAGCCTCGTCTTGTTCATCTTCAACTCCGTGTTGAGACTGCTCCTCGGGTTCTTCGTGGTCCTCGGCATCGTACGCCTCCGAAGGACCAGGCACATTGTTCATCTGCTCGAAAAAGTTAGCAACGGACGGTCTAAGTGGCGTATACCCCGTCAACGACTCACCGTCGCTGTCTTCATCCATCATTGTGTCCGTTGCGTAGGCGTAGTCGTCAGCCTGAACCCATTCGCTCCAGGGGCAAGGAGTCCCAGGTCGCACATTCGCCAGGTTCTCGCCGTTTGGGGATCCCTCCTCCTTCTCGTCCTGGTCGTATGAGCCCTCGGAGCAAGTCGAACACGAGTATGGCGAACCAGGGCGTGGCGAATCGGGGTAAGGCGAAGGTAGCGGGTTGTCAATGTCGAGAGCGTGCGCCATAATGGCCTGCGGCCCAAATCGAGGCTCAACGTCATTCTCGAGCGCGGCGCGCTTTTCGATGAGGAGAAGGAAGTAGCGGAAGAGTACTTCCATCGAGGTCTTGGGCAGGTTAGCAATCTCCTCAATGAGGGGACCGTACTTGGACATGTTGAACTGGCGCCGGTGCTCATCGGTCTCGATATTGAACGGGAAGTTGATTGGGTCGTCGTCCAAGGTTTCCGTGCAAACCGGGACGGCGGGGGGCATATCCTCCCCGATCATGGGGGGGATGTAGGCTTGGCTCTGGCCATGCTCCGTAGTGGCCTTGGACTCGGCCTTGGATTTGGCCTTGGATTTGGCCTTGGACTTGGACTTGGACTTGGACTTGGACTTGGACTTAGACTGATTCTTGGCGGAAGCCTCAGCGGCCTGGATCTCTGCCTTGAGAAGATCAATGGCATGCTGCTTTTCGGTTTCGGTGCGGCTGTGCCCAAATGCCACAACGGCTGCGTAGCCGGGTTGAGCCAGGGCGCTGAGAATCGTGGTGAAGTCCATGATGCTGTATGTCGTTGTTGTCGAGATAACCGAAAGTCTTCTGTTTGCGTTACGCTGTGTCTAGAAGTCGTTTGCTGATGCTTGAGGAAAAGTTTCCTGTCAAATAGATACTGTCCCCTTTTGGGCTTGAAGTGGTTCAACCGCCTGCGGTGATGAGACTGTATCTGATGTTGTTTGAGATGTTGAGAGTGAGATGGAAAGCTTTGGAGGAAGGGAAGAGCTTCCCATTAAATACATGTTTGCGAGAGAATGCCAGAAGGGGCCTCACTCGGTGAATGTCTGTCGTGTTTTCCTCGAACTGTCTTTACAAGCTAGGAATTCAGACAGACTATAAGAAAACACGGACATGACAACCAACACTACCAAGTGTACTAGGATCACTCGAAACACTTTGGGTGTGCAAAGAGTACGCTGGGGGGAACTCTACGACATTGGAGTGTTTAGAGGTATTAATGGAGAACAAGAGCCCGAGGAGAGAGAAAACAATGGGCAGACAGACTTCGTCTTTGTTCACTTGAGTCCAGCTTACCCATCCAGTCGTTGAGACACAATAGTTCCTAGACAAGACATCTGAACAAAGAACAAAGACGCGTCTATATATACCAACTCCCAATCTTCAAACATGGAAAAAGTCTCCCCCTTTCTCGTTATACAAAATTGCCGATTTTCTGCAAATTCTACTGGAAACTTCCAGACAGATTTTTCGTCACGGCTTTCCCCCCAAACAGAGAGACATACTAACTCTACAGATCCAACCAAGCCAGCTAAGATCCGTTCCCCCAGAAGGGAACCCCGTAATCGACCACAAGCTCACTCTTCTAGGAGAGAGAGAAAAAAGGTATCGGTCAAAAAAAAAAGCAAAGGAGGGGGAAAATATGTGCCACACTTTGTACAAGTACGGGTGCGGGCACGCACGCAAGCAAAAGGAGGAATGCCGACGACGGGGCCCCGTATCCAGCTTCATCAAGCGAGTCTTGTACGATGAAGTTTGCGAGGACGTCCGCGTCAAGAAGCGTGATAGGATCTGCCGCATGTGCTCTGCAAATCAGAAATACCAAGAGGAGACGCATCAGGATCGTCACGGTCGGTCCAAGACTGCGGAAGGCTCCCATCGCGACGACCATCACCGCCGTCCCAGCAAAGATCATCACGGCAGCCGACATCGTCGTCGAAGCCGTGATCGCTCCGACAGCCGTCGCCACCATCCAGACAATGACCATTACGGTAGTAGCCGTGGTGCTCATCGAGGCCACCAGACCAAGCGAAGCCATGGCACTGACCGCAGCGAGGATCACCACAGCAGTCGAGACCACCACGGCTCCGAGCCACATAGACCAGGAAACGATAACCACAGCTCATCCTCCGACTCAAGGCCGACAGAGCCTAGACGACGCCATAGGGTGTCCGAGCCCACGGGTTACGCAACACAGAATGCACCCGAGGGTTGGAACGCCGCTCAGGCAAATATCATGATGGGTTGGATGAACAGCAGCGAGGCAGAACATGCCGGCGCTTATCAAGCCGCCCGCGCCCCAATTGTCCCTGACAGCTATTCTTACGGACAGCACTCGGCCACAGCGCCCGACGAGCGAGATTTGCGAGGTTCAGCAACCGCTGGGCCATCGCAAACGACAGCTGCTCCATCCAATAACGACTTCACCCCTGCCCGTGCCGGTTGGGGTGATTTGCCCCCTCTTCCCAAGACGACATATCGGCGCCCGAGTGCACCTCCTCGACCAGCCAGTTCCGTCTACCCGGACGCCCCGCCTCCACCCTCGCCGACTACTTACAGCGCTGCGCACATGTCCGACTTCGTCACAGTGTATGTCGATTCGGAGGTGAAGGCGGACATTAGGAAACAGAAAAACATGGCCCCTGCTTCAGAGTTTGCCAACCAGTCCTGTGTGCCCGACCCCTTGTTTCCAGTTGAGGAGGTGACAGGCCGCGGATTCAATCCAGCTGTGCAAAGCCAGAAACCAGCTCATTTCCAGGGCTACTCGGCGGGAGCACAGCGACAGAACGCAAACCAAGGCAAGTCCCGCTACGCTAACCTTCCAGCAACAGAGTCGGAGTTCTGCCGCCAAGAAGACCGAAAGGACCGCCTCCGGCGTGCCGAGGAGGAGGCACGAAAGTGGGAAGAGGAGCAGAATGCCGAGTTGCGTAGGGATCAGGAGATCCTGCGAGAGGATCTTCGACAATTCGTGGCTCAACAAGAGGCGGAGCGGGAGAGGCAGCAGCGAGAGGAGCAGGAACGTTTGCAATATGAAGAGCAAATGAGGCGTCTGCAGGAACAACAGCACCAGCAGCACCAGCAGCGCCAGTACCGTCAACAAGGACCACCTCCCCCCCTGCCAGCTGAGCCTCGACGTCCAAGCACCGGTGGAACATACCCATCTCGTGGAGCATATGGAAATGACCGACCTGGCCTTTGGGGGGCTCATGCCGAACCACCACGATGGGACTCGCAAATCCTCCAACGTGGTCCAGCTCCCACACCTTCGACCGTCGGAAGTCAGTTTCTCATGAACCCACGAATGGCGCCGGCGCCCGGAGGCCCTCCGCCTCCGCCACCTAATGGCTTTGGTAGAAGTGCGAATGAGAGGCGTGTGACACAGATAAGTGACTTCCTCCCCGCGGTTCCGGTTAACCCTCCGAGCAGCAAGAACTTCCGAAGCGTCGACCCCAGGGTCATTGAAGCGAACTGGGGTGCTCAAGCAGGCCAACCGACCGGGAAACGCTCTGAGAACACATCGAAGTCGAAAGAGGCACCCGGCCTATTCAATGTCAAGAATATTGGCCAGAGAGGTCGAAACTTTTTTGGTAAGTTACATCTGCACAAAGAGCCATCGGAAGAATCATTCTTATGCCAAGGTGCTAGGGAACATGATTCAATGAACGAAATCGCGTCTGGCCGGAAAGGCTCTCGCAGGAAGCGCTAAGCGTAGTCGAATTTGCCGACGCCAACCGGCCGCGCGATAGCCAGTCAAGGAGCCAACGAAACGAAAGTTCCCGAGTAGCAAGTTTGGATCGCCAAGCTGAGTCAAGTAATCGTCTGTAGTTCCACCTCTTCGTGTAAAGAATCGATCCCTCATAATAAAGCTTCTTTCGTCAGTATCTTGTCAATAAAAATTTGTGTCTCTTCACGTCCTTCGATCCAGTTGGGGTGGGATAAATGGCATCCGGCTTCACTTTGGGAAATAGAATTAGCAATTTTTCGCTAGCTTAGTCAAAAACAACATGCATCTTCTCCTTCCGGAATAATAATTCATCGTACATTCTCCTTTACATGCGTTGCCTCCTCTCGAGGTTTGTGCGAATATGGTGTCAGACAGTGAATTGGGTGTGAAATTTGAGTGATGGCACACCAAATGGGTGGTTCTACCCCTAGAGCGTGTGGTGCTGGCTGACTGGTTGGCCAACTTAGCTGGCCTTGCCATTCTTTCCTTGGGCCTTTAACTTGGTGAGTTCGGCCTGAACTTGTTTCTCGACTCTGGTCTGCAGCTCCGGACGGTACCCCAGGAAGAAGAGGACCTCGAGCCAGACGAACATGGGTGCGAGGAATAAAGCCTGAACCAGATTGTCCACGAGGGCTGGGGCACGCTTCTCGAAAGCGCCGTGACCGATGAACTGGAGAACCCAGCAGGCGACATGAACGGCGATGGCGGCTTTCAGGGTCGTGTCCGGGTCTTGGGCCTTGAAATAGTTCCCGCCAGCGGCGGCGCCTATACACATGGCGGCGAGTACGAAGCCGGCCACGGGCTCCAGAAGCAGATAGAGAGCTGAGTACACCAGGGCGGCTAACGTGCCGAGGTTCAAATCAAGGTTAGGTACACTCAACCAGGCAGGCAGCTGAATGAGCGTGCCAGTATAGGACGCCTGGTGGGGGAAGAATTAGTTAGGACCGACGGTACTGTAGAGTCTGGTGAACAGGTCGACCTTACGATGCAGAATCCAGAGAATAAGATCATGGGAACACAGACAATGTGTATGGCCACATTGACCTTGTTGTGGTGGTAGGAGCCATACTGCGAGTGGTGATGCGGTTAGAAGAGAGCTGCCACATGCGAATAAGTCAACCCAGGAAAATAGGGGAATCCTACAAAGACTAGGTGTCGCTCCAGGTCGAGCGACATCTTGGGGAGTCAATTGTTGAACACTCGCGCCCCAGAGGGTGGGAGAGAGGTGGAGAGTCTATCGGGGGGAAGGGGGGGGGGGGGGGGGGTGGTGGTGCGGTCCCTGACGATGAGAAGGGGATTTGATAGCAGTAGGTTGGTTATAATAGTGTGCAGAAGCCCGACCAACTTCGCCGGAATAGATGGGATGGAGGCAATCGTGAGAAATTTGGGACGCAAAAATAGAAGGAAGCGACTACGCGGAGCTGGTTGAGCAACTCGGCAGCCACACCGCGAACAAGAGGGAGAGTGAGCGTGACGGCGGAGAAGAAGAAAAAGGATGAGGTGAAGTCAGTGGGAGGCAATCAATTGGTGATGATGTGTCTGCAAGTGCGGTGCAGTACTACATAAATAAGGTAAGGTACCTAACCTTAAGGTAGCTGAGGTACAGATAGAGCAGCTGCCAGTGTGCTGTGAAAAGAAGCCAGTGTGTCGCAGCGCAATGCTTGTCGGCGTCCAGCAGCGAAACAGTGGAGGGTTTCATCCCACCATTTTCATGTGCCCCGGCTTCAAGTTGTGCCTGCCCGCCTGCCTCTGCCGCCACAGCGCTGTTCAAGTTGCTCACTGACGTGGGTCCTCGAGCTCTCACCAAACTCAGTGGCAGCTTAGCTTAGCTGTATCTACCTTATCTACCTACTAGACTAGGTACTAGGTAGGTACGGAGAGGTTCGCATCTCCGGCGGCGCTAACCTACACAAGAGTGTAATACTCAATCCTGAAATGCAAAGCGCTCGGCATCTACTACGACGACCTAAAAATCTATATCTAATCGTTTGTTGGAGTTTTAAGCTTCTTTGATATTGCTCGTTCTCTTTATAAAAAGTTCTGGAGTTCATTCAGAGGTTCCGCATAGGTAACTTTTTTTAGCTTCAGCTCAAGAAGCGAACGATAAATCGTATCAAAGATGACTCCATTGCTGATGAATGAACGTTCTCCAGCACACCAGGCATATCGATGAGTAGGGTGGAAACGAACCAAAACCTCGACGCTGAGCTTCAACGAGTAGAATACCTTCTATGGATAATTCTTCTATAGGTCCTCTTATAACAGCAGTCAGGAGCTGCAGCTGAGTTGCGTTTATGGCTCTAAGCGAAGATGTCAGTCGTACTAGTCTAGTAGTAGTGGTACTACTTGTAGTAAGGTGCGCTGTCTGACAAACGGAGCACAATGAGTGAGAAAAGGCGAGGTACGTACCTCCGACAGTGACGGTGCACGGACCATTCGCTCACCCAGCGCATCCACAAAGCATATTCTGCCTCCAACGCGCGCAACGTCCATTCAAACCTCCTCGTCAGGCTCCTTTCCCTCAGCCTCGTCGCCATTGTCTCACGCCGCCCCCTCTGCCATATCGCCTCCGAGTAGCCCGATCCATCATTTCACACCGACAATCCTTTGGTTGGAGGGCACGCGGCGGCTCAGCGACTGTAGGGGATCGAGACGCGGTTGCGGTATTCATGCGCCCCCGGCACCTCGATTCTTCATTTCGCATGCGCTGAGCGTCGCATCTGACTGCTAGCCCTTCCTGGCCTTTCTACATCCTCGGTAGTTGGTGACGAAGAGCTCGACGATCCAAAGCAGCGAAATTCGACCGGGCCCGAAGCTCCACGGCTGACCGAGTCGGAGAGGGCCTTCAAGGCGCAACGACAGGAGCCACAGTCATAAGAAGGCAGAATTCGGCCTCAATCGCACCTCACGCGCCATTCACTATACGTCGCTTCTTACCCCGACCGCCAATATGTTCTTTCTCTATAACATGGAACGCAGGGTCACCCTCCACCCGTCCTACTTCGGCCGTAATATGCACGAGCTTGTGACGAGCAAGCTGCTCAAGGACGTCGAGGGAACCTGCGCCGGCAACTACTACATCATTTCGATTATGGATACTTTCGACATCTCCGAAGGACGTATCCTTCCCTCAACAGGACTGGCAGAATTCACCGTGGGATATCGAGCGGTGGTATGGAGGCCCTTCAAGGGCGAGACGGTAAGGTGGCATGGCAGCTCCTGTCCATACCTGTGGTGATATCTGACCTTTGTCAGGTCGACGGCGTCGTTACCTCCATCAACCCTCAGGGCTTCTTCTGTCAAGTTGGGCCTCTCAAGCTATTCGTGTCCGCTCACGTACGTCAGGCTCTAATACCACTTTTAGCCATCGTTGGACTGGACATGCTAACGCTTGCTTCCAGCTGATACCTAGCGACATCCAGTGGGACCCCAATGCCACACCGCCGCAATATACTAACAACGAGGACACTGTTATTGAGCCGGGAACCCATGTTCGCGTCAAGATTCTCGGTACAAGAAGCGAAGTCGGCGAGATGTGGGCCATCGGCAGTATCAAAGAAGACTATCTAGGGTATGGTGTTGCCTGTGACTTCGATGCTCTGATTCGTATCTCATACTAACTGTACGCTAGCTGCCTCCAAGATTAGTTCACGTCGACAAGCAGGTTCTTGTAGACATGGAGCCTGAGCTGCGACGAGGCGCACATGAAGATGAGCTTCGCCAGTATTCTTGAAAAGAGCGAGAGAGTAGTAGAAGTAGAAGAAGAAGCAAAAAAAAAAACGCATGGCTGCATTGCGATCGTGGGCGCGCAGCACGGGGCACAAAGGTCGTTCGCATCACGAGCTGCGGGCCGAGCTCGACGCAAGACACTTGGTGAGAAAAGGTGTTGAGTCCAGCTGCGGGAACCTGTCGTGCTCTGCTGCTGCACACAAAGATCGAAGAGACTCGAGAGTCTGACAAATCTGAGCCCGTGCCATTTGTGCCTCCCCCCTCCCTGCAAAGGGTTATTATCTATACTCAAAGTTAGTAGAATATGCACTCAATTTGACGCAAAACCAGATTGGATACCCGTAGTATTCTGAGCATTATCCCAGCGAGCTTGTTGTTTGCTATTATACGAGATATTTACCCGTAATTTGATCCCCAAGTTTGCGTCCCCAATGGCTCAATATGAGCGTGCGTTGGGCCTTGATATGATTCGCTCTCATCGTTTGAATGCATGTTGCTGTGCCATACTTAGAATGGCATTCGAGATGCCCAGTACTATCTGATGAGCAGTGATATCGGTACATGTACTTGTAGTGTGACTGAAAGATTCAGGGCCCTCTGTAGCTTGAGCTCTTGATATCGAATCTACAAGTATAGCGCATGAGCCATGCAAACACTCTGAAGCCACATTCTCCTCCTCCTCCTCCTACAACTACTACTACCACTACTATTACTGCTAGTATTACCACCATAATATTTAATCACAGATACTCGGCATACATGACGACGATATTCCCTTGCTCTGAACGCCGTATTAAAATACAACTTTAATCCATAGACTAGATCCAATTGAGCACTTCGTGTCAGATTACCCGCTGTCCTGATCCACAAAGGTCAACCAAATAAGTCAGTCACCCGCGGAACCCCAACATCTCCGGCCCCAAATCCCCGCAAACTCCGCCCATTCCGGTGTGTCTAGTAATATTACAGCCCAGGATTCGATGCTCCAAGCCCTTGTTTTTCTAGAAAACCACTGGAATAAAACTTTGCAACAAGAGATGAGACCCTTTCTCTGCCGTCTACGTCCCGCGCTCAAGACTGCCCCTCAGATCCAATCTCGCCGCGCCTATCTATCCCCTTCTTCCCCCGCCGCCAACAGCGCCAACATCATGCAAGGCTCTAGCAGAGTTAGGACGGCCCTCCAAGAGGGTCGACAGTCGATGGGGATGTGGCAGATGATCCCCAACACCAATGTGTCGAGGCTGCTGGCTGGAACTGGGGTGGATTGGGTATGCGTCGACTGTGAGCACGGAAACATCGATGGTACGTTCTACATCACGTTTCACTTATCTATTGTAAAGCCATGGACCCTGAAGAAATACCGATGCTAAATTTTTGGGATTTGATAGACGCGGCCATGCACGAGGCTGTCCCTGCCATTGCGGCGCTGGGGGTTTCTCCGCTCGTCAGGATTCCTGATATGCAGGGCTGGATGGTGAAGAGTATGTCCCTGAACAATGCCGCAAATTATGGGAGACTGCTAATGGCTCTTTCCGTCCAGGAGCGTTGGATTGCGGAGCTCACGGAGTAAGACGGAGCCAAAGCCAGCTGATGGTAGGGACAGACGGCACATGAATCCGGCTGACTCTTGGATAAACAGGTCATTGTTCCTCTGCTACGGACAGCTCAAGAAGCCAGAGACCTTGTGCAATCGGCCAAATTTCCTCCGGTTGGCCGCCGCGGCTTCGGCTCTCCCTACTCCATGGCGCGGTTCAACCCTGTGCCTTCCATGACCGAGTACCTTCAGCATTCCAATGACACTCTCCTCACCGTCGTGCAGATCGAGACGCAGGAGGCCTTGAATGAAATCGACGAGATTGCCGCTGTCGACGGCATTGATGTTCTCTTCATCGGACCATTCGATCTTGGTAATATTCCAACCTTCCAATGTCCTCTCAAAAGCTAACTCTTTCCCTGCCACGCAATGAAAAGGAAACAACATTGGCCATCCGATCCTCGATGGTGTTGTCAAGCAAGAGCTGAAGGACGCCATGGCCAA